>VDFB02000363.1:28097552-28748267 GCA_007258455.2 Sequoia sempervirens
TATATATATATACATATGTATATATATATATATACATATGTATATATATATATACATATGTATATATATATATATACATATGTATATATATATATATATATAAATATTTATATTCCATATGAAAATTGAATATGGACCAAATTTTTTAAATTATATATTGCTGATTTCGAATAAAATCATGAGAAAAATATCATAAGATCATGGTATGAAACTAAATTTATGACAAATATTCAAATTTCAAGTATGAGACGGGTAAAAAAATCAATTCCCATTTAGATTCAAAATGAATCCTTTAGTAGAGTGCATGGGAAAAAGCTTAAAGATACCATTTTGGTAACACATTATTGGTCAAGACTGGAGGAGAACATGTTGTTTGACAATTTCTTGAGGAAAAAGCCAAGAGAAAATCGGCCAAAAAATAGAGGTATTCAATGGAATTTCTTTGGAAATGTTGCATTTCCAGTTAGATAATTCATAAGCAATATATGTTTGATATTATCGACGATTCTTTTGGATCATAGTAAACCTGTATGATGGTCTCGATATGTAATTCTTTCAATTTATTTATTTTTACTTCTTTTGTTGAAGGCCATGCCATCCATTCTTGTTGCACATATTGTTGGGAATAGGATGCCATTTAATTGCAATCCTAAACATTATTTCATGTATCTCCTAAGTCCTTGGAAAGTTTTCCCCAACACTAGGATTAGAAAGAGATTAAATTCAAATGAAATGAACATGTAAATTGACATTTGTAATTAATTCTAAATGATAGGTACATGTGGGGATGCCCAAGAAGTGATCCTACAAAATAGGAGCACATGGGGCACCCACATGGAAGGTGGAACTCACCTTGAGTTAAGTTAACTATTTGGAGAAAGATAACACTTTAGTAATGCATGTAAAGATCCTAGAAGTTATGAATTAATGTTTACATGCATGGAGTTCAGTTCAGTTATGGTTCAGTTATCTTCAGTTGCATGTAGTTAGTTTTAGTTGATAACTAGTTGACTTCAGTTGACTTGGAATGCATGACTAATGACTTGAGTTGCATGGAAGATAACAGGTGATACATTCAGTTAAGTGGGGATGATCAATCATGCATCTTGCTTGCATGAGTTGATGGAGAGATATGTTTCAGTTAACAGAGATTGAATTGGACCCACCTTGGGTGCCCAAGTTGGAATCTTGGAGTTAACACTTTTGCATGAGAAGATATTTTATAACGCTGAGTTAAGTGGGCCCATTCTTGGGTGCCAACTTTGAGGAGGAGCTTACAAGATATCTTCGTAATCAATGTTGAGTTAGGACTTTAGTTTTGGATGCCCAAATTGATGAAGGACTTGGTTTGACATTTTTCACGGAAGAACTCTACTTGCAAAGAATAGGTGTAGGATTTGTGAGATAAGCTTTGTGCTTTGTAATTGTAAACTCTTTTGAGTTTACAAGGCTCATTATTGTCTATAAATTGTAGCAAGTTGAAGAGAGTTTGATCAGATTTTACTGCAGGTTGTGAAGAAGAATTGTTGAAGGAAAAAGAAGCATCTCAAGAAAGGATTGATAAAGAATTATTGTAATCTTGTTCTAAGGTTAAATAATAAAAGCACTTGATTTTGGTGGTGGAGTTTTTTCTCAAAATGGTTTCTTTGATATATGTTGTGTCACTTCTATCTTCTAGTCTTATTCTTCTACAATCTTCTATCTACTTTTACAAATGGTAAAATGAATCTAAACAAATAATAATCCACAAAGAAATTGTAACAAAGAACACTTATTTAGATCTAAAATATCATAGTTTTACAAAGTATTAAGCTACATAATTACCTCCATTTTCAACATTTGGTATTAGAGCTAATGATTGGGGTAGAGTTTGGGATACCTGTCTCTTAAAAGTTTGAAGGTTTTTTAGCTGTAGCGGGAGATTTTACTATTGTGTTATTGCTAATTTTGGAAAATAAGTTTGTTACAATGAGTTTTGATTCTCATTTAAATATTCAAAGATTCAGTGGATCTAATTATGAGATGTGGAAACTAAAAAAGGAGGATCTCCTTGAAGAAAGAGATCCGTGGTTAGCTGCTGGCAATGAGACAAAGTCACCTACAATGATGTTAGATGAGGATAGGGCTAGGCTTGATAAGAAGGCAAGAGGGACCATAAGATTATGTCTTTCTGATTTTGTTCTCTTGAATGTTTTAGAAGAAACTACTGCATATAAATTGTGGAAGAGAATAGGTGATATTTATCAAACTAAAAGTCTTACTAATAAGTTGTATTTGAAAAGACAGTTGTATTCTTTAAAGATGAAAGATGGTGATTCTTTTGCAAATCATTTGAATGCTTTTAATTTGATTCTAAGTCAATTAGCATCTATAGATGTAAAGCTAGAAGATGAAGATAAGTGCATTTTGTTACTTTGTTCTTTACTAGAATCTTGGGAAACTCTAATTGTTGCTATTAGTGGTAGTGGTGCAGATCCGAAGATGGACAATATAATTCCTACTCTCCTATTAGAGGAGATGAAGAGGAAGTCTAAAATGGAAATCCAAGATGCCTTGTTTGTAAAAGGTAGGCCTAAGAAAAAGGAACCTAAGGGAGACAAGGAAGGGAAAGGTAAGTCCGAAGGATGGAGTAAGGTAAAGTGTTGGAACTGTGGGAAACTAGGACATGTGAAGAAGGATTGTAAGAACAAGAAAAATAGTTTTGATTCTTCTACAGAGGAATCCTTAGATGATGACAATCATGCATTGATCATTTCGTGTAAAAATATTAGTGATGACTCTTTTCTTGATGTTAAAGAGTGATCTTCATGAAGAGGATGGTAGTCATGATACCATGTGTAGCTCGTACCGTGGTTTAGTGGGAGTTGTTGGCACTGGCATGGATGCATCATTGGTAAGGTTATCTTCATGTGATTGGGGATATGTTTTTTCTTGGTTTAGAATGGTTGCTATTATGTCATGGTTTACTCTTGATATGTGTTTAGAGTTTGGAATGGTACTTGTTCTCTTGAGACTAGGATGTTTATGTATGTTATGATGCATGCGATCTCCTTGGAGGAGATAGTTAGATCATGTTGTCATGTTTATGTTCCCGATTCATGATTGGAGCTTTGACATTGATCTTGTGTAGTTCTCTTATGTATTGGGTACATTAATCATTTACTTGATTACTTCATGATTGTGCTATGTTGCATTTGGAGTTTGGAATGGATTGGCTGGTTATAGGTCCTCATGGATACTTGGAGAAATAGGTGAGGCTTGAGTTCTCTTATGGTAAGAGATATATGTTGGAATGGTTACTTGTAAGAATTTTTTTTTTAACAGTAAAGATCCAGGAGCCTACACCTTGGTTGGATGTGAGTTTAACACACTTGGCTATTTCACATGCCTCCAAAGAGGCAGTTTGGTTAAAGAGACTTGGGAAAGGTATTGGTTTTAATTACAAGTAAGTTAAACTTAAATGTGAAAGTTAGAGTTCTATTTGTTTAGCCAAAAATCCTATGTATCATGCTCGTACTAAGCATGTTGATGTTCAGTATCACCTTGTGCGAGAAATGGTTGAGAGTGGGAAGGTATTAATTGAGAAAGTTGACACTTTGATTAATGCTACAAATTATCTTACGAAACCAGTTCCTATAGATAAGTTCTCTTGGTTTTGAGTATTAATCATTTCCTTGGAGCTTCATGATTATGCAAGTTGCATTTGAAGTTGGCATGGATTGATTAGTTGGTGTAGGAAGGCCATTGGCCTTGAGTCCTATACTTGATTTATAATAATGATTCCTTGTTTAGAATTGTAGACATCCAAAATTAACATTTGCATTCGATCAGATTCAGTCAAATTAGATGTTGCATTAGGACCATTCATCAATTAATCAAATGCATCACATCCATTCACCTAGTAAATCAGGTTCTTATCATCAAAAGCTCAATCATAGTTTAATTAAATAAATCAAGCTTTATTTAATTAAAATCTCAAACATGCATCTTCCATCCTTTTCTGATTTAAATAAAACAAATATTTAAGTCTTAAAAGTCAAAATCATCTAATCAGCATTAAATCAGCATAATCATCATCTATTTAATCTAACCCTGATTAAATACTCACCCACTTGCATTCTCTAGATTTGGCCACTTGCACATGAAATTGCAATTAATTGATTTATCAAAATTACTTATTTTCAACTTGGCATAAAGGAAGAATATTCTCCAAGTTTGAATTTCCCCCCAAGTGGACATGTACACCCAACAGAGCATTTATGAGGCCTTACATGCCTCTTACATGTCCCCTTCCAAAGTCAAACTTAGCATTTATTGGAAAATTTGAATTCAAATTTTCCCTCTCATGGGCACTCTTCCCAAATCTTGCACAACCATTGGCCTATCATCACTTGACAAGTGGCCTTATCTTATTGGCTTGATCTTTGTCCCACATTGGTCCATTCTCAACACTCTCAGCATTTGAAAATCTTTAAATACAAGCTTCATCTTTGAGAAAATCCTCCACAATTTTATGCAAGGTTACTCTCTTCATTTGAGATTTGATCTTGTTCATCATCACTCCACCATCTTCATAGCATTTTCATTTAAGCTTTGATCAAGGATTGGGAAAGGGTCACTAGCACATGTGACACCAATCCACTATGGGATAGGTTTAATGTCATGTTTTTGTATGCTTTTATTTGGTTTCCCTTGTTTCATTTATGGCATGATTAACATGGCTTATTATTCCATAGGGATGTTGAAATGTTGCTGTATTTTAAACTAACCATTTGCAGATTTTGATGTCCACAAGAATAATTGCAATGTATAATGTCAAGTGGGAGAATGTTGGGAATAGGATGCCATTTAATTGTAATCCTAAACATTATTTCATGTATCTCCTAAGTCCTTGAAAAGTGTTCCCCAACACTAGGATTAGAAAGAGATTAAATTCAAATGAAATGAACATGTAAATTGACATTTGTAATTAATTCTAAATGAGAGGAACATGTGGGGATGCCCAAGAAGTGCTCCTACAAAATAGGAGCACATGGGGCATCCACATGGAAGGTGGAACTCACCTTGAGTTAAGTTAATTGTTTGGAGAAAGATAACACTTCAGTAATGCATGTAAAGATCCTAGATGTTAGGAATTAATGTTTACATGCATGGAGTTTAGTTTAGTTCAATTCAGTTCAGTTATGGTCTAGTTACCATTTGTTGCATGTAGTTAGTTTTAGTTGAATTCTATTTGACTTCAGTTGACTTGGAATGCATGACTAATGATTTGAGTTGCATGATAGATAACAGGTGATACATTCAGTTAAGTTGGGATGATTAATCATGCATCTTGTTTGCATGAATTGATGGAGAGATATGTTTCAGTTAACAAAGATTGACTTGGAACCACCTTGGGTCCACAAGTTGGCATCTTGGAGTTAACACTTTTGCATGAGAAGATATTTTATAAGGATGAGTTAAGTGGGCCCATTCTTGGGCACCAAATTTGAGGAGGAGCTTACAAGATATCTTCATAATCAACGTTGAGTTAGGACTTCAGTTTTGGATGCCCAAATTGATGAATGGCTTGGTTTGACATTGTTTTTCATGGAAGAACTCTACTTGAAAAGAATAGGTGTAGGTTTTGTGAGATAAGATTTGTGCTTTGTAATTGTAAACTTTTTGGAGTTTACAATGCTCATTATTGTCTATAAATTGCAGCAAGTTGAGAGTTTGATTAGATTTTATTGCATGTTGTGAAGAATAATTGTTGAAGGTTAAGAAGCATCTCAAGCAAGGATTGATAAAGAATTATTGTAATCTTGTTCTAAGGTTAAATAATAAAAGCACTATTGATTTTGGTGGTGGAGATTTTTCCTGAAAGGGTTTCTCCACTGTATATGCTGTGTCACTTCTATCTTCTAGTCTTATTCTTCTACAATCTTCTGTCTACTTCTACAAATGGTAAAATGAATCTAAATAGATAATAATCCACAAAAAATTGTAACAAAGAACATTTATTTAGATCTACAATCACATATTTTTACAAATTATTAAGCTACATAATTAGGACTTCAGTTTTGGATTTGAGTTAGGACTTCAGTTTTGGATGCCCAAATTGATGAATGGCTTGGTTTGACATTGTTTTTCATGGAAGAACTCTACTTGAAAAGAATAGGTGTAGGTTTTGTGAGATAAGATTTGTGCTTTGTAATTGTAAACTTTTTGGAGTTTACAATGCTCATTATTGTCTATAAATTGCAGCAAGTTGAGAGTTTGATTAGATTTTATTGCATGTTGTGAAGAATAATTGTTGAAGGTAAAAGAAGCATCTCAAGCAAGGATTGATAAAGAATTATTGTAATCTTGTTCTAAGGTTAAATAATAAAAGCACTATTGATTCTGGTGGTGGAGATTTTTCCTGAAAGGGTTTCTCCACTGTATATGCTGTGTCACTTCTATCTTCTAGTCTTATTCTTCTACAATCTTCTGTCTACTTCTACAAATGGTAAAATGAATCTAAATAGATAATAATCCACAAAAAATTGTAACAAAGAACATTTATTTATATCTACAATCACATATTTTTACAAATTATTAAGCTACATAATTACCTCCATTTTCAACACATACTCTATTCATGTATCTCTATCTTTCCTTCCCTATATAGTTCTCTATATTTCTCTCTCCATATCTACCTCTCCCTCCCTTCTTCTCCCTCCCTCTCTCTCTCTATATTTATCCCTCTCCATCTCTACCTCTCCCTCCCTCCTCTCTCTCCCCCTCTCTCTCCCTCCCCTCTCTCTCCCTCTCTCTCAATCTCCCAACCTTACTCCTTTTTCTCTCTCTTTCTCTCCCTTCCCCATCTTTCTCTCTCACTCTCTCCTTCTGTCATAATCCAATTTTTATTGCATTTAAATTATAATATGATAAATTGAATTATTGTGGAAATTCAATATGATGAATGCAAATTTTGGTATTTTTGAAAAGTTTGAAAGAAGTTGACCATTGTTGACAATGTGATCTTTTGAACTATTTTATATTCTATCATGATTGAATGTTACTAATGAAATGTGTAAGTGTGTGTGCAATTTCAGGATGACAAGATGAAGGATGAGAACATAGTTGAAGTAGGATTGTTTACCTGGATCAAACGGTAAGCTAGATGGAATCTGGGTGCACACACCACAAATGGCATGATGTTTGCATCTAAAATTTTCATATAGAAGAACTTGTTTACTTGATTCAAATTGATCCAATGATTGAAAACAAAAAGGCTTGTGGAATGATAGACATATGATTGTCTATTTTGATCTTGTATGTGTTCGAATTTGAAAGAAAGCAATAGTATGATTGAAAGCATATGTATGTAAATTCAAAAGATATGATTAAGAGGATAATAATTTCATTTAGATGCTATTATATGGATAAAATAAAAGTCTACTCTTTTTTTATAGTGATGTATGAACTTATAAACATACAAATATACAAATGCATATATATATATATACATATGTATATATGCACACACACACACACATATATAAGAACGTACAAATGAGTGTAAATGTATATATAAATATATATATACACACACACACATATATATTTATATTCCATATGAAAATAAAATATGGATCAAATTTTTTAAATTGTATACTGCTGATTTCGAATAAAATCATGAGAAAAATCTCATAAGGTCATGGTATGAAACTAAATTTATGACAAATATTCAAATTTGAAGTATGAGGTGGCTAAAAAAATCAATGTCCATTAAGATTCAAAATGGATCCTTTAGTGGAGTGCATGGGAAAAAGCTTAAAGATACCATTTTGGTAACATAGTATCAGTCAATATTGGAGGAGAACAGGTTGTTTGACAATTTCCTGAGGAAAAAGCTGAGAGAAAATCGACCAAAAAATAGAGGTATTCAATGCAATTTATTTGAAAATGTTGCATTTCTAGTTAGATAATTCATAAGCAATATATGTTTGATATTATTGACAATTCTTTTGGATCATAGTAAACTTGTATGATGGTCTTGATATGCAATTCTTTCAATTTAAAATTTATTATTGCTTAAATTGTTGAAGGCCATGTCGGCCATTCTTGTTGCACATACTCTATGCATGTATCTCTAGTGGCATGGAAGCTCCAAATATCTTAACACCCTATGAGTTTTATGTTATTGCCATTGCTATTTTATCTCTTGCATGTGCCATGCTTAGCCTTTCACATGGCTATTAGTGAAGCTGATAGCCTGGCAATAGAAATGAAATGATTCATAAATCATTATTGCCTCCTCTGAGGGTAGGCAACTAATTCCCCACTGAAATCTTATGTTTATGCCATACTCTGTATGAATGAATTCCATTTGGTTAACTGCACCATATGGGTACTAGATCCATTGCCTTTGATCTTGGATCGAAGGGTATCCATGTTGTAATTTGTTACCTCTTCGCATTAAGTGATGGTTGGGCATATATCGCCCCATTATTGTAAATGATATTATTTTTATCTTGTTGTTGTGTTTTACTATGTCACAATGTTATCATCGTTTCATGTCACCTTGTCCATAGAGGACGATGGAAGATCGACGTATTGTTCTATTTATATGCTTGCATGATTAGTATGTGAACTATCATTCTCTGTGAATGATATCCATATCTTCCCTTGGAAAAATTCAACCCAAATTGAGGGTCAACATGCATGGCTTCGACCTCGGTACCGATAAAATACAAAGCAACAGTCAACTGGCTATTGGTCATTCCATAGAATGATAATAGTATAATTTGTTTAAATCAATGAACAAGGGTTCTTCAAAATTGAGCCTTGTTAAGATTGATCCCAATTTATGTGTAAAATATTACTTTTGATAAAATGACTAGTATGTTGTTTAGGTTTTATTACCTTTCAAGAATCAATACCAGTATCATTTGGTTATTTTCTTTATATGTATATTATATACAACCGTTCTTAGAATGATAGAGCTTTGAATAAAACATGAGAATGGAAGTTATGTCATTTCAGATCTTTGACCATGTTTGTATTGAATAGCTAAGGGTCCCTGATTGAGACTCAAATAAAAGAAGCATTGGTTAACTTAGAACTGAAATTGTAAACTTATGTAAACAACATCATTTTGTTATAAATAGTAAAATTGTTTAGCTGCAAACAACATTGTTTTGTTATAAACAGTAATTGTTTAGCTGCAAACAAGATCATTTTGTTATAAAAAGTAATTGTTTAGCTGCAAACAACATCATTTTGTTAAATAAATAGTAATTGTTTAGTGGCAAACAACATCGTTTTGTTATAAACAATAATTATTTAACTGCAAACATTTTCATTTTGTTATAAAAAATATTTGTTTAGTTGCAAACATCATCGTTTTGTTATAAACAACATTGTTTTGTTACAAACAACTTATTTTGTTACAAACAATGTATCAATATGTGGAAACTGTTCAAGTAGACTTGTTCTTAGTTCTTCTAATTCTTGTATTTCAAACAAAAGATATGTTAATCTGTAACATTATTGCATGGAAGCAATTTGATATAATGGTTTTATTTCAGAATGTATGCACAAATTAATAACTTAAGTTGGCACATATATGTGTATGCACATAGACCTTCATCTACGTACATACACATACTTGTGACATACCTTCTTTTGTTACTTATCTATTTATTCTTAAATAAATACTGAATTATATTGAATGTAATCATGTGACATGTATGTATAATGTTATGATCAGCTCCATTGAATCATTTTTTTGATTTTTATTAAGATGAGGAAATAAGTAGACTGAATTAATTTTTCGTAGATATGTGAGTAAAGAATATTCTCTTGTTAGAATAGAACAACACCTAAGTAGACTAGAGAACCTTAGGGTAGATGCTACTAGAGGGTAGATAGTTGCTATGAGATAACTTGTTGAAAGTTACCTTTTGGGATGGGTTCCGAAATGGAGTTCAAAGAGTACAGGTTTTTGCTTTATCCAAAACCTATCATTTGTTGTTGCACCTAAATTTTTATGCTTGGCCAAGCAATTAGCCCATTATGTATGTATGAACTTTGTGATAACACTCGTTGCCATTCCTAGCATAGATCTTGTATTTTTTGAACTCATAGGTAGAGATGCATGTTGATGTTTGGGCACACACTAGATTCCACCTTGCAAATTGTTGTCTTGCTAAACTTTCCATGCAATGTTAGGTATTCTTCAAGTTGGAAGAATTTTGGGGAAGCATAAGCTTCATGGTTGGGTAGTCGTTCACTAGTGGAGGCAAGCGCTAAGAGGAAACCTTGGATGTTTTCAAGACTATCTTGGTCTATGATGTAATCCTTGATGTAAAATTTGTATATATTGTATTGACTTTGTGACCCTATGAGCCAAGTCAACTTGGAAATTGTAATTGACATTAAAATTGAGTATATATATATTTGACTCATTTTAATTAGAAATGTGTTGCTAAGATTGAAAATAGCTACTTAGCTATGTATTTTTAAAATTAAATATTCATAATGTCAATTGCAATAATATAATTAAGTAATAATTATACTGGGTTATTACACGTTCCCTCTCTACTCTCTATCTCACCATTCTCCCTATCTATCTCTCATTCCCTATAAACTTCTCTATCTTTCTCCATATCTACGTCCCCCTTCCTACTTCCCTCTCTCCCCCTCTCTCTCAATTTCCCCATCTTTCTCCTCTTTCTCTCTCCTTCCCTCTATACTTCTCTTTATCTCACCTCTCTCTCTCTCTCTCCATCCTTCCCTCTCTAGTTTTCTTTGTCTCCCTCTCTCTCTTCTTTCCTCCCACCCACCTTCCCCCCTCTCTCTCATTCTCTCCACCTTCCTCCTTCCCTCTCTACTTATCTCTATCACCTCTCGCTTCTTCCCTCTCTACTTCTCCCTCTCTCTCTCTCTCCATCTCTCACCCTCTCTCTCAATCTCCCAAACCCTATACCAAATATCCTAAATCCTAGTCCCTATACCCTACACTTAGCCATATACCCTATACCCTAGACCCTAGACCCTCAACCCTCATCCCTATACCCTATACCCTCAACCTTATAACCTAAACCTTGGACATAATACATCAACCTTATACTTAAACCCTAAACCCTACATTCAACCTTGTAGCCTATACCCTATACCCTAAACCCTCAATCCTAAACCAAATACCATCAACCCTATACCAAATATTATAAAACCTAATCCCTATAACCTATACACTTAACCCTATACTCTCAACCTTGAACACTATCCCTCAACCCTCAACACTATACCTTAAACCCTAAACCCTCAACCCTTATCCCTATACCCTATACCCTCAAACTTATAACCTAAACCCTAAAACTAATCCCTCAACCCTATACTTAACCCTAAACCCTACACTCTCAATCCTTAACCCTATAACTTATACCATAAACCCTATACCCTAAACCCTATACCCAATATCCTAAACCCTAATCCCTATACCCTATACACTTAACCTTATACCCTAAACTTTGAACATTATCCCTAAACCCTATAATTAAACCCTAAAGCCTACACTCTCAACCCTTAACCCTATACCTTACACCCTAAATCCTACACCCTAAAACTTATACCCAATATCCTAAACCCTAATTCCTATGCCCTATACACTTAACCTTATACCCTCAACCCTCAACCTTATACTTAAACCCTAAACCTTACATTCAACCTTGTACCCTAAAACCTAAACCCTAAACCCTCAACCATCAAACCTATACCCAATATCCTAAACCCTAATCCCTATACCCTATACAATTAAACCTATACCCTCAACCCTCAATCATATACCTTAAACCATAAATCTTACACCCTTAACTCTCATAGGGGGAGAGATAAAGAGGGGGAGGGGGGTAGATGATATATAGAGAATAGAGAGGGAAGGAGAGAATGAGAGAAAGAGGGAGAGGGAGGGACAAAGGAGGGAGGGAGGGGGAGAGAGAGAGAGAGAAGATAGGGAGACAAAGATAAGTAGAGAGGGAAGGAGAGGTAGAGAGAGGAGAGAAAGAGAGTAGATAAGGAAGGAGAGGTATGGAGGGAGAGAGAGGAAGGTGATATAGATATCAATAAAGAGAGTGTGGCAGGGAGTGATGGAGGGAGAGGTAGGTAGAGAGGGATAGGTGAGATATATAGAAGCAGAGAGAGATAGATAGAGATATAGGGAAGGAGGGAGGGTGGGAGAGAGAGGGAAGGGAGAGGTAAAGAGGGAT
This sequence comes from Sequoia sempervirens, assembly GCA_007258455.2. Classification (NCBI taxonomy): domain Eukaryota; kingdom Viridiplantae; phylum Streptophyta; class Pinopsida; order Cupressales; family Cupressaceae; genus Sequoia; species Sequoia sempervirens. The sequence goes on from VDFB02000363.1 coordinate 28,109,789, forward strand.
AGGTGAGATAAGGAGTGGAGAGAATGGTGAGATAAAGTGGAGAGTGAGAGAGAGGGAGAGAGAGAATGGTGAGAGAGAGAGAGGGAATGAGGGAGGGAGAGAGGTGAGATAGAGAGGTGTAAAGAGAGTGGCAGGGAGTGATGGATGGAGATGTAGGTAGAGAGGGATTAGGGAGATAGAGAGTAGAGAGGGAAGAAGAGAGGGAGGGAGAGGTATGGAGGGAGAGATTGGGAGGTGAGAGAGAGGTGAGATAGAGAGCAATAGAGAGAGAGTGGTAGGTAGTGATGGATGAAGAGGTAGGTAGAGAGGGAGAGGGAAGATATAGAGTAGAGAGGGAGACAAAGAGGGAGGGAGATGTAGAGAGGGAGAGAGATGTGAGATAGAGAGAAATAGAGAGAGAGTGATGGAGGGAGAGGGGAGATAAAAGATAAGAGATAGAGGGGAAGGTGAGAGGTAGAGAGAGGAGATAGAGAGAGAAGTATAGAATGGAATAGAGTAGGAGAGGTAGGGAGGGAGAGGTAGGTAGAGAGATTGTAAAGAGAGAGAGTGGTAGGTTACATGTTGATGGATGGGTAGAGAGGGATTGAGGCAAGAGTACGGGCTAGAGGAAGAAGAGAGGGAGGGACAATCATGGAGGGAGAGAGAGAGGGAGATGAGAGAGAGAGGTGAGATAGAGAGAAATAGAGAGAGTGGTAGGGAGTAATGGAGGGTGATGTAGGTAGATAGAGGGAGAGGGGAGAAAGAGAGAAGTAGAGAGGGAAGGAGGGAGGGATATAGAGAGGTTAGATAGAGAGATAAAAGGAGAGAGAGAAGGATGTATAGGTAGAGAGGTATTTCTTGAGCTCAAGGGAGAGAGAGTTAGATAAAGGGATGTAGATAGTGAGAGAGAGGTCTAGAGTGGAAGGGATAAAAAATGAGTGAGAGAAAATGATACAACTTGTTGATTACTCAAATTTGACTAAGTCTAAGAAATGATAAGATCTAAAAACTAGAATTTTCATTATAACTCCTAGAGATATGAACCCACTCTCAAACATCCTAAAACTATATACATGAAATATAACTTAAAGCATAAGAAAGTAAATGTCCATATGTAAATGTCAACTTAAATTTTTATTTCATGTATATATTTTCACTAAAAGAAAAGAAGAAAAAATAGAAGATTTTTTTAATGCAAACTAAAACACGAGCGAGCGCGTTATAATGTGCTTGTGTTTTGTCAATGCATTCACAAAATGCAAGCACGTTATAATGCACCTGCATTTTAACAATGCATTCAAATAACATGAGCACATTATAACACACTCATGATTTGTCTTGCTTTGGGAATCCCTTTGCTTTGGATTTCCAACCCAAAGGCTTGGATTGCTTTTTCAATGCCCAAAAACATGTTTTTGCATATTCTACAAACTTTCACATAGTCTCATTCATGCTAACCATAAGGTTTGCGTGTGTTTCAAGGTTGAGTAAAACAAACACCTGGGTAATGTTAAGCTCTCCCTTAGGTATTTAACTACGTAATTTTTTTCACATTTTGACTATGTTAAGGATTTCATCTTTAATTTCTTTTGTTGGTGTATTCATTTTTTGTCAAAAACTAATTTTTGGTATTTTTTAACGATTTATTGAAATTTCAAATAAATTACATTTTCATAAACTAGACTCCATTCTACACATATTCAAAAAAATTGATTTTTGATTAGTTTTCAAAAATTATAGGGGTAGCACGATCAAATCTCTATTTTTCAGGATGTGTCCACTTTGAAAATTAGTAAAAAATTATATATTCATTAAAAAAATACTAGAAAAATCAGGGATAAACTACATGTTCTTAGTTAATTTCTCATTGAAGTGATTTTAAAAATACTAAAAAAAATTAACATTTTAAGGGAGCCACAACATACACTATGTTATGCTTTTCTGAAAATAGCAGGACCAATTTGTGTGGCTCCCTTTTTTGAACCCCTTAATGTCGACTAGTTTCAAATAAAATTAGTAGTTTAGAAAGTAAATTTGAAGCATTACGACCCTTGTTTTTGTTGCATCTTAAAATTTTGAGTCTAACTATCCTCAATTTCTCATCCAAGGTCAATATTTCATGATTTTAGAAAAAAAGGGGCCACTTAAGACCCCCTTTTGGCCCCTCATCTTTGTGCACTTAGCCTACAACTATATTGCAAAAAATATTTGAAACATTTTATAACACTCTTTAGTATTGTAACTCTTTATATGAATTACACTAGCATTTTCAACACTCTTTTGAAGGTCATTGTAGTACTATATAGCTAGATTGGTCTCCCTTGGCTTCTCCAAACAAGTTGAGGTGAATTTTTTCTTATTATTGTAAAATCCTTTGTTGTGTACTTGGAACCATTCGGTTTTCACTTGTTATTATACACACATATACACACTAGTTTGTCACTCCTTGTAGACCTAAGAGTGGAATTCATAGATATTGTTGGTAATTTTATCTCCTAAAGACAAATAGGACAAGAGCACACACATTTTTCTATTTTGCATGGTTTCATGTGGGGGTCAAAAGACCAAAATAGAGGCTTGGGTAAAAACATAAAATTGTGAAACACTTTTGGCCAACAAAATAGTTTCGAGTGAAACCCTTTTGCTGCAAATAATTTTGGGTGAAATTATTTTTCCTAAAACCACATAGCATTTATGTGGCACACAAGTTTTGGGTGAAAGGGTTTTGCTTGAAAGATTTTTTTTTTTTTTTATAATTACAAATTTAAAATGAGGTTCAATTTATGTGTAAGGTTTCAGTCAAAGCCCTTTTTCCCAAAACTATATACGTGGCTACATATGTGACAACTTAACCTCTCTTTTGCGGTGAATTTAGAAAAATCAACTTCAACTCTAGATTTCCAACTATGGGTGCTTTCATATAAATATGAAAATACGAAAATACCTTTTTGTATAGCTCAAAGTCTAGAATCCATTTTTCAAAATATTTTGATTAGTTTTTATTATGATCTAAAAAATTATTGCAAGTAAAGTTTTTATAATCAAACATGAGGCTGATTAGAAATTAAAAAAAATAATGTTTAAACATATCTAAAATATTTTTGGAAAATATATGGTGCACTAGAGGAGAGAATCCTCTCTAAGAAAATATAATTTTTTTAAATCATAAAAAAATAGAGAAATGTTGATGTCCCATGAAAACTACGAGACTTTAAAAAAATATTAAAAAATAAATATTCATGATTTGTTTTTCCATGCACTAGATTTTCAAATAATCTATGTGGAGAAAAAACAAAGAAAAAAATATTTTGCTCTTTTTTTTTGCAACATCCCATTGACCTTACCTTTTTAAAAAATAACTCAACAATTAAAGTTCTCTTAAATTAAAAATAATATATTCAACTATTGTTTTAAAACTATAAACATAAATTATATTAAGAGTTCTACATTTCATTAGTTTACATTGTTTTAAAACTCAAACATACACTTTTAGGTTGTCAAAGTTAAAAATTTGTATTTGTGTCGACCATTTCCTTTATAAAAGTGTGAGAAGGATCTATATTTTTACCCCTTGACTATTTGTGAATATTTTCTAAGTAGCCCCAACATATCTTATTTTAGTTGTAGGTTTTATTTGGAGTTCTCCATCACTCAAGGGTCTGTGTTTCCTTTTTCTTCCTCTTGTATATTATTTTTATTTTATTTAAATATATATTTAATGTATTCTCTATCATTTTCTATATTACTTGGATATACTTTGTCTCTTTCTTATCTTTTGTGCAATGAGGCATGAGTTTCAAGGTGAAAGATGAGCTTACTAATACCCAATGTAACAATAGTCATATAGGTGATAACATGTTGTGTAGACCTTTGTGCACTATGTAAGTGTCCTCAATAGAAAACTCTAGCTTTCAATTTTAGATTCCTTCCTAGTTGTTAATTTCTATTATGGATTTTTTTTGTTAAATTTATATTATAATTAGTAGTTAACTAGCATAACTTATATTTTCCATGTTGTTTTAGCTTTATGAAAATATATTTTCCAAGTTTAAAACATTCCTAAGATAGTTTAGTTGATTTTTTTCTCCTTTATATCTAAACAATATCGAAAACACTCAAAAACATCACATTTCAATCAAAACATTAGAATCATCCTAGAGTAATGTAAAAAGTATTTGATTTAGAAAAAAAGGAAACATTCTAAGAGATTAATTTTCATACATTATAGATGGATAGGATTGAGTAGTTGTGACTCAATTGGTTGAACATAATTAGTTAGGGTGAGGGTTTGCTCCTTAACTATTCCATCCACTAGGATTCAAATCCCCCAAGGTACACTAAATAAGGGATGAGGTTGTGCTCATGCTTTAGGTGACTTCAGAATGATGGACTCCCCTCAATGCTTAACTCTCAACCAAAGAGGTTTTAGCTTATGGCTCATGCTCTTGCATCATGTAGCTAAAATAATTTTGTACATTTGATATAAAATTCCTCCAACAAAAAAATGATGGAAAGGGAGAAACTCATAAGCCTAACTTAGTACAAGAGAATTCCCCTTTGATAATATTTTATTGTATTAAGATGTTTCCATTAAGTTAAACACAAAACTAAATAGGAAACTACATAGATTCCAACTTCACCATTACAATAATTACATCAATAAGCATTCTCTATGTGAGATGGGTAAAGTATATCTAAAGTGTTAGGTTGACAACTTAGAGGCTGCTAAAGAGGTTAAACATCCATTGCAACCTCTAGATTTTGACATGTGGAGGTTTCTCACCATGTTTTTCTCTTCAAAATGTTAAATGCCTCCAAATTCTTGTCTTAGGCCTATACATCTCTTAATGCCACAAAGATGGTTTTGTCTTCATAGTAAAATGAAATTATAATAAGCATGGATTTTGCATAGTTGATGAATTTAGTTATACAAAGTGATTTTAGATTCAACTGTGCATATTTTTATATCAACATTTTTTATGACACTCAATGATCTATCATCAAGAAAAGGAGAATAATGGTTTGGATTGTAGACATAACCCTTAAAAAGAAGGTAGGGGTGGGAAGGTGATAAGAATATTGAAAAATGAGGGACTAGGTAGAGGAAAATATAACCAAAAATAATATTGATATATATAAATACACATAATATTGTAAATAAATAGATATTCATTGAAAAATCACACCATAAAGAATTGATATAAGATACTGATTTCTATATACATTTACAATTATATCTAATTTTTGTGAATATAAAAAATAAAAATACAAAAATATAGTATTATTAATTAATCTGTATGTCTGGGGATCGGGATGGCGTGGGTTGGGAGTGCTCATGGCCAAGCTAGGGCATTAATGCCCTAGCTTGATTCTCTGCAAACTATGACTGCCTTCTGCGTGCGGGAGGGTGTCTTCATGGGCTTGCGGGGTGGGGCCAAATGTGGCCATTTTGGATTTCTTTTTTCTCTGTCCATTTACCCACTATTTTGTGCATTTTCTTCCTCTTTGTTGGCGGTTTCTTGGTGGTATTGCCCTATGTGGAGGGGTGTGTATTTTTCTTGCAGTGTGCCCTGTTAGGGTAGTGATCTCAGGGCTTTTGCTCAAGTGTTTTCTATATTTTTTTGGAGGGTTCTTCCTTGTGTGAGCGTTACTAAAGGTGTTGTTTTGTTATTGCTTGGTCGGGGTGGTAGTGCCTTTGGGGGTGCCTTGTTTTGGACTCCAATGGCAATGCATGTGTCAGGAGATAAGGAAAATTAGGCTTTGGATTCATCTGGTGTTGATTCGAGGGTTCCTAACCTAACTTCTCCCAGTATAGGTTTGTCACGAATTGGTGCTCTCAAATTACGAAAGGTAAATGGGTGTTTGGAGAGGGCTCAAGAGCAATCGGTGCTAGTGATCCAACCAGAATCAGTGGTTGATGATTTGGATTACTATAATAATCATGTTTTGATTTGTAAGTATTTAGGGTTGAGGGTTTCTCTTCCATTTCTTGATTCTTGGATTCACAAGACATGGAACCTAGAAGGGGATTTTGATATCATGCTGGCTGCAAATAACTTTTTTATGGTAGATTTCTCTTGTATTGTTGATTGAAATAGGGATTTTGAGGGAGGACCATATTTTTATAATCAGCTGGGGATTTTTAGTAAACTGTGGCATGCTGGTTTCAACTCGGTGGAAGAGTTACCTTCTAGGGTCCCTGTTTGCGTTTGCTTGCCTCGGTTGCCATTAGAATGTTGGAGAAGTGATATTTTTGAATTGATAGCTTTGCTACTAGGAAAACCTATTTTTCCTTCTCAGCAAACTTTGAATAGGAGGGTTCTTTCTTATGCGCGGGTGTGTGTTGAAATTGATTTGAGTAACCCGTTGCCCAATTTTGTTGACATGACTGTTGGCTCTTATTCTTGGACCCAAAAACTAGATTATAAGACATTACCTTTTAGATGCCAGTTGTGTCATGAGTATGGTCACCTTCAGTGGAAAATCCCTCATGCTTCTTCTACTTTTGGTTTGAGTAATACTCTTTCCCAGCCTAATCCTATGGTGAACAAGGGTAAGACTCCCTTGCAGGGGGGATGGTTGATAAAGAGGGTTTTGTTCTAGTTAAGTCCCACAATCGAGGAAGGGGTCAAAAGAGAACCTTCAAGGATAGCCTAGAGGGGAAACCTTCAATAGATTTGATGCGTTAGAGGATTTGGTGCAGGAGGAAGGGTTGCATGTTTTGCAGGAGACAGTTGGCTCTCTTGAAGAGGAAATGCTTGGGGATCAACCTATTGTGATTTCTAGTTCCTTGTAGCTTGGTGGGCAGGATGCTCAGATGGATATAGAATTCCCGCCTTCTGCTCCTACTCATGGTGAGCAAGGTTTGGTGGTAGAGGCTTCTGGTGGCCTTTTAAGTACTAGTGTTAGTTCTTCTAGGGTAAAAGGTTTGTTAGACTCAGATAAAAATAAGGCTTCTTCCCTCACTTTGGGTTTGCAACAAAGAACTCCTAAGAAAGGGGCTCCTGAAAAACCTCTTAAGGTTGGTCGTAAGAAGGATTGGGAGAAGGTCAAGCTTACTAGTGAGACATTGGTGGAATCGGGTTCAGTGAAGACTATTGATGTTCACTTCTCCCAACTTGATCAATGATTGTGCTCTCTTGGAATCTAAGGCGTATGAATAAAATCCCTAAATAAAAGGCTATTTAGGATCACACTCACTTTCCTGATGTGGTTTTCCTTCAGGAAACTAAGTTATCCATTGATAGTATGTTGATTGTGGCTTCAAATATTTGGGGTAGATGGTAGTGCCAGTGTGTGGGAGCTCTGGGTAGTTCTAGGGGGATGGCTTGTTTATGGGATCTACATAGAGTTTTCCCAATCTTGTGGTTGTCTAGTAGAAGTTCAATCTCTTTTGTTGCTTCTCATTTTGAGTCGGGGGAGAGGATTCTTTTTTCCAATATTTTATGCTCCAACTGACCTGCCTGGCAAGGCTTTGCTATGTGCTTAGGTGGGATATATGAGATATTTAGATCCTTTCTCCCTTGGATTTTAGCAAATGATTTTAATGTTGTTTCTTCGTTGGATGAGAAGAGGGGAGGCAATGTTCATTTGGAGGCTTCTTCATGGATCTTGTGAGATAATGTCGCTCTCCTGAATTTAGTTGATATTAAGCCCACTAATGGGGTTTTTACCTAGAATAATAGGCAAAGTGGGAGGGATTCTATTGCAAAAAGATTGGATAGATTCTTGGTGTCTAGTTTTTGGGTTGGTGACAGACCTGGTTGACTAGCTTTGAGATTTTGGATTGGAAGGGCTCTGATCATTGGCCGATCAAGCTTATATCAGATTTATCACAATGTTGTACAAAATAGTCATTTAGGTTTTAGTTTATGTGGCTCAGGGATGGATCTCTTCATGAATTTCTTTTGGGTTGGTGGCATCTTGGGAAGTCGACACATGGTATTGCTATGTACTCCTTCTCCAAGAGACTTCAATATGTTAAGTATAGGTTGAAGTGCTAGAATAGGCTTCAATTTGGTAATGTGTTTCATGAGAAGTAGAGGGCTCAAGATCACTTGGACTTGATTACTAGGAAGATTCACAACCAAGGTCTTACTGCGGAGTTGAGGAAGCTGGAAGCGGCTGCGGTGAGGAATATGGATGAATGGGAATTGCAAGAGGAGATATTATGGAAGCAAAAATCTTGAATTGAGTGGCTGCAGGCGGGTGACCGAAATAATTCTTTCTTTCATAATTATGTGTAGGATAGAAGACAAGGTAATGTTATCTCCTCTCTTTTGTCTCTGAATAGGGAGGTTCTTTCCTCTTCTATTGCAATTTCTGCCGATTCCATTAGATTCTTTTCTGCTTTGCTATTTGAGGATCTCCTTCCTATAGAGGAGGATGAAGCTACTATTTTGGATTGCTTTCCACCCTTGGTTTCTCATGAGATGAATGTCTTTGCTTATTCCTATTACTTTTTCAGAATTGGAGAATATTGTGTTTCAGATAAAAAATGGGAAGGCTCTAGGGACTGATGGGTTTCCAGTGGAGTTCTTTCGAGAATTCTGGGAAATGATTAAGATGGACCTTTTGGAGGTGGTCAAAGAATCTTACAATAGCCAGTAGATGTTGAAATCCATGAATGCTACTTTTATTGCTCTCATCCCAAAATAAGAGGGGGAAAATTCTTTGAATCTTGTTAGGCCAATTGCTTTATGTAATGTGGTTTACAAGATAATTACAAAGCTGATTGCTGAGAGATTGAAGCCTTGGTTAAGTAGGTTAATTTCTAAAGAACAAGGGGTTTTTATTGGTGGCAAGAAGATTTTGGATGGTGTCATTATATTGGCTGAAACCATTCATTCTATGGAAAGCTCTAAGGAAAAGGCTATGTTGATTAAATTGGATATGGCTAAAGCCTATGATTGGGTTAAATGGGATTTTTTGTTTAAGATTTTAGCCGCTTTTGGTTTTGTTGGAGATTGGATTGAGTGGGTCAAGAGTTGTGTTACTTCTTCCTCCTTCTCTATGCTAGTGAATGGAGAGACATATGAGTTGTTTGGAACCTCTAGGGGGATTAGAAAAGGGGACCCTCTCTCCCCTTATTTGTTCATCTTACTGGCTGAAGGCCCAGGGAGATTCATTAGATCTCAGGTGGAGAGTGGCTTAATTTAGGGCTGTTGTTGGGGAAATAACATTCCTCCCCAATCTCATCTTTAGTTTGTGGATGATACTGTTTTGATGGGAAGGGCCAGGGTTGAGGAGGTTTTCAGTTGGCACAAAATTCTTGATAGTTATTTGGATGCTTCAAGACAAAGTATTAATGAAGGGAAATCCTTTATCTTTTTCTTTAATACTCCTAAGATTATTCAAAAGAGGATTGTTGGTATTCTTCATTTTTAGATAGGCTCTCTTCCCTTTGTTTATTTGGGCATTCCTATTGCTATTTGTTCGCTTCCCATAAGGTTTTAATAGGAGGTTATTGATAAATTTCAAAAAATGGTCAGTCATTGGACCTGTAGGTGGCTTTCTTTGGCTGGATGAGTGACTCTTTTGAAGTGTATTGTTCAGGATCTCCCCTTGTATAGATGTTTGGTGCTTTCTGCACTTGTTTTATCAAGGAGTTTGAGAGTTTGTCTCATTAGTTTCTTTGGTCTGGTAATCTTCTGCATAGGAAGTGGAGTTTGATTAAGTGGGATGCCACTTGTAGGCCGAAGGAGGAAGGTGGACTTGGTTTACATCAAACAAAATTGAATGGCCAGGATTTGGTAGCTAAGTTATATTGGCACTGGTGTACTCAGCAGCATCAAATTTGGGCTAAAATCCTTTCTTGGAAATATTTAGGTAGGGTGGAAAGTATTGATGTTCCTCGCTTCAATTTATTGGGGAAGGGCTCTATGATTTGGGGTACTCTTAAAAGGGGTGCCAAGCTAGTTAAACAAGGGTTGTTTTCGATTTGTCATAGTGGTTGGGATGCTCTCTTTTGGTATGATTCATGGGATGGCCATCCTCCCATTTTGACTAGTCACCCTCATTTACAGAATTTATGTAGAAAATTTCTTGATGCTGGCTAGAGTTGTGTGGTGGATTTTAAAACACCTCAAGTTCTAGGGAAGATTAGTGTGTCCAAATGGAAGGATTTGCAAGAGTGGCTCCCTGGGGGTTTTCTTAAGGACCGTAGGGAGCTTGTGGATATTTTGTCGAGTCAGATTTGTAATTCTCTTCCTAGAGGTGATGTGCTGGCTTGGGGTTTGGATCTGAAAGGTAAATTTTATGTTGCTTCAGGATATCATGCATCAGATAAACAGTTGTTCGGGAGCTCCAGGGTTGTGTGGTGGAAGCAGGTTTGGAATAAATTTTCTTGGCCGAAGTGTAACTTTTTCTCTTGGTTAGTGGTGCAAGGAAGATGCCTTACCTAGGAAAATCTCTAGAAGCATGGTTTTCATGGTCCTTCTATGTGTGTCTTGCGTGTTGGGCATGAGGAGAATTCTTCACACCTTTTCTTTCATTGTCCCTTTGCTAGAGCAATCTGACATTGTTGGTGGTCACTTTGGAGCTTGTTGTGTAGGCATTCCTCTTCGTTGGGGTACTTTTGGAGAAGCCTGGGGAATCCTTTGGTTAAGACTTCTTTTTTGCACATTGCATGGGTTATTGGCCCTAGTATGATAATTTGGTACATTTGGCTGGAACACAATCGTAAGATTTTTTTGGATAAGAAGTTGCTTGTGGGACATATTTGGTTGAGAGTTATGGGGGTCTTATAGGAGACTCTGGTTGCTAAGTGTGATTTGTCTGTTTGTGTTGATCCTGGGGATTTTGGGGTGGTCAACACTCTGGGTCTTTCTGTGGGTGATAGGGGAAGTTGGCGTCTTGTTCATCAGAGGGGTGGTCGGGAGCGAGTTTAGTGTGTTGGTCATTGGTGCCCCCTAGCTCTAGGAGTGCTGAAAATTAATACAATTGGGTCTTCTAGAGGTAATCTTGGGCATGCTGGCATTGGTGGTATTGGCAGGGACAACTCGGGAATGGTAATATTTTTCTTTTCTACTTATAAAGGGAAACATACTAATAATTTCATGGAGGCTTTGGCTATTCTTCAGGCATTAGAATGTGCTTGTGCGCTCGATTGGAGGCGGATTGTTTGTGAATTTGATTCTTAGGTTGTTATTGATATGCTTAATAGGGGGCATCTGGATGAGGTTGGCAATTGGCGGTTGTGGTCAAGCAAATTATTGCTCTGAGTGGGGGTTTGGATTCTATTACCTTTTGTCATGTTCATCGGGAATGGAACAAGGTGGATGATTGTTTGGCTAGATGGGTGTTTGAGCAGATGAGAATTTGGAATGTGGATGATTAGGGCAACCTTCTTGGGGATTTATCCCCCGTTCTTGAAGATATGTTTATGGAGGATATGAGGTGTTATTTGGGTGTATCTTGACTTTGTGGACTTGCTTTTTTCCCCTTGTGGGGTTCTATATTTCTTTTTTGTAATGCTTTTCTCATTTAATAAAGTGTTTACCCCTCTTTTTATTAAAAAAATTAATCTATATGCCAAAGTGTAAATATATATGTTAAAATGAATAATAGAAAACAAGACCTATAACTAATGGCATATAATGATATGCCAACATTTAAATCGAAGATTTTGTTGATTATTAGTCATTTTAACATTATATATCTATAATTTGACATATATATTAATATATGATTATATATATATTCTACATAGATCAATATCTTATTTCAATTCTTTATATTATGATTTTGCAATATATATCTATTTTTTGCAATATTTTTTTTTATATATAATCAAACATTTTCCAATCTTCTTATCACCTTTTCACCTCTTCCCTTTTTTTGAAGGGTTATGTTTGCAATCCAAAACATTATTGATGAATTACTGCGTGTGATCTAAAATTTTCCAGACAAACTATAAACAGTGAATGGAAGAAAAACTTGTCTGCCAGAAAAATAAATAAACCTTAGATTTTTATGAGACAAAATAATCACATTTTTATCTCATTTTTTGAGCAACCTTTAGATCTATAGCGACTTGCTTTTGAACCTTTTAGCTGAAATAGTGTATTTTCTACGCTGTGAGTGCCACAGGGACAATTTTTCTAACTAGATCCTATATTGTATTCTCCTAATATGGGAAGTAAAGTTTTTGTTTTTGGCCTGAGAGCTACAGAAACATGGCCGACTGCCTGCACGTGCATTTTATCATTAAGGATAGTGCCATGAATGTTTTGAACACCCCATGAATGTTTTCAAAACCCTATTCATTCTTTGCATTATCTTTTATTTAAATGACTTGCATTTTCCTTAATGTTTGCGTAATTAAAATATTCAAGGTGATCACTTTGAGCTAGAAAATGATAGTCTTCTATCACTTCTGCCCAAACTGTTTTTCAGTCGTACGACACTCTAAAATGTGAGCTGTATTTGAAGAGGGTGTACCATTTTCTCTTGGGGTAAAATTAGTGTGTCCTTGATTCCCTACCCAAGAGTGTCAAGGGTCCTCCCTTTTAACCCTTGCTTTGGAGGTTAATTCGTAATTGTATTGAAGAGATACTACCTGAAGCAATCTTTAATATCACTACGCTAATGTTTGGACCTAAGCAAGAGAAAATTTTAGTGCACCAATCTATGGTCTATTGTTCAGTTTACAAAGTTGAAGGACCTGATGCTCACTACAAAAAAAGGAAACATTAAGCATTCTAGAGAACATTGACAATTGACAGAGTTGACATCTATGTGGTAGGGTACAACCATTTTAAGTGGCAGAATACCCTAGATAATAACAAATTTTACAAAGCTTGACGATTTTTATCTTGACACTAATCCTCAGGATACAGGAAACCTCAAGTCTTTTCAAATTACATTTTTGGATAGAACTTTTGGATTTTAACTAGTTAAGCTCAATTAGGAATCTTACCCAACTGGTCTTCTTTGGCAACAAACTTTCTAGGAAAGTTTTGAAATTTTAACTAAGTTGGTCTCAATTGAGAGGCTAGATATATCTGATAAGAACAATATTAGTAGTAAAATATCACCAATGATAAGAACAATATTAGTAGAAAAATATCACCAAGCATGTGGAGCCTCAGTAGCTCATGGTTGCTAAGTTGCTCCTAAATCAATTACAAGGAAATATACCCACATCCCTTGTGCACATTTCTACCTTGGATCGGTTAGCAGTTGTCTGAAAATGACCTGAGTGGGTTGGTTCAACAACAACTAACTAATTTTCGTATTGGCCCACTTTATGTTTCCTCTAATAGGTATTGTAGGGCAATACCTAGAGGAGCACAATTTGACACCTTCGACCAGACCTCATTTCAGAAAAACACTGTGCTTATTTGGCTACCCTTTACAAAGTTGCATACAAAGTGAGACAATTTAGTTCCTCTTCCTTCATTAGTGAAACCATGGTGCAAGTCTATAGATGAACATGTCTCACTGATTGCATTGGGCTTGGGAGTAAGTACTGGATTTGTAGTAGTTATGTATCTTATTGTTCAGTAGGACATATTTGGGGGTCTTATGTTTCCCAGACAAACAGTACATATGTACGGAGTCCATTGAAATCCAGGATGGGAGTTGCAGAATGTTAAGAGAGAACCAACTGCGTCCACGTTATTCTCCTTAAATAACTCTATATATCTGTATATATATTTTCTTTTAAATGTTGTATTTTATGGTTCAATTTCTAGAAGGGTTGTTGGGCTTTGTTCAATCCCAAATAATTTAAAAAAAAAAAAAATTCCTCAAAGGCCAAAAGGTTACATAACATTTTATATACTTTAATTAATATATTCAGAGCTATGTTACATCATAATGGCAATGCAAGGAACGAAATATTTAGAGGTTGTGCATACGGATTTTATAGATATATATATTTTATTAATATATTATATTTTTCTACATATTTTTTTACAATCTATAATTTCAAAACTGGGAGCATGCATAATATTTCCAATTGTCTGTAAATACAATTAGATAATTTTATATTTTTGGTAAAGGGGAAAAAAAAATCGGAATAAATAAACCTGTAGATCAAGCAAAAATTATGCAAAATCATGCCTGCGAGAGTTCTGGAATGAATTTTTAAACTAAACAAAACTTCACTCAAACTCCTCAAAGTAGCGGAAAAGCCCTAAATAATTGCAGACATTTTCGCAACCTTGAAAAGGCTTAGAAAAATGCACAGATTTTGTTCATAAATGCAAAATTCTTCTTAACATTTGAAATGGATTAGAAACGGCCATTTGCAACGGGAAACCCGTTTCGGCCGTCAGAACGCGAAACGGAGGCTCCCCGTCGCGTTTCTGGTAACATAGATTCAGAGTGCGTTTATTGTGCATGTCTTTTGCAGATTTAGTGTCATTAGGACTGCACAGGGTTATAGGTAGTAGTAGCTTCTCCTGTGAGCTGCAGATGTAGATGATTGAGTTACAGAGCTGGGATCTTCAAGAGTCTTGGATCTTAATAGATGCACAAAATTTGAATTATACTTGAAAATTCATCTATAATTATTTTCTTTGACACCAAGTATTTTTCCCACCTGTTTGTTGAATATAATCTTTCCTTCCAATTTCCCTTACCATAGAATAGCATAATTATTTATTACTCTTTCAATAATGGAATGAAGTTCACAAGCACCATGCACTCATTGTGTCTATGTAAGCAATTAGGCAGATCCATTGAATATAAAACTATTCCACGACTGAATAATATGTCCTTTTTATGCTCTGCTCAGCTATAATGTTGATATTTATTTTAAGATCAAATTTGTTAAAAAAAAGTTTATTCTTCTCATTTCTCTTTATATTATACCTCTACATCTATCAGCATACCCATTACATCTTTAGATATGATTGCTCAGCTTGTAATACTGAAGGACCTTTTTGTTTGGTGACTATATTAACTTTCTAATAGTGGCAATAAGCTGTGAAAAGCCTTCACTAGTATTTGCTCTTCCCCTTTGACAAGCAAACCTTTCTCCACTTTGTGCTCACCTCGTCCACTTAGTGAGAACTCCTCTGGAGTGAGGCGTTGGACGATGGAACGTTGTGTGAAGACACTTATCCATAGCCATTTACCCTCATCCATCTCCATTGAAGATATAATCTGATTGTACTGCATTAATGACAATTCCATTGGTGGAGTTACCCAATTTATAAAAAAACAGAGCAGAAAGAAGGAACTCTTCTGCCGCAGTTTTGGTTTGGAGTGAATTTTCTGGTTAGAGGAGTCAACCACAGAGACATTCAGAGAGAGCGACCAGTTAACAAGTGAGGCCGCATTAGGGACTGCCTGTGTGCATATGATTAATGTGTCTGGCAGCTTCAGGAAAATTCACTCTCAGCAATTCACCTCTAACAATTCACATCACCATGACAAATTCATCTCTAGGAAAATTCACCACCAGCAATTTTCTAATTGTATATGTGATGAATAGCTTGATGGTGAATTTTCCATGGTGATGAATTGCTAATGGTAAATTTTTCATAGAATGAATTGTTAGAGGTGAATTGCTTGTGGTGAATTTTCCTAGAGCCATGTCTGGCCATTTCTGTAAATTCCTGTAACAATATTTAGTCAATACATATGATAAGATGAAAATAGTTGAAACTTTTTAATTTCTATAAACTATTATTACCTGTATCGTTTGAATGCAATGTTCAATAGCTGATCCTTTGTTTGCTCTGAGTTGTAGAGTTTTCAACTTCTCCATGTGCTCCAAACTTTTGATATGGGGTATTTCCCGGTAGGTGCGTATAGTTAAGCTTTCCAATCTTGTGCAATATTCTATACCTTCAATTTTCTCAACTTGGTCACACCATCTTAGTACAATTTCTCTGAGAGAAGTTAATTCTGCAAAACTCAAAATGTACTTCAGCATTTCACAATGCACCAACTCGACTGTCGTCGGCAGTGCCTTGACCTCCGTTAAATGGTGATTATCTTCAAGTGAGAGAGTCTGTCGGGGACAAGAGTCTTCAGAAATTTAAATCCTGCACACTTCTTGAGTCATATAGATATTTCATTTTTCAAGCAACCTTTAGATCTACAGCGACTTGCTTTTGAACCTTTTAGTTGAAATAGTGTATTTTCTATGCTCTGAGTGCTACAGAGACAGTTTTCCTAACTAGATGCTATAGTGTATTCTCCTAATATGGGAAATAGTTTCTGTTTTTGCCTGAGAGCTACAGAAACATGGCCAACTGCCCGCACGTGCATTTTATCATTAAGGATAGTGCCATGAATGTTTTCGAAACCCTATTCATCCTTTGCAATGTTGCCTATCTTTTATTTCTATGACCTGCATTTTCCTTAATGTTTGCGTAATTAAAATATTTAAGGTGATTACTTTGAGCTAGAAAATTAGAGTTTTGTATTTCTCCTGGAGTAATTTTCCCTTTTTGCCCAAACGGTTGTTCAGTCGCAGGGCACTCTAAAATGGGAGCTGTACCTGAGATTCTGAAGAGGGTGTACCATTTGCTTTAAGCATAGGACAATTAGCAACCATTTTCTCTTGGGACAAAATTAGTCTGTCCTTGATTCCCTACCCAAGAGTGTCAGGGGTCTTCCCCTTTCAACCCTTGCTTTAGAGGGTAATCCGTAATTGTATTGAAGAAATACTACCTGAAGCAGTCTTCAATATCACTGCACTGATGTTTGGACCTGAGCAAGAGAAAATTTTAGTGAACCAATCTATGGTCTATTGTTCAGTTTACAAAGTTCAACAATCTGGTGTTCACTACAGAAAAAGGACACATTAAGCATTCTAGAGGGGCTCTAGGAAAATTCACTGTCAACAATTCATTGTCATGATAAATTCATCTCGTGGAAAATTCACTGCCAACAATTCACCATCAATTCATGGCGGCAAATTTTCCACAAGATGAATTTGTCATGGCGATGAATTGTTAACGGTGAATTTGCCTGAAGCCTTCTAGAGAACACTGACAAGTTGACATCTATATGGTAGGGTAAGAACATTTTAAGTGGTAGCATACCCTAGATAATAACAAATTTGACAAAGCTTGACGGTTTTTATCTTTACACAAACAATTTGTCTTGACACTAATCCTCAGGATATAGGAAACCTCGGGTCTTTTCAAATTACGCTTTTGGATAGAATTTTTGGATTTTAACGAGTTAACTAAGAAGTCTAGCCGCTGACATGAGCTTAATCAAGAATCTTACCCAACTGGTCTTCTTTGGCAACAAACTTTCCTGGAAAGTTCCTGAAATTTTAACTAACTTGGTCTCAATTGAGAGGCTAGAAATACCTGATAACAACAATCTTAGTACTAAAATACCACCAAGCATGTGGAGCCTCAGTAGCTCATGGTTTGCTAATACAAGGAAATATACCCACATCTCTTGTGCAAATTTCAACATTGGATCAGTTAGCAGTTGTCTGAAAATGAACTGAGTGTATTGATTCAACAACAACTAACTAATTTTCGTATTGGCCCACATAGCGTTTCCTCTAACAGGTTTTTTGGGGCAATACAGAGGAGCACAGTTTGACACCTTCGACCAGAGCTCATTCCAGAAAAAAACTGTGCTTATCTGGCTACCCTTTACAAAGTTGCAGACAAAATGAGACAATTTAGTTCCTCTTCCTTCATCAGTGGTTGACAAGGTGAAAAAACCATGGTGCAAGTCTGCAGATGAACACGTCTCACTGATTGCATTGGGCTTGGGAGTAAGTACTGGATTTGTAGTAGTTATGTATCTTCTTGTTCAGTAGGACATATTTGGGGGTCTTATGTGTCCCAGACAAACAGTACATATTTACGGATTCCATTGAAATCCGGGATGGGAGTTGGAGAATGTTACAGAGAGAACCAACTGCGTCCATGCTATTCTCCTTAAATAACTCTGTATATCTGTATATATTTTTTCTTTTAAATGTTGTATTTTATGGTTTAATTTCTAGAAGTATTGTTGGGTTTAATCCCAAATAATTTTAAAGAAATATCCTTTCCAGGACAAAAGGTTACA
This sequence comes from Sequoia sempervirens, assembly GCA_007258455.2. Taxonomy (NCBI): domain Eukaryota; kingdom Viridiplantae; phylum Streptophyta; class Pinopsida; order Cupressales; family Cupressaceae; genus Sequoia; species Sequoia sempervirens. The sequence continues at coordinate 28,127,771 of VDFB02000363.1, forward strand.
TACCATTTTATATACTTTAATAAAGTATTTAGAGTGGGTTTATTGTGCATGTCTTTTGCAGATTTAGTTTCATTAGGACTGCACAGGGTTACAGGTAGTAGTAGCTTCTGCTGTAAGCTGCAAGTGTAGATGATTGGGTTACAGAGCTGGAATCTTCGAGAGTTGTGGATCTTAATAATGGATGCACAAAATTTGAATTATACTTGTAAGAAGAAATTTTCTCATTTATTATCTTTGACACTGTCATTAAAAGTATTTTAACAATAATGGATTGTGAACAATAATAGCTTTCCACAATCCATAGTGAATATTTTTCCCAGCTATCTGTTGAATATAATCTTTCATTCCAATTGCCCTTATCATAGAATAGCATAATTATTTATTACTCTTTGAATAATGGAATGAAGTTCACAAGCACCATGCACTCATTGTGTCGATGTAAGCAATTAGGCAGATCCATTGAATATAAAAGTATAAAGCTATTCCACAGCTGAATAATAGGTCCATTTTATGCTCTGTTCTCTGCTCAGCTAGAATGTCGATATTTATTTTAAGATCTACTCATTTCTCTTTATATTATACCTTTACATCTATCAGCATGCCCATTACATCTTTAGATATGACTGCTAATCTGTAATACTGAAGGACCTTTTTCTTTGGTGACCATTTTAACTTTCTAATAGTGGCAATAAGCTGTGAAAAGCCTTCACTAGTGTTTGCTCTTCCCCTCTGACAAGCAAACCTTTCTCCACTTCGTGCTCACCCCGTCCACTTAGGGAGAACTCCTCTGGAGTGAGGCGTTGGACAATGGAACGTTGTGTGAAGACACTTATCCATAGCCATTTACCCTCATCCATCTCCATTGAAGATATAGCCTGATTGTCCTGCATAAATGACAATTCCATTCGTGGAGAAACCCAATTTATAACAAAACAGAGCAGAATGGCATCGCCATTGGAGGAACGCTTCTGCCGCAGTTTTGGCTTGGAATGAATTTTCTGGTTAGAGAAGGAGTCAACCACAGAGACATTCGGAGTGAGTGAGCAGTCAACAAGCGAGGCCGCATCAGGGACTGCCCGCGTACATATGATTAATGTGTCTGACCATTTCTGTAAATTCTTTGAACAATATTTAGTCAATGCATATAATAAGATGAAATTAGTTGGAACTTTTTTATTTGTAGAAACTATTATTACCTGTATCGTTTGAATGCAATGTTCAATAGCTGATCCTTTGTTTGCTCTGAATTGCAGCGTCTTCAACTTCTCCATGTGCTCCAAACTTTTGATATGGGTTATTTCCCGGCAGGTGCGTATAGTTAAGCTTTCCAATCTTGTGCAATATTCTATACCTTCAATTTTCTCAACTTGGTCACACCATCTTAGTACAAATTCTCTGAGAGAAGTTAAATCTGCAAAATTCGGAATGTACTTTAGCATTTCACAGTTTTTGAAATACATCAACTCGACTGTCGTCGGCAGAGCCTTGACCTCCGTTAACTGATGATTATCCTCAAGTGAGAGAATCTCAAGTCGGGGACAACAGTCTTCAGAAATTGAAATCCTGCACACTTCTGTTCCATATAGAAATAACCGCTTCAGGTTGCTCAGTGCAAAAGTCATCAACCCCGCCCCAAAATCCAATTCGCTGAGTGGGCAATGGCTTATACACAGAAAGTGAAGATTATTCAGTTGCCTAACCGATTTGGGTAGAGACTTCACTCCTGAATACTTTACTACTAATTCCTCCAAGGGATTAAGACGCCCCACAGAGTCCGGTAAATCTTCCAGCTCGGAACACCCATTAATATTAAGCATAGTCAAGGAGGACAAATCACCAAGCGAGGACGGCAAGCTTGTCAACAATTCACTCCCTATTTCCATCCTTTGCAGCCTGCGGAGCTGACCGATGTTAACTGGTAGCTCCCTTATCCTGGTATCATCTAGATAAAGCTCTCTCAAGCATACCTGATTTGTGATGTGATGAGGCAACTCTTCCAATTGCTCGCACTCAGAGAAGCTCAAAAACTCGAGCTTTGTCATGTTTGCCAGAATGTTTAAATCCTCTGGAGCAAATGTGAGTTGGTCACACCCCTTTAAATTGAGATATTGCAGGAGTATCAGGTACCTAAAAGAAAGTGGCGAACTCCTCAGCTTTCTGCAAAAGAACAAACTTAGATGGCGCAGATTCTTCAAATCACCAAAATTGCTGGGTAGTGATGATAGCTTTTTGCAGTCATGTAACACCAGGTGCTCCAGCGATTGCAAAAGGCAAAATTCTTCTGGCAGACTCGGAACATTGTCACCATTTACAATTACTAATTTTTTCAAGTGAATTAGACATCCTACTGAATTCGGAAAACCTCGGAATTTTGTGCATCGAGAAATAACCAACTCTCTTAACTGTACAGGAGCCTGCAACACATTTCCGAGTAGACAAACGTAAAACATATAGTGATTATACCACAAAAAGTTTGAAATATCAATTTAAAACAGCCGAAACAGAAAACCTATACACACATCATCAACAGCCTCCCACAGCTCTTCTAAGTGATGTTTATTATGTTCTTCATAGAGTTCTAAAACCCTCAAGTTTTTCAATGAAAGTCGTGATGGAAGATTTCTCTGCCCAATTTGGAACCAGCGAAGCCAGACTAGCTCTCTTGAAACTTCACCCATTATTTGATTAAAATAATCTCCTCTAATTACAAAAATTTTTAGTCCAATTAAGGAGGGTGCAAGTGACCAAATTCCTCCACTTGTGTTAACCATGAGTTCACCGTACGAGCAACCGCGAAATTCATCCACCTCACTACTTGATTTGATAGCTCGAACGGGATCTGCTTCCTGATTAGGATAAACATAAAATATTCAGGGAAAAGATATAAAGCCAAAAATTTATACAGCCAATTAATATTAGCAGCAGGAAATAGAGAAAAGGGCGCAGACAAACAAACCCAATATTTATTCCACTCTATTTGAACTGAGGTGGCGATTATTCCCCGAATGCCAATTTTTTTCTGAACAAGAAAAGAAAAACATTAAATGAAAAACTATATAAAAAAAATAGAAGAGCTTAAAACAGCTCAAGACAAAGATTAAAATAAATACGTTGGCTGCTCAAAGACCACTAAGAAGCAAGTTGTACATGCGATTTGATTGCAAAATGGTTCTTAGCGAGACTGTCATTTTCGACAGCTGTTAGGCTGTAAAAACAATAATATTCATGAGCCCCTGGCGTAGACTGGACAGCTGAGCGGTTGAAAAACACGCACAGAGCTTTGCAGATTTGAAACCTGATTTAAAAGCCGTGTCAAATGTAGAACAGGTCAGGTCACAACCATGAAGTTATGATGGCTTGCCCAGTTAGTGCTGGGCTGCTGATTGAAGTTATGATGGCTTGCCCAGTTAGTTGCTGGGCTGCTGATTGTCCATATGAGTATAGAAAAAGGTTCGCTTTTGCTTTGATTAGTAGACAGTTGTGGGTTTCATCACCTGCTATATAATTTTGTGTTTGGACAGAGAATGTAAGAGAAGGTGAGTGCTTGATGTCTTCTGTACGGTAAATTATATTTCAGTGTGTGCAAATCCTGTGTATGTGCAGTAAGCTAATTACATTGATGCTGTAGAATAGATATTTTGATTTGGTTTTGTGTTCTGCAGGTCCAGGGAGAGCAGAGCTCCCCTGTTCTGGACAGAGCTTCCCTTCAACAATGAAAGAAAGAGACAATGAGGGTTTTGTTGAAGGTTTTGCAAATGGGGTTGGAAGTTAAGTGGGTTTAATCTTGGAAAAACTCTGTAGTTAAGCGTGCTTGAGCTGGAGTAGTACTGGGACGGGTGACCTCCTGGGAAGGCCCAGTGTTTCACCTCTGTGAGCATTACCTAGATGCAAGGAGTGCTAAGTGGACCATTCACTATCATGAGATATGGGTTCTTGTGAACCACTACTCATGAAACATGGGTCAATGAGTTTGACTTGTAAAACTACACGGTTGAATCCTAATAGCAATATCACAAAAAAATACCTCCTACTTATCAATAAAAGAAAGAATTAACCCCATCTCTGCTTCGTGAGGCAATAAAAGAAAAATATTAATCTTACCTCTTCTTGCTTCTGAACATTAATAATTTGCTGGTGAAACCAAAGCCTGTAGGGTGACTGCTCATTTGCGATTTCCCTTCCCAGATCTCTTAAATGATCATGCATTTTAATGCAATTCATCTCATCTACTTCAATAAAACATTTATTCAGGAGTCTTTCCCAACTGTACAAACCACTCCATCCTGATCCATTCCACACTTCAATTGCCAAACTGCTCTCTTCTCCAAAAAAAAAAAAAACAAGCAGTATCTAGGAACATCTCTTTCTCTTCATTATCAAGGGCATCATAACTTAGTTTGAGCCTTTGTTTGATATCATGAACCAATACTCTAGAGATTTTATGCAAAAGAGACTCCCAATAATCTTTGCGGGACTCCCCATAGAGCTGTCCTCCAAACACCTTGAGAGACAAGGGTAGCCCATTACAAACCTTTACAAACTTTTCAACAAGCTCTTCGAATCCATTATTGGGAAAAGATTGTAAGAAGGCATGCCAACAAAAGAGCTGCTTTGCATGAAATGGATCCAATGCTTTCATTTTATATACAGAGGAGATGCCCCAACATCTCAAAACTTCATTTTTTCGTGTCGTTACAATGATGAGACTACCCCCTCCAAGACTATCCTTTGCGGGCAACAAAGCATCCAGTTGGTCCACATGATCTACATCATCCAGAACAATAAGAACCCTAACGGATCTCAAATACCTTCCAAGAATTCCCTTACCTTCCTCTATATTGTCAAATCCTAGACCTTCGACACCAAGGTCTTTGAGGAGTTTTATCTGCTTGCTAACCAACAGACCTTTGGTTGCTGCATCTCGAACATCAAAAACAAAACTGGACCTCTCCATTAACGAGAATCTTTTGTTGTATATCTCTTTTGCAAGTGTGGTTTTACCGGAACCACCCATGCCCCAAATTCCAACAATTTCTACAACCTGACCGTCACCTTGGACAGATTCAAATCTAGTCATTTCAAAATCTTCTACTGTTTCTTTGAGACCAACTGGATGTTTTGCAACCATTAGTGGGACATTGTTTATAACTTTAGATACACACTTCACAATATTCTTCAGCAGCCTCTTCTCATCACTGCACAAGTAAAACATTGAAAAAACAAAATAGAACAGATGATTATGGCAAAGTTAAATACATAGATTTGAAAAAGAATGCATGTTTGTTAAGATGAGGAGGCCGAATGTATGGTACTTACTCATTATTTTTGATGATTTCACCAGTGTAAAATGAGACATCGTAGAGTGCCTTTTTCCACTCCTGAAGCTGTTCTAAGCTGTATCTACGCTTCTTTTTGTGCTGCATAAAGGCATCAACAAACATTCCTTTCCCTTGATCTATATATCTGAGATCCATTGGCTCTACATAGTAGAAAACAGGAATAATTTTGGCGCCAGTTTTAAGCATAAATGACAGCTCTGCCAAACACCAGGACGATTTTGCATAGTTTTTAGAAAAAATTGCTATATGAAGTGATGCACTGCGCATTGCTGCTTCCAAGGTTGTGGGAAAGAAATTGCCATAGTCCAGTTCCTCAGAATCCAAAAAAACTGGTACTTTCATGTCACTGAGGATATTATAGAGAGTGCTAGCTAACGTGTGTTTGACATCTAGTCCACGATGATTAATGAATACATCGTAGCATGGCTTTTGCATGAGTGTTGAGGATGTAGCAGAAGTAGATGCAGATGGTGCGATTCCCTCAAAAGCACCCGTAACATCACTCTCTGGCATACGGCCTATGGTAGATGAAGATGCCATGGAATTGGGCTGAGGTGAACGCCATGAAAGAAAGAATGAAACGCAATCAAAACAGGATGAAAACAAACGTGGGGCTGATGATATAGCAGAAGTAGATGAAGATGGTACAATTTCTTGAGAAGTGTTTGTAGGCTCCCTTTCTGGTCGATCACCAGTGGTAGATGTAGATGCCATGGAAGTAGACTGTACTGAACACCCAGAAAGAATGAAACAAACTAATGAAAGCAGGATGAAGGATGGCTTCCTAAGTATTTTGTAAAGAGGAGTTGGAAGTGTTAAAGAAGATAACTGATCCCTCCGTACATGAAGCATGTGGAAGACATGAGAGCCGTCCTAGAGGAGTGGATTGATTGGACTAGTAAATAGTGGATTGATTACCTATCTATATTCATAGGTGTTATGATGTGTTTAGGTCTCAATTTATTAAAAGAATTATTAATTGAAAGAAAAATTTAATAAAAAGTTAAACAAACATTAATATGTATATGTGTAATTTTATTCAAGGTGAATAACATTAAAAAAAAAATGTTGTTCAATTTATGACAGTATTTTATAATAAAAATATATATTTTAATTGGTTATAGGTTCACATGCTTATAATATTCATTATTTTTGAAAGGAGACAAATATCATATTGTTCAAATCACACCCACATAATCACTCTATGGTCTTTGAGGTACCATACATGGATGTATTCCTCCATCTAAGCCTTCATGTGCACATCTATCCATACCTTCTATCATTTCCACTTGATAGTTTTCAAATGTGCACATCTAATCATATCGTCTATCACTTCTAGCTAACATATTCTAATTAATAAAGGTTTCTCCACAACCATTTAATTGTGTAAGGCTCCTCTATTAGATTTGAAATCTAAACAACTTAACAATTCACAACAAATCAACCATGACTTTTTACATAATATTTTCAAATCAAAATCAACCACTGAATATAAATGCACCAAAAATTTAATAAATAATATGATCATTTGCTTGCAATTGAATTTCATATCCCACAACTTTAATTAGATGCATTTATATTTAAAAAATTTCAATTATGAACATTTAGTTGGATAGTTTTTCATCAGAAGAATTTTTACAAAATTTCTATTCTTCTCTCTAGGATTCAAATAGTGATGAGATGCAACTTGATTTTTGGCAATGAATTTTATCTCTTAGATTGTCTAAGGTCTTACTGATTTCTCCAAGAAATATAGTGTAGGATTTCCATCAGAAGTAGTTGGCTTTAAATGTTCTTTGTTTATAGGAAATCAATATATTTGGTTTTCTACTTTTTACTACTTACTATGTTATTTGGCCACCCAACTCTACATTTTGTAGCAATCACAATGTTTATCATGGAGGGCTTGTCAGATCTCTCTCTCTCTCTCTCTCTCTCTCTCTCTCTCTCTCTCTAAGTAGTTTTAGTATGTTGTTGACCTTAGTTCTAACCCCAATAATTGTGTGATTTGAATCTTCTTAAATGTTGACAATCATTCTTTTGGTATTATAAATCTGTATGCTTCCAATGATGTTGTTGAGAGATCTCTTTTCTATGACGAATTATTGATTTAGTGCTTGTTGCCACTTAGGTCATGTGTGGGGACTTTAATATGGTTGAGATAGCTTATGATAAAGATGGAACTTTGTCTTTATGTTGGACAATTGGCAAAATAGAGTTGTCGTATTACATACATAATATATTGGACCTTTTTTATCCCAATATAGGTTGTCATCATAATCATTTCTATTGGTATATGTGGAACAATTTTTGGGCTAGTTCTAACAAATTCTTTAAATGCCTAGATTATGCTATTATTTTTGCACAGTCCTTTTTTTCTTTGCCAACTATTTCTCACTCCTAGTGGAATCTTTTTTATATGTCACTTTGTTAAAAATAACTCCAATTAGGTTTAAAATTCAATGGCAAGTAAATATACCTTAGAGTTGTAAAAAATATTATTTTAAATACTTTGTTGTGGAGTCTTCAAACTTCACTAAGCCACATTAGGTGTGTTTGGAGCTTAGAACCTTCGTGCACTCAACCAACTAGTTGGATTGCTTGGTGGAATAGATCCATCAAGTGTACTTCTTAGTTCCTTCACATCTATAGATGATAGTTGATAATATTTTGACACCATGCATATAAGGCCACAACCTTGGAGCTTTGCAAGGCTATTGTAGCTCTTAAAGTTGGCCCATTTTCCCTTGCTTTGTAGGTCAAGGTGGTTGAGCTTCGCCATCACAAGAAATTATTGATAACCATTCAACTAGAGGAACTCAAATCAAAGATATACTACACTAGCTTAAGGTTGGGGATAAAGCTTCCTATAAATTCTTCCAAGCTCTTATATATTGCTATACTTCACATGGCATCAAGTAGATCAAAGATGGAAAAAATGTTCTCAAAGAGATTCTTGATATCCTCCAAAATTTTGTAAAACTTTATAAGCATGTTTTCATAGCTTAGGAAAATTCTCCTAAATCTAACCTTGTCTTGTAGGAGTGCCTAAAGGTTTTTTCCTATTGAATTTCCTCCACTCAACAATTCTTTTGTGATCAATTGATGACCTCAAGGAAGCTATTCATACATACCAAATGGTAAGGCTCATGCTTGTGATGGCTTTCCTTATGAATTTTATAAGGCCCTTTGGGATTGTGTTGTGAGGACACGAACAACAATCTATCTTGAAGCCTTTTATTCCAAATCATTAGGAAAAGTAATCAACAAAGGGTATATTAAATTCATACCTAAGATAATTAGGAGGATATTTGTGATTGGAAGCTTGTAATCTTGCTCAATGTCTCCTATAGGATCGTTGCCAAATCTTTGGCTCTAAAATTGTGCCACCTCCTTCATCAAATTGTGATTCCTTAGAAAACTAGTTTCATCAAATCAAGGTACATTTTAGATAATATAATTATAGCTTGGGAAGGTATGGAATATGCTAGGTGCTCTCATCAAAAGGCTCTATTCCTTAAAATTGGTTTTTCTAAGGCCTATGATTGCATTGAGTGGTCCTTTATCCTAGCTATGTTACATGCTCTAGGATTTGGGCCTTGTTTCATTCAATTTGTTAACATGCTCTTTGTAAATGCCTCTGCTTGCATTACTATTAATGGTCAAAAAATCTAGTGCCTTTGGGATTTTCAAGTCCATTAAGTAAAGTTGTCCCTTTGCTCTGGCTCTTTATGTGCTTCCCATTGAAGTATGTTATTCCCTTTTTGTGCACTAAAAGGTTGGTTACAAATATATCTCTACCCAATTCCTCAACTCAACTTGTTAATGGTCACTTTGTAGATGTTCTTTTTTCACTCCTAGAAGAGGAGCAAATTATCAAACACACCTTCAAAAGCTTGGATTTTTTTGTAAATCCTTTGGATCTACCATTAAATGGTATAAGACACAATGCTACAAATAATCCTTCCTCCCAATTCCTTCTTAGATCAATTCCCATGGTTGGAAATGGATTGATCACAAAGAAAATTTAAGATTTATGGGTATTCCTTTTTTCTTCCAAGCATCCCGAGCATCCTTGTGGCAAGATGTTCTCACCGTAATAAAAAAGAAACTAGCTTACTAGGTTGAAAAAGTCTCTCCACTAAGGAAAATTTAGGTTTATTCTAAGATTCTTGTGGCCACTCATGTTTATTATTCTTGATGTTGGGTTCCTTCTAAGGATTCCTACATGAAGCTAGACACGCTTCTTCATAAATTTATTTGGGCTTCTTTAGAGAATCACATGGGATTTCATAGGGTGGTCTAAATGATTTTCTACCTTCCTCAGAAAGCTAGAGGTTTGGGACATTTATCTACCCAACATTAGGGACTAGCTCTATGTACTAAGTAGATCATCTGTGCCCTTTAGGGTGACAAAGCCCAAAAAATCCTTGTGTTAAATAACATAATTTTTTGGTCATCTTATTGGATAATCTACTTGGAAGGGGATTGGGCTTCAAACCCTTCTTACGATGAAAAAATCTATGCCGATCCAAGGGATTTTTGTGATAAAAATTATTTAGAGAACTTGAGAAGCCATGAAACATTGGCCTCTACAATGGTTTTGGATTTCGTAATAATCTTTCAATTAATTAGTAGAATATCTAGTGGTCCCTCATTTTGCAAGGTCATGAATATCTTTTGGCGAAGTTGTCTTGGGTTCATGCTTTGAGATTTCATAAAAGAGAGTTAGTGTTGGTGTAAATATGTAATTTTCCTAACTAGTTATTAGTGGAGTCCTATTTACATTTTAAGTCTATTTAGGTAGGTCCTAGTTCATTTAATAATGACCCATGTCATTTAATAATGACACGAGTCATTTAATGTTTTGCATTTGGTACATCATCTCACCTTGTCTATATAAGCAAGGTCATTGCATACTTTTGTAACATACCTCAATCATCATATTTGATAGATCTTAATATCAAACAAGCTCATTTCTTGCATACTCTCTTGTAGAAGGTTTTCATTATTTTTGTAGGTGGTCTTAGGCATAAAGCTAATTTTTAGCTCTTGCATGGTATCAAAGACAGTGGCTCCTACATGGTGTCTAAGCCATGACCATGCAAATTCATTCTCAGATTTGAGGGTAGAGCTATTGCCAAATGAAATATCTTGGTGGATTTTAGTAAGTTTGAGTATGTTCTTCTCTTGCACCATATGGTAATATGGAGAATTAGAAAAAACATAGAAAAAAACTAGATTTGGGATTTCCTTTTTGTTGCTTTGTATTGTAGGTTCATTTTGGAAAAAAATGGGTCAAAATAGACCCTTCCATTGAATCTAGGAGGCCCAAAAACCCCCATTTCATATAAAATACTTTATATTTTAAATAATTTTTTTAGCGATTTTAAATTTTTTTTTGGGTGACTATCTTAAATTTGATGGCCAAATGATCACCATGAAGGAGTGTGTTTAATTTTACAGTTAAACAACCATCATACAAATGCACAACCCAGTCTTCTAGCTTCTAGTTGCATGGGACAACCACCCACCAACCTTAGGGGGCTTAATTTTGGCCCCTCAAGCCTTAATTGGGTAGTTTTTTAAAAATGCCATAACTTTTGACTCGGGTATCGAATTTTTAAAAATGAGATATCTTCAGAAAGTCACTTTTGAGCACTTTCTAATGGTGTAGGTTTTATTATTAGGTTTTACTCTTAGAATATTTTATTTCTGTTTGAAGTCGGATCTCCCATTTAGACCTCTAAGCTCATAAAGTTTTTCCTAGATCTTCGTTTTTCATGACTTTTTGTGGCATCTGAAAGGTATTGAGCAACTCTATCATTGTGCACATGAATTTTTTATAGATTCATCCCCAAGTATTATTTATTCATATTTTGTATATTTTCATTATGGTTAATTACTTGGACATACTGACTCTTGAAGAGGTTCTATCTTTTTGGGAAGACTTCATTTGCAATATAAATCATGTTTAGGGGTTTCTAATTACTATTGAAGGTTAGTGTCTTTGTAATTTTGAATATTTCTCATAGTTCGTTAAGGGTTTTCATTCCATCCTTCTCTGATCATTTTGAAAAGGGAAACTATAAACAATGGAGAGATGACATCATAAAACATATCTATTGGCTTCATATGTTGTCATGCATTTGTATGGTCTTGTTCCCCCTCCAAGTACTAATAGTAAGAAATTTTCTTGGAATTGCAAAAGGGGTCATGTCTTAGGAGTTATTTATGTGCATGTTGATGATAAAATTTTGAATTCTATTGTTCATGTTGAGTGTCTTCATGCTCTTTGAACTAAAATTTAGGAGATATATGGAGATCCTAATACTCAGCCATTCCCAAATGATCTTGTTTTAGATTGTCTTATGCCTCTTTATTTTTTAGAAAGGATACCTTATGATTATGGTACTATTTAGGATTTTGATTATTTGGAGTACTTTGAATATTTAGATGAGGATGACAATGTTTCTTTAGATGCTCCTTCTTCTCCTTTAGAGATGGTTGTGGTACCTTCACCTTTAGTGATTCCTTATTCAAAGTCATTGATTGCGTCTCCCATCATTCTTGTTTAGTAGGACCATTCATCTTCTATTGGTGATTCATTGAGCACTTCTAGTGATTCATTGCAACATGTATCTAATTGTCTCCTTGATTAGGATTCCTATTTATTAGATATCGCATCTCTATTGGAGTCTCACATTTCAGATTTGGAAGACACATTTGAGGGGTTATCTATCCTCTTTGATGACATCCATTTCACTATTGTTGTCAAACCATCATTATCTTTGGATTTTGTTCAACATCAGTTTTCACATTGTTCTAGTTTGTCACCTTCTTCTTTGATTAGGCATACACCTGATTTGATTTTGTGGCATCTCCATCTTTAGTGGACAAGGAGACTATAGGAAGTTTGAGGAGATTGTCATTGATGATGCTAGTTGGCAACATGAGCATGGAGAATGTACATAGAAATGTAATACAGTGTTGTCATTGATGTCAACATTTTTGTGGACTATTTTGATTAATCCTAACATGTTTCTGAGGTGTTGAAGAATTCATTTGTGCAAGGGGATTTGGGTTGAAAAGTTTAGTGGTGTGAAAATCTAACTAAGTGTCAGAACTGCCAGTTCATGGTTACAATGCATCAATTTTTGGGTCTGCACCACTCCGTAAAGGAATATTTTGATATGCGCTTCTAACCTAATTTTTGTTGTTGTTAGAATAATCTAAATCCAATATTTCATCTTATTTGGTGAAGTATTTTGGGAGATATGAATGATAGAGTACGGTTTGGCATTTCACAGTCATTTCCTATATAGTGTGTTTGTGTGGGAGATTTTGCACTCTCCGCGAATGAGTCTTTGACGTTGTAATGTTGAAGATAAACTTCAAGATGTCAGTTGAGCTTGAATTCTAGACGGTATCATGTTTTGAGGTCCACATATTGCGAATTGGATGAATAGTTGAAGGGTTTTGGTTTAGGTCCTATGATGTACCAACCTAACACATTTGATGAGTATGCAAAAGGTTGATATGTGTTGTGCTTTTATATGGGATCTATTTTAGGTCTATCCTAACCTATCTTAAGGAGTTTAGAATTTTGAATTGTGGTGCAAAGTTTGGTTGAAATGTTTTGGGGCCGACAAATTGAATCTTGTGTGTTACATCCAATTAGGCCAACCTAATTGCTGTTTCACTTAATGTAGGTATATATGAATGATTGATTTTAGTATTTTGTGTGTGATGACAAGTATTGGGTGTGACCTACATGAGGTTAGAAAGTGTGCAAATGCAGAGGAGAGAAGAGCATTGATCTAGATTAGTGCAAAGATTGATATTGTCCTTCATTGGAGTTGTGATCTTGCATATTGTAGATACAATTTGTAACATTTCAAAATAGGCTACGAGCCACCCTTTTTCTCTCCTATCCTTTTCTCTATGGACAATGAGTCCACTTGTAGTGAGCACTTTTGTAATATACTATAAAGTTGGTTATAATATATTGTGAGCTAACCCTCATCATGGTTTTTCCATTTTGGGTTTTCCAAGTAAAAATTTTGGTGTTCATGTGTTATGTGATCTTATGGATGTTTCATGCTTTCTTTTCTTATAACAGTTGAATATGATTTGGTAATTGGATGGTTAATGTTTGAATGGTTTAATAGAATATTGATTCACCCCCTTAGTATTATGGGTGTTCAATAATTGGTATCAGAGCTTGGATCCTTGGAAAAAGCTTAATCACTTTGGGAAGATCTTGGAGATTGAACACATGGCTGATAGGAAGTTACCTATTCCCCCAAAAGAAATTCCTGCTATTGGATACATAGAAGAAGATTGCATGCTTGAAAAAGATGGAGAACTTAAAGTTGCTCTTGAAGATCTTGATAAAGTTGAAGGTGAAAACATAGATCTAAAGGAAAATGTTAAAGAAGTAAATGAATGTATCATAAATTTGAGAGAGCAAATCAAGAAGTTCAGAGAAAGGCATAAGGAAGTCAGTGAACAATTGAAACAAGAAAATGAAAACATTACTGGATTAAAAGTGCAAGTTGAAGAAAATAAAAGAGTTGAGGAATGTCTAAATGCAATGGTGAAAAAAAAATCTAATGAATGCACAAGGCTTGAATAAGAAGTGGTAAACCTAAGATCATATTTGGAGAAAGCAAGAAGTCATGAAGATATATTCAAGACAAGTTCTACAATGCTTGATGAGTTGATTGCAAGATAGAAAGCATCAAAAAACAAAGATGGTTTAGGATTTGAAAAAGGTGAAAGCTCAAAAGCATATTAGAAACCTAATGCAGAAAATAAGATCAATGAACTAGAGAAGACTGAAGATAAGAAGAATAATGGGAAGATCCAGAATCAAAGAAATGATACTAGAAGACCTCTAGTTAGACAACCAAATGCTCAAAGGCACCCATATTTCAATGGTTTTTGTTACTCTTGCAATAAATTTGGACATAGAGCAATGGAATGTAGAAGAAAAGTGAATCAAAATGTTTCGTCTTTTACTTGTCAATGCTTTACATGCAAAAAAATTGGACATAGAGAAAATGAGTGTAGAAGTCAAATGATGAATACACATAACAATGGTAGAATGATTAAAACTTCAATGGTTATTGTTATACATGCTATGGATTTGGAAACAAGGCTAATCAATACAAATCTAGGATGAATGGAAGGAATACTGCTCAAAAGAATGTTGTATGTCACATTGCAATAGACTTCCAAGGACATATTGCCAAGTTTTGTAGAAGCAAAAATACAAGGATAATCCGGTAAAGAGAAATGAACCAGTCAAAAAGGTTGACCTGGTTGAATTAAAGAAGGAAATAGAAAAGATCTAGAGAAAGAAGGAAGAGACAGAAAACAAGGAAGAACTGTACCATCTTTTGGTGTAGATGTTTCCTCTGAAAACTAAGCCAAGAGGTATGGCTTAGGGGGAGATTTAATGGATATCTTTTGGCCCCCGCTAGAAAAGAGGTGCTAAAGCTACAACACGAAGACATGTGATGAAGAAAAACATACTAGATCTATTGGTGAAAATTGTGGAAGAAAATATGTCAATGAGGAGATTTGTGGAGCCTGAGAAGTTGTTTGTATATACATAAAATGTGTTTCCAAATTTACCGCTTGAAGCATTTATTGCATAATTTTGGTAGATGAAAGGGTTAAAAGAAAATTTGTTAAGAAAAAATCATTTCACAAAGCATTCAAAGAGAAGCAAAGCAAGGAGAAGCGAATTTGGAATTGCAAAAGGCGATTAAAAGTTTAGTGCATTGAAACCCTAGATCTACGAAGTGAAGCAAAGAGCTATTTAGCAAATCTTACATTCCCTAGTTTTTTTCAAATACTTGTTTGAATACATTTTTTAATGGCTACACCAAAGGTTGTAGAGAAACCTCGACCTAAGTTCAAGAGATATCCTTCTAGAGCCATAGAAAATGACCCATTAGCCACACTCTCGCACATACCATTTGGGATTTTATTGATTGAGGATGTTATGGATTATATTCATGCTAAGATGGAAGAGCGTCCTCCCTCCAAATTAGTAGATGTATGGGCTATAAAACCCAGTCCCACAACCTAGAGGATGATGCAACACTGCGGAAGCACAACTAATTTTTTTTCTTAAAAGGTAAAACAAGACGAGTAAAGTATCCTACTCTAACCACATACATCCTCTAGGCTACGCAATGCGTCTACATGTGAACACCATTACTTATAAAATTTAAACCAACCATAGCATATGAATATTAAACTCAAGATACAACTTACAACAAAGCATTAAACCATTGCAAGATAAATCTAACACATAGAAATGTATTGAACATATTTCCACAGATACAACACCACATAACATCCAATACACCATTAAATCCAATAATGAATAGATCATAAATATTATTACAATTATATCACAAAGATTCACCTCGAAAAAATGAGGTACTACAATTATACATAATGATCCACAGCCACAATGAAGAAAGAGAAGAACAACTCCAGAGAACCACACGAGCTCCTCGAACAAGAAGATCATGCCATCACAAACAAGAAGAGAACTCAATAGTGAAGAAGTACACCACCCAACCATATGGTACCCATAGGCCCAGTCCCCATGCTAGGAGATAGTAAAAGGTAACTGAGACAATCCTACTACCTCTACACACAGGAAATATACAAAAATACTCATAGTACAGATAAACAAGAACTATGGTCACATTGCTTCTAGAATCACTGAATCAATTACAAACACAATACAAATAAATTGATTGTTGTCATAGAAGGAGTGTCATCACAAAGGTTGCATTGGTTATCCAAAGGATATCTTCCTAGGTCCCAGCCCCCCTCTAGGGTTATCCTGGTAACCTCTCATGATTCCGGCCCCACATGCACACCAGTGCAGAATCAGTTATCTTTCGAGAAGACAAGATAATGATCTAGCCATTCCAGGTCTTCTCGAATCATCTCAAGTCTCATAAAATCCCTTGAGCAAATAAGCAAAGCTAATTATCTTGTTAAATGTGTTAAGCTAATAGATTATTTAATTCCCACTTGATTATACTGACTCTCACACGAGTTTTCCTAGGACCACTTTGTGTCTCGACCTTCGCTGAAAGCCACTCCCCTATCGACACCACATAACTCAAACTACATGCCAAGGGTAGACAGTACACTAAAACTGACCACAATAACCATTACACCTCAAAAGGTACACATCTCTACAGATGTCCAATACTGAATCCCAATATGTACACTACCCAAGAAAACTCGAAGGTGAACTAAAGTTACCACAACCCTTTCACAATTACAACTCTGGGAGACTTAGATTCACATAATAACAAATATTTTTTCCCCAATACACAATTATAGAAAAAACGTGCTTTAATAAACACAACACCAAGCAATTAACAAATGCTATCATTCAAATTTCCTAAATCCATTACAATCAATTTCACATATTTAAAACACACCATTTAAACATAATTCTAACAAATTGTTCAACAATGTTTAAAACTAAATCATTACTTTCAGTTCCCAACTACTCATACGATTATCTCAAATTCACAATAAAATAATCAATCATTTAATTTAATTAATCATGCTTTAACAATATTTATTGTATTACTCACGCATAAAATAAATATATTTAATATATATATATATATAATTATTTAATATATACATATATAATATATTATTTAATTATAAAACTAATTATACTTTTTCCAAATTCCATTTAAATTAATTACAATAACAATTTCCAATATATATATAATATATATATACATAATATATAAAATACATATTATAAATACTATGTATATTATATATCATGTATATAATATATATACAGATATTATATATCATATATAATAAATAAATAAAAAAACATAATACTGTGGTGCAACTGTTTCCATGGCTATAACCCCAAATGGGGTCGCGACCGTGTTGGCAGCAATGGCAGTGCTGGCAACGTTGCCCTCACAGCCGCCTCCCCTATGGGGACAACTGTGGGGAATACCCCAGCCCATAACCCATAAACATTTTCAATTAAAGAAAACCTTGCGATAATTAAAAATTGCGTACGACGTTTCAAATTCCATTTTTTAACAATTTCATTTCAAATACAAAATTCCTACAGGGAATTTCACAGTGCTAAAATAAAATATAATATTTATATATAATATATATATGTATATGTACATATATATTTTAATATATATGTATATATATATAAAAATAAATCCAAGCACTGGTTCAAATTGAGCAAATAAATTACACAGAAGAAGTTTTCTACAGGAAAGCTCAGAAATTTCATTTTCCCAGATAATTTAAAGAAATAGGGAAACCAAATAGAATAATGATTTTCTACAGAGATCTATAATTCCTTTTGTATCAATCTATTTCGAATAAACAAATTACATAGAGGATTTTTAATTGTTTTCTACAGAGGTTCAACTTTCACGACAATCTTTTAAAAGAAAGAAACAAGAGCTTCTACAGTATAGAAAATTTGTTCCTAAACATTTCCAAATTGCATTACAATAATAAAACAACTTTTCAATTCAAAATTCACAAAAATAATAAAGGAACATGTTCTAGAAGAACTGTTGCTTCAAGAAATGTTGTCGAGCTTCTCTGTAGCTTCAATTTTCCAATGTAGCCAAAGTTTCCTCCAGTGCAATTACCTCTTTCCAGAAAAAACAACAATATCACAGCCAAGAATTCTACAACAAGATTCTAAAACAAGAACCTCTGAGAGATCCACAATTTCCGTAGCAAATTTTTCAACAACCCCCAAAACTCTTCTCGTGAAAAACAACTTTCTTTCCTCTTTTCCAATATTTCCTCTGAGAATCAATTTTCAACTAAGATAACAAATTTCTAACTCACAGTTATCCCAACAAATATCTTTTCCTCAACAACCCCGCAGATATTTTCCAACCACATGCATTTAAATAAAATAAAGCAATTACTAATTGCAACCAATTTAAATACTCTTATTTATTTAATTACCATTTATTTTAATAATAAAAATTACTCAACAACATAATTAAATTAAATTAATTAATTAATTTATTCTAAAGCCTTCACAAAAATAATTCAATTAATTAAATATTTAAAATCAAATACACATTTAATCTACTAAATTAAACTTGCACACTAATAAAATACCAAGAACAACAATGATAAGGCTAAGACCAAAACTCAAACCGACGAATAATAATCGCACTAGGTAAAGGTATGACTAGGTAGCCCGCTAATATCTCCCCCAATATTAATGTTGAGAGTGGACATGTCTCAATTGCGAAAACCGTGTGAAGCCGCTATCCCAGACTAAACATACAACACAAGCAAGAGTTGTACATGTATACAAATAGTAATTCATACACACTATGAAGAGAGAATCACGGAAATCATAGGGCACTCACAAGCAAGTGATGCAATACCGTTCTCTTCACCAATACAATGTCACATCAATTGACAAGATAATATATCAATTAAACTACGATAAGCAAATATAGCAATGTCATCACAACTAAGCATCTATTCAAACATAAAGCATATTAACATAATCACCATGCATATAATGTGTCATCACATCAATATAGTCTATCATCGCTCCACTGTCAGTGATAGAATAACAATAACATAAAATAAAGTCTAACAAAGTATCTGGGCTGTCAAAAAAACATAAAAAATCGGAGGGGTGTCACATGGGAAAAAATGAATTAACAAATGAGAACTTTAACCTGAAGCTGGAATACCAAAACCTAGTTGAAAAAAATTTGGATGTGTGGTAGTGGTTCCCAAACTTCTTTTATGATAACAAGTGGATTAGAATGACGTTGAGTAGAATTCATGATCATCTTATCTAGACCGACATGCCCAACATGATAACAAAGGAAGTAATAATATAATTCACTGGTCTATTATCCTTTGGACTTTTTCTCATGTTAAAATACATCAAGAATGAAGTATTAATGGAGAAGACTGGAGCTACATATGACAAGAGGGTAGATGTAGGGATGAATGAATTAACAAATGTGAACTTTAACCTGAAGCTGGAATACCAAAACCTAGTTGAAAAAAAGTTGGATGTGTGGTAGTGGTTCCCAAACTTCTTTTATGATAACAAGTGGATTAGAATGACATTGAGTAGAATTCATGATCATCTTATCTAGACCGACATGCCCAACATGATAACAAAGGAAGTAATAATAGAATTCACTAGTCTATTCTCCTTTGGACTTTTTCTCATGTTAAAATACATCAAGAATGAAGTATTAATGGAGAAGACTAGAGCTACATATGACAAGAGGGCCTTGATAGTGAATCCCATTAGAAACCTTGCTGTTAGATATGCCGCCATAGTTATTGGATATAAATTTTACTTCAAAAACATGGATAACTTTGTTTCTGCCACCACAATTAATATGGATTGAATGGTGCTGAATTTGACTTTGTGAGTTGCTTAGGCAATAAATAATGGAGAATTTGAGGCTAACGAAAGAGAAGAAGTATGCATTCAAGAGAAATATAAATATTTGGAAGATCACCATTTCTATGTATCTATAGATTATTTGTATATATGAGATCACATTTCTTGTATCTATAGATTATTGTATTATGGAAGAAGTGGAACTAAGGATTTTTTTGGTTCCTAAGTTAGGCTACGAGGTAACAAAGGAATAAATTATTGGCTATACATATGTTCTATTGGAGAGTCCAAAGGATGCAGATAAACCAAATTGGAACATATGAGGAAAAATCCTTGAAAGACCATTTGAAGCAGAAGGAACTTGTGATGAGGAAAAATGTTAACAAGATGGTAGATGTATATGGACAAGAGTTGGGTTTGTCAAAAGAAAAGGCAGAGTATGCAAGAGAAAGAGGTAGAGCAGACAAGAGTGCAACTGAAGCATTAGGGAGTACCATAAGATTAGAAAGAATATCTACCACTCCTCGCTCTGCACAAAAGTCCTCTGGGGCATTACCATCTTCTGGAGAGAAAAGAAAACCTACTTCTAGTCCTCCAGTAAGGGAGACATCCCCTCTAGTAGTGCATGCCACCATGGTAGAGAAGAAGAAGACTACTACCACAACACCCCCTACTACCCCTATAAGAAGACTAGTCAAGCAAAAGGCTACAAGGGAGAAGAGTATAGGAATTAATATTACTATTGAAGAAGAGGAACTAGAAGAAGAAGGACTAGAGTTGGTCCAGAGAGGAAGGAAAGAGGCTTCACAAGGTGAAGCTAGCACAATGAGAAGAAAAGTTGACATAGTAGGTACAAAGTGTGGAGAAGAAATATAGAAAGAGAAAGAGGCATTCAAGATTCATATGAGAGATAAGGAGAAAGAAGCCAAGAAGGATTCTCTAGAGAAGAAGAAGGATAAAGAGACAAGTCAAAAGAGGAAGTCTCTGGTGAAGGTCAAGAAGCAAAAACAACATGAAAGGCCTCATTTCTCAATAAATTTAGAGGCACTATTTAATAGTATTGTGTAGAATGATATGTTTAAGGAAATTGTAGAGCTATACAAGGAAGCACATGAGGTAGAAAAGGCTACCATCATTAATGCCATAATCATATATATCATTGTATTTGAAGTTGACATTAAGAATATTGGGAAGGATATTCCTGATGATGTATGGGACATCCAACTAAAAAGAAGGGAAGAAGCTATAATGGAACATGAAAGGTTAAAAGATGAAGCCTTGAATAGAGTTGGTGCTCCATTGATAACAAATGATAGAGCCACTTTGGCCACCATATACAACAAAGAGTTGAGAAAAAAATAGCTACCACTCTTATGGGTGAGGAAAAACATGACCTTGAAAGGATCTAGAAAGAGTGCAATGATAAAATTTGAGGAGATTTGTTCGAAGCTAGGATTGATTTTAATTTAATAATTATTATTTGATGAAGCCAAGAAATATATGTGAAAGGTAGTTAATTATTTAAAAGATTTAGTAATTTATTTTTATTATTTATTTTATTTTTGAATGTTGTGAAAGTGTTAAATGTTCTTTAACTTGTTTCAATTTAATTAATAGGAAGCATTTTGTATTATTAAAAATCATTTGGTTGTATTTAGACTGCAATTTCTTAAATTTTAAATAGCTAGAGGAAGTTTAGTTTATGTCGTTTTATTTAATCACAAAATGGGTTAAATGAGTGAACAGCCAATAATTAGATTCTTAGTTATATCATAATTAAAATTAGTTTTGACAGAATTACATAAATTTTGTTTGTGCAAGATTCTGTTGGGTTATCACTTTCACTTGAGAATCTTAGAAGAAAAACAATGCAAAGTACCGCATTGATGCTCTCAGCATTAGTAGGATATATGAATGAAGAAGTTGCAATAGATAACACATCTTCAAAAGTGGAGGATATGACAAAAGATGAAGAGGAAGACATTGCAAAGGAAACTCGTTCATTATAGAATGTTGAAGTACCTCCTTTAGTAAACACAAATAATACTGCAAAAGAAGTGAAATCCAATAGGGTTGATGATAAAAATGTTGATGCAGAGAATGAAGAAGAAAAAGTTGATGATGGAGAAAAGGTTGTTGATGAGAGAGGTGAAGAGTATGGTGAGGAAGAAGAAGAGCATGAAAAGAAGGAAGAAGAGAATAAAGAAGAAGAAGAAAACAAAGGCAAGGATGCATCTAGAGATGTTGAAAAGGATGAAACAACTGAATCTAGAAAGAATAAAAAAGAAAAGGAGAAGGCCATGGAGACTACAAAGTCTCTTGGTGAATCTTTCATCTCCTTCAAAGATTCTTTGAGAAATTTATTAAGTGTTTATCCTAGTTTCCAACCCATTGTGTCTCTCAATTGTTGTAGCTGCCAATGAGTCAAGGTAATGTTGATATGAACAAGATCTCTCCTATTCGTAAGCTACAACTGGAACTATTCCATGCCATCTACAAAAGAAATGAGATAATTGAAACCCATCAAAACAAAAAGAAGCGATGGATGAGGCAATCAAAGTGCTTCAAGAGATCATACCCAAATCAAAATATGGATACCACAATCTTTCTGGTATTGAAAATTTTAAAGCACCGGTGGATTCTAATTTCAAATTTTATGCATCGGACAAGGAAAAGCAAAAAAGAAGTGGAAAGAGATTGAGTGATAAAATGATGGAATGACAAAAAAATGCTGATATTGCACACACAAGGAATTTTTTTGGATTATATTGAAAGATGTTGAAAGTAGTGTAGATGAGGTGAAGGCGTTACTCTAATATGAATTGAAGTGGCCTGAAGCTACATAGAACATAATGAAGTAGATGGATTCTATTGAGTCACAAATTAATGCTACCTCCAATAATTATGACCCAATTGTTGACCTCCCCGATGTCACAAGAAGTAAAATTGAAGATCTTCATATGAAAATTTTCCAACTTCAAGCACAAAAAGAACATATCATACTATAGCTTGGAGATGTAAGGGATCTAGTCAATCCCAAATTACTACTGGTTTCTAAGGAACTTCTCAGTTTAGAAAAGGAAAAAGGGATGAATCTAGTACTTGCTTCACTGGAACAAGGAGAAGAACTCCTATTGGAGTTTGAAACTCATATCAGGTTGCTTGGAAAGGCCAAACAAGAATGGGAAGATGGTATGCCAGCTTGGGAAGATCGGGTGAAGAGTTTACAAGCATCAACCACCTCTGGTTGACTCATCTTTCATGTTTTTATGCATTTTTCTACTTAGATTCTTTGTACATATGTAGACATATAGAGTTGTATTTCAATATCTTTTTTCTCTGGTACATGATTTAGGGGGAGTCAATTTATTTCACAACTATGTATGTATGGCTACATCATTTAGAGGGAGTTTCGATAATGGATCAGAATAATGTATATAGGTACCCTTTTCCCTTGATGTCAAAGGGGGAGAGTATTGGAGAGCTTTTTTGGAGTTTTTGGCATGTTGCACCATCAATGACAAAGGGGGAGATTGTTGGAAGTTTGAGGAGATTGTCCTTGATGATGCTAGTTGGAAACATGAGCATGGAGAATGTACATAGCAATGTAATACAATGTTGTCATTGATGTCAAAATTGTTGTGGACTATTTTGATTAATCCTAACATGTTTTTGAGGTGTTGAAGAAGTCCACACCACTCCACAAAGGAAGATTTTTCTCTATGCTTCTAACCTAATTTTTGTGGCTATTAGAAGAATCTAAATCCAAGATTTCATCTTATTTGGTGAATTTTTTTGGGAGATATGGATGATAGAGTCTGATTTGTCATTTCACAGTCATTTCCTGTATAGTGTGTTTGTGTAGGAGATTTCACACTCCTTCACAAATGAGTCTTTGATGTTGCAATGTTGAAGATAAGCTGCCAGATGTCAGTTGAGCTTCAATTCCAGATAGTATCATTTTTTGAGGTCCATGTGTTGCGAATTGGATGAACAGTTGAAGGGTTTTGGTTTAGGTCCTATGACACACTGTCCTAACACATTTGATGAGCATGCAAAAGGTTGATATGTGTTGCACTTTTATATGGGATCTATTTTAGGTCTATCCTGACCTATCTTAAGGTGTTTTGAATTTTGAATTGTGGTGCCAAGTTTGGTTGAAATTTTTTGGGGCCGAAAAAATTGAATTTTCTATGTTACATCTAATTTGATCGACCTAATTGATGTTCCACTTAATGTGAGTATATGTGAAGGATTGATTTTAGTGTTTTGTGTGTGATGAAAAGTATTGGATGTGACCTACATGAGGTTGATGCAAATTTTATAAGATTTATGAGAATTGATTACAAAGTGTGTGAATGCATAGCAGAGCAGAGCATTGATCCAGATCAGTGCAAAAATTGATACTGTACTTCATTGGAGTTGTGATCTTGCATATTGTAGATGCAATTTGTAATAGTTAAAAATTGGTTGTGAGCCACCTTTTTTTCTTCTATATTTTTCTCTATGGACAGTGAGTCCACTTGCAGTGAGCACTTCTATAATATACTATAACCTTTTATAATATATTGTGAGCTAACCCTCACCGTGGTTTTTCCTATTTTGGGTTTTCCACTTAAATATCCTGGTGTTCATGTGTTATGCGATCTTGTGGATATTTCATGCTTTCTTTCCTTATAATAGTTGAACATGCTTTGTCAATTGGATGGATAATGTTTGAATGGTTTAATAGAATGCCGATTCACCCCCCCTCTCAATAGCTTGGGTGTTCAACAAAGACACATGATAAAATTTCTGAGACATCATCATACATATTTATGTTTCTTTCTTTCAATTCCCATTTAGAATGGGAAGCATTCTTGCATTTGTACTTGGTTTTGTTTCTTCCAAAAAGGAGACAAATTGTTTTTTGATATTGGATCATGTTTTGTCTTCAGACACTTACCATTTTTGTAAGAGATTATACATTCTGGGGGGCTATATAGTCTCTCTCTCTTTCCCTCTTATGGGGGGTTATGTTAGAGTTGATAGTGAAACCCAAATCTCCCAAAACTACCTGCAACCAAAATGCCTATCCCAAGCAAGAGATTAAAGCAATTAATTTTCTATGCAACCAAGAGAGAAAAGATTGAATCTAGAAGAGCACTGATATGTGCAATGTATTAACTTGAATGGTTATGAATTGTTTTATTACAATGAATGTGCAAGATTTATAAAATCATGTAAAGACAAACCCTAGATGAGGATTTGACTAGACAGTGACACATGTTCTAATCTCATGCAATGATACAACTTGTCCTATATTTAATTCAAAATAATAATAAAAAACCACTCCTAAGTTTAGCTTAAGTAAACTAAAGTAATAAGGGACTTAATAATTAATTAATGAATAATTAATTATCAAGTGATTATCTTGATTACTCCAACACCCCCCTTAAGATCAACTTAGGAAGAAGCAATAAAACCCTAATATAGAATGCAATGATGGATGCATGGATGGGTCCCAGATGCAAGTCCTGATGAGGTTTCCATGTACAAAATAAATGAATCTCATAACTAGAGAAAAAGAGAAAACCACATGGGAAAAACTCCTTTCCAAAAGAGAGAAAAAGAAATGACTGCACTAGTGAAAGAAGGATAGAAGGACTCAATGTGACCCCCCAAAGATTGCTTCTATCATGCAAGTACAATATATGTCCCCCTAATAAGAAAGAGAAAATGAGGATTTAAATCTCCCCATAAGAAGTATCTCCCGTGCCAATGATGAATGTCTAAAGACAAAATATGATCCACTACATGCAAACTACATTTCTCCCCTTAGGAAGAAATAGATCCATTGGTGATCGAAGAAGAAAATCCAAAGGAATGGGTGATTATGGAATCCAAATATAGATGATGTGTGCCTTTGAAAAATTCTCACGTATCCACATGTTAGAAAGTGATGACGTTGATATAGAATCTTGTGAAGAATGATATAGAACAAGTTGCAAAGGTGATGAAGATGGTGGGCCAACAATAATGATGTGACTATCAACAAAGAGGAGATGAATGTCCTCAAAATAATCCTCTAAATCTACAATATAGGACTCTACAAACAAGGATGATATATTTGCAAGATATGAATCCTAAGTAGCTATGGCTGGAAGATGTATGATGTCCTACCGCATTGAATCAATAGGGTCCAATAATGTGGCGATGTTGAACTGATCAAGAACAACAGATGATGTAGTCTCGATCTAAAGAGTGGGAAAATGAATGCAATTCTCTGAACCATCAAAACATGCAAGACTTGTGATATAATCAAGCTCCTCTAAAGTATCTTCATCAAAGGGTATAAAATCTGCTTTTGCAAGAGGGATGAGACAATCTATAGCAAGATCCTCTGGGTATGGAGAGATATGAGGGTCTTCGTGGATCTCCCAAAGTCTTTTCCAAAGTATGTGGGGACATTCAATGTCAGATACAACATACATTGGTTCAAGATCAACACTGGAACATATAACCCCTACAATATGATCACTGATAATACCCCATGCTGATAAAATCCTTGTTGTGTCTAGTGTATGTATGAGTCCATATAAATAAGGAAAAATATCAAGCCACCTAAGATGTGTTAGGATGCCATTTCGCCAAGACTCATAGTTATCCTTATCTAAGTTGATCACAAAAGGATGAACATAAAATCCAATGATACTCAAGTGAAAAAATCAGAGACTAATGATCTTAGTACATATAAATTAGATCAAATTAGATCATCCTACGCAAATAAATCCTTTCTAGGTGCCAATACGTCTAAGTAATTAAGAAAAGTGTGAAAACAAAAAATAATGAATAAAATGTACCTAAAGAAGATTCTAGAAAAAGTGCATAAATAGATTTGAAGAGCTCTGAAATACCTTTCCAACCCCACTTGAATCATGAAAATCAGAGATACATGCAAAAATTTATGAGCTCATAAGCACAAAATGAAGATCTGAATTTGATTGAGAATAATAGGAACCAATAGCAAAATTTGATAATGAGACCTACACAACTAGAAAGTACTAGGAATTAGCTTTCTTACGACATCTTGTTTGCCTGATTTTGACACCCTATGCCCAAGTTATGCCAAAAAAATAAACTGGTCCTTTAGGGAAAATTAGGGCTAGGAGGGGGCTTAGAAAGGTCGGCCATATGATGACATTAGCAAAACATAGGCTTTAATTTGGCGGCTTGCCGGACGTTGACAAAAAAAAAATCCGCTGACAAAAAAATTTCAGTTGGATGGAATATTCAGTTTTGGCCTCCAAAATATTCTAGAGGATATAAGCAGAATATTTTGTGGTATCTTTTGAGTGCTGAATTTTTGCCGGAATCTACATGGTCGACATTGATGTAATCTTAAAGATCCCAATATTTGTGCTATCCGACGATTTTTTTTGTGTGTCACCAAAGTTTTTAAACTCGCCGCTTTTTTGAGGGCCGACTATATAAGGCTGACACCACAATAGGGTAGGGGCCCACGTGACTTGTATACGCAAGCTAGGTACAAAGTACCAAATTTTTTTTATTTTTTTTTGGTTTTAAAACAATTTTTCTCTATAAAAAGTTTTTTATGATTTTTTTTGATTGATGTGTTTTTTGAAATTTGTTTTTTGATTTCAAAATGAATTTTTTGATAACAATTTTATTTTTAATGAAGGGTAAAAAATAATAAAAAAACCCAAAATTCTTTTGATCAATGGAGAAAATTTCAAAAACTAGATTATTAACCCTGATTGTACTTGTGCATGCAAATCGAGACAAAACAGGGCATAGATTTGTATGGATCTACGTGCCCTTAAGTTTTTTTTCCTTTTGTTGCAACTACTCCAAATTCAATGAAACAAAAACTGATCTTAGGGTTTTTGGTCATTCTGGAGACAACAGTGATGCCTGTTTTGCCCTAGGATGAGTTGATTTTTCCCTCAAGGCCAGATCTCTCAAAATTCGAAGAAGAAGCTATAAATTTGGAGCTCTAATACCATGTTGGAGTTGATAGTGAATCCCACAACTCCTAGAAATCCCTACAACCAAAACACCTATCACAAGCAAGAGATCAAAGCACCTGATTTGCTATATAACCAAGAGAGAAAATATTGAATCTAGAAGAGCATTGATATGTGCATTTTATTAACCTAGATGGTTTTGAATTGAATTATTGCAATGAATGTGCAAGCTTTATAAAAGCATGCAAAGCAAACCCTAGATGAGGATTTGACTAGATAGTGACAAGTGTTCTAATCTCATGCAATGAGACAACTTTTCCTATATTTAATTCAAACATAATAAAAAAGCACTCCTAATTTTAGTTTAAGTGAACTAAAGTGATAAGGGACTTAATAATTAATTAATAAATAATTAATTATTAAGTGATTATCCTGATTACTCCAACATGTTATTGATTATATATTTGTGATGGATGTTGTACTTGGGGGTATCATGGAGTTCTCCATATTTCATCATTGGATTGTATCATTTCTTTCTTTTGGATAGGGTGTTTTCCTATGTGGGTTTTCTCCTTTTCTCAATTTACGAGATATTACATTTGTACATGGGAACCTAACATGGCATTGTAGTCGGGACCCAACTTGCATCTTTGCACCATTTGCATAATAATGAATTCTCCCTAAGTTGCACTTAAGGGTGGGTGTTGGTGTAAATAGGTAATTTTACTAACTAGTTACTAGTGGGGTCTTATTTACATGTTAAGTCCACTTAGGTCCTAAGCATATTTAAGATGTTTAAATAATATTTTATCTTTTTATCTTTTATTTAATATTAGAGTCCTAGGTCATTTAGTAATGACACAAGTCATTTAGTAATGACACAAGTCATTTAGTAATGACACAAGTCATTTAGTAATGACATGAGTCATCTAATATTTTGCATTTGGTACTTCATCACACCTTGTCTATATAAGCAAGGTCATTGTACACTTTTATAACATACCTCATAATCATATTTTATAGATCTTAATATCAAGAAAGATCATTTTTTGCATACTTTCTTGTAGAAGGTTTTCATTTTTTTTGCAGGTGGTCTTAGGCATAAAGCTAATTTTTAGTTCCTACAATTTGAATATGCAATAACTTTTCTCCAAATATTCTATGAGTCTTCTATCATGAAATGAAGTTAAATTCAAGTTTCACCTTTCTAATTAGGAATGTGAAACTTTTGATACAGTTATGGGGGACATTTCGACTAATATGATTCACAAAATTGGTATCAATTCCTACTAACCTTGGTGGAAAGATTAGAAGTGGTGTCCAAACACTGCTTTCTAAAATTACAAACTATGACAATAATATCTTTGATCTTAGCCCACTTTCTTATGGTTCACACTTTGAATCAATAGTGGCATTTGCAATCACTAGTGTCTATTTGACAAGATATATTCCACACCATTTGGGTGGTAGTTTTGGAACCCAAATTGGCTCACTTTGCCTAGTGTATTATTTCCAAGGCCTTTATGTTGGCTCTTTCTTATCCCATTTGGGATTCATTGACCATGATTTCCCATTTAGTGGGAAGTTAGAGTCTCTCAAACACCTTTTTCTCATTTTTTCTAGACCTTAGAATGTTTGAACTTAGATTCATGATTTTTTCAAGCCCTTCAAACTTGAACCTTTTTCTTGGCACATGGTTCTTTTAGAGGATTAGCCTCTGATCCCTCACAAGTTTAACTATATTGACATAATTTAAGGGTGGAAATTTTATTTAACATATTGAAAGAGATAAATTCAACTATTTTTTCCAATTGTTATATTGATCATCATGCTTTTATTTATGCTAATGATACATTCAAATGGTTTCCTACAAATTTAAGTACAAGTTGAATTTTTTTCACTTGATGTGGCTCATTTATAGGTGCTCTTTGACCACTAGGGAAATGCCTCTTGTGTGGTTGCTAGAGTTCCTTTGTCTCCCTCTTCCTCCATGGCCCGCTTGCCTTCTCATTGGAGTCATCATGGACATAAACTCTCTGCTTGAGGTAATTGAGAGACCTACTCCTAGGCTTCTCCCTCAATTGGAAGAAGGGATTATTGTTGGTGTAAATATGTGCCTTACCTATCTAGGTCCTATTTACATATTAATTCCACTTAGGTCCTAGGAAGGAATATTTCTAGTTAAGCATTAGTTATCACTTATCTTATCTAGTTGGATTTTATTTAATGCTTGTGTCCTAGGTAGTTATGAGTTAGTTGTCTCATGTGATAGGATTAAGACACTAGTCATGATATTCTTTAATCCTATCCCTCACCTTGTCTATATAAGTAAGGCTTCATATGTACATTATATATTCATTTTGGAATTCTTGCATCCATAATCATAGCATGATATTTTTGCCATATCTCTCTTGTGGAAGTTATTTTGTCTTATAGATGATCTTGGGGTGTTGAGGAGTTCACCATAAAATCCTTCATCGGATCAAAGCTTCAGTGATATAGAATTCTTCCCAAATCTAAGGGACTAATATTGGCATGAAATCTTTGTTGGGTGTGAGTTGGGGTCTTGAGAACCTCACTGTTGAATCTAGGGCATTAGAGAAAGTTAGGTTTGGTTTTAATTTCATCAAATTTTGTTATGTATTGATTGATGTACAAGGGTTTGAAGAAGGGTTTTAGTTGGTAGCTTCAAGCGGGAGGGGGTCAAATTTTTTTTAGAACATTTTGGTTGAAAACCAACCTCGCCATTACATCTGAGAGGCTCGAGAACCCAAGGATCAATTATCAAATCGTTGAAATCTAACACCTTTTATTGAGGTGTGAAGCACTTTTTTTTAGGTTGTACAGTCGTATGGATCCATACCTATCTGTACCGGCCATATGGGTTGTACTCTATAGATTTGTCACACGATTGGCAGAATATTCCTTGGACATTGACATATTCTACTCTATGTCACATGGAATTGTAGTGTAGAAAATTGTATACCTTAAAAATTTTACATTATGTTTTGTCGCCCTAATTTTTTGGACTTTATTAAGCTTCTAACTTTCCAAATTATGCATTTCAAAGCCTAATTTTTATCGTTTTCTAAAGAAGGAAAAACATTAAACAAATGCATTCAATTATTAAATTGTCCCCAAATTTGAGTGTCCTAGAAATTTGGGCTAGGACCCATTTTCCCATGGGTGACTGAGTCCCCCTTCTTATCTAGGACTCAAATTTAAATATTTTGTTGGTGGCATTTTAACATCCAAAATTCAAATATGAAGTGTCAGCTTTTAGAATCTAATTTTTGAGAAATTGGATAAACACCTATAAATACCTAGTCTTTTTATAATTTAAAATCTAACAATAAATAACAAGACATACAATTGAGCAAATACTATTGTCAAGAGAAAATCAACAACAAAATATCAGAGAATTGTTACATTAATTGAAGATCCAACATCATGTCAAGGTTTATGTGTGTTCATGATGTCATTATTTTGTGAAGGCTGACATCTTTTTGTAGGTCTCCAAATAATTCAAGCATTCAAACAAAGCAAGATAAAAATCCTTGAAGAGATGTGTATGAATTCATTCCTTCAAGGAAGCCATTGAAGGGTGGTGAGTTGTAGCATTGTGTTCATTCATCATTTCCTTCTTTTCCATTATCCATTTATCATTGCAATTACCATTGTGGAAGTGGAAACACTTACATAGGGTTTTACTATGGCAAGCCCCTATATGGTACAATATCTTCCCTCTTTATGAATGTGTAGGTTACAATTCTAAAGAGAATTGAAGAAAGTTTGAAGATCCATTTTACATTGTCACATTTTTTGTCATCCATTTTGTCAAGCCATGGAAACTCAATTACTGAATTTACTGATGACATTCTAACAAGTTTACAACTGGGAATCAAGAGATCAGATCCACTACCAGAGGATTGCAAAAATAATTTTAGGACCCCTCATCAAGGACCCATTCACCCTTAGGTGACCTAGTCATGCTACAACACTCAGAATCAACTTTTGGTGGCAGGTATACATCAATCTACACTTTCCAGATCAACTTGTAAATCACTATTTCCATTTGTTATCTTTGGGAAATTACATTTATCATATTAGGTCATATAGTATAATTAGGGAAATCATTCCAAATAATTTCCAATTCATTATTAAGACTCAAAAGGATTAGATCCAGGTCTGATTGACTCACCTTGAAGGTTGAAAATCAATCTATGCACCTTGTTGATTTTCATCCTAATGAAATCCTAGAAATGATGGCCCATTGACCTTAAATTTTAGATATTAAATTTAAGGTCATGAAATAGATTTATATGGAAACATATCATTAGCATAGGGATTTCCAAATAAACTCTTGTGATCTCTTTTTGCTTGACATTTATCATTTTTCTACTTTAAATTAATTGCTCACAACATGGTGTTCATCAGTTTCTTTAAATTGGGGGCATACATTGACATTATTTTTGCTTCAATTTGTTCATAGAGGCTGAACTTAGTGATGCGTTGGCATTTGAAATTTAACATTTTCTTGGCTTCACTTGGTTCATAGAGGGTGAACTTAGTGTAGCATTGACATAACATTTTGATTATTTTTGTAGCACTTTATCAAGTTTATTAGGGACTATAACTCTTGGTATAGTTATGGGCACACCTTGTAGACCTAGTGTGTGTTTCTCATTTTTCTACCTATTTTGGGAGCTCACCTAGTAAAAAATAGTCCTCATTATCCTGTGTGTCTTCCTCTTTTGTATGGCTGCTAGCATAATACAACTTGTTAGCCCATACACCTTTTTCTTTTACATTTACTTTGAAATTTTATGTTTGTGTATTTTATCTTGTTGCATATCATACATGTGTGTTCCTTTGTGCTTATGTTGGTTTTCCATGGGATCTTCATCTTGGGGGCTTGGCCACCCCCTTGATCCTTAGTCAACCTATCTCTTCAACATTTGTACATTTGAACCCATCTTGACATATATTTCTCTACTTTAGTGTGAGTCTGAACGTAAGTTCATACTCTTACTAAAGTGGGGGCTAAATGTAGTATAAAAAATTATATACCTTAACAATTTCACATTATGTTTTATCCCCCTAATTTATTGGACTTAACTAAGCTTCTAATTTTCCAAATTATGCATTCCAAAGCCCCATTTTACCATTTTTTGAAGAAGGACAAGCATTAAAATATACATTCAGTCATTAAATTATCCCAAACTTTGAGTGTAGTAGAAATTTGGGTCAGGACCTATTTTCCCATGGGAGACCGAGCCCCCCTTCTTAGCCAGGGCCCAAATTTAAATATGTTGTTGGTGATATTTTAACATCCAAAATTCAAATATGAAGTGCTGAATTTTGTAATCTAATTTTTGGGAAATTGGATAACACCTATAAATACCTAGTCTTTTTATCATTTAAAATCTAACAACTAGCAAGACACATAATTGAGCAAATACTGTTGTCAAGAGAAAATCAAGAGTAGCATATTAGAGGATTATTATAGAAATTAAAGATACAACATCAAGTCAAGGTTTATGCGTGTTCATGTTGTCATTATTTATTTGAAGGGTAACATATTTTTCTAGGTCTCTAAAGAAGTCAAGAATTCAAGCAAAGCAATATCAAAATCCTTGAAGAGATGTTTATTGAATCCTTCAAAGAAGCCATTAAAGGGTGGTGAATTATAGCATTGTGTTCATTCATCATTTCCTTCCTTTCCATTCTCGATTTATCATTGACATTTCCATTGTGGAAGTAGAAACACTTACATAGGGTTTGATTGAGGTAAGCACCTATATGGAAAAACATCTTCCCTCTTTGTGAATGTGCATGTTATAGGTCGAAAGGGGATAGAAGAAAGTTTGAAGATCCATTTTTCATTGTTGCATTTGTCGTCATCCATTTTGTCAAACCATGAAAACTCAATTACAAAATTTACTGATGACATTCTGACAAGTTTACAACTGAGAATTAGGAGCTCAAATCAAGTACCAGAGGACTGCAAAAATAATTTCAAGATCCCTCATCAAGGACCCATTCACCCTTAGGTGACCTAGTCCTAATACAACACTTAGACTTAGCTTTTGGTGATAGGTATACATCAGTCGACACTTTCTATATCCACTTGCAAAATCATGGTTTTTGTCTATTTATCTTTGGGAATTGCATTTATCAAATTAGGTCATATAGTCTAACTAGGGAAATCATTCCAAATCATTTCCAATTCATTCCTAAGACTCAAAAGGATTAGATCTAGGCTCGATTGACTCACCTTGGAGGTTGAAAGTCAATTTATGCACCTTGTTGATTTGCATCCTAATGAAATATTAGAAATGATAGCCCATTGACCTTAAGTTTTAGATATTAAATTTAAGATCATCTCATTTTTATATTTCAGGCATATTCCTTGTGTTGGTACCCTCTATGCATCAACATTAGACAATTTTCAACATCATTTGGTACCATATTCTATGGATCTAGTCAAATCTATCACTTTAATTGTCCCTTTTCTGTGACTCATCTATTATCACATTCAGGTACAGTACTTTTGTCTGTTAGCATACAAAAGGGTTAAATCACATGTCAGTACGCATGCTTTCATTAATAAATCTATATATTTTATTTTAAGCTTTGGTTTAAACCTCTTTATCGCTGACCATGTTTGTTTGGTCATGGTCATATGTTGTGACCAATGGTAGCCTACTGGGTGGGCCTATACTAGGTGTTGTGCAGAGCTGCTGTCGACTCACGTCACTAGCGACCCACCGCTTTGTTGCTTGCTTGGGTGAAAGGTTTTATTTTTCTAACTATTGCAAGTGCAGTCCTATGGTGAACCAATTGCCAATCCCTAAGGCACTTAATTATTATTCTTGTTTAGTCAACTCATGTTCTAATAGGGCCTTTTTTGTTCTGTCATAACTTGCAATCCAAGAGGAGAAATTTTTCAAACGAGATATCGTTGAGAAGCTAGCTTCACCAATTTTGTAGTGGCGTAGGTTATTTTCATATTTTTTATTATTTTACAACATTTAGTACTAGTTAAAGTTGGGTCTTCATTTTTGGCTCCTAAGCGCATAACTTTTTTCCACAATATTTGATTTTCACGATTCTTGTAGCGTTGGAAAGGTATTGAGGAGCTCTATATTTCCATCCATACATTTTTCCTTTTATCTATCCTAGGTTGATTGCTATTTAAGTTCTTTCCCAATGGGTGTATTAGAGATTACTTGGATATTTTGACAGTTGGGAGGGTGCAATTTGGATTTTTGTAATTCATTTTAGTATTAGAATGATGTTCTATATCTTGTTGCTTTAATTAGATTCCTGAGTTGCACCATATCGAGAGTGTTCCAACGTTCCATGACATTGGTTTTGCTATTTCTTTATCATGATTTTGACTTGAGTGACTCTAATATGGTTTCTAGCATCAAAATTATCTTTACTTTGTTTGTCTAATTAAGGATTTGAGTGTTACTCCACCAGTGTGCTTCCAATGTTTCTTTGTAGCAAGTTATTTCATTAAGGGGGGTTGAATGGTCTCTTCTTCGTCTATCTTATGGGGGGAATTTTTAATTGAATGGGGTTTTGTAATCTCTTTTTTTATGGAGAGAATTACTATATCTTATTTCTATTTTGGGGAGGAGTTTTGTCCCATGATGTTTTCTCCTTTTCTCTATTTGTGAGAGATTGCATTGCATTTGTACATGGGTACCTAACATGGCCTCGTAGTTGGGATCCATTCTTGTGTCATTTGCATATGTACTCCCTAATTTGTACTTAAGAGGGGTGTTGGTGTAAATAGGTGTTTAACCTATCTAGGTCCTATTTACATGTTAAGTCCACTTAGGTCATAGGAAGAAATCTTTCTTTTTGAGCATTAGTTGTCACTTATTTAATCTAGTTAGCTTTTATTTAATGCTTATGTCCTAGGTAGTTATGAGTTAGTTGTCTCATGTGATAGGATTAAGACACTTGTCATGATATTGTCTAATCCTATCCATCACCTTTCCTATATAAGCAAGGCTTCATATGTACAATGTATATTCATTTTGGTATTCTTGCATCCATAATCATAGCACGATATTTTTGCAACATCTCTCTTATGGAAGTTATTTTGTCTTTCAGGTGATCCTAGGGTGTCAAGGAGTTCACCATAAACTCCTACAATTATGGCAAGCGGGCCTAGTTGAAACTTTATCTTTAGAAATTTGCCACTTCATTGCCTATTGGAGTGATCTATAGCTGGCCTAATGATGGTACTTTCAATTAGTTTGATTCTAGCAAGTTCCCTCAGCTAGCTCTTGTAATTTTATTTGATTGTGTTAATTAAGAAGATAAAGATAAGGATATTAATGGCCAAAAATCTCTTGTAGACACTCCAAACCTTATTGATGTATGAGACAAATCAAATGATTGGGATCCTCTTCCTCCCCCCTCTATTAGTGCTCTTGCCACATAACATCTTTGTTTATGTTTTTATGTTTTAAGCATTAGCCTTGTATGGAATTCAAGGGTGTGACTTTTTTCCACCCAACATTTTTTGTGAATATGTGTAATATTAATTTATAAATGATAACATAGACACTTATTCATAAAAAAAATTTAAAAATCAATTTTTAAAGAGAAAGACTCTATAAATCCATTTTGATAGATAATTACTTCAGTTGTGCTTTTAGAAGTTTTATGAACTATAGAACTCAACAAATTATCATGGGTATAACAATTGTTATTTTCCTTCATCTTTGCTTAACATGATTTTTATTTATAATTTACACTTCATATAATTAAAATGGTTACAATTATAATTTTTATATTTCCTTATGTTATTGTTCCCATGTTTTAATGCCTATAGAATTCTATCCAATCATATAATTTTATATTTAAATAATGTTCCGTATGCTAATTGTATATGCATATGTATATTTGTATTTATTCTTTTCTTTTTTCCTATTATCAAAAGTTTTTTGGTAATTTTTCTTAGTTGATATACAATTGTATATATGTAGATAGAATTACAAATACTTATCAAATAGAAAATGAGATTTATCATAAAGGGTAATGAACTAACTACAATAACCACTAAATTACAATTCAATACCAAACTCAATCCAATTTAACCAATGAAGTATAAATAACACAATAAAATCAAAATAATAAATCTATGCAATTACCTTTAAATGTGTCAATGATGATTTACCTCCATTGTTCTTCTTTGTCTTGCTTTGCTCTTAGTTATGGGTGTAGTACTTTTCTTCAAGCTCAATATGAATGAATAAGATGAATGGATGCAAAATTCCAAAGATTCATGGTTAGAATTCAAAGACGAATGGAGGGCTACTTTTATAGAAAATATTGATTTGAATGGATGATCAAGATTAAGAGGTGGATGATCAAGATCAAGGGTTAAGAATCCTTGAGAGGAATTGATGAATGAGTTAACTGACTGTAACTAGATGTAGGATTTTAGTTAACTATTTGCATGGAGAATTGATTGAAGATTTAAGGGATTTGATTACTTCGTTAACTCTCATTGAGTGGGAGTGGACTAGTTTGATTGATCAGTGGACTGGCATTGATTATCCAGTCGACTAGAAGAGAGTGTCTGTTACGAATGAGGTGGAAATACATGAGATAATAATTAATTAAATGAATTAATTATTTGAGGAATGCGCAAGTGGGAATTAGATATATAAATAAAATGTTTTATTTAGTTGAAGAAGTGGATAATGTTGAGAGGAAAAATGATAATTAAATAATTAAAGTAATTATTTAATTTAAGAAATGTGAATGTGGAGAATTAATTAATTAAAATAATTATTTAATTTAGAAGGTGGGTGAATGTTAAATAAATAACTAATAATTATTATTTAATTTAGAGGAATAAGATAATTAAAGATGTAATTAAATAAATAATATTTATTTAATTAATCAGGATAGAATAGGGAATTAAAAATATAATTAACTAAACAGGGTTTATTTAATTAATTAGAAAGATTATTGATAAAGTGAATTAACTAAATAACATAAAATTGTTTAATTAATAGTGGAAATATGACATTGAATAATAATTAGATAATTGAATATTATTTACTCATTATGGAAAGATGATAATTAATGTTATAATGTTGCTTCACACACTATTATTTATTTAATTAATAGAGACAAAATAGTGAATTAAAGATATAATTAAGTAAACAAGGTTTATTTAATTAATTAGAAAGATTATTGATAAAGTGAATTAACTAAATAACATAAAGTCATTTAATTAATAGTGGAAATATGACATTGAATAATAATTAGATATTTGAACACTATTTAATCATTAGGGAAATATGATAATTAATATTACAATGTTACTTCGTAGGCTAGGATAATTTTAGGTATCTACATTTGTTCCTCTTTGATACTATGTGTTTTTATAGTGTTGTGTCAAAGAAAATTTAAAAAGTCATGCTTAGGACATGCCTCGATATGCCTTGATGATGACAAGATAGCATGGTGCCCCCATTGGTAAAATTTTCTATTTTTTGAAAAATCCCAAAAAAATTGAGAAATTGTTTTGATAAGCTAATTTGATAGTTGCAGGTGTATAGATTGATAGAAGAAATATTAACTAGAAGAAAAGGTTAGTAAGAAGTGCAAAATGGTCAGATGGATCATCCATCCAAATCAAGATTGATGAGATCCATGAAGTGGACTAGAATTGATGTATGATTGATAGATTTGAGCTTTAAATAATGCACACTTATCATCATAGAGCATTATATTATGTGACAAGTGGATGTCTACACACCAAAGCATGAATTGCAATGGAAAAATTTATTCCTATTTTCCTCAATATTTTGATATATGGACAAGTGGATATATGTACACCAAGGTGAGATAAACCTTGGTGACTTTAGTATCCATTGTCAAGATTCAAACACACCAAACAAGGATTGCCCATATTCATACTAGTACCAATAGAACCTTGTTGGAATATGTGAGGAAGTAGCCAAAGAGCATGTTGATCTTGATGCAAGAAAGAATTAGCTAACCTTTAACTTGCATAGGATGTTTTGATTATGCTACATGGAACTCCAATCACGCATAAGGAACTTAGTTTCCCCAGTCATATTATCAAGAAAAACCACAAATAGAAATCAACAAAAAGAAACATCATGATCCATCATCGCTGCTCTAATCACTTGTGGATATCATCAAGTAGCATAGGAACATGACATAAGATAAATCATATAAGATAAGACTTAATTATACCAAATGATTCCATAACTATTCAAATCTTCTTTTCCATTGATACATGTTTGATATGATTCAATAGATTGTATTTGATTTAAGGAGTGAAACAGTTCGTGTAAGACAGTTGGTCTAGTTTCAATAATGCAACAACCTAGTAGACAAATGATTTTTGATAAGATAGGTAATGTTGATAGATAAATAGACAATTGATCATCTAGGTTGAAGGATAGTTTGGTAGTTTTGTCTATTATTCCATGATTTGTTAAGCTCTGTTTTTGTAAGATGTTCCATTTGTGTTTTACCGACATATCAATTCTTGACAAGGAATAGTTTTATTATGGAATATGGATTGTGATAGATAGAAAATTTATTATGATGAGACCCTAAGGGGCAGACCTAGGCCTTAGGGGCTCATCAATGATGACCTTTCCTACATATACATACAAAGGCTATATACTTCATTTATTTGGACTGGCATTAGCACATGCTCAATGGACAATGTTTTTGATATAAAAGTAGCAAAATTAGGGTGTTGTCCCTTTAATACAAGGCAACACAGGCCATCAACAACAAAGTAATACTAAAAAAAAGTAACAAAAGGTCTAGAAACCAAACCATCACCCTAAGCAGATCATATAAAAAATGCATCCAAAAACTACCACAAGTATTAAAACTAATAGTTATGTTCATCATGAAATCATGATTTAAAGTAGTCTTAACCATAGACCATCGAGGGTCATACCATTTATAAGGAAAAATAAAAACATTAACAATGTCTTTAGTAAAACTAAACAGAAACGAAGGCCATTTCGGCCAACACCAACCAAAAGACCAAATCCCCCACAATCCTAATCCTTCTTCTCACTGCATGGCTTGATTAAAGTTATGGTAGCCCAATCTTCAGTGAGGAACTTAAGAAGTTCCTTTCTAATAGCTTCTTCATCCACATTGTTCGTGGAATTGTCTTTCTGCAGCAGACATAAAGTAGTGGCAGATCTGTGCATTATCTTCAGTGCAAATCATGTAACATCCTGCAATCTTTTCTCCAAACTCTCCATTTTTCTTTTAAGGTTGTCAACCTCCTCCCAGACAACATCCTGTTTACTGCAATCTTCCTCCATGGGGTCCTTTCCCTCAACAATGTTTGAGGCCCTAGACTTGACCTCCTTAATTCTAATACTGGAAGGACCCAAGGGGCCCCTTTTAAGACTTTCAGAAACATGGGAGGAGCTACTAGCAGGAATCGAAAGAGCCTCCTCCCCCACATCCTTTTCCTCCTTACTCTTACTCTCACTCCCATCCCCATTGTCAGATTTTGAGGCCTCCTTAAAACTCTTCTCTTTTTCTTGCTTGATGACCAATCTACTTGACCTACGAGGGGTACTAGTCTCCTCGGTGATCTCAATGTTAGAGTCAATTTGCTAAAGCCTAAATTTTGTTTTCTTAGAGGCTTTGGCCTTAGTTTTTGGGGTGGGAGCTATGCATTTTTTATCCTTTTTCTTCACCATAGGTCCATGAGAGGGGGATGTGTCATGTGGAGAGGCTTTCGCAGCAGGGGCTTTTATGCATTTTTTCTTATTCAGGCCAGGGGTGTCCATAATGCTAGCAAATGGAGGAGCAGAAGAGACCAAAGCCTCTTCAACAGTGATGGGTCAAGGAGGGAAAAGGGAAAGATGAAAATGGTAGAGTCTGGACATAAGCCCTTGATGGAGAATGGTGAAATTTTTATTCAATTTCATGGCTTCAACCACATCAAGCACAATACTTTCAAGAGAATGTAAGAGAAAAAATGGAATGTAAATATTGTGGTGGTTTTTGAGGTGATTGAGGAAATTAAAATGGTAGTAGTAATACACACCATATCTCCCATCGAGAGTGAAGTACTTCATCACCACCATGCAAATTTTGTCCCATGGCTCAGGAAGCACCTCACGGTCATAGACCCCACGTAGCTTGACAGGTTTCTCATCACCCCAAAAGAAAAGGTTGAGGCTGGTCTGGTCAACAACTTTGGTGGTTTTCTTCCATTTATGCCCATCCATAGCAACACCTGTGGCCTTAGTGATGACCTCCTCATTAAATTCAAAAGAAATGATCCCCATGGTAACCCTTTTGGCATCCCAAGAGGTGGCAAATTGTTTGGAGAGGCCCTCATCAAAGCCAGACACGCATTCCATAAACTAGGAAATTCCACCCTCCTTGTGTACATGCCAGACGATGCCATCCGTCTTCCATTCATCACATTTATCTGACTCCACACACACCTGGTCACCACCCATAGCTCCAACATGATTGTTGCAAAAAACTAGAACAGTGAAAGGAAAAAAATTAGCAAAGCAGATGCAATAAAAACCCAATTTGGAAAAGGCCCCAAAAAAGTGGTCGTCGAAAGGTAACTTGTAAATCACTAAAAGAAGGAAATTAATGCCACTTCCCGTATCCAACACAAGCTTAGCAGTTCCCTCGTGTGAGAATTCCAAAGCATGATAAAAAATGAGAGCGGTAATAAATCCGAACAACTCAAATAATCGAATAAAATCCGTAGGGCTGAAGAGATTATCACGAAAATTGAGGGGGTTCAAAAAATAATGATCCCATTGGTCATTAGGATCATCATGACAAGTCCCAACGATGATCCAACAAAGGAAGTACATGGCACATGGAAAATCCTTCCAATCAGTCTTCCCACACAATGGCCAATTTCTTAAATAAAGACTCCCACCAACTTTACTAACAAAAGTTAGTAAATACCACACTAGGGCCAAAAAAGAGTGTTTTAGGAACCATGATGAATTTATTTAAGATCACTTATTAGAAGTGCCACAAAAGATGGGGGAAAAGAGTCTTCTTTCCTCCAACACTGTAGACCCTCTTGATCTAGACCTGCCACTGCCAAATTGTCAACAACAACATTTCCTTCCCTATAGACATGTTGAATGGTGAACTCCTCAAGACTAGTAAGAAGAGAGTGAATGTCTTCAATTATCCCTTGGATTGACCATCGAGCCACCATCATGCCTTTTATGGCTTCCACAATCAATTGCGAGACACCCTTAATTTCTAGGGACTTGATGTCAAGTGACAACAAAACTTTGAGGCCCCAAAGGATTACATTACTTTCCGCTTGATTACTTGTGTGCTCCTTCAGGTTCCCTAAGTAGGAAGCAATGAAACAACCATTATGTTCTTTAATGATACCACCCCTAGCAACTTTCCCAGCTCTGGCCGCCCCATCAAAATTCAACTTACACTAGGGTGGTTTGGGAGTTTTCCATTTCATGTTGTTTCTAGCAATCTTCTTGGAGTTGTCAAAATTGTGAAAGTCACTAGGAAGATTCCAAATTCTAGCCATAGTTTTATCCTAGCCCATTGGGGGGCAGCTAGGGATCTTCCACTTATAGACATAAATGTTATCCAAAAGGAGTTTATTAAGGATTATCAACACACTATCCACACTATTCTCTTTCTCTCTGAAAATCTTGTTGTTCCTTTCTTTCCACAGGCACCAACAAATATGAGGTGGAATAAGTTTCCAAAGTTTCCTGATTAGAGGGTGTTTATAGGGGCACCTCCAATTGAGAACAAATTGTTGAATATTCCTGTCAAATACCCATTGGATGTTGAGCTTTTGCAAGCCATTTTTCCAGACTTGGGAAGCAAATTAACAATGGATGAAAATATGAGAGATTGTCCCCTCATCCGATTTATAGAGGGTGCACTTGCTGGGAAATTGAAAACCCCTTTTAACAAGGTTATCAATCATTAAAATTTTTCCATGAATGGAATCCCACCAAAAGAAATTGATTTTGGGGATGAGCTGGGAGTTCCAAACCTTCTTCCAACAATTCTCATCTCCATCAAATTTTAGCACTAGATGGTAAGTAGACTTGACTGAGAAGGTCCCTGACTGATTCTTTGTCCAAAAAACCCTATCCTCCTTAGGAAAGAGAGGAAGTCTCACCTTATTTAAAAGATCCTGGAGCTCAACAACCTTAGGAAGAAGGTCAGGTTTATCTAAAAAACTTTGCTCCAATGTTTTCCATTTGGCTCTAGGTGTAGTATAATCCGCAATATGAGTACCAAATTGTTCCTTAGCACGTTCCCGCAAAATATTAAAATTGTTGTCAACTAGGGGTATGCCCTCAATCCAACTATCCTCCCAAAATCTTATTGATCTCCCATTTCCAATATTCCATCTAATACCCTCCTTCATAAGAGATCTACATTTTAGAATATTTTTCCAAATTTTTGACCTAGAGGAGAGGCCATTCAAATCCAAGGGCTTGGGAAAATGTCCCTGGTTCAGATACTTAGCCTTCATTATGTTGCACCATTCAGCTTTTCCCAACACAAGATTCCAACCAACCTTGGTGATGAGGGCTTTATTCAAATTAGTAATCTTTCTAATCCCAAGACCCCCTTGGATTTTAGGATTACAGACAGTGTCCCAATTCACAAGAGATAACCTTTT
Source organism: Sequoia sempervirens (assembly GCA_007258455.2). Lineage (NCBI taxonomy): Eukaryota > Viridiplantae > Streptophyta > Pinopsida > Cupressales > Cupressaceae > Sequoia > Sequoia sempervirens. Next base: position 28,171,250 of record VDFB02000363.1, read on the forward strand.
TTTCTCTTCAACACCAATCCAAAGGAAGGATCTTTGGATTCTTTCAAGTTTTTCTGCCATGGAACCCAAAATCTTGAAGAGGGAGAGGAAGTCGACTAGGATCCTTTGGAGAGAGGCCGAGAGTAATTGAAATTTTCTAGCACTACTAAGGAGTTTACCCTTCCAACCAGCAAGATTCTTTTGTATTCTCTCTAAAATATTATTCCAGAAACTGGGAGTAACCTCCTTCATAGTGAGAGGTAAACCAAGGTAAGTCCCCAAAAGAGTAGCACTTTGATAACCCAATATAGATAATATCTTAGCTTGGAGATTAGCTTTGTGTTGAAAAAATAGATATTGCTTTTTTTATAATTTATACATTGACCAGAGGCATTAGCATATTCATGAAGGAGGCCTTTCCATTCTCTAGCTTCAACCATAGAAGATTTTCCAAAAAAGAAAGTGTCATCCACAAATTGCTGTAGAACTAAGGGGGGGAGGGTGGAGGCAACTCTAATTCCCTAAATTTTCCCATAGTGTAGCAAGGATAGAAAATTCCTACTAAGGACTTCAACTACCATAATAAACATATATGGTGATAAAGGGTCACCTTGTCTAATGCCTTTGCCCACTGTAAAGAAACCCCAAGGTATCCCATTGAACAAGATAAAATAATGGACCGAATCCACACATTCTCTAACAATTCCAATCACCTTATCATTAAACCCAAATTTAGCAAGAACCGAGTAAAGAAATTTCCATCTGACCCTATCATAAGCCTTAGAAATGTCTAATTTGAAAGCCATGCCTTGATTCTTACTTTTCTCTATAGAGTGGATTTTTTCATGAGTCGTAATAGCAACATCAAGGATTTGTCTTCCTGGAATGAATCCATTTTGGCATCTGTTGATAATCTTGTCCAATAGTTGTTTAAGTCAATTGACAAGTACTTTGGAAAAGATCTTGTAAACAGTATTGCAAAGACTTATAGGCCTGAAGCTGGCCATACACTTTGGCTCGTGGGTTTTAGGGACTAAAAAAATGAAGGTATTATTCAATTTTTTTAATAGTTTACTGATTTTAAAAAAGTCTCTGACTACCATGATTAAATCATAGTTGACAATGTCCTAGTATTTTTGAAAGAAAGCCAGGGGAAAACCATTAGGCCTCAGGGCTTTATAGGCACCCATAGAAAACAAAACCAACTTGAATTGCTCCTCTGAAATAGGGGTGCAAAGTTTTAAATTATCCTCCTCATTGATGGTCAAAGGGAGGTGGCTTAGAATTCTGCCCTGCACTTCAACAAAGGGGTAGCTATCAGTGTCCAAGTAGATATGTCTGAAGTAGCATTCTGCTATTTCACCAATTTTATCAGCCTCCGTGACCTCCTGGTTGTCTTCATTCAACAAGCATTTAATGGTGTTTCTTTTCTTATGCTTGCAAGCCATTTTGTGGAAAAAGGCCGAATTCCTATCACCCTCTTTTAGCCATTGAACCCTAGATCTCTGCTTCCAATATATTTCCTCTTTGCTTAAGATATCTTTCCATTTCCTCCTCCAAATTTCCTCTTCCTCTTGCAAAGGTTGAAGGAGAAATCCCTTAGCCATGAGATTTTGAACACCATCAAGCTTGTCACCAATCATCTTTTTAATCTTAAGGATTTCACCAAAGGTAGCTTTAGACCACCCTTTAACTTCCTTTTTAATAAGATCAAGTTTTTGGATAATTCTGTACATAGCAAATCCTTGAACCGGATAGCTCCACCAATTCTCAATATGATTTCTAAAATATTGATGTGTCATCCACATAATTTCGAATTTGAAGGGGTGAGGGCCAAAGAATGACTTATTTATCCATTGGAGAAGAATTGGGCTATGGTCAGAAATAGTTCTAGGGAGGGCACTAAGAGTATAATTGCACCCCAAGTCCCAACCCACCTAGACTAGAACCCTATCCAGATGAACCTAAATAAGGTGGTTACCTTTCCTATTATTAGACCAAGTGAAAGGGTTACCCTGCAACTCCAAATCAAACAACCTAGACCTGTTGATGAAGTCTGACAGATCACTCATGCTGTCAGTGTAGTCCATAAGGCCACCAAGCTTTTCTGAAGGGAACAAAGGGGAGTTAAAGTCCCCTACCACCATGTACAAGGCATTTTTTTCAATCGAGATTAAAGCCAAAAATTCCTACCACATATTCTTTCTTCCTCCCTGAGTATTGGGGGCATAGATGTTGAACAAATGCCATGTGTGATTGTCATCTTTGAGGGTCACAACAAGGTAACTATGAGAGAACACAAAAGCTTCCCCATCAATTTTAGCAGAATTCCACATAGTGGCAATACCACAAGAGGCACCATCTGCCTCACTATAGAAGAAAGTGGAGAAAGGCCATATTTTATTAGCAATTAAAGAGAAATTCTCGTAAGTCATTTTAACCTCTTGCAACAAAATGACATCAATTTTAAGGTCTACAATGTATTGTCTTAGGGAAAACTATTTCTGAGGACTATTTTGCCCCTGCATGTTCCATGGAAGGAACTTCATTTTTTATTATGATGGGTTGAATCAAGGGTTGATTTTCGACCGCTGGCAATATCCCTGGCCAATGTTGTTTTTGACCTTTTTGACATTTTATGACTATTTTGGATTTTTTAAGGAATATTTGGATGCTTTTGGATTTTATAGAATGTTGTTCAATGGCCAATGGTGTTTTTGACGTTTTTGACATTTTATTACTATTTTGGATTTTTTAAGGAATATTTAGATGCTTTTGGATTTTATAGAATGTTTTGATTTTTTTGGGTTTTTATTGTGATAATGTCTTTTGATACCATGTTTAAGATCCTTTTGAAAACCTAGGTCGGGAATTGCACCTAGTTAGGTATAGGACCAATTATTATGAAAGGGTTGAATATGGTAAGCGGTTGACATTAGATGTTAATCATTCTTAGGCCATGAGAAGGGTGAGAAAGATTTTATTATGAAGGAGCCTATGCTTGGGTTATTATGAATGCAATATGATAGAATAGTGATATATGGTAGAGTGGTAACCAAATACACATGACACATGTTTGCCAAGTTTTCACCATGGTACTTATCCAAAGTCCCACCAAAATGGTTTTCACTATAGGATAAATTATTTCTCTTTTTCTTTTCTTTTCTTTTATGTTTTTCTATTTTTTTTAAATTTTTAATATCACATAAGATGCTTGTTTTCCAAGTTTTCATCAGGGTGACATTTTATTGGAATTAGATGATGCTGGGATCACAATGAATACTCTTTAGGAGACATAGATTGATGATCAATAGATGGATACAAATTGTATGAATCGAAAGATGGTGAATGTGATATAGTGTCAATAGGAGGAGCTAAAGTATGATCAATAGAATGCACACTAGATTGACCTTCATACTTCCCTCGAAGAGGAGATTGGAAAACCAATGGATTGGAGACATAAAGGGGTCATCATCGAATGTATGTTGAGTGAGATCGCTAAGGGAATTATTATGAGATGATAGATTTATGAATGTATGTGGATCAGATAAACTGTACAGATTGTGGAATAATGACATGGATATAAAAATTAGATAAACTAGCTCATATTGTGATGGCCTTCTTTTGCACATGCCCCCAGTTATTGTGGGTATAAAGGAATAATTGATGATCAATTTTTGTTTATTTTTTCTTTTGTATTTTACTTTTCTCATGTTTAAGTGATTTTGATTTTTCTTTTTCTCAAGGGACTTTTCTTAATCTTTATTTTTCTACTTTGACCTTGTATACTTTTTTGATAAAGGATTTCTCTTTCTTGAATTTTGGTTACATCCTTATGATTTTGTATGGATACTGGGTGATGCCACAATAGTGGTTTACACTTTCTGGGAGATCCTGATTTTTGCTAAAATCACATATTTTTAGAAAATGTAATGATTTAAGCCTTGAAAAGTTCCATTTAAAGGATTCCAATTGAAGAGGGCTTGATCAAACCACCTTAGATGAAGCCCCCTTGGATAGAACCTTGCTAGTTTTAAGCCATACCTATAACAAAGTCTCCTTTACACCTATCAAAATGTTAATAAAAAACTACTTTTGATTTACCTTTTGGGGGATCAAATGAATTCATTTAATTTTTTTTTTGTAAGAATGTATAGTCATTATTATAAGCTTCCAAAAAAGTATAATTTTAATTAAATTAAATTTGATTATTATATTTATTTTTTAATTTCTTGTGAATGTAGGTTTTTCATCGAAAATAAAGCTCTTTGTTCTACACGTGGAAAAATAGCAGATTATCAATTTTTTTTTTGAAAAATATGAGTTCACTAGATATTGAAGTCCTTGATCCAACAAAAAAAGAAAAATTGAATTTCAATACATACAAAAAAGGTTACGCATTATACGGTCCGCCTATGTCTGAATTGTAATTGGTTTGACTTCGAAAGTTGATTAAGGAAAAAATATTCAATAAAACACTATCCAACCAAGTATCAAAGTTAAAAATCTAAATTTGAAAGAATTAGAATTTTATCCTTCATGGTAAAAAAATTGTGTTATATGGTGAGCGTCACTTTTTAAAAATGTTGTTTTATGAAAAAACTAGTTTTTAAGGGAGATGGAAAAAAATGTGCACTTTGATTCCAAAAAAATTGAAAAAAATATATTTAGAATCTACAGACAAAATGTCACGAAACTCTAGTTTGCATCATCTTCAAGTTCTTCATGGTTTAGCCACTATAGGTTCCCGAAAGTGAAGATTTAGTTAAAAAAAATATTTCAGTGTCTAGTTTGGCCAAAAATTGTAAACCACTATTGTGGGATCACCCCACTTGTTGATCCAAGTCTCAGAGAGAGATGATAATGTATGGATTTGATGCCATGGGAAATATGTATGATTTGTGTGAAGGTTGAGTGATTTCATCAATGTATTCTTTAAAACTATTCTTTTTAGCACAGGTAATACCAAAGGAAACTCAATCACCATTAATGAGTTGGTAGGAAAGCTTAGTTGAAGAAATATCTGTAGATGCATACTCTAGCTTAGGGTGCTCAATAGAAAAATATAGTAGCCAATGTAGTGGACTAGAAGGAATATGATCCTAGAATGAATAGGGGTGTTATGGGATATCCTTCATATGATCATTCTAGAAAAGTGGGTTATCATAGATGTCTTGATTAAACATAGGACTATCATGAACATCAAATAATTGGGATGCAAATGGTAGTTGTTTGAGCTCTAGATGGTAGGCTTGTAACTCATAGTCTCTAGCTTCAAGGTCTTTGACACTAACTTGGATTTTCAGAGGAGTAGGAGGTGTGGGTAGTATTGAAGGCTCAACTATTGTAGAGGAAGATGATGTACTATAGAAAAATGTATCCCTTTACATTTTCACACTTTTTTTGGGCCCTCCTAATCAAATTAGACTTAATTATGCCTTAATAAGCCCTGTTATTTATTTACAAGCCTAATAAATTACATTTTATGAAGGGGAAAATTGATAATAATTAATGCCAACATAACACTTTACCTTGAGCATTGTGTGTTCTAGGAATAGAGACTTGGGACCCATTTTCCTATGGGTGAATGGGTCCTCTCTAGGCCTTTGAACCTAAATTTAAAATATGTTTTTGACAACATTTAAGGTCCCCGAATCCATATTTCAATGTCGGCTTGTAATATTTGAATTTCGAGAAATTAAGGATACATACCTATAAATACAAGGTTATTTCATCAATTCAAATTCTAAGAAGCTAGGGTTTTTATGCAAGAATTCCTAAAGAAAAGTTGATGATCAAGAGCATTCAAGAGAAAATTTATCAGAGATTTATTGCAACATTCAAGATCCAATCATCATGTCAAAGTCTTCTTGCATCATGCATGTTTTTGAAGCTAACATTGTGATGTAGGTTTCAAGATTCAAGTTAAGAATTCAAAGAATTATTTCAAGTATCAAGATCCACATCCATTGAATCCATTTCATGTAAGTTTCAAACCTTCTAAGATCTCCATTCATAAGTTTCAGATGGTAAGGTAATGTTGTTAAAACAATGCTCTAGGAGGCTAGGACTACTCTATGAGTGTTTGTAATGCTTAATGGGATTCAAATCCTCTAGTATAGTCACTTGAGTTCCGTTGTATGAGAACTTGATGCATTGATGTAAGGTTGATGAAACAATCTTCATGACATGGATCCATGGATGTCCTAAGAGAATGTTATAAGGGGTCTCTAGATCTAGGATTTGGCTAATGGTCTCAACTATAATAGGTCCAACCTAGATAGGTAATATGATAGTGCCTATAGATTCTCGTTCTCCATCATCATATGCTTTGATTTTGATCTTCATGTTACAATTAAAAATATCATCAAAATATCCCAATTATTGGAAAAGACTTAGACTACAAATGCTTAGTCTTGCTCCACCATTTATCAACACTCATTTGATTCTATAATTTTAGAAAAAGGATTCAATATGTTAGACATCAATATGGCCAGGGTTTTTTGTAAGAATATCCTTCTTGGAAAATGTAATGATACCCTTAGAATTTTTTCTTTCGACAGGTATAGATGAGTCTTTTTATCAGTAGCTTGTATTTTATTTACCATGTACTCATAAGAAACACTAGTATAGCTAGCTAGGTCCTTACTGTATGTTCTTGATGTGGAGGTTTTTCTTGACCCATGATTCTATAAAGGATAGTTGAATATAGTATGATCATTGTTAGAGGATCCCTGCACGTTATCAATTTCTATCACTTCTTGTTCAATGAGATCTTGGATGACATTCTTGAATTGAAAGCAGTTAGAGGTTTTATGCCCTTTATTTCTATGGTACTCACAAAAGTCATGATCATTCCACAAGGATAGTTTGAAGGTTCCTGGTTCATAGTGTTTGATCTCCGGGAGTTGTATTGCATTTTGTTGTAGCAATTTCTTTGAAACTGACTCAATGGGTTCCCTTGAGGGTGTGTATGTTCAGTGCAGTTGGTTATTCCTTGGAGGACCACAATGTCTAGTGTTTTGTACCATGTTTGTTGTTTTCTCATGTTTCTATGATGTATTACTATTGTTCATCATTAATGGTACCTCTAGATTGATCATAGGTTAAGCTTTGTTAATGACCTTAACATCTACCACACCGTCATTTGTGACATTTTTATTATGTGACCAATTTTTTTTATTGTCATTTGAATTGTGTGAATAATTTTTGTTCTCCTTAAAATTTTTGACTAGCCCTTTGCTACTAAGGACTTTCTTGATGGAGAGACCTTTTTCAATGACCTCCTCGAATATGTTTGAGCACTGGATATGTAGATGAAACATCACCTCCTTATTAAAATTTTCCATGAATACATGCATCAGTTGCTTCTCTCGTATATGGCATAGACACTTACAAGAAAGGCTTCACCTTTGTAAGAATGTAACAAATGTTTCACCATCCTTTTGTTTTTCATTACATAGATTGATAATGTTGATGTCATTTGAAATGTTATAGGAGAAATGTTCTATAAACTTGTCCATTAATTTTCTCCATGTTTGATTTATTGGAGGTATATGTGCAAACCATTCAAGGACTTGACCTCCAAGACTTTGTGGGAAAAGTATCATTAAGTAGGTGGGTTCATATGCTACATCCAAGGAGGCCATATGAAACTCCCTCACATGTTCAACAAGATCTCCCTTTCATTTATATTTTCCATATTTTGGAATGATGAAGTTTGTTAGAAAGGGAGGCATATAGATGCTCCTATCAAATGGGTAAGGACATAGGTCATGTACTTATTATGTTTTCTTATTTCCAGTTACTTGCATATTTGACATTTGTTGTTGCAAGGTTTGTAGCTGTTGAGCTAGAAGATCCATAGGCAATGGTGCTATAGGAGTTATGTTTGGTTGCAAATATTGTGTCGAACCCTATGAAGGGTTTGCGAATGTGTTGGTATTTTGATGATATGAGTTGGAAGTGTATCCATGCATGTTTTGACTTGTTATACTGAAGTGACATTGCTTCATGGGTGGGGTGTTTTGTTGAAAGCGTGATGTGAAAGTGGGATTAGGATTAAATTATGGTGGAGGTTGATTAAAGCCAGATGTGAAAGTGGAATCAGAATTAGATAGTTATTGTGGTGGTTTATTAAAGTTGGTATTTTTATTTTCTCCAAAAAATGATCTAGTCCTTACTAGAGGTACACTTGTGTTCTATGAAGTGGACGTTGTGTTCGCTTGTGGTCTTGGAAATGAAGGTTTTGTCCTTCATATTTTATTGGGTGAATTTTGGTTGGTGATATTTTGAGCTATAGTTGTAGTGTTAGTTTGTTGCGCTATAATATGAGAGGTGGAAGAAAATGGATTTGTTGTTTTCTTTCCAAAGGTGGGCATTGGTGGGATGTTAATAGTTGATGTAAAGTGTGAAGTTTGACCAGGTGGCAAGCTTGTGTTCAAATTCTATGATGATGTGTTAGGTGCTGATGGTGGTTGATTAACATTACCTTATCCTTGGGACACTTTGCTTGGTGATTCCTCTATGATTGTGGAGATATTGAAGTCAATTGGAAGTTGAGCTCCACTTTGTGCAAGTTGGAAGAAATGTTTATTAGGGCATATTGCTATTTGTTCATCCATGATTCATAAGATCTTAGGATCTTACAAAGAATTGTCTATTTGTTCTGGTGTTAGCCCTTGTTCTACTTCATGTAAGCTGTAGTTGTCAAATGAAGGTAGATTTTGTGACTGTGAGTTTTTTTGATCATTAGAGGTTGCCCCAAAGTGCATGTCACATGTAGGGTTGTATGTGTAATCAGATTTAGAATCCATTTGTTTAAGTTTTCTTTGGGAGTGTGTGGCAACCATAAAGATGAACTAATTTTGACTTTTTGACTTTTCAAATATTTAGGATTTTTTGAAGAGATTTTGCAAATGCAAAGATCCTATATTTTTTGAATTTTGACCCTAAAAGGAGATTACTTGAATTTTTTTTGAAAGGACTAACATAACCTAATGAAGATTCCTAAACCTTGCAAAAGGAAAAATGATGACGAGTGAAAAAAAGTTGAATTTCAACTAGACTTGTGAGTTAAAACTCTACTTTTGTTGATGGGATAAATTTTAGAAAATATGATGTTTCAAGACTTTCAAGAGATGATCCTAGGCTGATCAATAAATTTGTTTTGTTTTGTGATTTCAAGACACTAAGATAAAATTATAAGACTTGAGATCACACTATGGATGCAATTTTAAACCTAGGGAAAACTAGAAAGTTTGCTAAAAATGGACAAAAGTAGGAAAACGACTCTGTCCTAATACTATTTTCTATGTAAAATAATATTTGTGTTCTATACATTTTGAAATAGACTCTGATTTATTTGTGTGATTGATGCATCAAAGAATATAACACATGTGACATAGGGACTAACAAATGCATTACAAAAATAGACAATTATGTCATAGACTGCAATAGATGCATTACAAAATTCAATAATTGTGGTACAAACACAAATGCACTTCTAAATTAAAAAAACATGGGTATTTGACTTTGCTAAATTTTTTAAAACAAATATGGTTATGTTTATAAGTGTGTAAGGGGAACATGGATCAATAGATTAGTAACAATGAATGAATTCAAATCAATTCAAAATAAGATAACAAGATCCTCTTACCCATGAAATGTAATTGAAAAGCTTAAGAATCCAAACAAGCAAGGTTAACATCAACAGATGAAACACACAATGAACTAAAAAAAAACAATCATACCATCCCATGGTTGAGTGTATTCTTGTTGAAGATGGATGTTGGATTACTTGGTTCATCACGAAGCCTTCATGATTACAAAAGCTTGATAACAACAATGATCTAGTATGCAAGTGTATGTTTGCTCAATTTACTTCAATAGTCAATCTGACATGACCTTTCTACAAATTTTTCAAATGAAATTATGAGAAGGATGAAGGTTGTTTTATACATTTATGATTTTTTAGATGAATGATCAAGATGCAAGAATGAAAGATCAGGATCAATGGTTGAGGACCATTGAGAGGAAATAGATTGATTAGTTAACTGATCCGATTGATCCAATTAATGGATTTAGTTGGATAATCAGTGGGATTGGATTGAATGATTAGTGGGATTGGAGAAATTAGATTGAGTGCTTAGTGGGATTAGAGTAATCAGTGGGATTGGGAAATTAGATTGATAAATCAATGATCATGATTTATTGAATCAAGATATGCGAGGCTATTTTAATTAATTTAATAATTAATTAATGTTTAAGAGGAACATGCAAGATGTGTTTGAATTTTTAATAAATAAGGGTATATTTATTAATTGACCATGCTGAGTGATTTTGGGGAAATTGAATAATTGATTTAACTATTTAAACTTGGAGAAGGGAAAGTAGCTTAATTAAATAATTAATGATAACTATTTAATTAATTTAGATGAATAAGGTATGTTAGTAACATAATTAAATAATTTGTGTTTATTTAATTAATCAAGAGGAATAAGGTTAAATTAGGTGATGACATAGTGAATTAATTAAACAATTCAAGATTATTTAATTAATAGAGGAAAATAGGATTAATGATGCAAATGGTGTTTAAAAAGAGGATTAATGATGTTAATGAAGTGACATGCAATAGTGATAATGAAAGTGATGCCAATAATGGAAAAATGCAGTTTAGGATGTGTGATATGTGTTAACCCATTTTTGCATGTCTACATTTTTCCCCTCTTTGACATAATGTATTGGTTACATTGTTTCAAAGAATTCGATGTTTAGATCAAGAAATAAAAAAATTAATATGCCCCATTGTGCCTCGACACTTAGCAAAAGGATGATAAGACACTCGACTACCCCCTTGAGAGTTTGGAAAAAAAACTTTATGGTTTGGGCTCACGACAAGGTTCGAGAATAGTTTTGATGCATAGAGGACAAATAATTATGCCCTAGGGGTCTTGTTTATAAGGTTTTGGATGAACCAAGGTGCATAAATTTTAACCTAGGAGGGTTTCCAGGGGTAAAAATTAGGGTTTTCGAGGGGTTAAATAGGAAATTAGGGAAAATTCACCCCTCATTTGCAAACTTTGATTTGAGAGATTCTTTCCTCTAGAGTTTTATAGATATTTTTATCCATAAACGTAGATTCACAATGCCTTGAGTTCTCAGAGCACCACATAGAGCAGATGTGGTCAGGTAGTACCAACATCCAGCCAATGTAGGGATTGGAATATGTACATCTTTAATTTTTGATTTTGAGTTTATTTCTCTTTTGTAACTAATACTTGAATATTTTCTAAGCGATAGTGGTAGTTTAGGAAAAAGGTCGCTATTGGCATGATATGGCTGCTAGTATTATTTTAAGATGGACGCTTTTGAAAAATATGGTTGCTTATGCTAAAGATGGTTGCTATTGAGTGGCTAATTTTGCCAAATTTGGCTGTGCATTAGGAAAATTTAGGTAAAAGGTTGCTTTTGCAAAATATGGCCGCTATCACCTCTTAAACAGGTGTGCTATCACCAAGGATAACTATTATTTCCAAAACCAACCACTATATTTCCCTAGAAAAAGCACACTATTCCCAAAAATAATTGATTTGGTTAGTTTAGTTGCAGATTTAAGTTCTTGACTTGATTTTATAGCAAAATTTTTGACGTTGTGGTTTGAATGCTTGCAAGTCATCCTGCGTCCTTTATTCATGTGAGAGTGGAGACCTTAGCTGATGGATGTATTAGCCACTTTTTAGGAGCTTGAGAGGGATTTCCTCGATGCCTTTAGATTACAATACATAGCCTATATGCCAACAATTAGGGCTCATTAGGCTATGATGATTGCTTTGATAGAGAGATGGAGATCAAAGACTGCCACTTTCCATTTTCCAACATGAGAGTGTACTATTACCCTTGAGGATGCATGGAGGATCTTAAGGATATTCAGGTAGTTGACTCTAAGATTGAATTAGCTCCATTTGTTGATGATGTAGACCTGATGGTTATTATTTTGGCAAGATTGATTACCGATCCCTTGATGCCTGACAGGAGGGCTAAGAGGTTTCCCATTGGCTGGGGTATTGTGATTGAGCATATGATTGAGCATGACACCACATATGCCTCAGGTTAGTGTGTGTTATCCTATCTTTACAAAGATATGTAGGAGGCCATTTACAGGGGTGGCAGTAGCATTTCAGCTAGTACTAGTTTACTTCATTTTTGGGCTTGGGAGAGGATTGCCATCACTCGGCTGAGTGGTATGCGAGATAGATTTGCTCATGATCCATATGGCTATAGATATTTTAATTACCTCCATTATACAAAGCTAGGGAGATTGTTCTACTTGAGGGAAGTATTTGATGACATGAAAAATTTCACCTGGTGACCATATAGAGATTGCGAGGCCTAGCCAGATGACTAGGAGCAATTGGTATATTGCAGGCATACTCAATTTTTGATTGTCTTAGTTGATATTATTCTTGAGAGATATCTACAAGATAGGGTGCCCAAAAAGTTCAATGAGAGGTAGATGAGGCTAGCAGATGATTACCATGCTAGATATGGATGAACTACTAGAGAGGAGACTGCATGGGGGGGCTTGTGCTGATTCTGGAGTAGTGGTTGCAACATTTAAAGATCTGAAACTAGTTGGAGGGGGATGGGAAGTAGGTCCACTTGATTCAAGGACCACTAGAAAGTATGATGGATGGTGGGAATGACACATGCCTTTGTGATTTTCCATCCCCACAAGAGGAGTAGCTGGAGGCTCGATCCTAAGGGTTAGGAGAGGAGGTGTGGTTGGGAATTGACATGATCGGTAGGGACTTAGGATTTCCCATGAGTAGCAACAATATGTACAAGATGGTCAGAGTGACGACCAACAACATAATGGGCAGGTTCCATAGGACCAACAACAATAGCAACAGGTTCCACAGGTTCCTCCCCCTCAAGGAGATCTAGTTGCATGGGAGGCCTAGTTGACAATTGAGAGAGATTCAACTGTTCAGGATCGTGATGTTGGATCTAGTGAGAGAGATGCCAAGATTGCTCAGTGATAGGATGCTGATGCGAAGGTTATGATTTTGATTGTAGAGAGGGATGCACTTAAAGCTGAGTGGGATGCCCTCCATTAGGAGCTAGCCACTGAGACACAACAACAGATGCTAACAAAGATTGTGTTGGTTTCTTTGATTCCCTGGGCTCAGTATTAGGCTAAGCATGACCAGTTTATTATTGAGGTTACTTATTATTAGACTTTACATGAGAGTTTTGTTCCTAGAGGTCAGAGATTTTCTCATTATGGGGTTCCAAGCTTAGGTATAGGAGCAGAGTCCTTAGGTTGTCTATCAGTTTTGGGATAGCCTTCTCAATCAATCATGCATCCTCAGTCATCTCTTGTGCACAACCATTATAGGTCACATCATGATGGGGAGAAACCCCCTTTGTGGCAGGATCAACAGGGTTGATGTTTTTTTATGACTTGATATTTATATCATTGTATCAGAGACTCTATGTAGACATGTTAAATTCTATATACATTCATCAACCCATGTGAGGCCTCATATATGTTTTTTATATTTTGATATCGCACATGATATTTGATGATGTACATGACATTCCCATTTTTTATGATATAGGAGATATACCATTTTTGATGCAACATAGATATGTTATGAGATGTATATGGATGTTTATGTATGCTTATATACATGATAGATGAATTATGATTATATGCTCATGATTTTGTACTATTCTGATGTGTTTATATGATATGGATGTATAGATGACAAATGAAATGATTGATGATATGTATTGGATAACATTATGATTATATGATGGACATGCTATGCATTGATGAGTTTATGGATGTAGGATGCATGTGGTGCTAATAAATTTGTGATGTAGGATGTAGATGTTAGTCATAAGATATGCTAGAATGATTAGAGATACATAGATAGAAGTGTTTAGATGATTAATCTAATTTTCTAAAAATTTATGGAATATGATTATGATGATATGCATTGATGAGATGATTGATGATTATGATTGATATTACACATTGATGATATGTGATTATATGCATTGATTAGTTTTCTTTTGCTTTCATAGAGGACTAAGTAATTTTTAGCAATCCTTATTGATGTAGTAAATAGACATGATGCACCAAGGTATTAATGAACAAGGTGGCTTTATATCTATTGCATGGACTTTGAATTTCACAAAACAAAGAGTATTTTTTCTCATACCAGACATACATAAACCCTGTTAGAGTGTATGGATAAGAAGTTTCAAATTTTTTTAGAGTAGTTACATAGAAAGGTACTGGAGTACCTAATATGAAACCACTACATGAATTATCCCAAAATATCTTCCATACATAGAACAAAGAAAGTATTTGTAGTGGTAGTTTTACAAAAATATCTAGCAAAAAGAGCAGATAAAAAATCAATGATAAATGCCCCATTCCTTTCTCTCTAAATCTTTATGGACATCCTTGAGAGATTCTATGAATGTGACAATAAGATAAGTCAAAAATATAAGATCATAAAAAGATAAACAATGTGTCATGTCCCCGAAATGGAACACTAAAATTACTAAGCATTGAAATACAAATACGTAAATACAATACATATTAAAACATAAATGCAAATGAATAACAAAGTACAATTTTATTATAACTACAATTATCAAGATAATATTATAATTACAAAATATTGGCTCAAGAAAATAATAATATTTTTGGGAAATAAATATTTATGTTTTAATATTAAAATGTCAAATATTTAAAATGCAAGTGAGTCAACGTTAGAATAGAATAATAAATAAAATATAAATAAAATTAAATAAGACCAAAATTATAATACTACAGATCTTACACTTATATTCTCATAAAAATAAATATAAATCATTATTTATACTTGCTGTAGATACTATACAAATATTCTCATAAATATAAATCATTGTTAACATTTAAACCTAAACATGACCCTTAAAGTATCGCTTCCCCTGCACAAACAATAGTAGTGATTAGAATAAACATGATTCCAAGGGAAGCAATGTTTCACTCAAGGGAAACACTTTGACCATGGACGTGAACCTTCCTCTAACAAAGGTTCAATATTTAATAAGAATCATTTCAAGCAAAGAGGATCATCGGTCGAAGAAGGAAGAAACATAGTATCATGCCTGACTAGAAGGGAGGAATATACTAGGAAGATAAATATACTATCTACAGGAAGAATATTATCGTGGTTGATAAAGGAAAGAAATACGTGTAGACAAAACATCAGAAACGTAAGTAAATGTTTCATGAGTTTAATAATAAGTAAGGTAAGTAGTCAAAAATTAAATAAGAATGAATGAATGCTTAATAATAAAAGTGAATAAATACACTCTGAAATGAATGGCTAAGGATTGTTAGATAAATTAAGGATTTAATAATAGTTGGTAATATATATATATATATATAATATAATATGGTTGATGAATATATATTGTAATTTATATGTTTGATAAATATATTATTGTTGAATGCAATTTATACTTAAAAATATTTATCTAATTAATGTGATCCATTGATGTCTTTTGGGATACAAAAATAATATATACTATTATTAATTTTCATAACATAGCTAGTATTTTTTGGATACCTAATTATTGTGATACATTCGTTATAACCATTGTATGCAATTGTATATATTTTGTAATTATTTTTATCATCATCATCAAACAATCATAGAGGTGGTTTGGAGGGAAAGCTGATAGGTTGAGCAGATATTAGACTTCTCTCTAGGCACTGATCTGAGGGATAAGTGTGGGTGGACCGTAAAAAGGATTACAACAACATCCTAAGGTATGTTCAGTATATTTTAAATCAAGAATTATGTTTGTAGAATTAATATCACTGGTCAATGAGGGGAATGTATATGACTGTAAGTAGAGTTGATTTATAAGGAATCTATAGATAGTATTTACTCACATATCTATATCATTATTGAATGGGGAATAGGAGGTGCAGAAGGGGATAATAGGTGCTAGAGGCTTTGTAAGTACTACACCCATAATGATGATTGGTGGTCTACCATTTTTGGGCCAAGAGGGCTCGTCGTATCCACTCTTTGGCTTGGAAGGAGCACTAATGGGAATCCCATTGTAGCCATCCTATTCAACCATACCTATGATTGAGAAAACAAATAGTAATAACTTTAGCAGGGTGATAGGTTGAGCAGATATTAGACTTCTCTCTAGGCACTGATCTGAGGGATAAGTGTGGGTGGACCGTAAAAAGGATTACAACAACATCCTAAGGTATGTTCAGTATATTTTAAATCAAGAATTATGTTTGTAGAATTAATATCACTGGTCAATGAGGGGAATGTATATGACTGTAAGTAGAGTTGATTTATAAGGAATCTATAGATAGTATTTACTCACATATCTATATCATTATTGAATGGGGAATAGGAGGTGCAGAAGGGGATAACAGGTGCTAGAGGCTTTTTAAGTACTACACCCATAATGATGATTGGTGGTCTACCATTTTTGGGCCAAGAGGGCTCGTCGTATCCACTCTTTGGCTTGGAAGGAGCACTAATGGGAATCCCATTGTAGCCATCCTATTCAACCATACCTATGATTGAGAAAACAAATAGTAATAACTTTAGCAGGGTATTATTAATTGTACAAAATCACACAATCAATGGTGTTTAGATAGAGCTAATATGGTTGTTCTTAAGCTAAGTCAAATATAATTCAATTATTTTCCCTTATTTCTTGCATTATTTTGCAATGACCCTTAATTTAAGATTTATAGTATCTACAAGTATAAATAATGTTTTATATTTATTTTTATGAGAATATAAGTGTAAGATTTGTAGTATCAGAAATCAATTAGTTAGAAGAGGAAAGTGAATAATTAAAAAATGACAACATTATTTAATTATAGAAGAAAAAAGGAAAACTCATTTTTCAAACTAAATAGTAATTTAACTCAAAATAAGTGAGAGGGAAAGTCCATTTGGAAAATAATTTAAATAAAAATAATTTATTTAATTATGGAGAAAGAAAGATAAGTGAATAATTAAATAATTAGAATTAATTATTTAATTATAGTAGACAAAGTGGTGATAATTAAATAGATTAGCTTTATTTGATTATAAGGGACATGAACCTTAGTGACATAATTAAATAATATTTAACTAATCACAGGTTGAGGTGAAACGATGGAAAGATTTAATTAAATGATTAAAACTACTTAATTAATAGGAGAGTGATGACATTAGAAAATAAATTTTAGGTGTGTACATTTTCCCCTCTTTGATATAATGTATTTTATTGCATTATGTCAAAGAAAATTAGTCAAAACATGCTCAAGTGAAAGTAGGATGAGGAAGGATGACGAGGAGGTAGTGGTATGCCCCTTCGAGAGGACAAGCGGGTTCAAAGAACACGAGTGTGCTGTCGAAATGGATGAGAGGAATGGAAGATGAAGGACAAAAGGATATGGTAAAATAGATGAGGATAAAGATGCAAACTAGAAGAAATGTTAGAGAAAAAAAGATGAATGTTAGCACAAAAAGATGGATGTTAGCATAGAAGACCTAGATGTTGAGATAGTGTCAATTGAGATAATTTACAAATATATATTTTTCTATGCAAGGTATTGCATTTAATCATCATTAGGTAGTAAATTATGACAAATGGACAAAAAAATCCATGGTATGACATAGACCAAGGTGTGCAAGGTCATCCATCTATAAAATAGATAGTCAAAGACAAAGAATGTCCTAACTCATACTAAGGGAAAAGTTTCCCCAGTCTTTTTTTCAAGACAAACCGTAGAAAACAATCAAATAAAAGATGAGTCATGAGACATCATCGCTCCTCTAAATCCTTCATGGGACATCCTTGAGGTGGATAGCAACATGATTGAAGAAAATAAAAAAGATAAGACAAAATAGACCAACAAGGTCAACAACCATTTAGATTGTTTTCCAATAAGTGTGTGCTAGTGTGTTAAGGGACGAAGTGAGTGATGGGTTGACAAGGCTTGGTTTTAGGAAGAGAAACATGTTGTATAAGATGTCAAGTTTGGTTTCGATAATGTAACTACTTGTATAAGAAAAATGACAAAGTGTGATAGTGATAAGGTCTGGTTTTAGGAAGGACACATCCTGTATAATACCATTGGTTTTGATCAATTTGACTAGTTTGATTGTTTTGAAAAATGATTGATTTGACTTGGAGACATGTTGGCTTGCTTGTCTTGTTGATTCAGGATTTGTGTTCAAGTTCAGATGATTGTTTCATGTCTGAGTTGACAGTGTCCAATTTATTTTGATTGACTGTTCGTACCCTAAAAGACTGACCTAGGGGGCCTCGAGGGCTCATTGATAGATGGCCTTGCCTACATAGCAATGTGCATAGGCCTCATAGCTCAAAATGAACCTTGAATTTATTTCAATGACAAAGGACCGAATCATGATTTTATTTAAAAACACCTAAAGGACAAACCTAATGCCTCAGGGGCACATCAATAGATGGCCTTGCTTACGTCCAGTCGCAAAGGAAACCTAGTTTGATAATGACAAAGAATGAGATGACTGACTTTGAATCTATTTTTGGGATTTTTTGAAAGTTATCTAAATGTTTTTTTGGTTTTGACATGTTTTGATTTTATGGATGGGGTGGGTAGGGGTTTATTATGGATGGAAGATGGAGGAGAAAGGATGCAAGACATCAATTGATTGAAAGTCATGGAGATGACAAGGCCTTATGATGGATGTCAAATGGAAGATGATGGAAGGTAAAGATATTATTATGAATTATGGTGGAAGAACAGATAGAGTGATAGTAGATGACAAAGCAAAGATTGACTACACATGGTGCCTGTTTGCTAGGTTTTCACCATGGCACTTATCCAATGCACACTTACGTGGTTTTCACTATTGGACGAATTGGTTTCTCTTTACTATTTTCATGATTTTTATTTATTTATTTTTTAGGATTTTTTCTCATTTTTTAATATTTTTTCAAGACTTTTTCTCATTTTTTTTGTATTTTTTCAGGGCTTTTTCTCATTTTTTTGTATTTTTTGTATTTTGGCTTGACTCTCTGAAGCTAGGTATAGAACTTGTGTAGGTGCAAGCTGTTAATGGGCTCAAAAAAAGGTTCTCCTTTAGGCATGGACAATTGATAAGCATTGGAACCAAAGGATGTTGTTATGACATATGGACCTAGCTAGTTGGACTCAAATTTTCTAGGTTTCTCATGCTCTGCTTGATTTTTCAAATTCTGCATCAACACTAACTCACCAATGTCAAAATATCTGACCGAAACCTTTTTGTTGTAACTACGGCAACGATGATTTTGGTATGCTTGTAGATGAGTCAAGGCCTTTTTTCTGCGTTCATCTAAGTAAGGTATTATCTAGGCCACGTCTATATAGGGTATCACCAATGATGGTGTAGCGAGAAAATTTATGAAGGAAGGACTTGCATTGGTTACTAGATAGGTCAGGTGGTAATTTCTAGGAATGTAGATAGTCATAAATGGTTTGATACCATGGGGAATTGGGACCGACAAGTTCACACACCATTTTAGATTTAGGGACATTGAAGGTAGGAACCAACAACTATTCCACTAAGAACTCATACTATGACATATTGTTGGGAATGTCCAAGAGTGATCCAATGGTGGCCATGGCATCAAATGCTTTGTTCTGAATCCATGGGATCTGGCAAAATGTAATGTCCACAAAATACAATTTAAAATTGTCAACCATTCTTTAGTATGGGGTCAATTTTTCATCTTTAGTGTCATAGTCATCGTTGACCTATCAGATGGCCAATTGGGAATCACGAAAGACTTGTAAACTTGTAATTTTCCATTTTATAGCCATGTGCAATCTTGTGAGTAAGGACTCATATTTTGTAATGTTTTTTGTACATGGGAAGGCTATTCTGAAGGATTTAGGAATAGTATCACCTTGAGGGGTGACAAATAGTATTCCTGCACCTGATCCATGACTAGTGTATGAGCCATCAAAGTATAACTTCCATGTTCTGCCAGTGTCTAGTGTAAATACTGATTCATCTATGAAATCATAAATCAAAGTGTGATTAGATTTTGTGGGTGCATCAACAAGTTGGCCTGCGATAACCTTTCCTTTTATTTCTTTTCATTCCACATATTGTATGTCATACTCACTGAGTATCATGACACAGTTAGCCAACTGTCCTATCAATGTTGCCTTGTTGAGTAGGTATTTGAGAGAGCCTATCTTAACCATCAGTCTTGTTTGATGATTTAGCATGTAATGTCTTAGTTTCTGAGTAGCGAAAACCACGGTGAGACAAGCACATTTAATATGACTATAGTTGAGTTCATACCCAACAAGTGTGTGACTAATGTAATAGATCACCCGTTCTTTTTCATCATAATCATTTTGTGCAAGTAATGCCCCTAGTGCAGAAGTGGTAGCTGATATGTAAAGGATTAGTGGATTACCATCTATTAGTGGCATCAAAATAGGAGGTGTCATGAGGTAATCTTTAATCTATTGAACATATACCTCACATTTTCTTGTCCATATAAAAGGAACTCCCTTGCGTAAAAAATACTGAAAAGGTTGACATTTAACTACGAGCTGGGAAATGAAACATCTGATGGATTGAAGGTGGCCTTGTAATGTCCTGAGTTGACCAATTCCTATTGGGGGACACATATCTAATATAGCTTTTAATTTTTCTAGGTCCACTTTAATGCCTCTATGGGAAACTATGTGTGTACCTTGTAATTTTACCCTATTCTAATGTGCAAAATAATTAAAAATGCAAGTGGAAAAACACTAAGAACACTTCAATGATTAGCCTAAGGAGTGATAAAACAAGGAAAATAGATGAAATACAAACGTAAATTGATTATACCTTCCTTGCTGTTGAAGACTCATTGGTTGGCCCTTGATTTAGATGAATTTGTGTGCTCCTTGGATGGCTTTTGATGTAACTAGATGCAAGATTGAATATGCAAGATGATCAAAGTGGATGGCTAAATGATAGTGAATGATTGAGAATGCAAATTGGAAGCATAAGGTTACTCCAAAATGAAAGTGTTGAAAATGCCCTTGAGGAGGGGGGATTTATAGAAGAATTTGAATTCTCTAGAGAATTCAACGGTTGAGATTCATCCAACAAGGTCAAGATGAAGGGCTATGGTGGGTTGAGAACTTAGAAGCCCTCACATCTTGACATGTGGATGGTGAAGTGGCTAAGAGGATATGAGGTGTAAGTGAGGTGGAGAAGAAGTACATGATGTGGAGGAAGGACAAGTACCTTGCAAGTACATTGGGAGATGGGAAGAATCTTGGGTGAATAAAAGTGAATTTTAAATTCACAATGATTGGAAGAATCTAGTGGATAAGAGAATGTTCCCAAAAGGTGGGAGTTTGTCACATGTGACTTGATGTGACAATTCAAAGATTCTAGAAGATGCATGGGAAAAGGGGATTCTTGGAGGAATAAAAAGGAATTAAAAATTCCTTGAGGGATGGAGAGAGTTGACCAAGGTACTGATTAAGATTAATTAATCAGTAATTATAAGATAAATGAGGATTAGAAGCCAACTTGCAAAAGTTGGAGGATGTGACACATCCTAATCAAGGATTAGGCATGTGCACATACCTAATGAAGAAATTAGGAGATGGATTAGGATTAGATGAAAATGACATGTGAGGAATTAAATAAATGTATTATTTATTTAATTTATTTGATGAAAGGAGGATTAAAAGAGTAAAGTATTTAATTATTAATTAAATACCTTAGGGATTTGGCAGAATTAAGGGTATTAATTAAATAATAGTAATATTACTTAATTAACTCAGATAAGAGAATGTTTAGACAAAAAGTGATAAATTTGGATAGATTAAGTGTCCAAATTTAGGTGTCTACACTTTGTATCCTAAGAGCTTTCCTGATGTGACACCAAAGACACATTTCTTAGCATTTAGGCAGAATTTATATTCTTCAAGCCTTTCAAAAATTTTGTCCAGGACTCTCAAATGATCACCACATGTCAAGGATTTCACCAAAAGGTCATCAACATAGTCTTCCATCAATGTGTGCATGAAATCATGAAATATGGTGGTCATAACTCTTTGATAAGTTGTGCCTGTATTTTTAAGTCTGAAGGGCATGAAATTCCAATAGTACATACCCCTTGCAAAAATGATCATCTTATGCTGATCTTCAGGAGTGATACAAATCTAATTATACCCTGAGAAGCCATCCACGAGGGACAACATCTCGTAGCCTGCCATTAGATCTACTATGATGTCTATGTTAGGAAGTGGGAAATCATCCTTCATACATGCTTTGTTTAAGTCATAACAATCTGTACAGATATGGATTTGTCCATTTAGTTTGTTCACTGGTACAAGGTTTGAGATCCAGTCTACATAGTCAATAGGTCTTATGAAACCAACATCCAATAATTTCTTGAGTTCAACTTTGACTAGTAGAGCTATCTGAGGATGCATTTTTCTAAGCTTCTATTTGACAAGCTTTTCATTTGGAAGCAATGATAAATGGTGCAAGACCAATACAGGGTCCAATCCAGGCATATCAGCATAAGACCATGCAAAATTTACTTGACGTTCTATGAAAAAGTCTTGAAATTATGGTTTTACTTCTTCTATCAGGGATGCTGCAAAGAGAATAATCTTAGGATTCTCTGTTGTACTTATATTGAATTCCATTACTTCTTCTATCAGCAATGGGGATCTCTCTTGATTAACTAGGAAAAATTACAACCCTCCATCCTTGGGTGCCTCAAAGAGGTTTTCACCCTTGGATACATCCTTTATTTTTTACTTTTTCTTGGTCAGAAGGTGCCTTGTGATTTTCACCTAAAGGTCATTCATTTTTTTTTTGTTATTTTTGTGACTAGAGGGTGGGAAAGTCTCTCCGAAATATGTTGCAGCATCAAGATCTATAGTGAAACCAACCTTATGGTCCCCATGTGGTATGCCTTCCTGTAGTCTTATGAATTCAACAATGACTTCATCATTTTCAAATATGTCTAAGGTGGGGGGACCTTGCTGGTCCCAATCAACCAATTGCGAGTAAACGAGGGAAATGCCATCATTAGTGTTACTGAAAGATGGGGAAGTAGCAGATAGGGTAAAGATGGATGTATTATTAGGGTCCCAAAAGGAATCAGTGTGGATATTAATATCCATGAGGTTGGTAAAGGATGGACGACGTATATTAGACTCATGAAAGACATGGTCAAGCTCATAGGCACTGGTGGTACAAGAATCCCACTCATATTCATTAGAGTCAGTGTTGCTATAATAGATGTTGGTAGGATTTTAAGGTGTTTCAATGTCTTTTGAAGCACTCACCTCGTTATGTGAAAGCACCTTAGACTTGAAGCACCAATCTTAATTGGTACAAACCCATACTAAGTTCTTTGGCCATTTAAGAGGCATCAAGTGTTCTCTCATTCCATTTTTATGTATGCCGAGTCCATTAATTCCATCATAATCCTTTTGTTTCATGAGCTCAAATCCTTTACCATATTGCTCTGTCGGTAGCGGCTTGAAATCTTCCTCATCTTTGTAAATCCAATCTAAAATATCATCAATGTCTTCTTTCTTTAATTATCCCCAGCTTGTGAAGGTGGTGGTGGGGGGATTTTTAATGATAAATTTAGGTTCCATCTTATAAATAGGCTTTCCATAGGATTTCAGAGACTTTGGTAACTTAATGATGTAGTAGGAAGTGTTCATATGATACTCCCCACACCCCTTGTCCTAGATCTGAATCTTGGAATTGGTGGATGGAATGATAGACATGGAGGATTTAGTCAGAGTGGATGGATCAACGTAATTGGATGGAGTGGATGTTGTAGCTTCACAGTTTATAGGCACTTGGTGTTCAGGGACCCCCCTCAAATTGGTGCAATATTGAAAGGGGTTAGGATCGCCAATGATTGTTATTTCAGTGCCATTGTAAGGAAACTTCAGACATTGATGGAATGTGGATGGAACTAATTTCATGGCATGAATCCATGGTCGGCCGAGGATTAGGCTATATGGTAGTTCAAGATTTAGGACTTCGAATGTGGTATCTAGTACTTCCGGTCCAAATTTGATAGGTAGTGTGATAACACCCTTAGAAGAATGTTTTTCATCATAATTGGCTTTGATGACAATGCTCTTAGTTGTGTCCACACATGTTTCAAAGAGGCCCAATGCCTTCACCAGTTTTAAAGTGCAAATGTTGAATCTGGCTCCACCATCTACTAGGAATTGTTTGACCTTGTGTTTGTTGATGAATACCTCAAGGTGTAATGGGTCATTATGGCTTGACTTGGGTGTAGAGTAATATTTGTTAGAAAAAGAGACATGGTGGGAGTTGGCCAAATATCCAACCATGGCTTCAAACGGTTGACGTCCAGGTTGGTAGGGACAAAGGTTTCTTTCAGGGCCTTATCGAGGATAACTTTGTGTTCAGGTGATATGCATAGAATCTTGATGGAAATATGTGCAAGTGTCTTGCCCAATTGGTCAACACGATTGTATTGGGCTTTGGATTGTGGCTGCTTTGGAGGGGGACTAGATATGGTAATATTAGCCCTGCGGGTAGTGATGACACCTTCAGGCTGCTTCTTAATGGTGATTGTGTTAACATGATCGTCAGTAGCTCAAATGTGGTTGATAATTGTGTAGTCCAAAGAAGCATTGGTATAATTGGCATGGTTGTCCGTCTTTTGACTCGAACTAGAGGGTTTTCCAAAATCATGGTCTTGCAATGGATTCTTGAAAATCATATGGTCTTTATTGGAAGTTTGTTGTTGTCCTTAAACCTCTATTGTACTGTTTTCGATTAGTTCTTGAATCATGTTCTTCAACTGACGACATGATGAGGTCTTATGCCCTTTGATGTGGTAGTAGTCACAAAATGCATTGTCATCCCACCAAGAGGGTTTGAATTGTCTTGGGTCATAGGGTTTGGGCTCTTGGAGCTATATAATGTTTGATTGTACTAGCTTCTTAAGGACAAATTCAATTGGTTTTGGTAAAGGAGTGTATTGTCTCCATGGGTATTGCCTTGGTTGTCTTGGGGTTCCTTGTTCTCAATTATTTTGGACAACATTAGCCGCTTGGTTGGAAAAATATAGTGCATTATTGTTCATGTTGGGTGCTTTGAGAGTCAATGTGGGACCTATTCTATTCACATATTTGGTGTCTACGACTCCATCATTTTTTACATTCTTGTTACAGGACCAAATCTTTTTTTTATCATTTGATGTCCCTTTGGAATTTTGTGTTTTGGTATAAGTTTTAATTTCCCCTTTAGCGATAAGGGTTTTCTCAAGGATAACCCCTTTCTCAATAGGGTTGGAAAATGTGGAACAACAATGGGTTTCCAGTTCATATCTTAAGTTTGTGTTTAGGTTTTGCACGAACATGATAATTTTCTATTTTTTAGGAATTTCAATAGGACAGTGGCTAACTAAACTTCTCCATCTCTGGAAGAATGTTATGAAATCTTCACCCTCTTCTTGTTTAGTTTGACATAGTGTAGCAATAGTGATGTAATTTTTGATATTGAAGGAAAAGTGGGTGATAAATTTGTCAACAAGTTCATCCCATGATTGTATACCTATCGGTAGGTGGGAAAACCATTCTAAAGCATGTCCTATGAGACTTCTAGGAAATAGTCTCATTAAGTATGTTTGTTCTAAAGCAATTTCAATCAAGGCCATACAAAATTCTCTCACATGTTCGATGGGGATTCCTCTTCCTTTATATTTAGGTAAATTTGGCATGACATAATTTGGAGGAAGAGGAGGCACGTATAATGTCCTATCAAATGGGTAAAGACATAACTCTTGGATAGAGTAAGTCTTCTTATTTTTCAATGTCATTGTTTCTACTTGCTTTTGCAAGGACAACATTTGTTTGGATAGGACATCATATGGTGTGAGTGTTGTGCCTACAACATTTACAACTGCATTTTGGTAAGGTGCTAAACTTGTGTTTTGTGATCCAATGTTTGCGTGGAATGGTATGTTGGTGTTGATGTGAGGTATGAGCGTTTGAGTTATGTTTGGAATTTGGATTTGTGGTGTGAATGTTTGAGTTGGAATTGGAATTTGGATTTGAGGGATGGGTGTGGTATGAGTTAGAATGTATGAGGTGAAAATTTTATTTAGGATGCGAGTATTGGATTGTGTTTGAAAAATATTTGAAGTATTTGGACCTTTTGTATGTTGAGTGTTGAATTGGAAAGATCCTTGAGGATTTTTTTGAGGAAAACTTGTGTTAGGACCTTGTGATACATTGGTGTTTGTGTTAGTTCCATGAATACAAGCTCTATTCCTTCTATTTGTACCAAAAATATTTGATAACGTGGTGTTCAAGGCCCTAGATGTTCCAAATGGATTTGACAATGTGGTGTTTGTGGCATTTGATGCTCTAAATAGATTTGAAGATGTGTTCATTATGTTAAATGGATTAGGTGTAGAACCAAGGGGTTGTGACATGGACCGTGTTAGGGACTGTCATTGGTTGTGTTGTCTTAAATGTCATCCCTTGTGTTGTGCCTTGTGTAATGCCTTGTGTGCCAAATAAGGAGGTGTGAATTCTTGTTGTGTCTTATGTGCTTCCTCCTAATGTCATAGATATATTAACTTGCGGGATAGAGCCACTAGAGACAGTTGTATTGTTTCCTTGAGTTTGGTTGATGGATGTGGACGATGCTCATAATGTATTAACATCAAAACTGGGAGGTAATGTGGCACTTTCTGCCAATAGTTTAGCTAGGTAACGTTGAGTGTCTTGTGCCAAGAATTCATCCACAAAAGAGGCAAATTCAGGATCTTGGGTAGTAGCCTCTAGTTCTTCTATGACAATGTTTCCATTTTGGTCTCTAGTGACAAATTTCTCCAATAGGGATTTGTATGGTCTAGGTGTACCATGCGAGGAGTTTGCAAATGGGTTAACAAATTCATTGTTCGATAGGAAATCCCCGTCTTTTCATTTTCTTGACCTAGTTTCAAGCATGAAAGGACTTGCAAGGGGAAGGTGGATGATGCGATGAACTATGCAGCCTAAGGTAATGACAATGCAAGGGTATGACTTAAACCTAAGGTATGCAACCTAAGTGATATTTTTTTTGTATTTTTGAATATATAGGGATGCCTAATAACGATACCTAGATTAAGAAGGTGATGATAGTTTATGACTAAAGTATGCAAAGTGTGGAATGAAGGGATGGAATAGTATGACCTAATATGAAGGCTACAACCTCTAGTAAACCTAAGATATGATTGCTAATCAAAATAAGATAGGTATAGCAGCTAATCTGATTATCAATGACCTTAGGTAAAGTAGAGACTAATAAGATGTGTTGACAAGGTGGTCTCAAACTAGACTAATGAGCTGAGGGACCAACTTGAATGAAAAAGACTAGGATGACTATTGTTTGAAAGATAAGGTCAAGAGGATATAGATTTGAAGCTATAGTCTAGTCTAAGTTTGATGAACTTCCTAATCAAGAGGTTTATGCAAAAGGTTTATACAAGCTAAAAGGGTGACCTAAAGTTTTGACCTATGGGGAATTTCTAATGCAAAAGGATGAGGTGATGGATGAATGAATGATGGAAGAAATGAGGTAAGAAAGTCCTTGGTCTAAACAGATTTAAATGTCAAGCTTGTTTTTGGTATGTAGGCCTAGTTTGTTTCAAGGTTTGAATGTTTTCAATTTTGGGTGTGGTGTTTGTTTGTTTGTTTTGAATACACACACATAAAAAATGATGTTTTGTTTATTTTTGATTGTGAATGTTGTTTGAATGTTGTAATAAAAGAACATTCAAGTACAAATCCTAGGCTGGTAGAGACAATATTTGCTAGATTCCCACTTGGATTTCTCTAGCCACACTTATTTAGAGCAGATAGCTTAGAAGTTTGGTGGCATTGGCTTCCCCTTACATGACACAAACTTCTCGGGCTCACTAAAATTCAAATTCCCAAAGAACCGAAGATCTCAAAGAAATTTCTATCTCAACTTTGAACTACGAGAACATGGCATGACTTCAGAGGTCCGATCTCCTGCACCAACAAATAGAAGGATTTTGGCTACTAAAAACAAGAGGTTTCTAGTGGGGGATTGTTGTGAACAGAGAGCCCATTTGTAATAGCCTGAGAAATGGGAGGCCCACTTCCACTCTCATCACCAACAAGTCTCGACAGATAGAGGGTCTCGTGGCTTGGATTTGAACGATGCTAGCCACTCCTTGGGGTACAAATTTCATTCTCCCCCCTTTGATATATCCCACCAATAAATGTACTTGAGGTCAAACCTTAGGGTGATGAAATCCCTAGTCAAGCCTCCTACTAAAAATAAAAGGGAGACTAATGTATATTTCTTGTCAACTAGGATCACACAAGTGCACAAGGGGAGAGGATATGTAAACACTAGCTCGGGTAACACACAATGTGCAAGCACACCAAACATGACAAACAAAGTTATTTTTAAGCACCAATTGAAGTGTTTTCTATACTAAAAGACAATCAGTTTTAAAAATTAAATCTTCAAGAAATGTCCTACACTAAATGTCATTAGTAGTTTCAAGCCTCCAAGTCTTTGACAAATGTGTATTCAAATTTTCACTCCAAGTCTTTGAATTTGATCCCAGAATAGTGGTTTACAATTTTTGGCCAAATTGGACACTGAACTGATTTTTTCTAACTAAATTTTCACTTTTAGACACCTATAGCGGCTAAACCATGAGGAATTTGAAGATGATGCAAAATAGTGATTTGTAAATTTTTTTTTGTAGATTCTAAATATATGTTTTTCAAATTTTTTGGAATTAGATTGCACTTCTTTTTCCATCTCCTTCAAAAACTAGTTTTTTTAAAGTAAACACCATTTTTAAGGAGTGACACTCATTGTATAACACAAATTTTTTTCCATGAAGGATATAATTCTATTTTTTTTGAATTTATATTTTTAACTACAATATCTAGTGCTTCCAATTGGTTTCATAGTGTTTAATTGAATATTTTTTCCTTAATCAAGTTTCAAAGTCAAACCAATTACAATTAAGACATAGGCGAACCGTATAACACAATTTTTTTTTGTATGTATTGAAATTCAATTTTTTTTTTCATTGGATGAAGGACTTCAATATACGGTGCACTCATATTTTTTATTTATTTTTAGATAATCTTCTATTTTTCCACATGTTCAGAATAGAGAGCTTGATTTTTGGTGAAAAACCTACATTTACAAGAAATAAAAAATAAATATAATAGTCAAATTAAATTTAATTAAAATTATACTTTTTTGGAAGGTTACAATAAGGACTACATACTTACAAAAAATAAATTTTAAATGAATTCATTTGATCCCCCAAAAGGTAAATCAAAAGTGGTTTTTTATCAGAATTTTGATAGGTGTAAAGGAGACTCCATTACAGGTATGGTTTAAAAATAATGGGGTTCTATCCAAGGGGGCTTGGTCTAAGGTGGTTTGATCAAACCCTCTTCAATTGGAATAATTTAAATTGAACTTTTCAAGGCTTAAATCATTATATTTTTTAAAAATATGTGATTTCAACAAAAATCAGAATCTCCTAGAAAGTGTAAACCACTATTGTGCCAGCTTCAAAAACCAAATTAATACAATTAGCCTTGAAACTGAAAACTAAACTAAAAAGAGAACTGTCATTTAATATAATTAATAAAAGTAATCTAAATTAAAAATCTAAATTAAAAGTCTAAATTAAAAATCTAAATTACATTAAAAATCTAAAAAAATTCTAAATTAAATTACAAATCTAAATTAAAGATCTAAATTAAAAATCTAAATTAAAGATCTAAATTAAATTAAAAAATCTAAATTAAAAATATAAATCTAATTAATCTAGAATCTAAATCTAAAATCTAAATCTAAAATTTAATCTAAAAAATCTAAAATCTAATTAAAAATCTAATTAAACAAATTAAGATCTAATTAAAAATCTAAAATCTAATTAAAAAACTAAGATCTAATTAAAAATAAAAAATTAAATTAAAAATATAAATTAAAGATCTCAATTAAATTAAAAATCTAAATTAAAAGTCTAAATTAAATTAAAAATATAAATTTAATCTAAATTTAAATCTTAATCTAATTCTTCTAAACTAACCTAAATTAATTTGGATCTAAATTAATCAAAATTAAAAAAAATACATGATCTATATTCTCAACAAACAATATTTTGTCTTAATGCTCCAAGCCTACAAATATTTAGTATTCAAAAGAAAATGCAAGAAACAAAAGCTAATAAAAATGTTGTTAAAAAGACTGATACTTATATTGAAAGCCCTTTTCTTGATTTATGTCGTCAGAGAATTTGCAAAACTTTCATCAAACAAAACTTTTCAGAAAACAAAAATTTCACGTCAGGTTCACCATATGTGATTAGGGTTTTTACGCATGATTAGATCAAGAAACCAAATTCAAACCATTTAAGATCAAGTAATAAAGAATGGATTAGCATAAAAAGATCATAAACTAATGAAGCGGTGCAAACACATACCTATTCCATTATCAAATTACCTCCATTACCTACCTTCATTTTTCTTTGAAGCTGCAAGTGCTCTCAGTATTGAAGATGCAACTAAAGCCTGTGACAATGATAGGAAAATATCAAAATTACGTGCACAAGAATTCTTTCAGAGATTCTCCGGATGATTGAAAATGATAAATGATGATGGTATTTATAGAGAGATGAATGCAAAATGGACAGATGAGATCAATTGATTTTTAGTTCAATCAATGACTGTAATTAATCGAGACGGGAGAAGATAAGATCAGAAGTGAAAGAGCAAGAGGAAATTGAATGATTTTTTGACAAAATCAATTAGTTCGAAGAGGAAAGTGAATAATTAAACAATGACAACATTATTTAATTATAGAAGAAAAAAGGAAAATTTTGAATTAAATAGTAATTTAACTCAAAATAAGTGAGAGGGAAAGTCCATTTGAAAAATCATTAAAATAAATGTTATTTATTTAATTATAGAGAAAGAAACATAAGTGAATAATTAAATAATTAGAATTAATTATTTAATTATAGTAGACAAAGTGGTGATAGTTAAATAGATTAGATTTATTTAATTATAAGGGACATGAACCTTAGTGACGTAATTAAATAATATTTAACTAATTAGAGGTTGAGGTGAAATGATGGAAAGATTTAATTAAATAATTAAAACTACTTAATTAATAGGAGAGTGATGACATTAGAATTTTTTTTTTAGGTGTCTACAGTCTTAGATAACTTTATTTTCACTATCATCAAGGTCTATTTATTTGGACTGTCATATAATAGTTCTTTGACCTATCATGCATTGTTGGATTAGACTGTGCTTTAGGTTTGTGTGATATCATCTCATAAATTATCTTTTGAATTATTTTCAAGGACCCTACCATGTTTTTGCACTCTCCAATAATTTCACCCACTCTAGTATGTTTTTTAATTATGGGACTCCTTTTATACAACACATGTTGCTATTGCATATAATAAAAAATCACTACTAGGAGGATCCCTCCACTTACATTTCCTCCAAGTTGATTTATTTCAAGATCCATTTCTCCATTTGAAATTTTGAAGTCATATAATACAAAAAGGAAAATACAAAATTCTATTCTTATACTTGAGTCAATGTCCCCACTGCAAAAGACATTCAAGCTGTCATGGGCAGTAACTTGTGCCAGAGACAATCTCTATAATATGGGCTCCCATTTGTAACTCAAGGCATAGTATTAACATTCAGATAACACTACCATCTCCTCTTGTGTTCATGCAAATTTTATGTCCATTTTCCCTTTGAAATTTTCATTGGTGTCGTCTACAACATTTGGGACTGTTACTATGCCCTTTTTCTAGGATTGCCTCCTTGTCTTTGTACTTTTTTTCTTGGATTGAACTTTGTCCACTTTTTTACAAATTTAGGGCCATGATTTTTGTTTTCCTTTTATCTCATTGTCATATATTTGGCACTATCCTATTAGATCATGGACTATCCTCTTCATTGGTTATTTGCTATTTTTTAACCCTTGACTATCATCCTGTATCAAACATTTCTCTTTCAACTATCTTTAACCTTGCCAACATGACCACCCATGTAGTTGAGACAAGAGTTTACACATTTGGAAATTCTCATAGTTTAACTATGCCATGGATTCATATTTGGTGTTGATAGTATGCCAACAAAACCAATAAAATGTTGTATGTTTTTTTTTGATAAATCTCAATGTTGTAAATATCCCATGTTCTTTGAAAATAGCCTATATATCCTTTCTAATGATATTTAACCTCTCATACTAACAATAAATATTTATGAAAATCAATATATTGGCAGCGTTTTGATATTGATAGTAACAATGACATCTTGACAAGGGTTTTAACCATTTTGATAGTAGTATTGACATCTTTAATGACCTCATTCAACCTATGGGTTCTATCATCCATAGTCCATTATCACAGAGTCATCCCTACACATGTGAACTCCTATAACCTTTCCCATTGTCAAATTCATAATTATCTTCATGAAAATTCATGATAATTTGGCTTTCATGGGTTGAAAGCCAATTGTGTAAACATCAATGTCACCATATTGTTCAACTACCTATTCTTAACTAAGGCCAAATGTTGCAACTAGAGGTTGACTAAACATTGTAGAAGGTATATATCTATAGTTTGGTTTTTCATTTTTATTGCCAAATATAGATTTAGAAACTACCCCTCCTTCCATTATAGAAACTAGAGTCAAATTTACCATGTTAGTCACGTCACCAACAACCTAAATTGATTCAATAAATGATCAAGAGCATTCATATACCTCAATGAAACCATTCTTGGTCAATTTTACTCCAACCTCTTCTAACCTCAAATACTTATTATTTGGAACTTGATTGGTTGCAAACATGGTATGTAAAAACCTTCAACAACTTGTTTAGTAGACTTTAGTGTAACCCATTCGATGCTTTTTCTATAGCTTCTAGAGATTATTAAAAATGAAACTCAACCCCTCTCAATGACATTTTCTTTGCTACAAAATCTCTAATCTCCTCATCAAAGCCTCTCAAAACCATCTTTTGGTGGATGAAAACATGAACATTATTGTGTAACCCATTGAAGATACTTTCAAATTCTAGGGCAATATAACCACCTGCATGATAGTGTCTTGTTTGGGCATGAAGGTAAATCTGGAGCAATATTAAAAAATAGCGAGTTGTTTTCTAGGAAAATTGGGAATAAATGGATGTCCACCCATTGTAACAAGTATGTGCTTTGCAGAGCATAATTTTCCACTCAATTCCACTGTATGTGGATCAATAATATTTCCATAATCTTTTATAATTACACTAGCATTATTCAAGATATTTTATAAAACCTAGTTAAGCACATAAGCTCTACATTA
This sequence comes from Sequoia sempervirens, assembly GCA_007258455.2. Classification (NCBI taxonomy): domain Eukaryota; kingdom Viridiplantae; phylum Streptophyta; class Pinopsida; order Cupressales; family Cupressaceae; genus Sequoia; species Sequoia sempervirens. The sequence continues at coordinate 28,204,698 of VDFB02000363.1, forward strand.
TTATTAGATATCAAAGTGGCCCAATAAAATCTAAGTCTTGTCAAAGCCATATGTAACTCTTTTATAGTATTTAGAAGTATGGGAACAATAATTGTCAAAATAGGTAAAACTTATCCAATATTTGAATGAAGAGACTAGAATATTTCTTGGACCTATCCTAGAAAGACTTCTAACTTTTTCTTCTCTCTATTTATAAGACCAAAAGCTAGCATAGACTCCAAAGGAAGAAGTAAAAAAAGTGACCTTATTAAGCTCATACATTATATTACTATGTTGTGCACCAATATCTTTGGTCAATCTATACACATCATGTGCACCTTCTACCCCTTTTGTTATTTCCAAACATCTCCAAGCATCGACTCAGTCTTAGTTGTTAGTAAAATTATTCCTTGCCACATGAAAAAATGCAGAAAACTCCTCACTCTCTTTAATTACCCATTTGCATGCTTGAAAGTGTAGCTTGAAACTCATCTAAAGTATATTTTGGCTTCATAGATATTACCTTTATTATGTGAGGGTCTAGAAATATATATATTTTTATATTGCTCTCTATTCATGATAAGTCATAAGACCTTGTTTAGCATCCAAAACCCTCTATTAGCTATCATAGAAAAAGTTCTTGTTAGGCCTGCCTATTGACCTTCATTGTACACTACTGCATGCCACAACATGATAAGAAGATGAAAATATCTATGACCACTGTAACCATTTCAAGCTCCTTTTCTTTCAAAATAGATACACTTTCACGTCCAATTTTCTCTACAAAAAAAATTCATGGCATGGAAATTGAACACAATGGTGAGAATAAACATAATGTGTATTCTTCATAATTGAAACTAAACATGAGGTTGTTATATCTTATTATGGTATACTTTGTATCTCTTTATTCTTTCTTTGATGGCCTTGGTTGCACCATGAAATATACTATTCTAATGAAAATATTCTCATATCATAACAAAAAAACTTTAGATTTAACAAAGTAGATTATTTTTCACGAGGTCATAGTATTTTTAGAAAACTTTAAAATATGCTAGGATTCTTTTTCAAAAGTGAATATATTACTTATACCATTGAACATGGACAAAAAACTTGTTTACTTTTACCTTTGAGGAAATTTAATCCTTTTAGAAATCTCAAAATTAGACCAAAAACCATTTCCAAACCTAGGACAAGACTTAACAACATGAGCAACCTAATAAAGGCCATTTTAAGCGAAAGAAAAAGAGTAGGCTATCAAGTCCTAAAAATTAATTTAGTTAATTAGATCCCCCTCATAACCATCTAAATAGAAATCAAAGAAATTACAATTTTTTTTATTCCTCACCACACATCTCATATATATCTCCAAAAAATACAAAAAATATTAATTATCATCCACCCTTGATCTTCCAGCCACCAAAACATCTTGATCTTAGTTATCCACCTATCTTTAGATATTTTTCATTGATATTCATCTGTGTTCTGAAATGGATCAAGCTCGTGATCTTCGGCTGCCCATTCATCGAGACTGATGTAGTCTTCCTAGGTGCTACAGTCTAAGGTCATGGTTTGCTCCTCCATTGCAGAGGTGGCATAGAGGTTAGCGTTTATAGGGTTTGGGATGTATGGTTCGATATGGTCTTTGGCGAGAGGCTCAGAATTAATGGTCACCTTCGTACTATACCTTGTCCTAAAAAATAGATGAGACCAATCAGAAGACAAAAACCCACCCAACTTGGCTATAAAATCCATTGATAGACAAATGGTGAAGTGCAATGGTAAGTCTATGACATGAATATCCTGATGAATAGCGAAACTTGGGAATGCGTGCAAGGTAAGGGATACATTTTTGATAATACCAGCAGTCTTAATAGTAGACCCATCTAATTGCACCACACCTTTCTGAGGATTAGGCTCATAAACAAGACCTAATTTGTCAACTAAACTCTTAGGCATGACTGAACTACTGGCACTAGAGTCGACCATACAATTATGCATAATTTTATCACCTATGATCAAACTTAAGTAAAACAGAGGGGGTTTTACCTCTTTTTCTTTCTGCCCACTTTTGTCCTCTAGATCGTTAGCCAACACAACTTTTGCAACTCCTTGATTTGCATTGTTAGAAATAGACAACTTGGCCAAAACACTCTGCAACAAAATTTTCTTCCCTGGGAGTTGTAAAGCATCTAAAATTGACATGTTGACAGTAGTTTTCTTGAGATGCTCAATAATATTAAATGATGAAGAGTTTACCTTCTTCTAATTTTTTGTAACAACAGGTTCATTTTGCTTCTGCACAGGCTGAGAATGCATTTTTTGACAGCTCCTTGTTGGGTATCTCCTGCCCTCTTTGTAGAATATGCATTCTAGGTTATGTGGTAGTGTTAACATTTGATGAAACAGGCTACTTACTAACTGCCAGCTACTGCTGTGAACTTCCAGCCTACTGTCCTGAGTCCATGGCTCATTTTTTAGATCTGGTATTAGCTAAAATAGGAGAATTTTGTTGGTCTTGGCCATTCACGCCACAAAGTTCAAAGCTCTACCAGTTCGGCAAGGCGACTTCTAAATTATCTTGCTATTCTTGATTATGATCTGCAACATGTTCTGAAGTAGCATATATATTCTATATCATTAAAGCCTGATTTCTCACTCTGTTGGCGCACGCCGATTGGTTGTGGGGCTAATTGCATGGATAACACCAATTGCAATCTTGGACAACATTATTTTGTGGCACAAGTTCCCTTGATGAACTGGCTGCGTTTGGATTGTATGGCTAGAATGGCCTAGGGTTAAAGTTTCTCCTGTGGGCTTGATAATCACCTTGAAAAGTTGGCTTATTTTGCTAGTTTTTCTAGTAGGGAGCTTGATAAGGCTTATGTTCTTGGCCAACATGCTTCTTAATAGTCATGAGGTCATTCCTAATGGTCTTTAATATGTTTTTTTATCTCTTGCATCTCCAGATTTGGGGTTGGGGCAGTGACCTCTTGGGCTGTATTATGATATCCTATCGTTGGAACTGGCGGGACAACAGCTAATGGGGGTACAATAGCAGGAATAGGTGGCTGTATTTCTGGAAATAAGGGCATAGGGGGTCTAGGAGCTATATCCCCAGTTTGAATGAGGCAATTTTTAGCATTTATATCAATATTATAAGCGTTAGTAAGCGTTAGACCGCCCATAGACTGATTCATAACAATAATCTTGCTATTTAAAGCTTTTAAATAAAACATAAATGCATGTGTCGGTAAGGGCTTTACTGTTGCTGGGATTATGTCCCAGGTCCTCTGAAATCTATAATTAAAATCCACCAAGTGTTTGTGTGGTGCCCTTTGAATAGTGCTCAGCTGTTCTAATAAAGATAAATTATTAGATTTATCAGCAAAGTGTTGGTATAGGCCATTACCTAAAGCATCCCATGTCGTGATTTAACTTGCTGTGAGACCTCTGAACCACTGCAATGCTTTTCCTTTAAGTGACATCGCTAATAGCCTTAAGGCGACGTTCTCCTGAGTGATGTTGTGCACCAAGCATAGTGTGGCTACATCACGAATGTGTTCGACTGGTGTAGTGTAATCTTCTTCAGTGAAATATGGTAGTCCTCGAAGGGCTGCAACTAAAATATCATCATGTTGAGCGATATCTAATGGACTACCTCCATTAAAGGGTGTGAATGGGTGTTGCCTCGACGATGCTGCCATCGGTGGTATTTGTGAAATTAGGACTGGTGTACCAGGTGATAGAACTAAGGCACCAAGAATAGGAGGTGTTGACTTTGATCTTGTAGGGGTTTCAAAAAGCCTTCTTGCTATCCTGCCTCTTCTTCATGATGGGGATAACTCTTGGTACTTGAAGGGTGCAAAACTTGATCTTGTTTGAATATTTCTCATGCGTGGGCTGCACTAGCATGCAAAAAATAGAACCGGAGTCACCAGGTATATTGTGATAGCCTCCAGAAGGTTGGAAAAAATATACTACATACACCAAACAACAAACTGAAATATTAAATATTCTCTAAAAGTATCTTTCAAAGTCCCACCGGGCGTGCCAAAAACTATTGTCAATAGATTTGCACCCTGCTGAATGCAATATTTAGCAATCTACTGAAACATGGAAACCTCTTTCAGATGTGGGTGATCTAAATGAAAGAGGAATCTCCAGAGTGATTTGGTTCTCCAAATGATGAATTCTATTCTAAAATAGCCTCTGAGGAAAGGGATAAAAGATGACTAAACATAAAAACCTATTTCTAACAGATGACCTTCAAAACCTAATAATGATTTAATGACGGTTATGATCTCTTCCTCACAAATAGTTTTCGGAAAGATGCAATATCTCACAACTTCTCAAGAACAATTGATACATAAATGATTTGCATGAAGACTCAACTTAAAGCACAACATGCAACCTGTATTAATGAACTTTCTGCATTAAGAATTATAGTTTAAGGACAAAACAAGGATTCTGTAAACAGAAATCACAAGATAAAATCAAACTAAAATTGCAAATGGAAATATAAATGAGAAGTAGGAATGTTGTCTTTATTCAACTGAAGGAGAATTCCATAATCTGAAACTGAGTACAATCATGTGTTCACAAACTCCAAAATGTGTATGAGCAGGAACTCTGATATGAACTACTGAGAAGAAAGCTGAAAAGACTAAGTCTATCAAGTCATAGCTCTCAAGAAACCCTAATCCGAGCTCAGAAAAAGATCCAAGAAAAAAGGCTTCAAACTATCTCAAAAAACTGCCTAAAAGCAGAAAAAAGCATATTACTTTATGATCACACTGTCAGGTCTCTAAAAATAGGCCAATCTTGCTTTAAAAGCTCAAAAACAACCTTATCTCTCCAAGATAGGTCTGAAATCCGACCAAGAGTAAAAGTCAATAGAAATCTACTAAAAATAGCAAGAAATCACAAAGCAACTTATAGAATATCGCTTTTATGATTCTGCTTTACAAGATGCAGATTTGCACAATTTATCTATTTTTTGCAATTAAAGATTTTTTTTAAAAAAAAGTCTTTTGCACAAAGAAAAACTCTTTATTGCTCCATTACATTATTTTGATTTTTCTCAAAAAATCAATAAAACATTAACACAATTATCCTCCTTCATATCTTCAATCTTCATTGATTTTCTCTAAAATCAACTAAAAATAAAACCCTAAAATAGATAATTGATCAAAAAACATTATAAGTCATCAACTATTCACCATTACACCCTTATTGTTTTCTCACAAAACAATAACATAAGGTATCCAAACTCCATATTTCACTAAGGCACAAAGTAAGTCTTAAAGACTTAACATGTCAACCATCCTAGGCATTTGAATTTCAGCCTCACATAAGTATTAAGCTCAAATTTTAATAAAGTCATAAGGTATAGGTTATAATTTTGACCTCCATTTGACATTCACCACGTGCTTTGATTAGACATTCTGGATGATGATAGGGTCGAATTAGGTCTTGATAAAAAAAAATTCAAACCCTAATGATCACTCATTTTGCACTCTCCATCTTGAAAGATAGAAGATCTGCCGCTGCCATGACTGAGTTGAACTTGAACTCAAATGCTCTGATACTCTTCTTCATGCTCATCAGTTGACTAAAACTCTAGTGGGTAAGATTTATTCTATCTATAATGAAGTTCTTCCACTTCTTATTGAATATCAAAAGGCCCTAAGGCTACAACCTGTATGAGTTTATTCTCTGATTTTATCTACTCCTGTGCTTTGCTATGCTTTGGTCAAACTTAGCCTCTATCAAGAGACTCCATGAGAAAGCTTGCTTGATTTATTATTTTCCTTCCACTGTGATAGGGGTAAGCTATTTGCTCATTGTTGCATAGATTCACATTTTGTTCACTTATAGCTTTATAGCCGCGGCTAACACAACCCCTTAATGAATTTTCTGTATATTTCTGTGCCTTTTTGGAAGACTTCAAACCTTGGGTTTGAGCTCAAAGGTTTTTTCCTCTATGTTCTTTGCCTTCATTGGCCATTCATGTGAGCTCAAGCTGGATTCTCATTTCAAGTTTTGAGGCTTTAATATGGATCAGGTCGCAACCTTAATGGCTTTCTCTTAGTCTTAAACTGGTAATTCTTCCCCTCAAGCTCGTATCTCTTCATTACTTTTCTGAAGCCAGAGGAAACCCTCTTCATTTTATGAATTTCGGCCATGCTTAGGCTGCGTCAGATATGTATTGTAGAAAGCACTTCTTTGTGGATTTTGGGTTCGACCCAGAACATAAAACTCCTCTTTATGCCTTTCTGAGTGTATATCTGCTTGTGGGTATTTGAAATTTGAACAAGACTATAATTTCTCCATTGAGTTGCGAAATCCTCACATGGGTTGTCACTATAATTGAATTTTCTATACTTTGAAACAAAAATGAAAGTGGGTATTTGAAATCATTAAAGAAAACTATATTTCCTTTACCTCTAAAGCTCGATTCGTATAGAAACTTGCATTTTAAATTCTACTACTTTTTAATGTAAAATCCATATGGGTCATCTCCATTATTGCATTCTCCCGCACATAGAAAACAAACCCACATGTGGGTATTTGAAATTTGAAAGAGAATTGTGTTTTCTGGAACTTGGCTCTACACAACATTTGCATTTTGACTCAACTGCTGTCTTGGGAAAAAACCTCACATGGGTCACTATGATTATTGATTTTCTACATTTCGAAAGCAAACCTGAAAATGGATATTTGAGATTCAAAGCTACAAATCTATCTATGATTTATAACAAATGAGCTCGACCCAAAAGAGCCAATCGCTTATTCTGAACCTTTGACACAAAAGAATGACCTGAATGTTTGTATTTTCATTTCATCTCCTTGGTACTCTTGTTATTCTTGTGTCCCTTAATTTAAAATGAATATAGCCTGATATTCTTGGAAACATTGCATTAATTAAAACTCCATATATTTCTGAAAAAATAGCGATCTCTGCCTGTAACATCTTGCTTAAGATATAAAAGGTTAGTAATCCCAATAATTATGCAAAGTCTGGGCTTCTTTAATCATTCAGATTTCTTATCTTTAGCATGATTATGTGCTTGTCTATTGTGAAAAGGAGGACCCCTTAATGCATATTATCTCCATGCTCATTCATTGTACGCATAGTAGTATCTTTTTGATTTTCCTTAACCACAACACAACAAATTTTGTCTTCTGCCTCAAATAGATTTAGACTGAAACATTATAATACTGTACACATCTATTTTTAAAAGATTCCTCTTGTCACTGATTATACTTTAGGTATCATTGGCATGCCATGTTGAACTCTCATGCTTCCATAGTCTAATTTTGACAATTATGTTTGTGTGTACTTTGCTTGGCACTTATAACTCACTAAAAACAATTGAATGCACATCATACTTTGATTGTTGGCCTTCACTAAACTCTTGATACATGATCTAGTTTGAAGCTCCACCCCATCCAAAATGAACTGGCTATCCTTTGCTATAGCTTTTCACTAAATAGTACTCCATATTTAGATACAGTATCACTGATGCTTGCTACTATATCAAGTTACTTTCCTTTGCACTCAGAAGTGTTCTCTTTGAAAACTTTGATCCAATTCCTATGCATATCTAAAGCCTCAGAAGCACCATTTTGGAATGAAACTGTTAAACTAGAAGTGACTATCATTTGTCATTTGAATGCACTGTCCGCCTTTTGTACTTCTGGACAACATGGTACTCTTCATGCATTTTTATGTTCCACTTATCAAATTTCTTTCAAAAATATATTCTCTTTCATGATAAAAGTTAAAACAAAACATTGAAGCATAATGTATGCCTATTCACTATCCTTGATTGTAAACAGAAAGAATTGATGAACAAAAACTTGCATGACATATATGATTACAATCAACACATAACATGAAATTATTCAACAATATCTGATGTAAAAGTACTCATATAATTCATTTAGTGAACTAAACTCACTGTTCACCTGTAGCCTTCAGAAAACAAGCCTGATTGTTATGAATGCACAATTGGTTTGGTAACTTGATGAATAAATCTATTTTTACTCTTTCAGTTGTTCTTCATTTTGCTTTATGAACATGATGATGTATCATTAAAATTAGCCCATTAATGAATAGGGCAGCATGCCGAGCTCTACCCTTGTGGGAGCCCGTTTTCCACCTCATGCTTGGTCTTTGAATAACATTCAATTTCATGATTTTACCTATACCTGCACAAGGAAACAAACAATGTTAGCATAAAAAATAGAACATGATGATCATGATATTGCTATCTCTCCTCCAACTCATTTCTTTCATATTGCACTTGATTGGATTGATTGTTTCAATGCATTGTTAATAGCATGTTGTACTATTGCGGGTGCCTCATATAGGTTACATCATAATCGAAGCCACTGACACCCCTCTTTTCCTCTTATAGGTCAACGAAGCTCAAGAAGGTGAGGTGCATCATTAAGCATCAAATGTCGATAATCAGGCAATGATGATTATGCCATCACTTATGTGTTTTACTTTCTGCATCTCTTGTAGTGCAATGTGCTATTAGAAATGTGTTGTAATAGTTACATCCATGGCTTGTGTGGATTCTTGATTTCAATTCTTCTTTTCAATTGAAAAGGAAATGCATTTCATGCAATGTTGTAATATCATTCTGATTGTAAAATCAAATGAAGCCTTGTAAAAAGAATGAGTTTCTTCATGAAATAAAAGAAAGCATCTTAAATGCTATTTGCTCATGTTATCAATTTTGTACTTCTTTTAACTCTGCAACATTTGAATGGCACTCTGAAAACTCAATTCCTTCTTTTAAATGTATAACTATTTTTGAATGTCATAATGACAATAATGCAAAACAACATTTGAACTTAAGTGCAATTCCACCTTATGATAAATAACATTTAGCCAGCTCCACCAATTGAGTTGAGGCAAAAATTTGGTAACAGTAACCACTCATGAGCCATTTTGGGAAGAGGATCCTAAATCATTGCAATGCCATGCTATTGGTTCAAGAAACCACATTCCTATCATCTGGAGAAAATTACTTTTACAAGTGCAACAAGAATTAATATAAGTAATTTTTTTTATTCATTTATTGTTTATTTCTTTTCTCTAACTGAGATTGTATCAAATGTATATTGAAATGTTTGATATTGCATTTGAGTTCTTTCTTTTAGTATATATTTTTTGTACATGTGCATATATAATTATGCATACATATATAGTCATCTATATGTTTATAATTGTGTATGTGTGTATATATAAATAATTGGGTATATGTATGGAAATAAAAGACCAATAGGAGGTCAAAAGTGACCAATTCTTTTTTAAATTGGTAAAATCTAATTTTAGATGAGAAATTAATGATTGATCATCATGCTCAAAATTTGAGGATGCAACAAGAAAAAGAGTTTTAGTGCTTAGAATCTACTTTCTAAACTATTTTTTTCAAATAGTGGAGATTAGAGGTTCAAATAGGTGGAGCACACAAATTTCTCTTATTTTTATCAAAAAATATAAAATAGCGTCTAGTGTGCTCCCCCTAAAATGTTAACTTTTTTAAGCATTTAAAAATTGCTTCAATGAAGCTGGTATTGGCATGGTGTGATGGTTTATAGGTGGCATTGTTGTTCTTGCCACCAAGGTTCAAACCCTGTTGGGGTGTTATTGTTGAATGGTTGTATCCGGTTCATAGCTCCGATCAAAAGCGTTTACCCCTTGAATTAAAAAAAAAATTGCTTCAATGAAAAATTAGCCAACATCATGTAGTTTACACTTGATTTTTTTTGCTAAGTTTTTAATCAATATATAGTTTTTATTAAATTTCAAAGTGGACACATCCTAAAAAATAAAAAGTTGAGCATTTTCCCCCTAATTGAAAGAAAAAATGAATCAAAAAATATTTTTTAATGTATATCAAATAGAGTGTAGAATGTGAAATATATTTTGTTTCAAATTTGGATGAATGGATAAAAACTGATACAACAAAAAATATACATCTAGGGTTTTGTCCAAAAAAGACATTGAGAAAATAAATTCAAGAACAATACCTTAACATATTCAAAATGTACAAAAAAATATATGGTTAGAAAGGTACCAAAGAGTTTGAAATTATTGTGATATTTTCAAGATTAACATTAAAAGATGTACAGACCTGATGTAGAGAACACTCAACATATTTTACAGAAACATGTCTTTGAGCATTGACAATGAAGTCCAACCATTTGGGTTGGATTCCGAAGTAAATTCCAACCCGAAGGGTTGAAATATGCAAAGCAAATAATAGTGCACACACATTTTAATGTGCTTGTGTTATATCACACTCACAGTATAACACAATAAAATTTTCTTACAAGTAAGAAACATTGAATGGTCAGCAAGAATCTGTATACCATGTGTTTGGACTTGTATGGTCTATTTTTCCCTACAAACTACATTTTATTTGACATAGAAGATCACTTTTATAATCTTGATCAATCATTGTTTAACAAATATATCACCTTTTTCTTCTGTCATGGTCATAGAAGATTAAAATTACATGCTTTTGAATTGAATTTGATAATTTTATTGGTTATTTTCATTTTTTGTGGAACTTGATTGATTTTTTCATGTTTTGAATAACTTGAATTATTTTAATCAATTGTATTAAATTGATATAGAATTTAAAATCATATGAAGAAAACTGATCAAAATCTCAAACATTTGAGGAATGTGAAGTAGAGAAATAACAAGAAAACTTTGTGAAATTAAGAGATTGAAAGTCTAGAGTTGAAACTACCTCCTCTTTTCCCTATCAATTTGATATTTTATAGTTTGATAGTTTAAATCATTATAAAATTTTCTTGGTAAGAAGTATAGTTCAAGCTTGCAAGATATTTTCTTGGTAGCATGCCCATAGGACCTTCAATTATGAGTGCTTAAATATTTTCTCTATGCTAAATGCATATTCTCTTTGGTGATAATTATCATATTATAGCCTCACAAAAATCCTTCACACCTTAGGTTATAAATGATTATCTACTTCTTATAACTAGTGGGTAAATATGTCAAATTATATACTTTATTCTCAAATGGCTAGTTCTATCACTTTTCCTAGTCTTTACTACTTCTATGTGCCCATGATTCCATTAGTTCCTTGTCATATCCCTTGGTTTCCCTTGACCAATAAATTTCTTCTATCTACTTGCTCTACATTATTTTTTAGGGACATAAGTCAATTTTTATGATGATAGATCATAGTGAGAAATCATCTCCACATAGTTTATTTTATGCTCATTTTTGGATACCTCATCCTTTCAACAAAGCTAACTATTATCCCAACCATGCCACAATCTATCACTTGTATCCTCCTCCTCACCACATATGTTAACCAAACATGAAAAATATATGATATGTTATGTGAATGACATATTCTAAGGAGCCTACCATGATGTCTTATTTTCCATATGGATTAGAGGATGATATGTTTAGTTGGTTTTGTGATATCCTAAATATATTTACCATTAAATTTCCACCTCATTCTTCTACTCCTACAATCAAACATATTTTACATATCATATAACCCAAACTTTTAAACCTCATTTTATATTATACCACCTTCATGCATATTTCATCCTATACACATACCCATACAAGAAAATTTTCCTTCCACTCATTATTGACCAACTCCATTCTCTATTATTATTGCACACCTCAAGTTCCCACTTCATTTACTATAGTCAAACCCTAGACACCTCCTAATTAACCCTATGTTCCATTATTCCATCCTAATACATTCTATCAACCTCTAATATTTTACCCTATATTCCATTAATCTCTACTATTCCATCCTATTTTCCATTATATCCTTCTATTCCAATCCTATTACACTCTCTTATTTTACCCTATGTTCCATTATCTCATCTTTGTCAAGTCCCATTATCTTCTCCTAATTCACTCTATGTTCCTTTATTCTTTCCTAGTCCCATCCCACTCTCCTAGTTCACCTTATGTTTTGTTATCCCCTCTTGGTCCATCCCACTAATCTATTTTAGTCCATTCTATGTTCTATTATCCCATTCTACTTACATCCCATTGTAACCTTTCTTATTTCACCCTATTTTTCATTATTCCCTCTTGGTCTTGTTACAATATCCCTTTTATGTTATACCACCTCTATCCATATTTCATCCTATACACATACCCTTAAAAGAAACCTTTACTTCCACTCATTATTGACCAACTCTCTTATTTATTACTACTACACATCTCAAGTGAAAACTTCATGTCCTATAATCAAACCCAATACACCTCCTAATTACATCCCATTCCCCTCTAATAGTTTACCCCATGTTACATTATTCCATTATGTCTTATTTCATTAATCTCAAGTCTAGTATATCCTATGTTCTATTATCCCATTTTGGTATTTTACCATTATCTTCTTCTAATTCACCCTATGTTATTTTATTCCCTTATAATCCCATCCCATTAACATCTAATAGTTCACCCTATGCTCCATGATCCCAACTTAGACTATACCAACAATCTCTTCTAGTCCATCCTATGTCCCATTATACTCTTCTACGCTCATCCTATTGTACACCCTCTCTTATTTCAGCCTATGTTCCACTATCACCTCTTGGTCTTATCACTTTATCCATTCTATATTACACCATGTCCCTCTATATTTCATCCTATACTTATACCCTTTCAAGAAACCTTTCCTTATACTCATTATTGACTAAGTCTCTTCTTTATTATGACTTCAAACGTAAAGTTCCCACTTAATTTCCTATAGTCAAACCATAGACACCTCCTAATTCAACCTCTATTCCATTATTCTCTCATAATTCCATCCCATTAATCTCTAATAATTCACTCCATGTTCTATTATTATATCTTGGCTTATCCCATTAACCTCTACTAGTCCATCCTATGTTCCATTATCCCCTCTTGGTATTTTCCCATTATCTTCTCTTATTTCACCCTATCTTCCTTTATTAATTCTTAATCCCATATAATTAATGTCCAATAGTTCACCCTATGTTTTGTGATACCCTCCTAGCCCATCCCAATAATCTCTACTAGTCAATCCTATGTTCCATTATGCCCTTCTAATCCTATCCCATTGTAAGCCTCACTTCACCTTATGTTCCATTATCCCCTCTTTGTCTTGTCCATTTATCCCTTCTATATTATACAACCTCCCTCCACATTTCATCCTATAAACATACCCTTACAAGAAACCTTTCCTTCCACTCATTATTGACCAAATATCATCTCCATTACTACTACACACCTCAATTTCCTACTTCATTTCATATATTTAAGCATTAGGCACATCCTAATTAACCTTATTTTCGTTTATTCCATCCTAATACCATCCCATTAACATTTAATAGTTCACCCTATGTTCCATGATCTCCTTATGACCCATCCCACTAGTCTTTGCAAGTCCATCCTATGTTCCATTATCCCCTTTTACTCCCATCCCTTTGTACTCTTTCTTATTTCACCCTATGTTATATTATCACCTCTTGGTCTTGTCCCTTTATCCCTTATATGTTATACCACCTCCCTCCAAATTTAATACTATACACACACCATTACAAGAAACATATCTTTCTACTCATTCTTGACCAACTCTCTTCTCTATTACTACTATACACTTCAAGAGTCCACTTCATGTACTATGTTTTGAATAGTGTTCCATAGAGTTTCAGGGATGGTGATGGGGGGACCATAGGGGACACAAATTGGGGATGTGGGGATGGGGGCCTAAGTTTGGGGGTGACAGGGGGACGACGGGGGACAATGGGGGAGCGGTGAGTTGAAATACATATAGTAATTGAAAAATTAGTTATAAAAATATGTATAACTATAGAAGCCTAAGGAATAAGTAAAGTTTAGAGTTTAAAAACATTACGATGATTTCATTGAACTAGTGAATATTGAATATTGCTGCTTGTAGGATATGCACAATATTGAATATTGCAATATTGCAGGATATGCACAAGATTGAAAAATTAAAATTTAAAATGCTCTGCCTCTGGTAGAACATGTCTACAAAATGTGGAAGCACAGGAAAGGCATGTGAACTATTTGATTGAATGCAATCATGCATTTAGTCAAACAGTTCACATTCCCTACCATGCTTCCACATTTTTTAGACATGTTCAATATTCTACCTAGCAGTTATGAAATCATAAAATAAAAAAATGTGAAAGCCCAACAATACCCTCTGGCTCTCACAAATCCACTGTCTTTGAGTCATTCAAGTCTCATACTATACGCATGCCTGAGAAGAAAATGGAAATTAAAAAAAAATGAAAAATTTCAATGCTAAACTATAGTAGACTTTGACTTAAGTCTAATCATTAGGGTAACAAAATAATATTAAAATTTAAAATTTAAAATTTAACTTTCTTTGTTTTTAAATTTAAAAAAAAAAAAAATCATTTTTTAATACATTTTTTATGGGGGGCATTGGAGACTCGAAGCTGTCCTTAAGACTAAGAGATGCCTAGAAGTCTCCTTTAAAGGAAACATTCAGGGGATGGTGGAAAACGAGGGGACGACGGGGGAATGTTTCCTAGGCATCCCTACGTCTCGAAAACATCCTTGTCTCAAGTTTGTCTACTTTTTTGGGGGGGACGCATCCCCGTAGAACTATGGTTTTGACTATGTTGTGAACTTATTAATTCATTTGGTTTAAGTATATTATATAATTCTTAATTTATGGATTCTATTTGACCATATTATTGACTTCTTAAAATATACGTTAATGGTGCCAAACAAACTTCCACCTTCTCATGGTTGGTGTTGTGAGTAGATAAGTTTATATTCTTGAAGTAAATAAAAGATTTTAATTTTATTGATTGATTGGATCCCTAACTATATTAGGTTTTCTATTTGATCTAATGAGTTTGGTTTTATAATCTCCTATGTCATTTCCCCATGAAAATAATTATAACAGAAGTTCTAAGGTTATTTTGGCCCCCTCTTTAAATATTTTGACATAGTCTTATCTGCATCTTAGGATAATATATTCATACATGTAAATATCAATAGATTTCACAATATTGTGTGAATATGGGCTAATTATTGTAATTTTTACCTATCCCCATAAACACATTCCAATATTTTTATATGTGCCTTGTCCATCTGTCATGTTGGGTATGCCATTGTTAAAATATCAATGCATTATAAAGGTTAATTCTTATGAGACATACATATATCCCAAACACAATCCTACTAAAGACCACATGGCTTCAAGGCCATGAAAGAATAGAAAGGTAAGTCTTTTCCCCATCTTAGGATAATGTCTTAAAACATGTACATATCAATATATTGCATATTCCCAATGTTCTTCCACATACTCTTCTCTTAAACCCAATGGAAATTGAAAATATAATCTACCATACCTTCTTTAAGTGATGGTAATTATATTTAATTATTTTTTATGAATCTAGTTTGAAAATGGTAAGTTATGAAACAAAATATATGGAGGCCTTCACAATATAAAATGTAGTTTTATTAAAACCCAGATTAAGATATATCAATATGTTCAAGGATTTGAAAATGGAAAGATAGAAACTATAAGAATTCTAGAATGATATATATTATATATCTTATCTAAACTTATATTTTATATTTATTTTATTATTTATCATCTCAAAATTATCTGTTTATCTTTTTATTGATATCTCCAAACTTATTCGTAATTACAATTTATTTTTCTTTGATGTAGGTTACCGGGATATTAGATAATGTAGATGCATGGAGTCCACTTAGTTATCCACCCATCACTATTGTACCTTCTATATGGTGTACTCTAATACATGAGCTAATAATTCCATATTAGCTAAGGGAAAAAATGGTGGATCAAGTAAGAACTCATGTTCACATTTTCATAGCTATGCATAGTACTTTATTTTCCAATGTGAAGCCAAGGTCTTGATGACCTTGAAAATTGAATCTTATAGTATTCAAATAGAGATTAGAGATTTTAATGCATGACCAAATTATTTGTAGTGTTAATTCCATGACATTTACTTTATAAATTATATTTGAAAGGATTTTATTAGGTCAATACTGATCATAGATGGGTATACAATAGTTAGCTTAGTATGAAAAGGATTCATACATAGTGGTTAACTATTAATACTCAAAGAGAGTTAAATGGCTCAATAATACAAAGGTATCTACAACTACACATAGGTTGAGCCAATTACTTTAATAGTGTAGACACTTAAAATTGTCTTGAATGATATTATACATTTGAATCTGATTACTAACACTATTCCGTCCTAAATTCATCCCTTTTTTTTGACTGTTTAATTAAATAATCCTAGTTATTTAATTAAGTTCATCATTTTCTCATCAATTAATCTAATTAATTTCATTAGGCTAATTAACCCCCTTTCACACTAACATTCCCATCTTATTTAATTGAGTAATGTAAATTATTTGATTAGACTGCTTATGTCCTCTCATTTCATTAAATAATATTAATTATTTAATTAAATATCATTTGACCCCCCTTTCATTAAATAAATTAATTTTTTAATGATAATCCCAAATTCATTCAACTTGCATAATTAAAACTTTGTTTTAATTAACTAATTACTAATTTTCCCTCACCAATCCACTTGCATGAGAATATTCCTCCATTTGAACTCAAAAAGGGAATATTCTTTTCTAACAAACTTTGTAACAAACTTTTTAACAACTTTGAAAGTGTGTTTGTTTGAATAATTGTTAGCCATTGATTGGCTCTTTGATCCATGTGATCTTGCATTATCATATATTGATGAGAATCCTTGATCCATGTCTTCACCTTTGATTGCATCTCAACCCTTGATTCACCATTTTCTCTTATAAATACCTCACATTTTGGAGAGAAGTGGATCCACTTCCATTAAAGAAAAGTTATGCTACACATTTGAATACTATATTTATTCATCTTGCATCTATTATTAGCTTTTTCAACCATCTTTAGTATAGTTTCATCAATATTAGCTTGGTTTTCATCAATGGAGTTTGATTAGATGATTGTTTTATCAAAGGGATTGAGAAAGGGCTACCATTCCATATCAATGCAACACCAATCCCCCAATGGGATATGGTTTGAAGAATTTAGTTAGGTTTCATTTATGAATTTCTTTATTAGTATTTTTAAATGGCTTCTTTGTTAATGGTTTTCAAAAATTTCATTAGGATTCTAGCTTAGTTAAATATTGCTTAAATTTGTATGGATTTGGTGTATTTAGCTCATATTATGATTATAATCACATTTTGGCTTCCTCTTGGTTACCAACATCATGTGATACTACCCTATATGAATTTCCCCTTGATGTTGTTGACTTATTTGAGGATACCTCCATCTTTATGATAACCATAGTTCATCCTTTACCCAAAATACCCAAATCTCTAAACTGAAGCTAGTACACCCCCAACTAATCGAATGGGACCAATGAGGACCACCAATTCTATATGTGATAAAAAAATATGAAGTGATCTCTAAATTTATGGGACTATGTGACAACTTACCATGTGGAGATCATAAATTAGGATTTGACATAGAGCTAGATACATAGGCATACTTTGGGGAGACGATCGAATTCCTTTGTCGCAAAATAAATAACATGATAATATGTGTAGATATTTAAGTGGAAACCACATTGTCACACTTTTTGATCACAAAATAGTAAAAAGAAAGGACACATATTAAGGAAAAAACCTCTCTGAGGAATCAGAGGATGAGGGATTCAATCTTCCTCTTAGTGCAATGCATCTAAAAATTTAGTAATCTTGGAAGAGAAAGAAAATCCAGTGAATGTGGGGATGGAGGAGTCACCTAAGATAACCTTCTATGTTGAATCATTATTAGATGAAGAACAAAAAAAATGGCAACATTCCTTAAAGAGCGAAGGGAAAACTTTGCATGGTCTTACACAGATATGGTTGGGCTTGATCTTGAAATGGTTGTACACCACCTAGTAGTATATCCTAAATCAAAACCAATAAAAAAAAAGTAAGAAAGATGCCTTGATGCATGAGCATCCTTGGTTGTAAAGAAATCTTGCATCAACCAAAAAAAATAGTTCTTTTCTTGCATTGCATTTAGCAGTAGTTTCACTTGTTCACTCCACATTTCACTGCATTACCATTTCTTAGCTTGTGGTGTAGGAGATAGCATCTATACATGGACACCTATCACATATCTATATTTTAGATCATTTTCACTTGTCTATTAAAAATTGTTTCCCTCAAAATTTCACTGTATTTTTCTAGACAAAGCATTGGCGTCGACTTGGCTTAGTTTCTTAGTACGAACCTATTTTTTGAAGCATGCAGACCTAAATGGAATACCATTATAGCATCCTGGGTTCATTGAGACCTATCTTGGAGATCCACAAGTTACATCTTGTCACATGGAGTTCTACTCATGTTTTGGGGCCAACCTTCATGTTTGATCTTTTATCCGATTATTAATGCTTGTGGCCCACGTAGACCTATTAGGAGCTTGAGAAACACATATATGAGCATTTTAATCATTTAGGGGAAAGGGGAGGTTTTTAATCATCAAGCATTAGATTTTAGTTCAGTTCTTAATCGTAGGTTCTTATTTTTGCAACAACCCTTCAAGGGCATGTAAGAAGGCCTCTTGGCCAGTTGTGTGTTTGTAAGGCTCTAAGGCAAGGCCTGTGAGCCTAGATGCTCACCCATGTGGACAATGTTGCATGTAAGCATTTTATGTTAATGAAGATTCTTGTTCTCTATGTTAATTCCACTGTGTTGAATCATTGCTGCATAGTTCAAAATGTTCCTTCTAAAAACCTCCTACTGTGACTGCACCAAGTGATATCAGAGTGATTTTTTGAGTCTTGAAGGCATTCCTAGTGGTGAATAGATCATCAACTTGAGGAAGACTTCATTTTTTTTCAACTAATCACCGATTGTGAGGTAGTTGAAACTCGTGTAGCCATATCACTGAATTGAGGCAGTTGCACCATTTTGAGGAGAGATATGCCACCAAGGAGAGTACCTGCTATGGTGAATGTTGTTGGAAGAATGTATAAAATTTTGGAAATGATGCATGAAATGTGAGTCTGATTAGATGCAGTTGAAGAAGATAGGAGAGGCCTAAACACCAAACAAAATGATGAGAGTTATGAAGTAGATCATGTGAATCCAATCACAAAAGCCATATGCGAAGAAGAAGAAGAATCAGATTAAGTTAAAATGTTGAAAGCGATCTCAAAGATTAGGAAAAGGCCTAGAGTTGAAATTCAAAATTATGTGAGAAATTCGAATCCTAAAGAATTGATTGATTGGATCAATGAAATGGAGGAATACTTTGAATATGAAGAAATTGAAGATCCAAAAAGAGTTAGGTTTGCAAAAATAAAGTTGAAAGGTCATGCTGCATTATGGTGGAAAGAAGTCCAATTAGATAGGAATAGAAGAGGCAATGAAAGAATCATCAAATGGGATAGAATGGTAACAAAGTTAAAGAATCAATTCATGCCAACCAACTATGAACTAGAATTACTAAAAATATTGTAGAATCTAAGACAAAAGGACTTGACCTGAATGAATACATTGAAGAATTGTACAAGATAATAATCAAAACCGGTCATAGTGAAACAAGAAAAGAAAAGGTTGTGAGATATATCAATGGACTAAGAACAAGAATTCAGAAAGAATTGAGCCTAGTGAAAATAACATCAATTGAAGAAGCATACCAAATGGCATTGAAAGTGGAGGAGAAGCTAAGCAAGAAATTTGAACAATGACAGAGAAGTGCAAAAGGAAGATTTTATAAGATTAGATCTCATTCTAGAGAAAGAAAACCCTATACAGAGTAGAACAAAAATGTAAAACCCTATAGGAGTGAGGTGAAGGATAGAAATTCATAACATGGAAATAGAGGGAGTCATAATTCATACAGGAATGATGGAAGATTTCAGAGAGACCATTCAGAGGAACCTATTTCAAGTGTGGAGGAGGACATAGAGGTTTTGAGTGTCATCAGGGGAATACCAGAAAGAAGCCAAACCATACCAAAAGAACAACATATGTGGATGAAGAACCTGTTGAATCCCCTAACTCAATTGGGAAGCCACAGAAAGGTAAATAATTGGTGATGAGGAGAGATTTGATGCATGAATAGGTGACTGAAGAACCTCTGCAAAAGAAAAGTCTATTTAGAACTAGATGCAAGTTCGAAGGAAAGTAATGTAAAGTTATCATTGATAGTGGTAGTACCAATAATTTAGTTTAAGAGGAGATGGTAACCAAGCTATATTTGAAGAGATTGAAACACCCAATCCCTTATAGGATCACATGGATTCAAGATGAACATAAGGTATTGGTAAATGAGAAATGTTTGGTGAAATTTCATATTGGATCATATAGCTCGGATGAAGTGTTGTGTGATGTTATGCCTATGGATGCTTGTAATTTACTATTTGGAAGGCCATGGAAATATGATAAGAAATTTGTTCATGATGGAAGAAGGAATACCTACATCGTGACATCAAATGGAAGAAGAATCAAGTTGATACCTTTATAAGAGGAAGACAAGAGTAATGTTTGAAGCACTAACAAACTATGTTTGGTAGATGGAAGAAAGTTTCTTGATGTTTTGAGGCGTGGAAACATGTGTTTTGCATTGATTTCAAATAAAAGCAATGTCCCAGAGATAGAGAATCCCACCGGAGAGAGTGAAGAAGTTGTAGAGTTGCTGGCAGAGTATAAAGACATCATCTCAGAAGGTTTACCAGAGGTTTGGAGCATTAGCCATTAGACAAATCTAATACTAGGAGCTAGTTTTCCAAACAAAGAAGCACATAGAATGACATTGATAGAGAATGTAGAGTTGAATCGGAAAATGCATGAGCTGTTGAAGAAAGGATTGATTAGAGAAAGTTTGAGCCCATGTGTGGTACCTGCTATTCTTGCACCAAAGAAAGATGGACAGTGGAGAATGTGTATAGATTCAAGAGAAATTAATAGAATCACTGTCAAGTACTAATGCCTATTGCCAAGGACAGATGAAATTATGGATTTTTTGAGTGGAGTAGTGTATTTCACAAAGAGTGATCTCAAGAGTGGATACCTCTAGATTAGGATTAGGGAAGGAGATGAATGGAAGAATGCATTTAAGACAAATGAAGGATTATATGAGTGTTTAGTGATGCCTTTGGATTGAAAATTGCACCGAGAACTTTCATGAGATTGATGAATGAGGTATTGAAGAAATTATTGGGTAAGTTTTTCATTATTTATTTGGATGATATTCTAATTTTTAATAAAACCAAAGAAAATTTGTTGCACCTCAGGAAACTATTATAGAAGTTGAGAGAAGAGAAGTTGCTGATAAATATCAAGAAGTGTAATTTCATGAAAATAGAGTTGGTGTATCTTGGATTTGTTATTTCTTCTAAAGGACTAAAAATAGATCCAGAGAAAGTGAAAGCTATCTTAGATTAGCCTATAGTAGCAAATATTGGAGAAGTAAGATCATTCCAGGGACTAGCTCTAGTCTCTATTGGAAGTTCATCAAAATTTTTAGTAGTGTTTGTAACCCCATGACAAATAGAATGAGAGGAGACAAGAAGGATTTCAAGTGGAAAAATAGAGCACAAAAGAGATTTGAACTGTTGAAGTAAAAGGTGACAGAGCAACTAGTGTTAGCACTACCTGATTTTGACAAATTATTTCAAGTTGATTGTGATGCAAGTGGAAATGCAATAGGAGCAGTATTGAGTCAAGAAGGAAGACCTATAGCCTATTTTAGTGAGAAATCAAATGATGCTAGGAGAAGATACTCAATTTATGATCAAGAATTTTATGCAATAATTCAAGCTTTGACGAAGTTGAGACATTACTTACTACCTAAGGAGTTTGTGTTGTATACAGATAATCAAGCTTTGTAGTATTTGAATAGTCAAGGGAAGTTTAATTAGAGATATATGAGATGGTTTGAGTTCTTGCAAAGTTACACATTTGTGTTGAATCATAGGAGTGGCAAGTCAAATGAAGTTGTAGATGCATTGGGTAGGAGAAGGAATTTGTTGATAACGATGAGAGTGGAAGTATTGGTATTTGATGAATTAAGGCATATGTATGAAGAAGATGCATATTTTGGTGAAGCATGGAAAGAATGTAAGGAACCCATTGTAACAAACCAAAGCCAATGGTTGGAATACTTCATCTAGGAAGGTATATTGGTTACAAGAAATTAGTTATGCATTCCAAGGAGTTCAATGAGAGAAAATTTGATTAAGGAAAAGCATAGTGGAGGTTTCGTAGGACATTTCAGAGTGGATAAGACAATAGATTTGGTGAGTGAACATTATTTTTGGCTTTATATCTATAAGGATGTAAGGAAGTATGTTCAGAATTGTAGGATTTTTCAAGTTGAAAAAGGGAGCAGTCAAAATACTAGATTGTATAAACCTTTGATAGTACCATAGAGACCTTGGGAAGATTTGAGCATGGATTTCATATTCGGATTGCCTAGAACAATGAGAGGAAATGATTCAATAATTTTAATTGTGGATAAATTTTCTAAAATGGTAGATTTTAGTCCTTGTAAGAAGACTAATGATGTTGTGCATGTGGCTGATTTATTTTTCAAGGAGATTGTGAGATTACATGGAGTACCTAAGAGTATAGTTTCAGAAAGACACACCAAATTCATTGGATATTTTTGGAGATAGTTCTTTTTCTTGCATTCCATTCAATAGTAGTTTTTATTGGTTCACTCTATATTTCATCACATTACCATTTCTCATCTGATGGCACAGGATATAGAATCTATACATGGAAACCTATCACATATCCAAATTTTAGATCATTTTCACTTGTCTATTAAAAGTTTTCACCCTTAGAATTTCACTATATTTTTTTAGACAGAGTATTGGGGTCAACCTAGCTCAGTTTATTAGTGTGAACCTATTTCTTGAAGCATGTAGACCTAAATGGAATATCATTATATATTCTTGGAATCATTGAGACCAATCTTGGAGATCCACAAGTTACATCTTCTCTCGTGGAGTTGTCTACTCATGTTTTTGGGTTGACCTTCATGTTTGATCTTTTATCGGGTTATTAACCCTTGTGGCCAACAATGGCCTATTGAGATCTTGAGAAGCATATATATGAGCATTGTAATCATTTAGGGGAAAGGAGAGGTAGTTAATCATCAAGCATTAGTTTTTAGTTCAGTTCTTAGTCGTAGGTTCTTATTTTCGTAACAACCCTTCAGGGGCATGTAAGAAGGATTGTTGGCCAATTATGTGTTTGTAAGCCACTAAGGCAAGGCCTGTGAGCTTGTATGTTCACCTATGTGGCCCATGTTGCATGTAAGTGTTCTATGTTAATTAAGATTCTTTCTTTTACATCAGTTCTTCGTGTTAATTTTGTTGTGTTGATTCATTGTTGCATGGTCCAGACTGTTCCTTCTAGAACCATCCTATTGTGACTACACCATGCACCCTCAGATAGAATTTTTGGTTAAGCTAGAATTATAGAAGCTCCTTGGCATTGGATTTATCTGACCAATCAACTATCCCGAGTGAGTTTCCAACCTAGTGCCAGTCTCTTAATCCACTGGGGGAATTAGAATATTCATTGACTTTAGGGACTTGAACAAAGCAGGTCTAAAAGATGACTTTCCTCTCCTGAACATCAAAATCATTATTGATCTAACCAGAAGACATGTAATTTTATCACTCAAATGGATTTTCAGGCTATAACCAAATCATGATCACTAAGGAGGACCGACATAAAACATCATTCACTTGTCCATGGGGAACATACTACTGGAATATGATGTTGTTTGGGATAAAGAATGCAGGAGCAACCTATTAGAGGGAAATGAATCTAATATTTCATTATATGATCCATAAAATTATTGAAGATTATGTGGATGATATCCTAGCTAAATCAAAGACAAGAAAAGGGCATATAGAGATACTGGGCCTGATATTCAATAGGCTTGAAGAATACAAGGTGCAATTGAATATGAAAAGTGTGTCTTTGGGGTCACATTAGGAAAGCTCCTTGGATACATAGTCTCAAAAAGAGGGATAGAAATACATCCAACAAAGGTAAAAGAAATTCTAGACATGGAGCCACCACAAACATTGAAATATATGTGAGGTCTACAAGAAAGGTTACAATCTATCAAGAGATTCATAGTGCAGCTGTTAGACAAACTCCACCCATTCTCTCACCTTCTCCAAAAAAGGATAACATATAAGTGGGATGAGAAATGTGATATAGCCTTTCAGAAAATCAATGATTATCTACTTACACCTTTAGTTCTCATTCCACCAATACCGAACAAGCCTCTAATCTTGTACATCTCAGCCACATCAACAAAATTACACTCTCTTCTTTCCCAACATGATGAAATAGGAAAGGAAAGAGAAATCTACTATATCAATTGGACTTTGGTGGGATATGAAATGAATTACTCATCCATTGAGAAGGCATGCCTAGTAGTAGTTTTTTCTTTACAAAAATTCAAACACTATATTCATGCACATCAAATCAAGCTTATTGCTAAGATCAACACATTGAAATATCTAATGTCCAAAGCAACTCTCACTAGGATAATGGTTAAGTGGGTAATGATATTAAGAAAATTTGACATAGAGTATGTGGAGCACAAGGCTATTAAGGGACAAGTAATTACAAATCAATTGGTAGAGGCACCCATCTACACAAAGAATCCTTTGGTATCTGAGTTTCTTGATGAATCAGTGTTTGTCCTCGACATTATAGATCAATGGAAGATGTACTTTGATGGATCATATACCCAACACTGATTAGGGGCAGGAATTCTCTTTATCACCCCACAAGGGGATTACATTCCCAAATCATATTGCTTATCCTTTCCATGCATGAACAACATTGTAGAGTATGAAGCCCTTATAATAGGTTTGAGAATTACAACACAATGGAAAATCTAGGGATTGAGTGTCTACATAGATTCATAGCTAGTTCTAAATCAAGCCAATGATGATTACCAAACAAAGGATGATAATCTCATGCCTTACAAGAAAATGGTAGAAAATCTCAAAGATTTCTTCATTAATGTAACATTTGAGAAAATACCTCATGTCAACAATTAAGCATTAGATGCAATGGAAACCATTGGGTCTTTAATAGTCATGCCACATAACGTCCTTCAATATGACTTCCTTATAGAGTAGCTTCTTATACCAACTTTTGAGATACCTGACTCTAAATTTTTGTGTGAAATCGTTGGTCCCAGTTCCCCATGGTATCATGACATATTCACCTACCTTAATAGAGGTGTCCTTCCCACTAACATAACTTCCAACCTTAAAAAAACCTTCATGAAGAAAGCCTCTCGATTCATTATCCTAGGAGATACCTTGTATTGTTGAAGCATCGAGGGGACATTATTACAATGTCTCAACCAAGAGGAAGCCTTAATTGCATTAATGGAAGTAAATGAAGGAATTTTCAATTTGAATTCTAGTGGTATGACCTTATCCAAGAAACTATTGAGGATGAGGTATTAGTAGCCAACCATGGAATGAGAGGCTCATCATTTTGTGAAGAAGTGTATGTAGTGCCAACAACATGGGGACCTTATCCATGCTCCAGCCCAAGAGCTCCAATCAATTGTTACACCTTGGCCTTTCTTGTAGTGGGGAATCGACCTCATAGGAAAGATTACCCCCACATCGTTTAATGATCATAAATTCATCATCACAACCACTAAATACTTTATGAAGTGGGTGGAAGCTATTTGTATGACTTACATAATGGAGAAACAAATCTCTAAGTTTATCTTGAACTACCTTATTTTCCACTATGGTGTTTTGCAAGCCCTTATCTTAGATAACAAAAGACCCTTAAAAAATTAAGATGTATGAGAGCTATGCCAACGATTCAACATCCAATTCCAGTTCTCTACTCCCTATTACCCCCATGGTAATGGTCAAGCTAAGGTGTCAAACAAGACCATTCTAAAAATCTTGAAGAAGATGGTCAATGGAGCTAGTTGTGATTGGAATTTACAACTAAATCCCACCTTATGGGCCTATAAAACTAGTGTCCATATACCTATAGGTACAACCACCTTCTCCCTAGTCTATGGCTCTAAATCCATCCTACCCATCGAGGTTGAGCTCCTTTTCTGAGAGTGTCACTACAAAATAAGATCATTGATGAAGAATATAGGATATGTTGGTTGAATGAGTTAGAGTTCCTGGATGAGTATCATATTAATGCCTTGAATCCTTTGTAGGCATACCAAAATTTACTAAAATGGAACTACAACAAGAAAATCAAGATTTAATCCTTCCAGGTGGGAGATCTTGTCCTTAAGTAGAATTAGAAGAAAATGCTAGATCAGGATATCAAGTTTGAGCCTAATTGGATAGGACCATTTGTCATCACAACAAGCTATGGATCATGATCCTATCAGTTATCAATGCCTGAAGGAGAACCCTTGCAGGAACCAATCAACAACCTACATCTCAAAATGTTTATGCCTAGGCTTGAAGGGTGTACATTTGAAAAATATAAAAAAAATAAAAAAAATAAAAAAAAAATACAAAAAAATAATAGAAAGGATTAAAAATAGTAAATAAAAAATTGTCCTCTAGTGAAAACACTTTGGTGGTGCTTTGGGAAAGTTCCTTGGTGAAAACCTGGCAAATAGGCACCTTGCGTAAATAAGCACCTCTATCTATCATTGGCTCTTCATCTTATCCTACTTCACATGACATCCATCATTGCATCTACAAATCCTATTTATTCCATCACCCATCCACATCCATATCATAGCTGGATATTACATAAGTACATCATATTCCCCTTTAGTACTACCTGGCACATTCCTAAGGTCAGTTTATCCGCCCATATCAAGGTAGTCTATCACATCATATTGGGGGCAATTTTTTCATGCTTTCATTAGATTGTGTTCTTGTATATCTTAAGGTTTTTTTGAATCTCCTAGAAAATCCCAAAACATTCAAAAATAATCAAAATCCAAAAACACTTGTAAAATCCAAAAAATCCAGAAAAATTTGAAAAGTTGTAAAGTCAAAATCCAAAACATCCAAAACACATCAAAAAATCCCTAAACATTTAAAAACATCAAAAAATAAAAAATGTAACCTTTTCAAACTACATCATCCCTGAGCTTGAATGTAGGCAAGGCCATCACTTATGTGCCCCTGAGACACATTAGGCCAGTCCTTTAGGAGTCCGTCATAATAAACTAACAATCCATCAAATGTTCATATCTCAACAATAAATGGTTATTGGTCAAAGTCAGTTGATCTACATGGTCTCTGCGTGTATAACATAGGAAAGTATAATCTTTGATAAGCCCTCGAGGCCCTAGAAAAAACATTTGAAAACTTGAAAAAACCCTAAATAGCCTCACATAACCTAAAAACATAAACATTCACATAAACATTCAAAAAGACCAAAAACAACCTCAAAACATTGCAAAATACCAAAACATTGAAATAATCCAAAAAAATCCAAAAAACCACCCATCCTATTTCGCTTTCACTCGCAATAAACTTCCATCCATAATAAATTGATCATCATAATCAACCTTTGGTAAAACAAGTATAAAACAAGTATGGCAAGTCGTGAAGTGTGAACCTAAAATGTGAAAATCTAAGGTCTAGATCAGGATTAAATGAGTTGGTAGCATTTGTATCAATGACCTCTCTAACACTTAGTCTTAGTCAAAAATTTGATAAACATGTCCTAGGATGCATCCTTCCTACAATGGACATCATTCTCAAGAATCACCTTAGCTATGTTACTTTGGCAAGAGATATAGATAACATTGATAGTTTGTTCATTTTGATCTTGTCTTATGATTTATCTTGTTAACCCATTTCGAGGAGCTCTCGATGATGTCTAAATGATTTAGTGAGAAATGAATGAGGCATTGATCATTATCTTTTGTTTGTTGTGCTTGTGGGATATTCTTGTAAAATAACATTGGCAAATACTTGCTTAGTTGTTTGTAGGGAGGTCATTTTGAATGGGTTGTTGACTATTGCATATGCTTTGGTCCAAAATATTCTAAACTTCTAAACTACATTCCAATGAGGTTTCTGTATGTGAAGGTGTGAAAAAGGATTATCCTATTTGTTTGCAGAGTCAAAGTCCATCGCACTAGATACAATGCCATCCAGTTATCAATACCTTGATGCATCATGTCTATGTGTTATATCAAAAATAAGGAATAATAAGTATCCCAATCCATGAAACAAACAAAATCATCTCTCTCATCATCATATCTAATAAAGTCTTGAAGACTCATAGGCTTGTTGGACTTCTAAATCAATCTCAAAATCAATGGTCAATCCAGTCGTGTTATTCTTCTATCTTATTTTCGTGCTAACATGGTATCATGACAGTAAAAAAAATCATAATGCATCCATCCTGCATCCAAAAATCATCAACATACATACATACTGCATAATCATATCATAATCATCAACATATCATAAGCATGACATCGCCACATGAGAAATACACAATAAGAGAAATACATCCATCTCACAGCATGTCATAGAAAGATACTTAAAAAGAGAATAAAACATACATTGCATTACATCCATAACATATATCATACATTGCATATTAGATAAGAATCACATCATAAATCATATATCACATCATATCATAAGGCATAAATAAGGAAATGCATCCATAACATCAATATTTGATTCATCCATAGCATGTCCATCCATACATACATATAAAGCATGAAGTAAATAAGAAATCACATCATAGAATATCATCTCATAATCCAATCAGAGCCATCTTGTATATATCAAAAAAATTGAATTCCATGATACAAAATCAGATTTAGTGTGTAATATCATAAAAAATGGGTATATAGGAGGCTATCAAAAATCAACCAATGAATGAATATACATAAACAATCAGGTTGTTCCTCCAAAAGGTGTCTATATTGTGGTGCTATCCACGGCTCTAGCGATTGTCATGGTGGTAACTTAACAACTTCCAACTAACTTATGGGGCAAATCATGAGCCACTTGATGCCACCCTACTCCTCTGAGAAAACTTTGGCTGTTGTCGATGAGAAGGGACCTCCCTATGGTACAAGGTCCTATAATATGAAACCTCATGCATGGCTTGATCGTACAGATGTGCTGAGACCATCTATCCAACTTGTCCCTATGTCTATTATGAAATAACCTCTAGCTGTTGCCTACACCTTGTCTCCTAGGCTAGCAATATGTCAGCCTACTACCTCAACTGCCTCTCTTGGTATCTCTCACTAGTGACAACCTACATCTATTGTTTTTCTTGGTCTCTGTCTCCTATCACCTGTTGGACCTGCTACCACAACTAGTCCCATTCCATTGTCAATGCTAATGTATGTACATATTGTGGGTCTGGGGCTTGACCCTACTACTACTGATCCTAGCAGGGTGGTGGTGGTGGCAGTCCCAATGGCACATGTCTTGGTACTTGTTTGTCGTGCCCTACCTACTAATGCTACCCATCTTGCTAATCATGCCCATCCTACCCATCTCTCAAAGCCTGCTAATTCCCTTTGCCCTAACCTGTACCCTATCTCCATCCTTTGGCCCTACTTGGAAACTCTCCTATGGCTGGAGCTATGAGCCATACTGGATCATGTTATAACCACCATGTATCATAGGCAGGGGTGGTCCTTGCATCATACTACCCATCGTAATATAACCACAATCATGGGGAAAACTATGTAAAATCATTAATGGCCACCTATGGTGGGATCCACTAACCACAAATGGTCTCCTTGGTAGTTCGCATGAAGATAGCCTTGTAGGTGTCAGGCACTACATCTTGTACCTCACCAAACTATCATACCACATGATCGAGAAGGTACCTCTCTACCATGTGATGATCTCTACCCTGCATGTATCTAGTCTAATGAGCGAAGAATATCTTATGATCATCATCAAAGAAGGGATGGGTCTATATCCATGCCTCCACTAAAATAATATTATCTCATTTATCACTCGCCTCCAATGGGGGATCCATGTGGTACCAGTATGATGCAAAGTGGTCATTGCTCCATATCTATAAATTGTTGGCTCATAGGGTCCATATCAACAAGAGTGATAATTGGTCTAAGCATGACAATGTGCTCATAGGCCCAAATGTGAAGTAGTGTGACATCAAATCCTATGCTCTGTCCCTACAGGTAAACTAATTGATGCATATCATGGTATAGCAAAGCAAGAATCATTAGGCCCCACACATACAATGTCATACTCTCGATCATCCCAGCCCAAACAAGTCCCCAACCGAGGTTGAAACCATTCGCTCACCTGTCAGGTAAAAGTACCCTAAAATCAGGGCTTTGATGAATAATTTCAAGAATGGGGCTTGCCCCTCAAAATCCTACAAGTCAATCTGATTGCTGTCAGCAAGGTAGGACTCTGCACTGAGAATATAAAAAATGGTGTCACCCCCTACCACGGTGTCATAAATGATCCTCTCCCCATGGATGGGACCCATAGAATCCACCACATGTCCTCTAGTGTGACCATCGCCTCTCCGGTGGGAAGGTGGAACAATGTAGTTTTGCTAGACCACCACTCGACCAATGCAGTCATCATAGCAAGGTGCATTTGAATCTCTATTATGCGAGCTATATGTCCCAAACCAATCATGCCGAAAAAGGATCTCGCCTCATCTATCAACTATCGAGAATGACATAGAATGCCAGATTGATGCTCACAAGACATGATTGGTCGAAGCACCTCCTACTCGTATGAAGAGAACCACGTCAAAATTGCAAAAAAATTGATAATAATGCTAAGTTAAAACCCTACAACTACAAAAGCATCGCTATTTACAAAAGCAACGCTCTAGTTTTCCATCAATAGAAACTCTATAATCAATAGTGGCATGATCTTGTAAAGGTGGATCAACATTTCTGTGTGACGCTAGACCAAAGTTTAACCCCACAATGCCATCCTACAGAGGCAATGCTATTTACAATAGCAACACCGAACCAAAATTGGTATGTGCGACAGTTTGGAAAAAGTGATGTAATCTTTGAATAATGAGCCTAAACCTAAATTTATCCTTGTGATGCTATCCTGCAAAGGCGACACTCCAACATCAATAGTGACACTGATTGAATCACAAGTGACATGATATAGCGTCACTTTTGTTGGACATTTTTGAACCCTAATAAATGCATTAAAAAAACAAATACTGAGATTTTTTTTGATTTGAGTACCTGTGGTCCTACGTCTGTTGTACACTAGTACTCTTGTAGCCTATCCACGAGGTGCTGTGGGAGCTCACAAGCCACCATTTCGCCAAGATGTCCGAGCAAAAATGGCAGAATTTCACTAGAGTGAAGAGTGTAGATGAATTGAAAGTGACCCTTGAACCTATATTTAAGCCTTGAAACTAGGGTTTTTTCCCTAATTTGAGGGGGAAAACAGGGTTTTCATCCTTTTGATCATTTTTTGAGCTATGGGGAATATTTTGAGACATTTTTCACATTTCTAAGCTTGTTTTCGTAGCCCAAAACCTATTTCGGCACCTACATCGAAGTTAAACCTTTGTCGTCACATCAACCCGAAATATAGAATTTTTGCTCAATCTCTCTAGGGGGCAGGGTACCAACTTAATTGCTTATGCTAGAACAACAATGGGGCATCCAAAAAATTGGAAATTTTTAAAATTTTGATATGAGAACTAGCATTAATTCAAAAAGTGTTAGTCTTTGAACTAATGTAACAGGTACCTCGCTTCAAAGAGGGGAAAAATGTAGACACTTAAAATTGTCCTAAATGATATTATACACTTGAATTTGATTACTAACACCGTTTCATTCTAAATTCATCCCTTTTTCTGACTATTTAATTCAATAATCTTAGTTATTTAATTACAAGCATCATTTTGTCATCTATTAATCTAATTAATTTCATTAGGTTAATTCACCCCTTCACACTAACATTCCCATCTTATTTAATTGAGTAATGAAAATTATTTGATTAGATTTCTTATGTCCTCTCATTTCATTAAATAATCTTAATTATTTAATTAAATGTCATTTTATCCCCCCTTTCATTAAATAAATAAATTATTTAATGATAATCCTAAATTCACTCAACTTGCATAATTAAAAATTTGTTTTAATTAACTAATTACTAATTTTACCTCACCCATCCACTTGCATGGGAATATTCCCTTAGAATATTCTTCCATTTGAACTCAAAAAGGGAATATTCTTTTCTATTAAACTTTGTAACAAAATTTTTAACAACTTTGAAATTGTGTTTGTTTGAATCATTGTGAGCCATGTATTGACTCTTTGATCCATGTGATTTTTAATTCTAATATATTGATGAGAATCCTTGATCCATGTATTCACCTCTAATTAAATCTCAAACCTCGATTGAGCAAATCAATCTTGACCCTTGATTCACCATTTTCTCCTATAAATACCTCACATTTTGGAGAGAAATGGATCAAATTCCATCAAAGCAAAGTTATGTTGCACATTTGAATACTATCTTTATTCATCTTGCATCCATTATTAGCTTTTTGATCCATCTTTAGTATAGTTTCATCAATATTAGCTTGGTTTTCATCAATGGAGTTCGATTAGACACTCATTTTATCAAAGGGATTGGGAAAGGGCTGCCATTCCATATCAATACTGCACCAATCCCCCAATGGGATAGGGTTTGAAGCATTTAACTAGGTTTCATTTATGCATTTATTTATTGTTTTGTTTAAATGGCTTCTTTGTTAATGGTTTTCAAACATTTCATTGGGATTGTAGCTTAGTTAAATATTGCTTAAATTTGTATGGATATGGTATATTTAGCTCATACTATGATTGTAATCACAAATAGACTACAAACATAAAGTGATTAGATAAGGACTATAAAAACAATATTTAAGTTCTGACACATAAATGAATAGCTGAAAGGTCATATAACTACTACACAATATAGCCACAAAAATAATAACTGAAGGGCTATGAAAACTTCCAGTGATTTTTGTAATGGTTAATATTTTCCAATTGGCTAATAGTTGAAATTTGGGAATCCAAAATTGGCTAATAATTCAAGCTATAATGTGACTTGAATCGCCACTTTTTTTTTTTTTAATTATAGTCTTATTTAAATTGCCAAATAATCTATTTTATTAAAAAAATAAACTAAAAAATTCACCACAATATTCAATACATGATTAGATTACATTTGCCCAAATTTTATAAATTATAGTAGAAATCTATATTAATTCGCCAATAGTATATCATAATTATTAGTTCCTTTATGACCATATTTCTAATCTTTATTTTCCACCATTGATATATAATCTAATCTAAAGACCCTTGTTGTATTCCACGAGGTAAAATGTACCCACAATCTGTAATGCTCATTGGCCCCACAATTTCTGGTCTCATGAGCATTATAGATTGTGGGTACATTTTACCTCATAGGGTACAATGAGGTTTCTTAGATCAATAATCTAATTTTTTTGAGCCCCATGAGAATTACATATTGTGGGTACATTTTACCTTGAAGAATATAATGAAGGCCATTATATTATGTTTTAAAACAATGGTGGCAAGTAAATATTATAGTCTTCCCCTTAAACCGATCAATAATTTCCACTCTCAAGTCCCTACTTTTCCATGGGATTTTTTTTTATATTGGATGGATTTGCCTTATAATTAATGCATTTTCATATTTTCAAGGTTCGCCAAAATTTTGTACAAAATTTTAGTGATGTAAAAAAATCGCCAATAAAATTAATATTTTTTTCAAACAAAAGGAAATATTCGCCAGTAGAAATTAATATTTTTTCCTAAAAAAATGAAAGATTCGCCAAGATTTTATATCTTTTTTTGAGGGGGGTTTCTTAAAGTTATCATTGAAAACTTCCACTCTAATTTATCACAAAAATAATAGCCAAAAGGCTACAAATTTTTTTGCTATAAAATGCTACAAAAATAAAATCCCAAAAGGCTACGAAGATAATTTATGCATCACTACCTCTACTGACAAGCCAAGAGGATTTACTTATATTACACTATGTAAATTCCACTCTATAACTTGGACATATGAATATGGAGTCAAATTAAATTCTATAAGATTATTATCATAAAAATAGTGTTAAAATTCATCATTCCCTTTAGATTTTAAAGCCAACTATCTGCCAAATGCTATTGGTGTTCACAATAGGGTTTATAAATATAATCATAAACGCTTAATATTTACATTAGGGTTTGAACCCAATTAACTATTGAATGCTATTGGTGTTCACAATAGGGTTTACAACCTTAACACAATAGTCCTTAACAAGGCAAGTACCAAAGGCTTAGAAAATAACACTATCACTAAAAGAAACAAGTGCCATGTAGTGGTGAGTACTTTCTTTCATAGTATTGTAATAAAAGTATTTGTTTTGAGGCAAGTAAAGAATGTGTCATTTAGTTGATAGACGATTTGACATGACAACAATTTAGAGGTAGGTTAGTAATAGTTTTAGATCAATAAATTTTGCAAATTTAATCTATTCTAGAGAGGGAATATTATATTAATTTTACAATTGTACATTTATATTTATAAAATAATATTATATAAATATATTATTAGACATTTAATTGGGAATATTTGTTAAAAATAATTTTATTTTAATATAAAATATTAACTTTAGGCAATAAATTTGATTAAATTAAATTAATAAATCAATTATTGTAGACATTACTTATATTTTTAGTAAATAAAAATAATATAAAATACAACACTTATAATAGCCAATGCCCATATTCTAGATTAATGGGAGCAAATGGAAGCTATATATTAAATACAACTTACATATATTTTGTAAGTATTAACATTTTAATACAAAATTTATATAATCATTTAAAATACATGCCTATATTCTAGTCTAGTGGAACAAAATGGTAGTTACATACATTTATTGATTCCGAATATAGTATAATATCACCTTATATTTATAGTACCTATATTTATCTAAGACAATGGATATGGAAGCGAGAAAAATCCATTCTTTTAAAAAAGACAAAATAATAGTTCACCTTCATTTTTCCTAAAAATCTGCCCATAACACACAAAACATTTTTGCCAATCATGTTCACAAGAAATAATTTTTAAAATTTATAAAGTTAAATATTTTACATGTTCACTTAAATAGGAAGATTGAATTTTATTTGAAGAGGATATTTTTTTTGTTTTTGATTGGTTCAAAGCCAACTTATTAATAACTAATTAAACAAGAAAAAACAAAACTCATTGCAATAGTATTACCTCACGATAAGTACTAATAAGCCATACTACTATTTAATATTACTATCATCAAAAACCATGACCGTATGGTTAAATAGTTTGTGATGAAATGATAAGGTTGAAAGGCTTAAAATTACAATTGTTATCAAATGTTAAGGCTGATAGGATTAAACTGTCACAATTACTATATCATAAGGTTGAAAGACTACAAATTTAACACTTTTATCATATAACAAGGTCAAAAAGCTAATATTAAAAAAATATAATCACATAATAAGGTCTAAAGGCTAAAATTTAAACTAACTCCATAGCTAAAATGGAAATACACCTTATTCAACCTATTATTTCTTGTGCCAAAGAGGAATGAAACTCTATGGAACTTATAGATAGGGTTTATAATTTGGGGAATAAGCATGAATCAATAATAGCAACCACAAAACTATCTAATTCAAGCTATGAAGACCCTAATCCACCAATAGCACAAATGAACATAGAAATCACAATAATAAATCAATAAACCTCAATCTCTATACCATAGTTGAATCACCTTCATTGCTCTTCTCCATTTTTTCTTTATTTGTTCTCAAATTTGTAGTATGCAATATACTCAATGAGCTTGATGTTGACAATTTGATAGCTTGATCTCTTGATGACAAAACTTCAAAGATTGTGGTTAACCTTAAAATGAAGATGATGACCTGCTTATATAGAAATCCCAATTCAAATGAAGGGCTAGGATTACATGATGATGTATGATGATCAATGGATGAGATTGATTGAGACAAGGATAAGGATGAATGGACCAAAACTCAAGAAAGCGGTTTAGATTTAGGGCTTAGCTAAGAAGAAATTCAAATTGAATAATAGCAATTATTTAATTTAAAGGGGGAAAATGAATAATTAAATAATCAAAAAATAATTATTTAATTATAAAAGAAAGGTGGAGTGTTAAATATTAAATAATTAAAAATACTTATTTAATAGAGGAAAAAGACAAATGATAAATAATGAAATAATTAAAAATAATTATTTAATTATGGAAGAGGGAAAATGATAAATAAATAATTAAATAAATAAAATTTATTTAATTATGGAGAGAAAATGCTAATGAATAATTAAATAATTAAAACAATTATTTAATTATAAAAGAAAATGAAATCAAATAATTAAATAAATAAATTTATTTAATTATGAGGGGAAAAGGGGGTGTTAGTGATGTAGTTTAAATAAAATTGATATTCATTAAAATTAATCAAAGGAAGAATAAGATAAAGTGAATTAGTTAAATAGTTAAGAATTATTTAATTAATAGAAGAAAATGACATTAGAGAATAATTAAATAATTAAAATTATTTAATTATGTAAGGAAGAAGGAAAATTAGTGATAAAATATTGCTTGCAGGCTTAGGACATTTTTCAATGTCTACATTTTTCCCCTCTTTGACATAATGTGATTTTGAGCATTGTGTCAAAGAATAATCAAGAAAATTCAGCCTAGGATATGCTCCAACATGCCTTGGTAGATGCATGATAGGATGATGCCCCCTCAAGAAAATTAACAAATTTTCAAAAAATTCCAAAAAATATTGGCAAATTTACCGATAAGCTAATTTAATAGGTACAAATACATTGGAAATGAGAAACTGGGCTTAGAATTTGATCTAGGGTTTGATATTTGGGTTCAAAGGCAAAAATTGATGCAACCAATTATGAAGGTAGGGGCCATTGGGTAAAATTAGGTTATAAATATGCCTTAGGGAGGTGAAAATAGGTCATTTGTGCACTTTTTCTATTAGAGATTAGGAGCA
Source organism: Sequoia sempervirens (assembly GCA_007258455.2). Lineage (NCBI taxonomy): Eukaryota > Viridiplantae > Streptophyta > Pinopsida > Cupressales > Cupressaceae > Sequoia > Sequoia sempervirens. The sequence goes on from VDFB02000363.1 coordinate 28,241,798, forward strand.
CTAGTTTAGGATTTCCTATGAAGCTAGTGTTAGAATGTCGCCTATACTAGTCTCTACACCATAGTTGTTTTAGATAGGTAATGGGTGAAAATTGACCCACAACCATGAACTGCATCACAATCGTTATGGTGCGACGCATGTGAAGGATGGTGGGATGCAACTACCAAAGTGGAATGCAATTGAATGACATAACGACACAAGTGAAAAATGGAACCACAATTGACATGTACAACACATATGAAGGATAGCGTGATGCATTTGATTGATGGACTAATTTAGGCAGTTTTTGACAAAATTTTAGATATGTAATAGGTCATATAGGCTAATTTAAATTCTATAATTAATATGACATGCCTTTTGGTGGATGTAGTTGAGATTAGACCCAATATATACACACAAGATCCAACCGATGTTCTTTTCCCTTCAATATCATCTAGTCGCAGAGGAGCAAGATACATTGATTGAATTAGGACTCTACCATGTGACCTTCATGCCTATGGTGCCCCCTAATTGAGGTTTACTAATAACGCTAGTAGAGAGGTGGCACTCAAAGATGAGCTCATTCCACTTGCCGATTGGTGAAGCGATCGTGACGCTAGAGGATGTGTGGAGGATTCTGCGGCTTCCCATCCATGGGGAGCAGGTGGTTTATGACACTAGGAGGGGATTAGTATCCATTAGGTGAGTCAAGGATTAGTATCCATTAGGGGTGGAGGACTATGAGATTAGGTGGGACACCCTAGCTGATAGGTATGAGAGATTGATAGTGGTATTATGTTTAGTGATCGGTGAAGTGGTTTGCCTTGACATGCACAAACATGGATTTCCTATGGGATGGGGGGAGATGCTTGAGGGCATGATGATGGAGGCCATAGTATATGCATGGGGACCCTATTTACTAGTGATACTATACTTCCAACTATATGATGTAGCTTATAGGGATGGACAAATAATTAGTTGTGGGATGACGCTCTTGATGGTGTGGGCATGTGAGCAAATTGTAATGTTCTGACCACTAGTTGAAAAATACTTAGCTCCTGGACTCCCATATGTATAAATTTACAGAGGAGCGGTTACACAAATCAGAGTAGGGGATGTTGGCTATTAGAGACATGCTATTGACCTACTAGATGTGTTACACCCCAATTGTGTAGTTACTATTTACTATTACTACATAGGGTAAATATGAATGTAATATGAATTTTGGAGATGAATAAATTGTGCACGTATGTTGTTATCATTGTGAATGTTATCTCATTTAATGTTATTTCATAGGTAAATACTACATATATGTGAATGGATGGTTATTGAATTATTATTCTAACTTTGGAGATGTTTTATGTATACTTTATATGTTGTGAATAATTGATTGTCGTGTGCATGTGCTAGTGGATGCAGGTATATGTTCCATTCCTCTAGGTGAAGGGGAAGTATCACTTAGGAGAAGATCTTGGTCGGGTAACCAATAAAAGTAAACTATTTAAGCATACGTACCACATTAGAATGATTGAATTGAGTCAGTTTGTGGGTAGTTGGCAAGTCATCCTTATTTGATATGTCTGCATTGGAGAGTCTTGTTTACTATTGCATGCATTATTGGGGGATGTTTATCTATTGAGCTTTTGAGATCTTTCTTGTACAATTACAATTATATTGACAAGTGGGATGAACATGGAGTATGTGTATATATATGCACATACATGTCAATCCAGGATCTAACGACATGTATATACACATTATAGATGTACCACATGTAAACACTTATCAATGTGATGGTAATTGTGAATGGCTATATTTGAATCAAATGTGAACATATATATATATATATGTATAGTATATACACGTATCCATATGTATATGTGTATCGATACACGCGTACGTTGGCAGATGGACACACCCATACATATGTATCGATATATATACCTACATATATGTGTACATAGAGGAATATACATTTATACATATATATATGCATACAATCAATATAATGTGTTTATTATATACTATCTTGCTTGTACTCTTTTATATATATATCGAATGTATACTTACATTATTGGCTTATGATATATATATATATATGTGTGTGTGTGTGTAAATATATATTAATGGTTATATATATATACATATATATATATATAAATACACGATTGTATTTAAATATATATATGTATATGATATATTATATATATATAATAATATATATTTAACATATTATATATATTAATAGAAATCGACTATCACTTATCATGATAGAGGCCGATATATAAAGGCTGATTATAGTAATTTAAGGCTATGTTATTTGAGGCCGATAGAAATAGCTCATGACTATTTTGTGAAGCCGATTCTCACTCTTTCTACCATGTGATATGAAACACTTATATTGCATTTTGAGTTGTTTTCTTATGTTGATACAAGCATCCAGGGTGCTGTCATAATAGTGGTTTACAATTCTTGAGAGGAACAAATTTTAGCTGAAATCACATATTTTTAGAAAATATAATGATTTAAGCCTTAAAAAGTTCCATTTTAAGGATTCCAATTGAATAGGGTTTGATCAAATCACCTTAGATCAAACCCCCTTGGATAGAACCTTGCTAGTTTTAAACCATACCTATAAATGCATCTCCTTTACACCTATCAAAATGCTGATAAAAAATCACTTTTGATTTAGCTTTTGGGGATCAAATGAATTCATTTAAAATTTATTTCAAATGATTATGGTATTCCTTAGAACAAGCTATCCAATGAATATAATTTTAATATGTTTTGGTTTTGTTATGTATTTGTTTTTTAAGTTTTATTAAACATAGGTTTTTCATCAAAATGAATTTATTTGTTCTTCACATGTGGAAAAATAGAAGATTATAAAAAAAAAAAATCAAAAATATGAGCACCAGATATTGAAGTCCTTGATCCAAAAAAAAAAATTTTGACATATACAAAAAAGTTACGTTATAATGGTCGTACTGTGTCCAATTGTAATTCGCTTTGACTTTGAATCTTGATTAAGGAAAAAATATTCAATAAAAATTATCTAACCAAGTGGAAGCACTAGATATCAGAGTTACAAATCTAAATTTGAAAGAATTAGAATTTTACCCTTCATGGAAAAAAGTCATGCATTATAATGGCGTCACTTTTTAAAAATGTTGTTTTTTGAAAAAAATCAATTTTCATGGGAGATAGAAAAAGAAGTGCAATTTGATTCCAAAAATTTTGAAAAAATATTTTTAGAATCTAGACAAAATTTGATGAGACTCTAGTTTGCACCATCTTCAAATTCCTCACAGTTTAGCCGCTATAGGTGCCCGAATGTGAAGATTTAGTTAAAAATAATAATTTCAGTGTCCAGTTTGGCCAAAAATTGTAAACCACTATTATGGGATCACCCATGGACTTCTGCGACACCTATGTTAAGATCAAGTTTGACTTAGTAAACATATTTGCTATGTTATATACATCTTTTGATGACTTTTTCAAACATATTTATCATCTTAGCTGACTCATCTCTTATGCAAGTCAATATGCTTGGTGTTATAAATTGGTAGTTGACTATTTCTAAAGGAAAGTAAATCGTGCCAAACATTAAGGAGTGTGGATGAATTTGGTGCCACCTTTGAAAACCCAATTGTTGTAGATTTATATTGCATAAGATATGTTGAATTGAGCATATGAATATTGAATAAGTCTTTGATTGCTGTAAGTATTACAAGTCGACCTATAGATGATTTTGCTGAGTATGAACTTGATAGGTCGCTATGTTTCTATTGTGTTTCATGTGTTGCTTTGCATGGAGCTTGCTGTCCATTAACATGCCTGAACTTTAGGCTATGAGGTTACCAAGCTGCTCTATAAATAGTTGAGCCATTTCATTTGGAAGAAACACATTCTTTCACAAGATTACACATCTTCTGCATTCTTCTTACTAGTCTTTATATCATATTTTTTCCAGCCATACTTTGTTTTAAAATTGTGAGAGAGAAAGGGAGAGAGTTCTATTTAGTTTGTGAGGAAGTTGTTGAGAGGAGTAAGCTATCAACTTGAGAGATAGAGTTTATTTTTGTCATTCTTGAGAAGTTGTTTATCAAGCTTGTTGTTGTTGGAAAGGGCTACATTGCTGCCATTTGTTTGGATAAGTGACAATAGGCATGGGGATCTCTTCTTCTTTGTTATTTTACTTATGAATGATGTGTATTGCATGTATGTTTGAGTTGTCTTTTCTAGTGTGTGCATAGAGAAATTAGAGTGTCTTGAAAAGGAAATTGAAGCTTGTATGTTGTTTTCATGATGTGCTTTTAAGTACTCCATAGTAGGAGATGGGTGCTTATCATAGGTATTATATACTAGGTATGATTGAACATAAGAGGCACATGTGATGCACTTAGCTAAGTTATTGATTTAACTAGAAAAGCTTGTGTTTACTCCTAAGATAGATAATCCAGTATGGGAGGGAGCTTGTACACTTACTTGTTAAGTAGGTTTATTCCAAGTATGTACAATGGTGATAGGTTATCACTGGGATGATAGAATATCCATTGAAGGAAATACATAGCTTGTGTACTTACTTGTTAAGTAGGTTTATTCCAAGTAGATTAATATGGTGATAGGTTATCTCTAGGATAATAGATTATCCATTGAAGGAAATACCTATGCGTAGTTTAAGATGGCCTTAAGTCAAATCGGCCCTAAGTAGTGTATGTGATAGATTACCTTCATTCAAAGTACTAAATGAGAACACTTTGGAAAAAGTAGTGGGAATGTCTGAAGACTCCACTACCAGTTCACTGTGATCCAGTATTACAGGCTAGTCCAAGATTGTGGGATTACAAGTTCTAGTTATGTAGGACACAACACTATGCTCAATTGGTTGTCGTTATTGGTTTCTCTACCAATCTCTTCATCAAAGGGAAGGTCCATCTATTGAATAATAGATGTGCGTGGGATTGCATTAAGAGTCTTTGTTTGGCAGAAAAGCGCTTGAGTGATGCTTCTCCTCCACAACAGGAGACAGAAGAACCAAGATTTGAAAGGTAGGATCCTAGAACGTCTTACATCTATTTGTTCCAAAGCTCATTGAGCTATGTATGTAAATATATGCATTTCTGTATTATTTTAAGTTATGAAATTATTGAAAAGAAATGGAATGCATGTTGTATTATGTTATGCATCTTGTTTGAAAATTATCAATAAAGAAAAGAGAATTTTTTATTTCAATGGCTTATTACTTAGTTAATTTACTCAAAAGGTGAAAAATTAGAAATTTTTAATTCATTCAAGGGTTGGTATGTTACATGATGGATTCACTTAGAGAACTTACAAGGATTGTGTGGGGTGGGATGAGGATGTAGAGCATCTACCCTATTATAGGAATACACGATATCTAATTGGAAAAATTGCTATGACACAACACATCATAGAGAGGAACCAACCAGAGAGGTGTTGAGAAAGTTTGACAAGTGATAGGGAGTACCAGTGGGAGTAGTGAATTTTTCCAAGTCAGCTAGAGAGGTCTCATAGTGGGGACTAATGATTAGTGTTTAGTTAGCTTTAAAGGAGATTGTAGGATTAGAACCCATTTAGTGGGGAGTAGTGGTCAATGTGGCCAATGTAGGCATGACTCCTGAGTATGAAACATGGCGGGTGACACATAGATCCACACCATTTATAGATCCTGACCAGCCAGTGGTTGTGGAGAGGATGGGTAGGGGGCCACGAGGTAGATTGCGAGGTAGAGACCAAGGAAGAGGAGGTGATGGAGATAGAGATGGGGATGGGGATGATGGTGATGGTGGAGATAGGGTTAGATGAGGGGAAAAAAGTAGAGGGGATAGAGGCTAAGGTAATAGGGGGAGAGGTAGAGACAGGTGAGGTTGGGGTCATGATGATCGAGGTCAATGGGGGAGGGTAAGATTACCTCCATGAGCATAAAGGGTGCCCCAGCGTATGCCACCCATTAGAGAGGAAGGAGAGAAGAAGGAGGTGTAAGAAAAGAAGCAAGGGGAGATGGAGGTAGATGTGGAGGAGGAGGTGGTAGGTGAGGAGAGAGGAGGCAGAGAGGAGGAGGTTGTTGCAGAGGAGGCTACCAAGGATGCAATGATCATGGATGAGGGCTTGTATGATATCTCAATTAGGGATGTCATTATGGATTTCATGGAGGAGGAGGTTGAGGATGTGGGATAAGGTCCCCAGGCACATATATAGGCACTACAAGCTCAAGTGTAGGCTTTACAAGCATAGGCAATGTAGATTCCAGTCTTGCAGGGTCAGGTACATTCCTTGATAACTGAGAGAGACAAGGCTGTCATATGGGCATAGAAGGCAAACCAAAGATGCATTGAATTCATTTCTAATATCAATGGACTAGTTGCGGAATTTGCAGAGACTATGTACTGGATGAGAAGGGAGGCTCAGTACTATAGGGATCTATATGAGTGTATCATGCTGGAGACTACTAGAGAGTAGAGCTTCCAGAGAAAAAGCAGGAGCAAGACACAGTCATAGAGGACTTAGAGAAATGATGAGGTCTCACAAAAATTATCCTCTCCTTATGATAGACCATCAAGATCACATGAGAGGGAGGATAGACCATTAGGGTCAAGAGAGGAGGGTAGGACATGCTAAGCCTATTTTTTTTCATATGCATTTAGACACATATTTTTGACTGATCCTGCAACCTCCATTTTTAAGATACATCATGACATTGTACTGTGACACACCACTTTTTTGATAATTATATATGTGAGATGCATTAATTTTAGCGGTGGTTATATGATGTGTGTATGATTCTATTTGTATGCTTCTATGTGATGGATTTATGATGTAACATTATGATTATGCACTTTATGTTTATGCGATGCTCTTGTATGATGTGGATTATGGATTATGATGTGATACTATGGATATGTGATGCATGGTTTATGCTTATACATGTTTATAATATATGGATGGATGCACATGATTATTCACTATGCTTATGTATGTTATGATATATGGATAGATACCTATATGCTTATGACATGATTCTTATGTGATGCTTATATGGATATGCAATGTCATGAATATTTTTTGTATTTTGTGATGCAATATAGATGACTTTACATGCATATGATAGTGATATTTATGATATCCTAACATGATTGTGGATGCAAGATGGTACTGCCAATGTCTTTAATTTGTTTTGTGTCACAACACGCCATCAAGATGACTATAGGGATGGACGAAGGGAATGTTAGTGTGAACAGAAGGAGCGAGTGAAGAATAAAATGGGAGAATGAATAAGATGAATTGGGACTTGCTATCTTGAGATCTTGCTAATAAATGATCAAGCTATTATTTGATTGCATAATTATCATCATAGAACTTATTATGGAAATGGATGACAAACACCAAGATATGACATAGAACAAGGTGTGATATGTTATCCCTTGCAAAAAGATAGACACATGACAGTCAAGAAATGCCATGACATAGACTAGGAACCATAGGGCCTTTCCAAAACACGTGAGGAAGTAACCAAAAAGAATATTTATCCTAATATAAGAAAACATTTGATTTGAGCTTTGGCTTGCATAGGATGTTTAGATTATGCCAAATGGAAAATTCAAACACATACAAGGAACCAAGTTTCCCCAGTCATATTGCCAAGACAAACCACAAATAGAAGTCAAAGAGAAAATAAGTCATGATCCATCGTAACTCCTCTAAATCCTTCTTGGGACATCCTTGAGGGGCATAGTAACATGACCAAAGATAAATTGATAAAAAGATTAAAAAAAATTGGACCAATAGAGTCAACATCCATTTAGATCATTTTCCAATGAGTGTCTCTATGATTATATTTTAGATAGTGATAGTTTCTGGTTCTAGGAATGGTACAACTTGTATAAGACCAATGATGGATTGAGTCTAGTTTTGAGAGTGCAAAAATCTATATAAGACATTTTGATAGGATTGATGGGAAAATTTTGGTTTTAGGAATGAGGCATGTCATATAAGACGAATGATGGATTGGGTCTGGTTTCAATGATGCAACATCTTGTATAAGACTGTTTGATTGTTTAACCATTTTGATTTTTTTGACTATTTGATAAGTTGGTTGTTTGATAGATTGATTATTTAGGTAATTGATCAATGCTGGTTGAAGGCTTGTTGGACGGTTTCCTTGTTGTTTCATGATTTTGATAAGCTCAACTCTCTTATTTGATTGTTGTTTGTGTCTACTCAAAATGTTAATCTTAGCAAGGGATATTTTTACTATGAGACATGGATAATGATGGGTGAAGACCATATTATGAAAAACCCTAGGGGACTGACCTAATGCCTCAGAGGCTCATCAAAGATGGCCTTTCCTACATAAAGCGTAGAGACAACATAGTTTGATCGAATATGACAAATGATAGTTTATTATGAAGATGGATGTGAATGGACTGACAAGTTCTTATGATGAAACCTAAAGGATTGACCTAAGCCTCAGGGACTCATAGAGTCAACATAGTTTGATTGACTTGGATTAATACTAACTCTAACTCTATTTTTGGTGTTTTTGACACTTTGATTTTTTTTGGTTTTTTTGGTTTTTTTTAATTTTTGGAATGTTTTGAATGCTAATACCATGGTTAGGATCCCATGTGAGATAGGAATTACTCCCAGTCATGTATAGGACTAACTTATTATGGGTGAAGAGATGGATAAAATTTATTATAGATGGATATGAAATGTGAGACACTAAATCTAAACTATTCTTAGGCCATAAGAAGGGTGACTAAGATTTATTATGGATGAATGATATGCATGAAGGATGGGTGAAAGTGAAAAACTAGATAGATTTATAGAAGATGATGGAGCAAAGATTGACTATACATGGCGCCTATTTGCTAGGTTTTCACCATGGTACTTATCCAAAGTGACACTGAAGTGGTTTTCACTATTGGATGAATTATTTCTCTTTACTATTTTCTTTCCTTTTTTTGATTTTTCTATTTATTTTTTGGTGTCACCAAGATTCCTATTTTCCAGGTTTTCATTAGGATAATGATTTTTTTGGTTTTTTGAATTTTTTTTGTATTTTTGATGGGATTCTCTAAAAGATAGGTATAGTACTTGCAAAGGTGCATGCTATTGATAGGATTTGGTAATCTTTCACCCTTAGGAGTAGAAAATTGATAAGAATCAAGGCCATATGTTGTCATTGTGATGTAAGGACCTAACAAGGTAGGCTTGAACTTCCCCGGTTTCTCTCCATTTGATTCTTTGGATTTTCTTTCAAGACTAGGTCACCAATGTAAAAATACCTAACTTGAAATTTCTTATTATAGCTATGACAAAGATGGTTTTGATACACGTATAAATGGACTAATGCATTTTATTGCTTCTCACCCAATAGCTCTAGCTCATGCAAATGAGATATACGATATTCTTCCTCATCAATAAAATATTGCATAGATACTCTCAAGGATGGTAACTTGACCTCAATGGGAAGAATGGCTTCGGATTAAAAAATGAGGGAACATGGAGTGGCTCTTGTGGGAGTGTGGATGCTAGCACAGTAAGCCCATAATGTAGGATTGAGTTGGATGTGGCAATGATGGCTAGTTTCATTGACAACCTTCTTTAGGATTTTGAGAATAGTTTTGTTAGATGGCTCAGTTTGACCATTTCCCTAGGGGTAGTATAGAGTGGCGAAATGATGTTGGATGTGGAATCTCTCACAGAGTTCATGGATATCTTGATTTTGGAAAGGATGACTGTTATCTATGACAATGGATTAGGGAACACCATACTAACATATGATGTAATTTAGGATGAACTTGGATATTTTTTTATTGGTGATGTAGGTCATTGGAATAGATTTAATCCATTTAGAAAAGTATTTAGTTGCAACGAGGATAAACTTATGACCATTGGCAGATGTAGGATGGATCTTTCCCGTGAGGTCGAGTCCCCACTGAGAGAATGAAAATATTGATAAAACTGGATGAAGTTCTTGAGTAGGTGCATGCACAAGATCTCCATGTATCTAACATTGGAAACATTTCTTGACAAAGTAATAGGCATCACATTCCATAGAAGGCCAATAGTACTTATCCCATTTGCATAAGCTTCTTGGCTAGGGTAGGACCATCAGAGTGAGCTCTACATATATCACTATGTACCTCTTGTAAAGTTGTTTGTGCTTCATCTGAATCAAGACATCCTAGGAGGGTGCTATCTAAACTACAATGATAAAGGGTATCACTGATGATGACATATTTGGATGCTTGTTGGATAAAGACCCTACGTTGATTAGAGGACAAGTCAGGAGGGATAATTTGGTTGTAAAAGTAGTCATAAAATTCTTTGTACCAAGTTGAATTAGGAAAAAAAAGTTCTGATATAGAGTAAGGACCCTATAATGAACACCTTGATACACACTTCCAACAAGGTTTCAATGCAACTAAGGTAAAAGTGTTATTTTGTTCATATTTGGTAACTTGCTCATAATTCTAATGGCACACCACCAAGGAAAAAAATTTGGATAGCATGTAACATGATGTCATTGACTTATGCAAGCCCTTAACAACATGTCACTATGGTTCTGCACCCCTCCATTGTCAAACAATGCATAGATCATTCAAAATAACCAAGAAATAGGGCTTTTATGACAAATTTTATGCAATCTCAAACACACAGACACACACAAATGGCTATATCTTTTGTAGAATACAATGAAATTTGATAAAAAAAAAAATCAGAAAGCTAAGATCCCCCTATAACTTCATAATTCACTAGAGAGGCTGTACTAGATCATACCATGCTATACAATGTGTTTCTCAGGCTGCAACTTTTTAGAAAAATGAACTTTATAGACCTGCCTTTAATGAAATTGCCATATCTTGCACAAAACTTGATGAAATTCTACCAAATAAAAAGAATTTGAAAGCTAGGACCCTTCTCCAACTTCTCCAATTGGTTTCAAGATCGTATCAAACTATACCAGTACATACAATGCAAATTACAATCAAATTTCACATAAAATGTAGTAAAGAATGTGCAAAAGAAATTAGTTTCTCATTCAAATTTCTCTCCAACCCTTGGGATCAATGTTCAAAGGCCTATTTAACATGTCCCAATAATTTAAAACTGAAAAACTAACCATCCACACTTTTTTTAACTCTAATGACATCATTTACAACTTTTTGACAACATGTTTGACAACTTTTTGCAACATTTGCAACTTTTTGCAACATGACTCCAAAACACCATAGAACATCATAGAATGAATCCAAATGAATAAAAATGGTTATGAATGACCTTATTGACCCCAACCAAACCAAAAAAAAGTTGTATCAACATGAATTTTTTTTCCTCAAAAGGGTGAATTAGGATGCTCTTGCATCATACTCCCCAGAGAGAAAAAATTGATGCTCCTGCTCAAATGTTTCTCCTGCTTTTTCCAATTGTAAATCGAAGTTGAAAAAAGATTGCTTCCACCTATGCCTTGTTCAGTTGCAAAATTAACAATTTGGATTTGCTGACCCCATGCTTCTATATAGTTTTCTGCAAAATATCTTTTATTATCTTCTTCTTTTGAATCCTTTTATTTGTGTCTTTTTCAATCATTTGTATTTCCTTAGTAAATATATCATTCTTTTGGTCCATTGCTTCAACCACTTCATCCGTTGCGCCTGTAAACACATACTCACAAATATTGTTAGAAATAACATTTTGAGTCTCAATGGACTCATTTTCTTCATCTTTTTCCTCTTCCTTGGATGGCTTTGGCTCTTCCATCATCTTGATTAATTTTTTATCCTTCTTCTCAATTGCTACCTCTTTCTTCTTTCTGCAATTTCCTTTATTGGCCACTACACCTTCTTTCTCATTGGGTAATGCCAAATTTTTTTCTTGATATGCTTCCTCAACACACTATTGTAATACAAGCTTAATACATTTTTCAAACTCGTGCATTGTTCTATCAAACTCTGCAACTTGGCTTATCTCGTTGTCTTTCATCTTGTCCTTATTCTTGTATTCTTGGTACCTCACCTAGGTTTTCTTTCCTTTTCCCCTAGCCTAGTCTTTTGGTATCCAAGTTCTTCACTTTAACCTATCAAAAGCAATACAAAAACTTCCCAAAAATTCCTCACCTAGATCTTTGGGCTCTGATACCAAAAATTATGCAAATTAAGGACCCTATAACAAACACCTTGACACACACTTGCAACAGGGCTTCAATGCAACCAAGGAAAAAGTGCTATTTTATTCATATTTGGTAACTTGCTCATAAGTCTAATGGAACACCACCAAGGAAAACAACAATGGGACAACATGTAACATGATGTCATTGAATTATGCAGGCCCTTAACAATATGTCACTATAGTTCTACACCCCTCCATTGCCAAACAATGCATAGTTCATGTTCAAAACAACCGAGAACTAGGGCTTTATGACATATTTTATGCAATCTTGAACACATAGACCCTCGCAACTCTTCCATCCTTGCAAGTTATGGATTTTACTTTAAAGGGTTTTTAAAAAATATTAAAAAAAACTTTTCACCATTTTTTATAACTTTTTGATGGTGGGAAACAAAGATATGCAATTTTCTAGTTCGCTGGATACCTTAGGAAAGGTTTATACCCGTTCACATACAAACGGCTATATCTTTTACAAAATACAATGAAATTTGATAACAAAAAAATCATGAAAAAGCTAAGAACTTCCTCTATCTTTCTAATTCACCAACAATTCCGTACTAGATTGTACCATGCCATACAATGTGTTTTTAGGTTGCAACTTTTTAGAAAAATGAACTTTACAGACCTGTCCTTAATGAAATTTCCATATCTTGCACAAAAATTGATGTAATTCTACCAAGTCAAAAGAATTTGAAAGCTAGGACCGTTCTCCAACTTCTCCAATTTTTTTTAGGACCATTCCAAACTGTACTAATCCGTACAATGCAAATTATAGTCATTTTTTTTAGAAAATGCAATAAAGAATTTGCAAAATAAATTGGTTTCTCATTCAAAATTCTCTCCAACCCTTGGGATTGATGTTATAAGGAATATTTAACATGTATCAACCACTTACAACTAAAAAATTGACCATCCACACTTTTGTTAACTCTATTGAAATCATTTGCAACTTTTTCCAACATGACACCAAAACACCATGGAACATCAGAGAATGACTCCAAATGACTCAAAATGGTTGTTAATGACCTTATTGACCCCCAAAAAACTAAAAACCAAAGTGTATCATCATAAAAACAATTTACCTCAAAAGGGTGCATCAGGATGCCCTTGCATCAAGTTCACACATGAGTTCAAATTTGAGGACATTGAATGCAGGGACCAACAATTGTTCCACCAAGAACTCATACTCCAACACATTATTAGGTATATCCAAAAGAGATCCAATAGTTTCCATTGAATTGACTTATTTGTATTGAATTCACGGGATTTGTTCAAAGGTAATGATATCAAAATATAGCTTAAAACTATCGACCATGCACTTGTGAGGTGTGAGCTTTCATCTTTTATATCGTAGTCATCATTAACCTAAAAAATAACTATTATTGAGTCACCATAAAATTAAATACTCTTTATTTTCCATTTGATGGCCATCCATAGTCTTGTTAACAATGATTCATACTCAACCATGTTACTTGTGCAAGGAAATGCTATTTTGTATGATTTTGGTATCAAATCCTATTGAGGTGTAACAAAGAGGATATAGACTCCTGAACCATGATTTGTATAAGACCCATAAAAGTACAATTTTGATGTCATAGAAGTCTCTATTGTGAAGATGGACTCGTTAGGAAAATCCAACACTAAAGTATCATCTACTATCATTGGTGCATCTATGAGTTGGTCCGCTAAATGTTGGATTTGGTCCTTGAGATGTTGCATGTTTTATTTTGATGCCAAATGTTAGAGGGGAGGGGATGTGTGTAGTTGTAACATTGTGTTTTGTTCCCCTAAGATGCAAACTAGTGTGCATTTGTTGTGAGGACAACTGACCTTGTGAAAATGTGTTTTGACCAAGACCTTGAGTTTGTGTTTGTATTGTTCCCTCTACAATTTTGGAAGTGTCAAAATGTAGTGCCTCTCTGGTTTGGTCATCTTTGGTCTCCGAGTAAGTTGTTTTTTAGTGTACTTAGTGGTTTTGTTTAAAATGATTAATTACAATTAAGAATTATTTTACTATGCATGAATTTGTGTACCATTAGATAAATAAAAAAATATTATAAAATAAATAAAATAGGTTCTTAAAAGAGATTAAAACGAAAAAAAACTATTTTAAAAATGAGGAGAAATATAAGTTTAAGCAATGGGACTTTTCAATATGACAATAATAATAGTGATTTCGGTATTCTAAAATTAAGATATCAATGTTCAAGTATTAGTATTAAAATTAATTCTATTAACATTAATAGCAAATAAGATTAATATTTGCTTGATGGATAATCTTGGGGGAATTTATGCTGAGCAATGATGGCGTGTTGTCTTAGGTGCTATAACAAGTTTTATTTAATATTTAGCGGTAGTTTGGATCCTGCATGAATTCAGCCTCTAAAAGCTCCTTTTAGGAAGGCATTTGAGGAAACACGTGCCTTGTCCATGCATTTAGATTCGGCATGCATATCTGCCAGGGTAGTTGCATCAAGAAGAGGGGAAAAATTCCTCTTTCGGTTATGCGGGGGCGAGAGGCACTCTGTCAGAGGGTATTTGTGCCTGGCCTGTGCATCTACATTCCTCTAAGCTCACCAATTATTGCACTTCACTTTGACGGATGCCCTTACCTTGTTTTCAAAGCACCAATTATGGCGCAGGCAAAGTAGGATGCTGGTAAAAGGGCTTGAAAGATATTGTTATATTATAGTTACTCAGCGAATAATTGCCAGGTTTGAATTTTTCTTTGCATCATTCTGTATCTTTGATTAAGTATTGGATGAGTTTACTTTAAATGGTGATGTGCTAATATTGTATATTTAAAGCTTTTGATAACTTGCTTAATTTGTGCCTCCAACTGTTAATTTCTTTTCCTTGAAAGTTCCTTAAGCCTGTCCTCTAAATCTATTTTGTGTGTAGCCTGCAATTGCAATTAATCTCCCTAAGATCATGCGCAACCTGTCTTAGCAACAACATTAGAATGTAGAAGATTGTGGAGGCGTAAATAGCCCTCCTAATTCTTTTGGAAACCAGTCACGTCTGCAGTACTTGAAAATAGAATGTTGTAGAGGTTTAAATAATCTCTTGGACTCCATTGTCAACCGGTCTTAGCCGCAGCGCTTGGGCAGAACAGGAAGTTTACAAGTTTTAAATAATCTTCCTGGTTCGTTGGCTTTACACCCGCCATTTGCATTTTCTTGGAAGTTCTTAAGCCTTATCATTGAATCCATGTCATGCAAATGTTTCCCTCCATGAGATGCTTGTTGCTCCTCTCATTCACCTCGGCCTTGGGTTTTCTATTTCACCGCCTCACTTCATCATCGTTGTCAAATGAGTATGCAACATCAGTGTATACTTTGGAGCTAACCCTGATTGCATTCTCAGGCTCTTCATCGTTTAACAACCACAGTGTCAGCAAGGAGCGATGGACAATTCTGTGTATTGGAGTTTCCAGCCTGCAACTGCAAATATTTCCACTGGTACCATTCCCAACCTACTACAGCAGCAACTCTTGAGCATGGAAGTCTGTAGGGGCGTAAATAGCCTTCCCTGACTTTTTGGAAAACTTGTCCCATCTGCAGCACTTGAAATTCGGATGTCATAGAGGTTTAAATAATCTCTCTGTTTCCATTGCCAGTCTGTCTCAGCTATGGCACTTGAACACAATTTGAAGTTTAAAGGTTTAAATAACCTGCTTGACTCTTCTGGCCATTTATCACAGTTGCAGCATTTGAACATAGGAGGGTGTAAAAGTTTAATTAATCTTCCTTCATTCATCATGGTGCTAATTTTGTAAAACAGTTCACACGCTTTTCTTTTTCACCGCAATTTGCATACATTTTATTAGGGTAGTGGAAGTTTACATTTACCAATTTAATACTTTAGAATATTTTATAGTTCGCAAAAGAATTAAAACCTCCATGCATGTGATACAGCAACTTACGGTGGTTTAGGGCATTAATGCATAAATACAATAGCCACCAACTTTAGCCAACATGTCTTTATACAAGAAAACTTGGATACGGGCATTTGTATCCTTACACCTGCGTTCATGTGTGACGCATAGGACACACATGTGCCTATAGCCACAATCTCACCGTCACGTATTTACACCCCTATGCACCAGCTATGCATAGGCTTTAATTTGAGAAGCTTAGGGTTGTGAATGTGATCCATCTCTTACACACAAAGCATGTGTCATTTTATGGTCTTCATTTCAACTACATCCAGGTATTGTTTAAATTCCTCTATCTTTCATCAATCTCCTTGCCATTAAATCCTTCCACGCCCAATGTCGTGCTTTTGAGAATGAGGACAAGGTAATGTTTTATTTTAATTTGTAGTTATACCTGTAGAGTCTTATCTAAATAAAGAGCCTCCTCCCTGCGTGGAAGAAAAGAATTCGGAGGATGGGGCTAAGTTTAATGAAAACATGGCTATTCATAAATTCCATCGAAAGCCATTCTTACAAGACAAAATAAAGAGATCCCTAAACCATATTAATAAACATTAAAATGAAATGAACTTAAGTAAAGAGGTAGGGTTCTTATGAGTTTCCACGTATTCCCTAAGGAGGCCCATTTTAAAGTTAAATCACTTTATGTAATGTTCTTTCCAGCTTTGAAGAATAAGGATAATATAAAACAAAAGTCCTACTCCCCTTAAAAGTGGGGAAAGTTTATTGATTTTTAAATTTAAATAAAAATATATATAATAATAAAAAGAAATGTAATAAGTTTCAGAAGTATTCTTTTAAAAAGGGAGGCTTCCTTTAATTACTATTTTTGTATCCATTTAATTTGTGGTTTATATATCTTACATAACCACTTTTATATATATATTTGTTAAAAAAAAATTGTTGTAATATTAATGAGCTAAAAACATTAGAATATAAAGGTATATATATTCGATTTTGAATGTCACAAAATTTAAAAGAATATATGTGTGTGTATAGCTGTGCATGATATTTTTCCTACTTATCAAAACCTTAGTGCGTAACCTCTTTTGTTAAGTTATCATGGTACTTATGTTTTTGCGAATCTTGAAAATATTCATCTTCAACATGCATATTTACCTATTGGTCGGGTAACTTATTAATAGATAGTTGAACTAAGAATCTTTGTAAGTAATTAGAGTGTTGCCATATGTGGCATTAGGGTTCACCACACATAATCTCTATGAATCTTCCTTTTGTGATAATTTTGTTGAGGAAAATTTATGCAATGACCCTGTAGTCGTATTTTGAGATGGTTGGGGAACCCAAGTATTTACGTACCCTCCAGTTGAGCGTAAATGAATATTGGTGTCATAAAATCCCTAGTTTTATCCTTTGTATGCCTCTAGAAGTAGTCACCTTGTAGGTGATCATTGAGATTGATGTATGTTATGTTTTGGTTGACCTTGTTGTTCGGTCTTGCAATTTTTCTACTTGTCTATCTTGGTCGAGGGTCTTTCTTGTCATCTCCTAGCACGGGGGGTGGACCTTCGGGTCCACGTGGTTGGGTGGAACATGCTATGCACCCCATTGGGTTCCCAAGTTGAATTTGTGATGCAAAATCGGATGGAGAACCTCCAGAGCTACTCTTTGTTGAAGACTAATCTTCACCTTGTACCTTATTCTTCATTGGTGTAATTATTCTTTTACTTGATGTACTCTTTCCGTTGATATAAGGGAAGCATTATGTAATGTATTATTTTGCCCATGATGTGTTGTATCTGTAGAAATATGCTTCACAATTGTGCTATTGAAATGTAAATTGAATTGCAGTAAAGTGATGTATTATTTTCCACTCTTTGATCATTAATAGTTGTAAGTCATCATTGTGTAATCTTGGTTGTTTATTCACTTTCGTTTGATAAAAGTTTATGATTCGTAATGACCATTCTGTGTACCCTAGAGGACGTGAATGAATTTGTAATTGCATATTTTTTTCCTTCTTAATGTATGTACATATTCATCATTATGTAATGTTTCACTTAAAAAAAAAAATTTAATAGTAATTTTTCTTTGTCCTTTGGGGTTCCTACACTGTGAGAACATTACACAAAATAAGGAGCTTGGCACCTTTTTGAGCAAGTGCAAGAAAGTACCTATTGGGATATGCATTTACTATCTCCTCTACAATTTGGATTATCCTAGCATCTTGGGAACCCTCTTCAATCTCTTCTAGTGTTAGACCTTGGTTGACCACATCCAACATGAAATTAGAAAATGGGTTTGGTGTTTCACCTTGTGTTATTTGTTGTGTGTTTGATGTTGACCCAAATTTCATGTTTCTAGTTGGATTGAAATAGGGGCCATATGACGAATCCACATCTCTTCGTTGCCTTTGTGCCCTAGTCAAGACCATATAAGACTTGCGACTTTTGGATGGTAAAAGTTTTGGTATGTATGAAACTAAGATGGAGATGCAAACTAAGGATGAAAATGGAAGATGATAATGTCACTATGATATGTTTTTTAGAATTTTGGGCTATAAGGATGGCAATGCAAACTATGACCAAGTTTTTGACATACAAGAGTGACAATGAAGTTATGACTATGCTTGGGATGCAAAGTGATAATAAGACTATGATTATGACTATTCTTGGAATGGGTATTCAACCTTGAACCCTAGAGGAGGATGCTAAACAAACTATGATGGAACAAAGTGGCCGCTCTAAATGCTAAGACCTCAAGAAGATATACCAAAATGATGATGATGATGTTTTGACCAAGGTGAACCTAAACTAGACACACGAGTTGTATTCCCAACCTAGAGATAAGATTGATGAGAGGCATGATAAGGTCAAGACACCTAGAAATGAGACTAATGGTCTACTCAATAATATGATAAGTCTCTTAGTCTCAAGACTTAGAGGTGATGCTAAAATGAAGCTAGAATGTGGTATATGAAAACTAGGACTATGCAAGATGACCTAAGGTGAAAGATGAAATGTTATGGATGGAATGACTGAATCTAAACAAGTCTTTGATATTGTTAGAAAATGAAAGGTGAACAACAATAATAGAATCCTAACGTAACTATAAATCAGATTTAATAGTGTTAACCATATGGAGTTTGAATCAACTATAAAAATGAAATAAAAGAATAGAAAGCTAAACATGAAACACAGTGTTTAACGTGGAGAAACCCTTTCAGGAAAAATCTCCACCAAAGAAGAGATGAGTAGCTTGTATTATCAACAAAATAAGATTACAATACATCCACTCTAACTTCTCTTCAACCTTCAATCTGATAGCATTTGTGTACCTATAAAACATCTCATAGTGTCTCCATCTCAACCCCTCAATATATAGACTCATGGGGGCTCAAAATACCACCATAAAACATTACCATGGGTAAAAACAAAGCTTGGAAATACCATGGTAAAAATCCATACGACCCCTTCCATGCTAAACATGGTCTCTTACATGACATTACACCCTCTTACAAGTTGTCATAAGAATCCATTGAAAATAGGTTATGCTTTTACATACATCATAGACCATCAATAGATTATACAAAGATTCTCTTATGCATGTCATTGATGATTCTCATGTCCAAAATGATATCCCCCACTTTTATCCCTTATAGTTGTCATAACATTTGTCATAACATCCTTAACAATAGGCTTTCCATGTTATACCACTAAGTGGGCATCTTTTGACAACTAATAACTTACTTTTCAAGGCATAGACATGTGGCAAATATGCCAACTCAAAATCTCACACCCCTTTCGATGGAGCACAATTATTTAATAGCATAAATGATATTTATCCATGGGAAAAAGTAAACTAATAATAAATAAAAAACTTAGGAATTGCCAAGGTTGAGATACCTTGATTCCCAACATTCTCCCACTTCTTGAATACCTTGCAAGAGATATGGGAATCACACCATAATGAAATCAACTAGGTACAAGAAACAAGGCCCATGGCCTCTCTACACCTAATGAACTTATCTATGCTCACAGGTTTGGTAAGATAATAAAAAACATTAACCTTAGTGTCAATTTTCTTTAAATCAATTTTTCCATTAGCAATAATTTCTCGAACAAAATGATATTGTACATCCACATGCTTTTTCTGAGCATGATACATAGGATTCTTGGCTAAATCAATTGCACTCTTGCTATCACAACCAATTTGAGTTGTTCTATAATCGAAACCAATACCTGCACACAACTTTTGTAACCATACTATCTCCTTATAAACATGGGTAGCAGCCATATACTCTACTCCAGTAGTGGATAAAGAAATTGTAGGATTCCTTTTACTCATCCAACTCACTACTCCTCCAAACAAAGTAAACACATACCCACTAGTGGACCTTTGACTATCTAAGTCACCTGCCCAATTAGCATAAAAAAATCCCTATATGTCCAATGAATTGACCACATTATCAGCGCCATGATAAAACAAACAGTAATCAAAAGTACTTGAAAAATATCTAAATACCCTCTTAACAAAATTCCAATTCTCTTTACCCAGGTTAGACATAAACCTGTTTCGAACTCCCATAGCTTGGGCTATATTTGGTCTAGTGCAAACCGTTGCATAATTCAAACTACCAATGGTGCTAGAATAAGGAACCTTAGACATATCCTCAACATCATCATCAGTATTAGGACACATATCTAAGCTCAACTTAGTACCAATTGGAAATGGAATATAAACTAGCTTACAACTATGCATATTAAACCTTTACAAAATGGTATCAACATACTTACTTTGACTTAACCAAAGATTCTATTACCCCGATCCCCATTGGTTTCCATCCCAAGAATATATTTTTTAGCCCCCAAGTCCTTCATATCAAACATGCTAGAAAGTTGTTTCTTGAGCTCACCAATCATCCCATTGTTGTTACCAATAAACAACATAACATCAACATCCAAGACAATAATTAGGATTTGATCATTAATAACCTTAATGTACACACAATGATCCTCTTCTCTCCTAAGAAAACCCAAATTTATTGCAAAAGAATCAAACTTCTGATACCACATCCTAGGTGAATATTTCAAACCATACAAAGATCTCTTTAACCTGCAAACCAATTATTCTTTTCCCTTCATAACAAAACTGTCAAGTTGTCGCATATAAATCTCATCCTCAAGAACCCCATGCAAGAAAGTAGTTTTAACATCCATTTACTCTATCTCAAAATCACAAGCAGTAGAAATAGATAATAAGAATCTAATATAAGTCAATTTAGCAATAGGAGAGAAAATTTCACCAAAATCAACTCCCTCTCTCTTGGAGTAGCCCTCAACCACTAATATGGAATTGTACCGCTCTAATTGACCATTTGCTCCAAATTTCTTTTTAAATACCAATTTAAATCCAATGGGATTTCTTCCTTTGGGAAAACTAACAAGATCCCAAGTGTTATAATTATCCAAAGACATCATCTCCTCCTACATGGCCTACAACCAAGATTCACTTTCCTCTAAAGAGAGAGCCTCCCTAAAATATCTAGGTTCATTTTCAGTACTTAATAAAGAAAATATACAATAAAAATCTGGTGGGCTATACCTATCAAATAGATTGCGTTGTCTTGTGGATATTCTGAGAATAAGAGTATGAGGCTCTTGTTGTCCTTGATATTTTCTCAACCTCTTCTTTATTTTCTTCCTCATGTTCTTCAGTTTGATTAGTAGATTCATTTGAAACCTCATCTTCTTCCTCCTCATCCTCAAAGTCCAACTCTCTGTTCTTGTCAAGGAACATCTTCTTGTTTAATTTCAAAATGAACTATCTTTTCCTTATCATTTTCCTTTGGCTATTTAGGATCAGAAATAACACCAAGTTCCTTGAAAATTATATCTCTAGAAACTATATTTTTCTTAGAGGATTCCATAACTTGTAACCTTTTACATTATCACCATATCCAATGAAAATGCACTTTTTATCTTTTGGATCTAGCTTAGTTCATTTTTCTTTAGAAACATGAACATACGCCTTGCAACAAAATACCCTTAAATGTGAAACAAAAGGTTTCTTATCTATCCACATTCATAAGGTGTTGTTTCAAGAGCCTTACAAGGAGATATATTCAAAAAGTAACAAGCAGTACTTACAACTTCTTCCCAAAAACATCTGTCAAGTCATGAACTACTTAGGATACTTCTGGCCCTTTCCATAATTCTCTAATTCATCCTTTCTACCACTCCATTTTGTTGAGGAGTGTAAAGAGTAGTTTTCTGTCTAACAATTCCTACATGCTTACAAAATTCATCAAATTCCTTAGAATAATATTCTCCTCCATTATCAGATCTCAAAACCTTAATATTACAATATGTTTGCTTTTCAACTAAGGATTTAAATTCTTTAAACTTAGTGAAAAATTTAGATTTATGTATCATAAAATATAACCAGGTATATCTTGTAGCAACATCAATGAAGGAAACAAAATATCTAGATTTTATGGATGATTCTACATCCATAGGACTAAATACATCTAAATGAATAAGTTCCAATTTATTCTTAGATTTAGTCCTGCCAGAAGGAAAAGGTTTTTTGGTTTTTTACCAAACACACAATTTTCACATAAATCAAAACTCTCATCATAGTAGGGAAAACCTTCTAATAAAATTTTATTCAAAATGGGTTTTAAACAAGTCTCACTAATGTGGCCTAATCTACAGTGCCACAACATACAAGTATTTTTAGATTTTTCAGTTACATTGGTAGAGTTAACAATAGTAGTGGCTTCAGGCCTGAACAAAGTCCCCTTCCTTGCCCCTCTTTCTATCACCAAATTTCCTCTTACCAATCTGCAACCATGTTTATCAAATGTTACATGCAATCCCTAATAATTCAACTTCAAAATTGAAATCATATTTCTAGCTAATCTAGGAACATGTAAAACAAAAAGGAGGGTTTTAATCCTCCCATCACTAAAACACAACTGAATCTAACCCCTTCCAAAAATAGGATATGAAGAGTTATCACCAATATAGACTTCACCTCCATCACATTTTTCATATGTGGAAACACTCCTTATGAGGAGTCATATGATTCAAGCATCCTGAATCAATTAACCAATGTTCATTAGTCATAATATGAAGAGAAGAAACCAAAGCTTCATCACCTGAGTTTGAGGATTTCTCCATGGAGGAATCAACTTATTTCTTTGGATTTCTACATTCCTTCTTCACATATCCTCTTTTCCCACAGTTCCAACATTTCACTCTGTTCTTCTTCACAGGAGTCTAAGATCTTCCCTTAGACTTGTCTTTAGGCCATTGTTATCTCCTTTAGACCCTCTTTCTTTAGGCCTTCCCCTTATATTGAGAGCATCACCTAAACTATCCATAACCCTTTTCCTCATTTTGTGTGACAACAAAGTTTCTACAAGAGCATCCATCTTTGGATCTTTGATGTTAGCAGTGATAGCAAGTACGAAATTATCCCAAGATTTAGGTAAAGAACAAAGAAGCATAATGCATTTATCTTCTTCTTCAACATTAACAAAAATAGAGGCTAGTTGACTCAAAACCAAATTAAATGAATTTAAATGCTCGACTATTGATTCACCTTCCTTCATCTTAAGAGAAAACAAATTTTGCTTCGAGTAGAGTTTATTTGCCAAACTCTTTGCTTGATAGATCTCACCTATCCAGTTCCACAAAGCATGCACAATATTTTCCTTTGACACATTTAGGAGAACAAAATTGGAAAGACACAATCTAATAGCATAGTGTGCCTTTTTATCCATCTTCTCCCAATCTCCATCACTCAAATTCTCAAGTTTCTTTTCATTTGTTACAAGCACCCATTGACCTCATTCTTCAAGGACATCCTCCATTTTTAGCTCCCACAACTCAATCCCACTTCGTTAAATTTTTCTATGTCCAAATGAGAAGAAGTTGCAACCATGGTTTAACACAAAAAACTACAAAAAATACATTAACGGAACTCCCACTATAGCTCAAAAAACCTTTGTTCTACCACCCAAGACACAAAATTGGCTAGTATCTAATACCAACTGTTAGAAAATGAAAGGTGAACAAGCTTAAAATAATTGTAAATCAGATCTAATAGTGTTAACTATATGGAGTTTAAATAAGCCATAACAATGAAATGCAAGAATGGAAAGATGAACACAACACATAGTGTTTAACATGGAGACACCCCTTTGGGAAAAAACCTCCAACAAAGAAGAGACACATATCTTGTATTATCAACAAAATAAGATTACAATACATCCACTTTAACTCCTCTTTAACCTTCAATCTGACAACATTTATGTACTTGTAAAACATCTAAGAGTGTCTCCATCTCAACCCATCAATATATAGACTCATGGGGCTCAAAATACCACCATAAAATATTACCATGGGTCAGAAAAAGGTTTGAAAATGGGTAAAAGAAAGAAGTTGGGTACACAAAGAGGGGAAGTTTTGGCCAAAAAAAATCTCGTAGAAAATCTGTACCCCTTATTAAAAACATGCATATGCATTATGCTTCGGGTACCTGAGCCTAAAAAATGCATATGCACTAAAAAATGCGCATGCATTATATAACACATACACATTTTATAACACATACAAATCATTTGTTTAAAAAATTAAATACCTTTTAGAAATGCATACGCATTTTAAAATACGTACGTGTTTTGTAACACAAAACGGGTACGCATTTTTTTTGTTCTTTATTTTTAAAGGGGTAAAAACTTTATTGAAGTCAAAAGATTAACAGTACATAAGAATAAGGGAGCCCATTAGCTCCCACAAAGGAAAATCCAAAACAATAAGAGCAAATAGAACCACCAACCAACCAGCCATCTGCAACTCATCCCTCCATATCATCAACAATGACCTTCTCTAGATCAAGAACATACTCAAGAGATAACTGTCTCCACCCCTCAATCCTCCAATCATCCTCATGCTCAGAATCCCACTTGGAAAAATAGTTAGCCACCCTATTCCATTCATGTAGGATGTGGAAAAAAGACACCACTCACAATGTAGAGCACCTTTGCAAAATTTGTCTAACCACTAATGTAATATGCCAATTAACATCAAGCACTCTTTTCTCAAGCAACAAATTAACAATAATCTGTGAATTAGATTCACAGATAACCTTTCACCAACCCAAGGTGCAAGCACGTTCAATAGCCCAAAGAAACACCAACCCTTCCATAAGGTTGTTAGAATTCCACCTCTTATGGATGGAGAAAATAAAATTGACCAAACTAGTACAATCTCTACCAATTCCACCAATACCAGCAAGCCCTGGGTTGCCTCTAGAGGAGCCATTAGTATTAATCTTCAGAAACTCTATCAGAGGAGGCATCCATTTTCCAACCCTTTCAACCTTCTTTTTCCCTCTCCTACCTCTTCTAACACAGGCAGAGATTGGAGTCAACCCCTACACCCCCAATCTATTCAAAATCTCATCATCTCTTCTTTCCAATGGAAGGGTCACTTCACATTTAGCTTCCACTGTCTCCTGGATCATACTAATAATTCTGTGCCGAACCTGATGAGCCAACAAATTTTCTTTGCAAAAAATCCTATGATTCCTTTCCAACCAAATTTTCCAAAGGATGAAAGTAGGACCAATGCTCCACAAAATCTAGAGAAAAGAGGCCTAGGAGGGGGGCCTTCCAAGATTACTCCAAAATTCAACAAGAGAAGAAGCATGAACACAAGGATGTTTCCAAATGCCCTACCACCAATGCCAGAGTAGCATAGAATAAGAACACCAGAAAAATAAATGGGGAGAATCCTCCTCACTGCACCCACACAGAACACACATAGAGGGGCCCCGGAATCCGTGCTTATGGAGATTCTCCCAAGTCAAACATCTATTCCAAGCAAAAGAGTCCAAACAAAACAATTACACTTAGGCCATGAAAAATTGTTCCACACATGTTTCCACCAAGGGACTTCCACCCCCCCAAACTTACGAGAAAGCAACTCCTAATAACCACTAGCCACAGTAAAAACACCCTTTAGTTTCGGGCTCCAAGCTACAATATCCTTATCCCTAAGGGAGTTGCATTGTCTACTAGCCAATATATTCTGGAGCACAATACCATCATCTTCCAGCTCGAGAATAGGCCACTCACCAGGTTCCTTCCACCTAGCCACCTCCACTTGTCCACCAGGGACAAAATTCTTAAAATCACTCACTCTAGACCAACCGGCCTCCAAAAATCTTTGTGACAAAGCCGCCAAATTAGGGTATTGACATAGAATGGGCATGTAACCATCCTAAGAATTAGACCAAAACATAGCCTCAACCCCCTTATTACAAATCCAGAACAAACACTCCTTGATTAGTGCAACCCCTTTCTTAAGTGTTCCCCAAATCACCAAACCTTTCCCCACCAGAGGAAACCTAGGAAGCTCCTCCTTACAAATCCTTGGAAGATACTTGTGGGATAAGATCCTAGCCTAGTTATGATCCTATTCCACACACCACCTCTAGTAAAGCTTTGCATCCAATGCCAACCTGAATCAACTCTCCTTCTGCAAAGCAAGTCTGCCCACCTGCCTTGGGCTACAAACAACATCCCATTTAATTAGGCTCCATTTAGATGAGGACAAGCTACCCGCCCATAAGAATTGTCTAGCCAAAGAGTCCATATCCTTCACAAACCTAGCTGGAGCTACTTGTAGCATGCACCTATAAATAGGAAGAGCCTGCACCATAGACTTAAGCAACGGAACCCACCCAACAAAAGACAACCATCGATGAGTCCAATGATCAACCTTTACATGAAACTTGTCCAAGATATTCTACCAAGACTCTCTGGGAAGTCTACCGACAGAGATAGGAATACCTAGATAGTTTAAAGGGAGAGAACCAATCTGGAACCTCAGGATATGAGAAATCCTTTGTTGAATAGGCCAAAGAGTATTAAAGAAGAAAAGGGAGGATTTGTCTTCATTAATCCTTTGACCAGTCGCAACAAGATAGATATCCAAGGCCTTGCATAGATTCAAAGCTTCTTTGATCTTTGCCAGACCCATCAAAGCCATATCATCCACAAATTGAAAGTGTGACTAAGGAGGAAAGTCATTTCGCCACTTCCATCCCTGAATCAAACCCAACTCCACATTATGTTTCACAAGTCTACCCAAACCTTCCACCAGAAGAATAAATAAGGAGAGATAGGATCCCCTTGACGAAGACCCCTAGAAGCACTAAAAAGAGCAGTAGGCTCCCTATTAATCAACACTAAGAATGAAGTGGAGGTAACACAACTCATCACCCACTGGAACATTCCTCAACAAATCCAAAAGCAATAAGAGTTTTTCACATAAAGGACCATCTCACTCTATCATAAGCCTTTGCCATGTTAAGCTTGATGGACATAGCCTTTTCTTTTGAGGATGCCATTGAATGAATGGTCTTTGTAGCAATGACCACCCCATCCAAAATTTTTTGATTCTCCACAAAACCACTTTGTTCCTCAGAGATAAGCCTACTGAGCCATCTCTTCAGTGTTTTAGATATTAGCTTGGAAATTATTTTATAACCACATTACAAAGAGAAATGGGTCGAAATTGACTCAGACGAGCCACCCCCTCACATTTTGGAATGAGAGCAAGGAAAGTAGAGTTTAAGGCCCAAAGCATTTGCTTGTTTTTCTAAGACTCATGCACCACCTCCAACAGGTCCAACTTAATGATGTCCCCAAATTCTTGATAAAATTCAATTGGAAACCCATTAGGACCTGAGGCTTTCCCTTTCTTCATTTGAAAAATAGTAGCCTCTAATTCCTCCAGCGAGGTATCTCGCATAAGATACTCATTCATCTCCCTAGTGACCAAAGGGGGAATACAAGCCATAACTTGATTTTCTTCCTTAGTAACATCCTGAGAGTCCTCACAAAATAAAGAAGCATAGAACTCTAAAGCTTCTCTAGATATATCCTGCAAGGAAGATAGAAGCTCACCCTTGTCATTTACTAGAACAGGCATAGAATTACCATGTCTCCTAGCCTTTACCAAGTTGAAGAAAAAGGCAGTGTTTCTGTCCCCCTCCTGTAACCATTCAACTCTAGCCTTCTACTTCCAAAAAATTTCCTCATGCAACTCACACTCCTCCAAAGCTTTCTGAGCCCAGGCCTCCTCCCTGAGTAAATCCTCAGAAAGAACACACTCCCTTATCTCTCGAGTGATAACATCCAAGACAACTTGTGCATCAACCTTAGCATGAAAAATATTTCCAAAGTACTGCCTATTCCACCTTTTAAGTTGATATTTTACATATTGCAACATCTTAGAAAAGGAATACATGGCAGTGCCAAAAGTAGGTCTTCGCCTACTCCACCAATCAGCCATATGCACCTGCAAAGAAGAATCTCTTAACCACATAAGTTGAAACTTGAAAGAAGGGGACCGAGCCACCCGAGAAGAAGAAGCAAAAAACTTAATAGGCCAATGATCTAAACCCCTCCAATCCAGAATCTCAGAGCTAGAAGACAACCCTCCACCAACCCAGAAATAAGACACCAAGAAACAATCAAGTCTCTCTGCAATACAACTCTCCCCCAATCTCATATTGTTCCAAGTAAACTTCCCATTTCTAGGCTTAATGTCAACCAGGTTCAAAGCAGAGATGCTATCATGAAAAAGGAAAGCTGAGGGTTCCAATCTCGCATGACCACCCTTCTCATCTATCTCAATAATAGCATTGAAAGACCCTGCAAGAATCCAAGGGAAGAAAGGAGCTAGGCTCCAAAAAAAATAAATATGAGACCACAATAACTTCTTACCAACAAAATCAGTAGGTGCATAGATGTTTGAGAGAAGAATAGTTTCCCCCAATTCTAGACTTGAAATAACCACAAAGATTGAGGACATGGAGGACACCCACCAAAGAGGATGAATCTTCAATGGATTCCATAAGCAAGCCACCCCACCTGCATTACCATGAGCCCCAATACACTGAAATTTTCCCTGTACGCACAATTTAGGCATCATACCCATCATACCTTCAACTATTAACTTAGTCTCTTGAAGAAAAAGAACATCAGGAGAATGAGAATGCAACAAATCTTGAACAAATTTTTGTCGAGGGCCACTATTCAAGCCCCTTACATTCCAGGAGAGGACAATCATTTTGAAGGGTTAGAGAAATGTGAATCCAAAGTCTTTACAGACGCAACCTCCACTAGAGACTCCCCCATCAAATTTAATTTCTCCAAATCCTTCTTTCTCCCCACTTTAGAAGACTTCTCCACCACACCTTTCTTTAGGTCCTTTTGAAGAATTCCCAATGAAGGAGAAGCCTTATTACCTTTTACCAAGCCTGCTCCCGATTTCACCAATGTGCTGGAGGGCCCTCCTTCCCCCAACATCATCTCCATAGAAGGCTCAGTCCTCCCATGAACCACCATACTTAGGTCTGATTCCAACTAGACAACCCCAATTTCCTGAGGAGTTTGGATGTGCTCTAGGAAAATGCCTTCATGAACCCCTTCTGAAACACCTTGATCCAAAATCAACAATCCTAGATTTACCTCCTGATGACCCAGATCATCAAGCACCTCAAATATATTACAAGAATCTCCATCTTGGTGATCCTTAAAGGTCCTCTTTTGGCCCTAGTTCCTATTATGAGCCTTAGCAGGAATAAAACCTTCAACATCTACAGCCTCAGCCGGCATGGTCTCCTTACCCTTGTCCCCCTTTGAGGGATTACAAGGAGGCTGAGTAGCCTGATTCCCTAGAGATTTAAACTTCAGGCACCTTCGCTGCAAATGCCCATATTCACGATAGATACGACAACGAAATGGCAAAGTCTCATAGTCAAGCTGCTACACCCAAGAGCATGAACCTGCACATATTTCCAAAGAATCTGAGATAGGGTTATTTAAATCCATTTCCACACATATACGAGCAAAAGTCATTACCTTTTTGTCCAGAGTTTGTTGAGAAGGACCCACTGGTTTTCCTAGTAATGAAGCAACTCGATGCAAAATGTCATTGCACCAAAATTCCACTGGAAATCTAGGGAGGCAAACCCAAACTGGCACCTGATTCAGAAGCTCCTCTGAAGGATCAAAACCCACATGCCATGGCTTAATGAATAGACCAACCTAGTTGTGGAAGTAAGGCCCACCTTCAAAAACTCTATTGCGATCCGCCATGCAATTAAATGTCACCATGAAATAGTTGTTTGCTAACAAAATTATTTCCATCTCACCCTCTGGGGACCAAGAGTGATGAGCCCATGATTCCATAAATTGGAGCAAAACACTCATTCCCAAAAATTTGCAGAGCAAAGCATGTTTTGAGAAATACTCAATGTCCTCCGCAATCGATTTAGGTTGGATAACCGACACTGGCCTTTCCTTGGAATGTTCAAGGCATCCATTTGTCTTTGGAATACGAGAACCACCAACGTGAACAAATCCGTCATTACTTGAGTCATTTGAAAACAAACTATTATTAAAAACTTTCATAGAATGATTTGGAGGCGAAGTCCCAAAAGTAGCACGAAAATCCAAAGGGGATTTGACCCCTTATGACTCCCTCTGAGCCATGCAAAATCAAGACCCAAAACTTTGTGAAGGAAAACTGAAAACCACACCCATGGAGCCCGTACTAGGTATGGATCGGACCAAAGGAGAGCCAAAACCAACTTAAAAGTGGCTGCCAGCACAGAGAACAAATGCAGCAAGGAGAAACCACCGAGAAAGAAAGCTTCTGCCCTAGCCATAACCCACATGCTAAGAGAAGAAAGCACACTGAGAGAGAGACACCACCCTTGCAACCTAAACAAACCCCACCCACAAGAAAACATGGCTAAGACACAGAGAAAGGACAAAGAATGAGCATGCAAAAAGGGCGAAGCCCTCATGCATGCCACGACCTCACACAAGGAGCCATTTTGGGCAACTCCATCACATTTCTATGTATGTATCAAGTCAGCTTTCAACATGTACGCATTTCTAAAAAGTATTTATTTTTTTAAATAATCAATAAAATAAAGAACGCATATGCATTTTGTAATGCATACACATTTTTCAAAATTGCGTATGCATTTTTAAAATTTAGAATTCCCAACCCACATGCAGCCTTGGTTTTAGGCTTGAGAAAGGATTGGCAATCTGAGCCTTAGCCTTTGACCTGCAACTAAAAAACTAAGGCAGATTAAAGAAGAATGTCCAACTTTGGCAATATGGCTGATGGACTTTTTTTCTAAGTCAATATATAAAATTAAAAACCATTAGAGAAAACGATGTCTACTTTCCAAATATATAAATTTTATTAATATTGGATTATGTTTGCTATTTTTTAATTAATTTCTAAGCAAACTAGTCCTTAAACTTGAAATATCAGGCTTTTTTTGTTTGTTAATAATTTTTTTTTGGTTAAGTTTCTTGTAAAAAAATTATATGGCATCAAACTTCGACAATTCTCTACACAATGAAAAAAAAAAAAAAAAATGTTTAGTTTAGGTCCAATTATGTTGTTTGTACACATTGATTTTTAAAAACAACAATTAAGCGAATAAAAATTCAATAAAAAAAATTCAACAAAAAATTACAAAAAAAATTCCACATCAATCTTCTTATTGTTAGCTCTCTTTTCCCAAAAGGAATTAGCAAAATACTTTTATTTGGGTCAAAAAATGGTGTCCGAAAAACATGGACTTTTAAAATGTGGTTTTTATAGATACCTATCAAAATTTAACTTCTATAATTTTGGTATTTGAATAATTTACATATTTGGAAACTAGATTCAAAATTAAAAATTTAATATTAATGACTTTTTTTAAGATTCATTATGTAAGTGCCTCAAATTTTCAGTCCAAGTGTGACAAATTCTAAAAAATAGAAAAAACACTTCCACTTTTTGAGCTTTTTGTGTACCCAACTTCTTGCATCAGCCCAAATACCACGGTAAAAATACATATGGCCCCTTACATGCTAAACATGGTCTATTACATGACATTACACCCTGTTACAAGTTGTCATAAGAATCCCTAGAAAATAGGAAATGCTCTTACATGCATCATAGACCATCAATAGATTATGCAAAGATTCTCTTACGCATGCCATATATGATTCTCACACCCAAAATGATATCCCCCACTTTTAGCCCTTACAGTTGTCATAGAATCTATCATAACATCCTTGAAAATAGGATTTCCATGTTATACCACTAAGTGGGCATATTTTGACAACTAATGACTTATTTTTCAAGGCATCGACATGTGGCAAAGGTGCCAACTCAAAATCTCATGACCCTTTTGATGGAGAAAATTTATTCAATAACATAAATGATATTTATCCATGGGAAAAAGTAAAGTAATAATAAATAAATAACTTAGGAATTTCCAAGGTTGAGACACCTTGATTCCCAATAGATCTGAGTGCACAATCATAGTTTGTAAGGAAACTGAAAGTTGTATGTACATATACTTTGCCAATTTTTTTGATCGTGAGAGTTGCAATGTTTCAAGTTACAGATGTGGTGCAAAGCCAATCAATTTTAGTGCAGGACCGATGAATTGTGGTGCACATGAAAATGTAGGTTTTTGGCTTCCTAAAATTTCTAACAATTGTAGTGTAATCTTTGATGATTGTGGTGTTTTGATAAATAGTTGTGGTGTTATGCTTTTTGGCCCTAATTTGATGTTTTCTAGATTGTTTTCCATTTATCGCAAGTTCAAGTTTGATCATAAAACATAAAAAACTCTTGAAAAATAGATTTGCTGATTTTGACTCTTTGACTTCTTGGTTATCAAGTATGTTTGCAAGCTTTCTTCCATGAAACTCGCTTGGCCTTTGTTAAAAAACAATGAAGAGAAGCACAACCTAAGCAATAATAGGGTTTGTCTAATAAATTTGGGCTTACCTCACCCCTGGAGGAGTGATGTAATCTGTGAATGAGGAGTGGGTGAAGCTAGAGTATTCCAAGGTCATGTGCCACCTTAACACTTCTTGCCTTGAAAGACATAAATCCAAATAAGGAACCTTGCCACCTCAACCAAGAATTGAATGTGGTAAGTAACTTCTCAAGATGATGCTATCATGATTCACTGACAATAGAAGACGACCAAAAAAATCTTAGGCTTCTAATACTAATTCCTTTCTAGGAGGTCAGTGAACACCAAAGGTATACTTTACAAGTGAGACACTTAAGCCTCTAGTCAACGTGACCGTGGTCAATTGTTCCATGATAGTATTGACACACAAGGCAGAATAGCCCTGAATAATGCTACTTTCACCTTCACACCTTTAATATAGCCTACCAAAAAAAAGTGCTTTGAGGTTGTCCCCCTTGAGTTCTCCATTAGGATGTGTCTCAAAGGTAGGCCTCATAAAAAAGAAAAAGAGATTGATATGTGTTTCTCTTACACTTGAGATAACACGAAGTGCAAGGGGAGAGGATACACACACATCAATCTGGGATTTAATACAATGTACAAGTGCACCAAACATGGAAGAAACTTGTTCTTTTTAAGCACCAATTCCAAATGTTCCTAATTTAGAAATCACAAACACATAATGGAACCCTGTAAGCAATTAGATGAGTATTTTAGATCAAAGGTCTTCTCCCAATGATTGCCACAAGTTGAAGATCAAATATTAGTAACATAGAAAACCTGTGCCCTAATGAATGCAAAAAGTAGAAAGTGAAAATATTAGATTTATACCCTCTTTTTGCTATGGTAGTCAATTGTGGTGCATGAAGGCTCAGATGCATCAAATAGTTGTGGTGTAGAAATAGATGATTGCAGTGAATATAATAGTGACTGTGACAAAAAAATAGTGGCTGTGACATGTTGATGAATAATTGTAGTGAACTGTTAAACGATTGCAATGCATAAACCTTAGGTTGCAAAAAAAATAGATTTGACAAAAAATAGCAAAACATAATGATGGGTATGATATTAGCGAACTGTTAGTATGTCAGAATAATAACCAAAAACCCAGAGAATGCCCTAAAACAATAATAATTAAATGATTTGAACTTGTGAACAATAACAGTAAGATGCATCATTTTGGGCGATGATTGCGACTCTATGATAAAAGATTGTGATATGTTGTACAACGATTGTGGCATTTTAAAGCTCAATTGTGTCGTTCTACAGATCAATTGTGACAAACTCATGAAAATCAGAATTTTGCTAAAATTTCATAATAATTAAATAATTAAAAATAATTATTTACCTATGGAAGATGAAAAATGATAAATAAATAATTAAATAAATAAAAATTTAATTATGGAGAGAAAAGGCTAATGAACAATTAAATAATTTAAATAATTATTTAATTATAGAAGAAAATGGAAACAAATAATTAAACAAATAAAATTTATTTAATTATGAGGGGAAAAGGGGTGTTAGTGATGTAGTTTAAATAAAATTGATATTTATTTAAATTAATCAAAGGAAGAATAAGATAAAGTGAATTAATTAAATAATTAAAATTATTTAATTATGTAAGGAGGAAGGCGAATTAGTGATAAAATATTGCTTGTAGGCTTGATACAGTTTTCAGTGTCTACAAAACCAATTTCAAAAGCAAGTAAATGCATTGCACCAATAAAATAGAGATTCTATTGCATATTTCCATAATGAAATATTGAATAAGAATGATTTCATATTGAACTTGCAAATTTTACCACATAAAAGTTTTCTCAGCTCCCTACCCTCCTTTCTCTTCCCACCTTCCTCTCTTCTTTCATGATTTTTCTTTATTCCTCATTTGAGTCCCTATCTTTTCACTTACATTTCTTGCATGTTTTCCATAAATCTCTCCTCGCTGCCCTTTTCTACACCACCAAAATAACCCTCAATAAATCCACTTCAAGTGAAGTAAAATCTTTTAACTCAACTAAACTCTCCACTAGGTGGAGTTTGAAATTCAAGGAGTCACACAATAAATACATTGTATTGATCAATAACCACCACTTTTGGTGGTATTGGTATATACTTAATATCCTTCTTTGCACAAAATTTGAATATATGAACATATACATATAAATATATCTATTTATATATTTATATATATATATACATACATATACATACATATACATATATACATATATATATATATATGTGTGTGTGTGTGTGTATACATGTATATGTATGTATGTTCATATGTATATATGTGTGTATGTATATATACATATACATATATATACACATACATACATACATATATATATATATATGTATACACCTTAAAATGGTCACATCACATTGTCAGTAATTAATTAAATATTCTTAATATTTAATTAAATCTTCGAATTCCATCTACGTATAAATAAATTTAAATAATTTATTTATATTTCTTCATTCTTTCATTTTAATCATCTTTTCTTATTCATTTCTTAATTAATTAAATAAATATTACAATTTATTTATATTAGTTATCAATAATCTTAGTTTGAATATTTTATTCAAATAAAGATTAAAATATTCTTCTTTTCTTCTAAATATCATTTATAATTAAATATTCTAAAATATTTAATTAATTCCTCTAATTCGATTCTAATATTCATTCATAATTAAATATTCCAAAATATTTAATTAATTCCTAAATCAATTTAATTTCTTCAAATATCTATTTATAATTAAATATTTCATAAAATATTTAATTAATTCTTCTAAAAATTTCATATTCTTCTAAAGTCATATCATAATTAAATATTTCAAAATATTTAATTAAATCTTCCATAGTATAAAAATCAAAAATCAAATGCAATAAATGAAATTAAATAAATTTATTTATTTAATTTGGGATTTATCTTCAACATCCGGGAAGCAAACTGCCAAAACAGAAAATTTAATTTCTTCTATTTTTGTGCAGGCTTGTTCCCGTGGGTTGAAGACAGGAATCCATCCTTCTCTCCAACCTCTCAACCTCTCCCATCTTCTTCTCAACTTCTTCATCTCTCACCATTCAAACTTACCAGACAATCTCATAGTCGTAGATTCTTGCCAGCCGGGATTGAGCCTGCAAAAATCTATAAATACAACAGCCGGGAGCTCCAAATCATATAGAAGCTTTCAGTAAAATAACTATAGGAAAATTTCATAGCATTCATAGAGTACTTTCATAGCATAGATAGTATTAGAATCATAGCAATAGCAATAGAATCATGATATCTTTCATTCACAGCCCCTGTGCATAATCACAGCCCCTGTCCATATCCGTATCAGCAATTCCATTTCATCAGCATATAGAATAGTGAAGCATTTTCCTTTTTGCATACTCGTTCTACAAGTTTCCATTTGAAGGAAGCCTAGCTTACACAATCTGAGAGCAACAGCTTCAAAAGAAATCACTGTAGATAGAGGAAAATGGGACGGCTCTGAAGAAATCTTGTTTATTTTTATTTATTTCAATTTCTTTAGATTAATGTTTCATTTAGTGTTTTGTTTTCAATTAGATTAACAATAAACAAACATACACATTTTTGGCGCCCACCGTGGGGCTCTTGCCCCCTTTTTTTAATATCTTTTTGCAGGTTTTTCTGACAGGTTACAGGTAAAAACAGCGAATAGCGCAAACAACACGTTTCAGGAATGTTATTTCCAGTTTAGCGCATTTGAAGACTATTGCAGTGCCCGTAACACTTATTGCAGCGCCCGTAACACTTATTGCAACGCTCGTAATCAATTTTGCAGCGTTCGTAACTATTTTTGCAGCGCCCGTAACACTTATTGCAGCGCTCGTGATCAATTTTGCAGCGCCCGTAAGGAGTTTTGCAGCGCCCATAAGGAATTTTGCAGCGCCTATAATGTCTGTTGCAGCGCAACTTTTAAATATCAGTATTGTAATTTGTAATTGTAAAATAATCTAACTGACTCCGACGCAGCCGCAGACAGTTAATAATTTCTAAGGATAAAACAAACCAATCCTAGGGTAGTCATCTAAAGTAAAACAAACCAATCCTAGGGTAGTCATCTAAAAGTAAAAATGAAGCAATCCTAGGGTAGTCATTTAAAGAAAAATGAACCAATCCTAGGGTAGACACTTCATCTTTCATTTTGGGCTTAAAATGAATCTTCTTTTTATGTGAAGCAATATCTTCACTTAGCTTAGAAAATTTTCATTTGGTGCTTAAAATACAGTAGTGTTTGCTTTGTCTTCGGTGATAGGCCTATGCTCTCCCCTTAACTGGGTGATCAAAATGCCAAACTCACCTATTTCCCTTTATGCATTTTATAGCTTTATTAAAACCTTGTAGAGAGCCTGCTCTTGTGGGAAAAAGTACTCACCCAAGAGGAACGACTCAAGTGGGTTCAAGCCAAAGCCAGGCTATTCCACCCCACTCTAAAATTTAAAGAAAATTGGGGAAACCCTCTTTTGACGGTAGTGTGCATTGATAACCATCCCCAAAGCCTTTGTTCTAAAGGTAGGGAGGTCTCTCGAGGGAGTCTATCATTTGCCACACCGAACGGAAACCCTTACTACGAACCTAGTGTAGTATCTTATTGAGTCAGTTTCCGAACATCATTTCAATCACAGTGCAGGGGAGGGAAGAATCTACCCCCAAGATACTCACCATATAACTGCCAAGGATTGTTTGCTCAGGGGATCCGGTATCCACTTCCGTCACTCTGAGTACGCACCTGGAAAAGACAAAAATACTGCACCTTTCGGGGGTGACATGGCTGTGTGAGTCGACGCAGTTCTAAGATGTGGGCTGTTGATTGCTATGATGACCTACTTGAGAACTAAGAGTGAGTCTGTTTGAAGTGCTTGTCATGTGTAAAACCCGTTAAAACACTTTTTGAACAACATTTTGGTTATACACTTGATGTTTAGCATAGGACTTAAGACAACTGTTTTAAAACTTGTTTGATGTGTTTTCAATACATTAATTTAGATAAGATCATCCAAAACACTCATTATCACATTGATCAATCTCATGTTATGAGATTGGAAATCCACAAAATTTGTAAAGAAATCCGTTTCCAAAAGGATTAAGAAGCCAAAGAAACCCCTCAATCATAAGAAATTATTGAAGAAGCAACGATTCTTGTATCAAAGTCGAAAAGTTTTACTCAAATATAGAACCTTTCTTCATAGGTATCATGATTGTGTTAGAGGTCTTTCAGATGATTATGCTATAGAGCCCTTGTATTCACAAGCTTACTTTCAAAGAAGAGCCCTTTCTCAAAGGCATAACCATAGTCAACGCATTTGTTTTAGTTATATTCCTCAACCCGCAATCGAATATTCTACTTGTCCAAATCAAATTTTACAATAGAGAACTTAGAATACATTAGGCATCTATCATAAAATCCATCCTTTTACAAAGCCATGATCAAAACTTCATAAAGTGCAAAATCATCCTTTTCTTGATCTTTTGCTTACATTCCCGCTAAATAGGATTTTCATCCTTTCACTTAGGGAACAACACAAGCTACAAGATTAGAAATTTTGTGTAAGTCATAGAATCATCATTCTATCCTGACTTTCATATAGATCACATAAATTGCATTATTTCACTCTTTTGATCAAAAGTGAGTAGAATTTGGAGCAAAATCTATGCTTGTCTTCACGAGATCTCAAAAACAAATGGAAAAAGATGAGGGAGAAACCACTACCAGTAAAATGGGTGACCGAAATGAAAAAGAAGAGGAAACGTTTAATCTTGATGAGTTAACAGAAGAAAAGCTTCAAGAAGCAGAACAAGATCCTCAATTCCATACTCTTATGGAAAGAATTTTAGAACGTAACAAAGAAAAATATTTTCTTTCATTAGCTAATCAGGGAGCTAAGTTGCCTCACACTTTTGACATAGAAAGGATTAAACAAAATCCTGAAACTCCTCCTAATGACTTTAGTGCTCTTAACCAACAGATAAAAGAATTACAAGGGCAAATAAAGGAAATGCAAGGAGGTACAACAAAGAAATATGTTTTGGAAGACATATCTCCTTATCCATTTGATAGGAGTCTTCAAATGATTCCGTTTCCAAAACATTGCGAAATTCCTAAGTATGATAGGTATAATGGAAAAATTGATCCTATTGACCATGTTAGGGATTTCCGAAACATGAGTCTTGAATTTGCCTATGACGATACTTACTTGATGCGATTATTTCCACGAAGTCTAGGTGTACAATCCATGGAGTGGCTTTCAAAAATAACTCCACCTATCAAAACTTTTGAGGAGTTGATAAATCAGTTTATCTCAGAGTACTCCTACAACATTCAACACCAAATAACAATGCTTGATCTTTGTAAAGTGAAACAAAAAGTAGGAGAACCCTTTACTACATTTTTACAAAGGTGGAGAAGGTTATTTGCACAATATTCTCATCCTATTCTTGAAAAGGAAAAGATGGATATCTTTATCAATAGCCTTGATCCGTAATTGCTATAGGCTTAACCTTCATTGTCCTCATATATAACTTTAAAAATTGATTGAAATGTGCACCACCATTGAAGGGTCAGTTTTGGTTAAAGGGGAGTGATAAACTGATAATCCAAGCACCAAATCAAAACAACAACGATAAACAAGGTTTGGAACATAAACAAAATGTTGTCAATGATGGCAAGTGGATGCACCTACGCATGTACCATCTGCTTTAATTTATCAAGTGTCAATGCAAATCCGCACAAGGAAATACAATTCAACATGAAACAAATAATCAACAAGGACAAATTTGCTAAAGAGAATACATCAATCAAAATACCACCAAAATCAATATGGTAATTTCCAGTAATCTTGGCAATGCACAACAAAGAACCTGGCTCAGACCATCATTCTTTCTACACCACGGTAAATTATTGCTTTGGGTCAATCTCTTGAGTCTTCAAGGAGCTTCTTGATATTAAGAAGTTATCACCTTAACACCAATAAAGATATTATTATGGTCATTTAGTTAAAACCATCATCATGAATGGACTCAGACATTGCAATCATCATCATGTAGTCATATGAACAAATAATTGTCAATCTTTGAAAAATCTAGTACAAGATTTAATTGACAATGGTACCATTACAATTGAGGGACATCATACCAATGATGATCATCAAGCATTCAAAGATCCTTTGCCAAACTATCAAAAGGGAGAAACATCGGATACCAAAGCCAAAAGCATACATAATGTTGAAGACAATATAATCCGTCACATTCACACAGATGATAATCGGGTTAATGTTATCAAAATCAAAGGAAAACAAGAATATCAACAGGTTAATGTAACAACAAGAGGTCAAGCAAAGGTTGTTTTAAAAGGAAGTTCATCTAAAACAACTATTTCTTCTCCAAGTCAGTATAATCTAGTTGATCAATTGAGAAAAACATCAGCTCAAATATCCATTCTTGAACTTCTCAAAATATCCCCCATACACAAGAATATTTTAGAAGAAGCTCTTGTTAATACAACTGTTGATACTGATCTAGATGCAAACAAATTTCAAGCCATGGTGGGACATTTATCTTCCCCCACTTGTCTTTCATTTTCGGACAAAGATGATGCTTCCATGACACATCCACATAATTCCTCACTCTATCTTGAAGTCATGATCCATAAACATCGAATTAGACGTGTCTTAATAGATGGAGGATCTGGTTTGAATATTTGTACCTTAAAATTAATAAATGCCTTAGGAATTTCAGAAAATCAAATTGACCCACGAAGGAAGATAACCATCAAGGCATATGATGATGAAGAAAGAGCTTCTAAAGGATTAATATTACTACCTATCAGAGTGGGACCTGTTGTGAAGAATACATTTTGTCAGGTTCTAGATTGAGATCTGTCTTATAACATACTTTTGGGTCGTCCATGGATTCATGATATGCAAGCAGTACCATCAACATATCATCAATGTATCGCTCAAGGATGGACAAGAAATAACTATACAAGCTGATTACTATAGTACCCAAACTTGTTCAAATCTTTGAGTAACTCAAGATGTCTTTGTGCCACACAATAGGGAAGCTCTTGCTGTTTCTTCTTCCAATCTACAAGTCCAATTGCAAGAATTGACAAAGAATCTTGATACTAAGTTGAATTTTAAAGACAAAGGGGTAGGTGAATATTCACTATCTCTTTCTACTTTACCTCCTTCTCCAAGATCACATGGTTTACCAACTTTATCAAATCAAAAGATTGCAACCGTTTCTACATCTCAAACTTTTGTGCCAATCACAAAGTTTGATGGAAAATTCATTAGAGCTAATACCACTGAAGAAGAAGCTGAAGATAGAGGCATCCTAAATTGGCTATACAAAGATGAAGATGAATCTCTCTTGCATATTAAGTTGCCTAAAGAACAATATGGTAAGGGATACGCTATCATGCAAAAGATGGGCTATGAAGGGAATGGTCCTATAGGGAAACGAAGAGAAGGAATTGTGGAACCAATTCAACCTATTTCAAAACATTCAAGTGATAAAATAGGACTTGGATATGGTAAAGATAAAGAAGAATCTACTTCACAGCAAGCACAATTAACTCATGAAGGAGGATCAGTGTCAGATAAATCTCATGAATCAGTTTTCCAATTGCAAAATAGTTCAGATATTGATTCTAATGAATATGAATGGGACACCATTTATAATGATGAATTTTGGAGGGATAAACAAGTTGATACTATACATAAATATGCACCTGTTCTTATACAAGGAGAAGGCTCAAGGTCTCCATTTGATTTTGTTTTACAAAGCGATCATGACTCAAGTGAGGAAGAATCAGATTCTAACGAGATTGACAATCAACAGGAGAATACTATTATAGACCTTGTTTACCATGAGGATGATAACCATATCATGACTTTGACAATTCAAGACCTTATCCAACCTAATGATCCTATGCCTTTAGTTTATCCAGAACTTATAGATTGGGACATTGACGCACCTATCCATATTCCTACATTCAGTAATGATGAAGACATTATAAATTTTCTTTGTTCCTCAAATGAAGAAAACAATTGTTTCATTCAAGATGTTTATACTCATGATTTTGATAAGGAGGGTGTCAAGTCTCTTAGCTGCAAAATAAATGAAATAAAAGATGGATCTATTGGTGAAAACTGAAAAATGGCAGTGATAGATCAAAACAAGAGAAAAATAAAGAGCGAATCTGACAGTGAAAACCTTTCTGAGGCACTGAAGGATGAGAAACTTGACACTCTTCCCAAGTATCATCATGAAAGATCTTCTATTTTGATTGAACCAACGGAATCAATCAAGATAAGTACAGCAGAGCAGCCAAAAGTTTTGCAAATTGCAGCATCATTAACAGTTGAAGAAGTCCTGAAATTCATGGAATTCTTGAAGGAGAATCAAATTAACTTTGCTTGGTCATATGCTGATATGCCAGGGTTAGATCCTAATTTAACAATGCATCATTTATCTATCAAACCTGGGACAAAGCCTGCAAAGCAAAAGCTCAGAAAAATGCATCCACATGTTGCATTATTATCAAAAGAAGAATTAAAGAAACTTTTGGATGTTGGATCTATTCAACTATTGACTACAGCAGTAATGGATTTCAACAAAATTTATTTTCAAAGTCGGATGGAAGGATCGCAGTTTGTACGCATTTCGTGGATTTAAATAAAGCTTCTGCCCTTAAAGATGATTTTCTCTGCCCAAATATATGTTGCTGATTGTTGGACTTAACCGGTCATGCAATGTATTCCATTAATGGATGGATTTTCAAGATACAACTGCATAAAAATTGCACCAGAAGATCAAGATAAAACAGCGTTCACATGTCCTTGGGGTACCTATTGTTGGAATGTAATGCCATTCGGGTTAAAGAATGTTGGAGCTACTTATCAAAGAGCAATGACAACTATTTTTCATGATATGATGCATACATTCATGGAAGATTATGTTGATGATTTACTTGCCAAATCTCATACATGAGACAAACAACTCATTTGAAACCATTCAAGAAATGTCTGTGTTACATCCGAAAACCTTAGGGTACATTATTTCGTAAAAGGGAAGGGAAGTTGGATCCGCAAAAGAAGAAGCGGTACTGACATGCTCTGTCTAAGAAATATTAGTCAAATAAGATCATCTGTATGGTGATTACAGTCCATTAGAAGGTTTATAGCTCAACTCGTAGATAAAAGCTTGCCATTTACACATTTATTGCATAAAAATGTCCCATTCAAATGGGATGACAAATGTGAAGCAGCATTCAATCAGATCAAGCAATATCTTACGCATCCACCAGTTTTAATTCCACCTATTCTAGGAGAGCCACTCATACTCTATATTTCAGAAACAATATCTTTTGTTACTACTAGCACAAGAAGATTCTACAGTAAAGAAAGGGCTTGCTATATTATATCAGCGCAATTCAACAAGACACACAGTTAAACGCTTTTATTGGAAAAGATT
Organism: Sequoia sempervirens; assembly: GCA_007258455.2. Classification (NCBI taxonomy): domain Eukaryota; kingdom Viridiplantae; phylum Streptophyta; class Pinopsida; order Cupressales; family Cupressaceae; genus Sequoia; species Sequoia sempervirens. The sequence goes on from VDFB02000363.1 coordinate 28,285,253, forward strand.
AAAGAGCTTTCCCAAAGTATACATTATATGTTATTTGACAACAGTGATTTGATCCATTGAAATACCTGACAAGGTATTACTTTAACAGAAGACTTGCAAATGGTAATGATCTTAAGTGAGTTTGACATTCACTATGTAGATCAAAAGCTATTAAAGGATGCCTCATTGCGTATCATTATCAAGCTCCTTTACAAGAAGACAATCCAATGCATATTGAGTTTCCTGATGCAGATGTCTTTATAACAACAATTCAGAGACCGTGGGCATTGTACTTTGATGATCTTATACACAATATGGCTCGGGGGCAGGGATTATTTTTGTTACAATCTAAGGACACATGTACCATTTCACGTATCATATATTTTATTGATGTTTCCTTGCACAACAATATAGTTGAACATGAGGCATTACCGATAGGATTGAAAATAACTTTGAATGGTATACATTTCAGAAATGGAAGTTTATGGTATTCACAACTTGTCATTAATCAAATTAATGATGATTATCAAACTAAAGATGATAAGTTGCTACCATATAAGAACATGGTGGATGATTATAAGAAATATTTTGTGTCAATCAAATTTTCACAAATATCAAGGATTGACAATAAAGTTGCAGATGCAATGGCTACCATTGCTTCCTTATTACAAATATCAGAAGATCAAACCAAGTATGAATTCTTGGTGGAACAATTGTTTTCTCCTGCCTATGATAATCTTGAAACCCAAGTTATATGTCATTTGACCGATTCAGATTCACCTTTATATGGCAGGACTTATACCTATTTGAAAGATAATATCTTGCCTTTAGATTTATCCCGCAACCAAAAACAGAATTTCATTCGCCAATCATCCCGTTATACCTTAATTGCCAATATCCTTTATCGACGTGGTCTTGATGGTACACTCCTTAGATGTCTTGAATGTGACGAATCTGAAAAATCCTTACAAGAGGTTCACAGTGGTATTTGTGGAACTCATTCGAGTGGTTGGACCTTAGCGAAGAAACTTGTCAGAATGGGATACTATTGGCCTACCATGGAGCAAGATTCTTTTACTTTTGTCAAGAAGTGTTCTAAATGTTAGATTCACGGGAATCTTATTCATGCACCTACACAAGAACTGCAACCTTTCATTTCGACATGGCCTTTTTCTCAATGGGGATTAGATCTTGTTGGTAAAATACATCCTTCATCGTCAAATGGTCATAAATTTATCATTACAGCTACGGAGTATTTTACAAAATGGATTGAAGTTGTTCCTTTAACAACAGTGACTGGTAAACAACATTCTTTATTTATCCCCGAATTACATTATTTGTAGATATGGAATTCCTAATTCTATTGTTACGGATAATGGAAGACCTTTTAAGAATCAGGATGTTGATGAACTTTGTGAAAGATTTCGCATCCAACACAGGTTCTCTACACCTTATTATCCACAGGGTAATGGTCAAGCAGAAGCTTCTAACAAAACCATCTTGAAGATATTGAAGAAGACAGTAAATGACGCTGGACGTGATTGGCATGTTCAACTCAACCCAGCTTTGTGGGCATATAGAACCAGTGTTCACACACCAACAGGAGCTACACCATATGCTTTAGTCTATGGAGCAGAAGCAATTTTACCATTAGAAGTTGAAATACCTTCGCTTAGGGTTTCACTCAAGGGATTGATAAGTGATGAAGACTACAGGGTTTCTCGCCTTCAGGAACTAGAATTGTTAGATGAAAGGCCAACATGCAGCTGATCATTTGAAAGGTTATCAACAAGTTATGTCTCGTAGTTATAATCACAGAGTTAAACCACGGGCATTTCAAGTGGGTGACTTAGTTTTGAGAGAAAATCCACGTAATCAGCAAGACAGAGAAAAGAAAGGAAAATTTGAACCTAATTGGCTTGGTCCATTTGTTATCGTAGCAGCATATGGTTCTGGTGCATATCAGTTATCCACATCAAAGGGGGACCTGTTTGAAGAGCCAATCAATAGTATTCATCTGAAAAAGTTCTACATTAAAAAGTCCTGAAAAAATCATAAAAAATCATAAAAAGTCCTGAAAAAATCAAAAAAATCATAAAAAGTCCTTGAAAAAAATCCAAAAAATCAGAAATTTTTTGAAAAAGTGCAATAAAAACAAGTGGTGAAAACTTGGCAAACAAGCGCTACTTGTGATCAAAATGGGCTCCTCCATTTATTAGTTTATGTCTTGTTTTCACTTTCGGCATCATCCATCCGCAACTATCATTTGTATATATCTTCCATTATCCATATCATATAGTGGGAATCTTTTCATCATGGCTTGATGAAATTTGTACATATTTTTTATCTTTAGGTTGTGTTTACACTGGGGGCAAAACACAGAAACATACACTGAACAAATAGGAGAGGACAACAAGCTTTTTGAATATCACAAACAGACAAATAACAGTTTGACAAAACACAACAAACATTGTCGTATCAAATCAATCACAACATGTTTATTCAATACCAATGGAAATCGAAACAACATGCTTCAAACAAATGAGAATATCAATGATGATGACCAAAACTTGGATGATCTTAATTTGAATAAATGTTTGAAATACTTTAAGCAGGATTTGAATGGTTGTTTGATTTTTTATCATATCTCTAGAGCGATTCGATGATGTACTGAACTAGAAAATCAAGGAAGGAATATGATTTTTCTTTGTCTGATGTTTGCGAAGAAATCATTAGTACTATGCAAATTGGCCGCGAGACATGTTCTACTATGTATCATGGATGACATTTCGGAATTTGCATGGGAAACGGGTTAACTCTTGTCTGTTTATGCAAGCAATACTCAAGTCATCTCGGTTCAATTATACCTAGATGCTTGTATTAACTTGCTATATTAAAAATCATGAAAGCAATACTCAGGTCATCACTGGTGCTAACATACCCTTTGATGCTAGTATTAAATTTCAACATTTCAAAGCTCTATGATGATACAAAAAGCATGAATAAGTTCTTCAAATGGCAATGTTGTATGGATGTCCTGCATGGTTAGTATAGATTACATTCATGTTAGAATCTACATTTTGCATTTATAGATTTCTAAAAGGCTGGCAAAGAATCAAATGTTTATATCTTTTCAAATACATGACTGAGTATATTTTGACATTCACAAAAACATCATTTCATACATTTTTCATATATATATTTGCATTATAAAATCAAAGCATACATTACATACATCATTACATCATACATTCATTCATCAAATAAACTTCATCTCATACAATCATGAATATAAATATCATAAATCATGAAACCATCATATAGTACACATTATATGGATACATCATATATCATGTAAAATCATCGTTGCATTTCATATATCTCAAAAATGAATGTTAAAATATACAAGGATGTCAACTACAAAAGATATAATATCATCAAAAATGTGATCATTTCACGGTGTATACAAAATGTCTCAACAGAATATCATGAAAGAATCATATACAATGCACTAGGCAGAGCTATCCTCTGATGGAGCTGGCCTAGGACCTGTACCACCTGCCCCTGATGGACCTGTATCACCTACCCCTGATGGACCTGCTCCGCCTGTCCCTCGTGGCCCTCTAGGAGGTAATGGCTGTGTCACACCCCTGCTGGTAGTACGAGAGCGACCATGAGTAGATCGTGACTGAGTGTAGCTCTCTCTTTGCTCAGGTGGAACTGCATTATGATATCTAGTACGATAGAACTCTGCCTCTCGGGTAGCTCTAGTAACCTCCCTCATCATGTCACCTGTCAAGGTGCTACCTGCTACTCTCTGTAGGCTATCTGCCAAGGCAATGGCCTGCTCACTCTGCTGTCTAGCTGCATCTCTCTCAGCAGTAATCAAAGTCACCTGACTCTGCAACTGTGTAATCAAGGCATGTGCCTGTGATAGCTGAGCCTGCAAGCTCTGTATTATACTCTGTAGAGACTATATCTGACTAGATACAGTCGGATCTACGAAAGGGGATGGGTCAGTGTGCCTCATCTATGGTCCACCTCTGCCTCCTCTACCTCCTCTGCCACCTCTTCTACCGCCTCTCCTGCCACCTCTATCTCCACCCCTACCATCACCACCATCATCTCCATCTGAGTCATCATCTCCACTACTCTCCTCATCATCACTGTCCTCTGAATCATCATCTCCTGACTCTGAGTCCCTTTGTCGACGTCTCTGAGCAATAATAGGAGCAATAGCCTCATCAGGATCAAACATACGTGGCGGTGGATGCTCTAGGACATACTGTACATACTCTGGTGTCGCCCCTGCATCAAGAACATCCACCCGGTAATCCCACATCTGTGCTCCTAAACTGGTGAACTCTGCCACCACTACCTCATAAGAGATATGTGGGCCCCACACTGCAAGCTCTGGCTGTCGCCGCACATAAATAGCTGAACCAACAGGCATACCCTGAATCCGACCAAACTGTCGCAATACTCGCCCAGCAAGAAATCTCTCCAGGATCCATATCATCTGTCCAATCAAAAATTTGGAAGTGCATACAAAAGGCATCTCCCTCGCATCCTCTGGCCATGGCTCACAATCCAAATATGGCCTCCAGCATACTATATCCAGACTATCTAATAGCCGCTGCCAATATACTAGTTTGCCCAGTCTCGACTGAGCAATAATATGCGCATATCTCCATCTGTATGCTTGACCAGCTGGTTGCTATCCTTGGGTCAATGGACGTAAAATAGCAAAATGCTCCCATGCCCATATCTATAGTAATGAGCACCCAACAGCAAAACTTCGGCCTCTACCATATACGATATGATGTAGCTCGTCATATAGGTGGGCTAACATACATGTACCCCATGCATACCGTGTCCCCTGCATCACCATACTCTCCAAAACACGACCCCATTTGATCGCAAACCCCTTCGACCTATAGTTGGGGCACAACACACCTCCAATAAATCATGCAAGCACAGCTGGTAATGGTGGATAGGTATCTATAATCTCACCCCATGGGATGAAATATCCGGCAATCTGATCATCTCTGAATATCCGTCTCAAAGAAAGAGTACCTCCAACCTCTCGTCTATCAAAAACAACTATCTCTCCCATCACTGGGATCCGTAGGATGCGATATACGTCCTCGGGGGTCACTATAATCTCGCCTGTCGGTAAATGAAAAGTGTTGGTGTCGCTATGCCACCGCTCTGCAAGTGCTGTCAATAGGGCCCTGTTGAGGCGAACCTCGGGCATATCAAGTAATGAACTCAAACCGCAAGCATCAATCACATCTCTATCTGACTGTAACAAATGTGGAATCAATGTCCATGTGCTCGGAAATGTCTCTCGTAACTGCAAGACACCTAGTCTCTCCTGTTCACATACATCATCAAAGCAACATCGATATCAAATCATCATAACATATCAATCCAAAACTGAATATCAAATTATTTGTTTTTCATTATCATTATGAAATGCGAATAATATCAAAATCATGTTTGTTTTTAACAACCTTAGAAGCAAACGAATCAATCAAACTATTTGTTTTTCATCATCATGGAACGCAAATAATCAACATCAAGTTTCTTTCTAACAACTTTAGGAGAAAACTTATTTGTCCTATTTGTTTTTAACAACTTTAAAAGCAAATTTATTAGCTACTATTTGTTTTCCAACAACTTTGGGAACAAATTTATCATTCACAACAACATACAATCAAAAGCACTACAGAACTACTTATGGGCGCTACAAAATTCCTTATCAGCGCTAAAGAAATTTAGGTGCTACAGAATCAATTAATAGTGCTACGCTTTTTATCAAAGGCGCTACGAAATTTTATACGCTATGCAATTGTATGCACTATGAAAACTATTAAATGCGCTGCAAAATCTATTATCGGCACTACGAAATCAAATGCGCTACGAAATATGTTAAATGCGCTATGATAAGTGTCAAATGTGCTATCAAATTGAATGCGCTACGAAAAGTATCAGACATACGCACAAAAACCTTTTACGGGCACTAAACTCATTTTTAAACAAACATTGAAAACATGAAAACAGAAAAATTTCTAGGAGACGCGACGCTTAGACACACCTGAGTCCATAGCACTAGCCCGCTGATGTCGCCTGACATACCGAAACGGTAAGTCATGAAACTACAAGTGCTATGATTATCAACTTAGAGTTTAAAATTTGTAAATTTACTAGGTTAAACTGAAAATGATAATGAAAAAAATGACATTTTAACCTATAATGGTAAAATGGATGCATTTTTATCATATTTTCACATAAGCAGGGGCAACTTCTTCATCAAATTTTCATTTTATATCTCTTTGGGTCAATTTCTTCAAATCATTAGTTTCGAACGATGAATCGACATCTTCAAAATCCATAAAAATCAAAAAATTTCATTAAAAATAAAAATAAAAATCGATTCATTGTTCGCGGGGGAATATACCTATCAACATTTCGATAGTCAACATTTGGGTTAAAATTCAAAATTCTTTGAAGCAATGCGTAAAACACATCACTTCAAAGAGGGGCAAAATGTATACACCTTAAAATGGTCACATCACATTGTCTGGTAATTAATTAAATATTCTTAATATTTAATTAAATCTCCGAATTCCATCTACGTATAAATAAATTTAAATAATTTATTTATATTTCTTCATTCTTTCATTTTAATCATCTTTTCTTATTCATTTTTTAATTAATTAAATAAATATTACAATTTATTTATATTAGTTATCAATAATCTTAGTTTGAATATTTTATTCAAATAAAGATTAAAATATTCTTCTTTTCTTCTAAATATCATTTATAATTAAATATTCTAAAATATTTAATTAATTCCTCTAATTCGATTCTAATATTCATTCATAATTAAATATTCCAAAATATTTAATTAATTCCTAAATCAATTTAATTTCTTCAAATATCTATTTATAATTAAATATTTCATAAAATATTTAATTAATTCTTCTAAAAATTTCATATTCTTCTAAAGTCATATCATAATTAAATATTTCAAAATATTTAATTAAATCTTCCATAGTATAAAAAATCAAAAATCAAATGCAATAAATGAAATTAAATAAATTTATTTATTTAATTTGGGATTTATCTTCAACATCCGGGAAGCAAACTGCCAAAACAGAAAATTTAATTTCCTCGTTTTGTGCAGGCTTGTTCCCGTGGGTTGAAGATAGGAATCCATCCTTCTCTCCAACCTCTCAACCTCTCCCATCTTCTTCTCAACTTCTTCATCTCTCACCATTCAAACTTACCAGACAATCTCATAGCCGTAGATTCTTGCCAGCCGGGATTGAGCCTGCAAAAATCTATAAATACAACCCGGGAGCTCCAAATCATATAGAAGCTTTCAGTAAAATAACTATAGGAAAATTTCAGTATTATAGCATTCATAGAGTACTTTCATAGCATAGATAGTATTAGAATCATAGCAATAGCAATAGAATCATGATATCTTTCATTCACAGCCCCTGTGCATAATCACAGCCCCTGTCCATATCCGTATCAGCAATTCCATTTCATCAGCATATAGAATAGTGAAGCATTTTCCTTTTTGCATACTCGTTCTACAAGTTGCCATTTGAAGGAAGCCTAGCTTACACAATCTGAGAGCAACAGCTTCAAAAGAAATCACTGTAGATAGAGGAAAATGGGACGGCTCTGAAGAAATCTTGTTTATTTTTATTTATTTCAATTTCTTTAGATTAATGTTTCATTTAGTGTTTTGTTTTCAATTAGATTAATAAATAAACAAACATACACAATATATATATATATATATATATATATATATATATATATATATATATATATTTTTATATATATATACATATATATAACTATATATGCACATACACATACACATACACATACACATACACATACACATACACATACACATGTAACTAAGGGAATTTTCCTAGGGTTAGTAGATTAAAGCATTAACATAAAAACCCAAAGTGATAATGAAGTGCAAAGGAATAAAATGAAAACAAATGAAACAATCTCACCAAAATTTCTTCATTCTTCATGGCTGACCTCCATTATACCTTCTCAACTTGCTGCAAATATGATGTTGCTCTCAGATTTGATGCGAACAATCTAATGACAATGACAAGCCCTAAGCAAATGTTGAAGGATTTGAGTGATTACATGCAATACTAAAGTAGAATGCAACTAGTAAGCATATAAACTATGTCTAAATTATGCTAAATGAAATGTAAATATGCCTATGACAAGAGCTAAGATGACAAGATTGCAAGAAAATGACAAGAGTGCCTAAAACAAGATTGCATGAGGTCTAGATAGCATGAGGTGACAAAATGAGACCAATATTGCCATTTTATTGAAAATGCAATTTTGAGTGAATGACCAAGATCAAAAGTTGACAAATGCCCTAGAATCAATGGAAAAGATTCAATTTGACAACCCATAATTAGGGTTAGGGCAACATTATGTCAAATTCAAAATGAATGTACAGGATTGATTTTTAGAAAATCAAATCAAGGGTTGACAATGCATGTGACAAGAGATAAGATTGGCATAGAAAAAGAGGTGGCTGGAAAATAGAATAATAAATGGTAATTATTTGATTTTTGAGGAAAAAGACTATTTTGAATTAAAAATTAATTTAATTCAAAAGGTGGGAGCACATGACAGTAAATAATTAATTCTAAATTATTTACTAAAAGAGGGAAATTTCAAATTAAATAATTAAAGATAATTATTTAATTAGAGAAGATGACCAATAATTAAATAGATTAAAGAATTTATTTAGTTATAAGAAGACTTAAGAATTAATGACATTAAATAAATAAATTTTTTTTATCTATTTAATAATCAGGAAAACATAACGAATAAAGATAATTAAATAAATTAAGAAATTTATTTAATCATGGGAAGATATTAGACAATTAGTGACGTATTAAATAAATAAATAAAATTTATTTATTTAATAATCATGAATAAAAAGGGATGAATTAATTAAATAATTATGAATTATTTAATTAATAGATGAAGGTGGACCATTGACATAATTAAAATGTCTTAATTATGCTAGGAAGAAGAAGGTGAAAAATAGAGCTTGTAGGCCTAGGTCATTTTTATGTGTTTACATTTTGCCCCTCTTTGTCATAATGCAGACTATCGCATTGTGACAAAGAAAATAAATCACAGTCATATCCTAGCGAAGGTACGAAGTAGCTATGCCCCCTCACAAAAAAATTCAAATTTTGGCCCGAGGATAGAAAAATTTGGAAAGTGTCCCGACAAGTGAATTTGATGACTAGAAAAGCGATGGCGCAGATAGTTTTAGATTTCAAGGGGTTTAAAGCAGCCAAAAAGGGTAGTTAAAGTCAGTCAAAAGAGTCTTCAGTAATAAAAGGTTTGACAAATGCCATTTTGATCCTATAAATAGGTTGAAAATGGGGTAAAAGTCAATTCATTTTCAGTTTCGGAAATTTTTTCAAATTTTGGTCTAGGGATAGAAAAATTTGGAAAGTGTCCTGACAAGTGAATTTGATGACCAAAAAAGTGATGGCACAGATAGTTTCGAATTTCGAGGGGTTTAAAGAAGCCAAAAAGGGTAGTCAAAGTTGGTCAAAAAATCCTTTAGTAATAAAAGGTTTGACAAATGCCATTTTGACCCTATAAATAGGTTGAAAATGGGGTAAAAGTCAATTCATTTTCACTTTTCACCTTAGTAAATTTGAGAGCTCCGAGCTTTGAGGACTTTGGTGAAGATGGTGATTTCAGTGATTGAGCACTGTGGGGAGATTGTGCGGACCTATAGGCAACTAGAGGGCTTAGAGCCAGCGGTACATACCCCTATCTTACTTTGTCATTTCATCATTTTTCATGCCATTTGTAGGGTTTTAGGTCAAATAAAAAATGTGCTATGATGCATATGCATGCACATAAGTTGCATTCATGCATGCATTTGACACACTCAATGCATCACAATGCAAACGCGAAAGGTCATTAGGTTAGGACAATGGAGTGTGACACATCTGCAAAAAATCGTGACACATTTGCCAAGTTGCGTTGCAATCGAAGGATGTAATACCACATTCGAAATATTGCAATGCATTCGCGGACCCAAGCAATGCTTTTGAACTAAGTGACGCATGTGACAAAAATCGCGATGCAATTACTTTGCTGTGACGGAAACACAAGCGGGAGTGACACAATCACCAAATAAAGACGCAATCATTGTACAGAGTGACGCAAACACCTTATTGCGATGCAAATGAAGTCAATGCGATGCATTTGAATTTGACTTTTACCAAGGCCGACTTTGTTTAATTTCAAATTTGAAATTCTTTTGAGTTAGATAAATGATAATGGTGATTTTCAATAAGGTGCTAATGTGTGTTCTAACATGTGCAGAGATAGTTAGTGCCCATTTACATGTGCAAGAGCAAGCCATCCATATATAGATTTTAGGATCAGCTGCGGGAGAGAGAGTGACGGCGATTGATGTGGCTGGGACTTTACTATGTCACCTATATGCCCATTATCCGAGCAAATAGGGGGATTTTGACTGCACTTTGTGAGAGGTGGAATTTTGAGACATGCTCCTTCCACTTGCCAACGGCGGAGGCTACTGTCACTCTTGAGGATGTGTATTGGATCCTTCGCCTACCGATTCGAGGAGAGTGGATAGTATACGATCCACAACATGGGTATTAGAAACTCACAACCTATTATTATGCTCAGGGCACAGGTTTGGGGATTGAGGGCTATGAAATCCGCTAGGAGTTCATGGCAGAGAATTATGGGCGATTCAATGCTCTTTTGGTGACATTGATTAGAGGTGTATTGATTCCGAACCGTCGAGGACATGGATTTCCTATTGGCTGGGGTGATGTGCTCATTAGGATAAGATGGGACAGGACCGTGTATGCTTGAGGACCTTGCCTATTTGGGATGTTATATCATCAGTTACATGAGGTGGCCTACGGGAGAGCATAGAGCATTGGTTACAGGATGACGCTCCTGATGATCTAGGTGTGGGAGCACATTGCTATTTTTTGTCTACCTATCCAAAGACCACAGTTGGTGGATGGCATGCCATATGTCTATTATTATGTGAGTGCATTGCAACAAACCTGAGTTGGTGAGACAGGATACTGGAGGAATAGGATTGACACTATGATATCTTTCATCTAGAGGCCATACAGGGACTACGGGTAGTGGGAGGATGAGGCCGATCATCTTAGTTTTTGTAGGCAGTTCAAATATTTGATTGGACAAACTATATAGAGCCAGCTGATTATCGGGATGTACCTACCTTAGAGGGTGTTACGATAGTTTGGCAAGTGCAGGGTGTTCCCATAGGTACAACTGAGTATGCAAGGTCGTCTAGAGAGTTAGCATGGGGTCCACTGATATTTGTGTCATTTGTAGAGTAGCATATCGATGGGCTGGTGGTACAGTAGTGGGGATGAAGTGGAGGGATATTAGATGCAAGGACCACAACAGATTATGAATTATGGTGGCAGACTCATCGCCTAGTTCCTTTAATAGATCCGAATGGACCAACATCTGTTGAGATGAGATCAGTCATACCACGTGTGTCATGAGGTGGTTGGGGAGGCGGAGCTAGAGATAGGGGAAAGGCAGAGGCCTAGGGGGAGATAGAGATGATGGGGGAGATGAAAGGAGGAGGAGGAGAGGAGGAGACGGTGGGAGGAAGGCCAAGAGGGTGAGATAGTGTGTAGACCGAGTTCCCTTGGTACCGATCCCTGAGGTAGCTGAGGAGGAGTCGAGGCAGGAGAAGCATGTAGCAGAGGAGGAGAGACATGAGGAGCATGTGGCCAAGGAGGGGGTTATACAAGAGGTGCATGTGGTAGAGGAGGAGGTCAGATAGGAGATGGAGATGGAGGTTGAGATGCCAAGGGATAAGGGATTCAAAGGAGAGGAGGATATGGGAGAGGAGGATGTTATCGGGGATGACGATGACACCATAGATGAGGCAGAGTGGCTACTGAGGTGGAGGATGGTAGAGGGGGAGGAGGATGCACCTTCAGGATCACCACTACCACATGATGTGACTACATATCAATGAGTGGCAGACCTGTAGTGGAGGTTGGACGAGAGTACATCACAGATTAGTGTTGGTGTAATTAATTATTAATTACACTTTGCATAAGTTTACTTAGGCTTTATTTAATTCCTAAGTTATAGGTTTTTATCCTTATCTTGTTGAGCTATGTTGTTGCTCAAGATAAGATTAGGTTTATGCATCTTTTCTTTTATAAAGCAAATTATCTCTTGTAATATTTTGTACTTCGAATATATCAATTTGCACATCTTTTGCAAATCTCTTCTTTTTCATTTTTCTCTTCTGTGGAAGGTGATTTTTCTGGTTTACAATCAGATATTGGTTTCTAACATAGTATCAGAGCCTTGATTTGCAAACCCTTCTCAACTTTTTTAGAGGAATTCATTGCAGAGCTCGTTCGACGTCCCTCAAGGGTTTCATTCCTTCAGCATCTTTATGCAGCGTGTTGGATCAGATCAAGGTTTTCCATTAGATTCAGAGAGCTGGAAAAAGTCAAAATGACTTTTATTTTATTCATTTTCATCACCATTTGCCAAATCTGTGAGGGTTGTAAGCTTGGTGATTTTTTTGATAGAACCGAGGGCCGAGCGAAAGAGGGCTTATTTTTTGCCCCTAGTTAGTGCTGAAAGTGCCTTTGTATAGGCCTTTTTTTCATTTTGGCGTAACTTTTGCAAACAAAGGTATTTTTTCACAAACAAGATATTGTCGGAAAGCTGGTTCAACGATCTTCGTAATGATGGTGGTTTGATTTTTTGATTTTTCATTTTTGGTGCTTTTTTCGCCTGTCAAAGCCAGAAGTTGTTTTCACTTCAAGAGGCGTAACTTTTGTGTTTTGGCTCCATTTTTCGAAAAAAAAATAGGCATTGGAAAGTTGGTTCTATCCTCTTCTCAGATCTTAGATCTGATTTTTACAAATTTTTTTCTAGGTATATTATTTTTTTGTCAGAACTCAGCCCTTACTTTCTGAGTTATTTTCTTGGGAAACGTGTAATCAGAAGATTTTTTTGAGATCCAAGAGGAATATTTTTTATTTTGAGAGTATATACTGCTGTTTTTCTTTCATGGATTTACATAACATTGCACCCCTTACTCCATTCAACTATTTTGGTTGGAAAAAACAAATGGAGATTCACTTGAAACATAAAGGGCTGTATAGGGTAACCATGGGTACAAAAATTGAACCTACAGGTGCTACTGAAAAGAGAAAATGGTTTAATAGGTGTGATGAAGCTTATAGTACATTATGTCTCTCTCTCTCCTTTGACCTTCTTTTTCACATTGAATCTTGCACTACACCAAATGAGATATGGGATACTTTGGAGTCTTTGTTTGGGAAGCAGGATACTATGACATGGTTTTAGTTAGAGAATGAGATTATTGGCTTAAATCCTAGGGATTTTGACAACATCCAGGAGTTTTTCACCAAAATCAAGTCTCTTAGATTACAGTTGTCATAGTGTGGTGTTCAGAAAGAAGACTCTCAGTTGATATTGTTCATTCTTTCTAAGCTTGGACCATATTATTTAGTTTTTGTTTCTACCTTTTATGCCACTATGGATGCACTTGGTATGAGATACACTATGACATCTCTTGATGAATTTTATTCATCTCTCACTTGAGAGTAAGCTAAGTTAGCTAGCATGGGCACGGTGAAACCTTCTTCCTCTTCACAGGCACTTATTGCATTACAGGAGCCTAGAGATCAGAAGGCTTCTATAGGCAAAGGAAAGAAATAGAAACAAAAGGATTCCAAACCTCATGAGCAGAAAAAGGAGTCCTTAGATTCATCCTCCTCTTCTAAGGGGAAATCATTTAGGAAGGAAAAGGGTCCATGTGCATATTGCAAGAGGGAAGGACATGCAAAACATAATTGTTACAAGAAGGACATTGATGAGATGAAACATCTTCTTCAGAAACATCAGATTGATTTTCCTTCTAGGATGTCTGCATCATCTTCTTCTCCTCATTCTTCTTCTTCTTCAGAGCAGCATAACACAAGAACAACTAGTTTACATACTTCATCAGATATGAAGGGACATGCTCTTTGTGCTTCTTCAGGTATTAGATCAGGGAGATGGCTTCTAGATTAAGGAGCATCTCATCATATGGCATCTTCCCAGTCTATGTTCACTTCCTTTGAGCCTTGCACTATGTCTCCCATTTTGATGGGAAACAACACTTACATGAGTGTTACAGGGAAGGGGTCTATTAGTTTTGTGGATCGCTCCTTTCAGGATGTCTTGTGTGTCCCTCACTTGACAAACAACCTTCTTTCCATTTATCAGATCACACATGGAGGCAATGGGAGATCTATGGAGTTCACACCTGATTTGGTTATCATTAGAGACTTGGAGAGTAGAGCAGTTATTACTACTCGGATAGTGGATCACTCATCTTAGTTGTATTCCTTCACTGATTTTGCTACTGGTGGTGCTTCTATTTCTACAGCTGTTCCTCACACTTTGAGTGTGCATCATCATTCAGAGGAGAGATTTGGCTTCTTGAACATTGGAGTTCTCACTTCGGATCCTGTTCTCGAGCCTTCCATTCCATCTCCTCCACCTCCTGTTGCTTCTTCTATTTCAGTGCAGTAGGATCTAGTTGATCATACATCTTTGGAGGTTTCTATTGAGTCTTCACCTACTTTAGCTTCTTCATTTGTTGAGGTCACACCTGCTTCTATGGAGACATCTTGGGCTACACCTATTCCACCTTCAGAGATTTCTTTCATTCGGCCTCTTCCCTCTCACTTCTTTCAGGAGATGTAGTTTCTTCAGTTCTTTTGGAGTTACTTCATTCTGGGGGGGATATGTGGTCTCTTTCTTCCTCTCTTATGGGGGAATTCATTTATGTATCTTTGTGATGGATGGTGTCCTTGGGGGGTCTTATGGAGTCCTCCATCTTTCATCACTTAGTTTATTGCATTCTATTTTGGGGAGGAGTTTTGTTCCCACGTGGTTTTCTCCTTTACCCCATTTGATTTAGTTTGCATTGCATTTGTAAATGAGTACCTAATCAGGCCTTGTTGCCGGACTCATATTTGCATAATAATCTGCTTCTCCCTAAGTTGCACTTATGGGGTGTTGGTGTAATTAATTATTAATTATAGTTTGCATAAGTTTACTTAGGCTTTATTTAATTCCTAAGTTATAGGTTTTATCCTTATCTTGTTGAGCTATCTTGTTGCTCAAGATAAGATTAGGTTTATGCATCTTTTTTTAAACTCTTGCTATTATTGTACTTAAAATATATCAATTTGCACATCTTTTGCAAATATCTGCTTTTTCATTTTTCTCTTCTGTGGAAGGTGATTTTTCTGGTTTGCAATCAGATCTTGGTTTTTAACAGTTAGGACCTTGCAGGAAGAGCTAGAGGTGGTTAGGGTAGAGAAGGATCAGGCAGTGATCCACCAGTAGGAGTCAACTCAGTGGTGTACAGAGTTTGCACGGTTATGCACAGGACCATCATCAAATATGGCACGAGAGTTTTCTAGGGTTAGCACCCATCTAGGATGATACAGGTTGTTAGATGAGTAGTCAGTGCCACCTAAGAGGTGAGATCCTACCTTGAAACGATCTTAGATGAGGACTAGAAGTGGCAACAGGTCAGGGAGTGGCAACAGTAGTAAGAGTCAGAGTAGTGCAGGGGGATCCACTTCCTTAGGACATTCATCAGGGCACAAGTCTAGCCACTCTCACAGGCATGCCTCAAGTCACAGGTCATGTCATAGTCATGGTTCCATTGGGTCAGGACACAGGTCAACACACAACCAGCCTCTGGTGATAGATCCATCAGTCGTAGTGTCTTCGCAGCCTCATGCTACCATAGAGACGATGTCATCAGTACAGGTCATAGCGACAGATCCTTCTGCTTCCTAGGCACAGGTTATAGTGATAGATCCTTCAGCTTCCCAGGCACAAGTTACAGTACCCATGGTGGCATCTGTTCCCTTGACAGAGCATCAATCCCCTAGATGTTCTCCTCGAGGGGATGAGGAGAGCTTGGCATAGCCATGTTTATTATTATCTTGCATTAGGGCATTTTAGACACTTATGTTATGACATTTATGTTTGACCATCAAGCCTGCGAGCTCTTATTTTTGGGATATCTCATAACTTTATCTTGTGACATTGTTTTTGAGGTGATATATATATGATGCAGTTTTGATGCGGCCTATACGTGTTATGTTATGTGACTTATGCATTATGATATATGTTTATGTGATGACTATTATGATGATGCAGTTATGGTTATCATGTGATGCCTATATGAATTATGCATTTTATGATTCCTATGATGATGTTGTCATTTATATGCCATGTCATGTATGCATTTATGATGATTATTTATGATGTGATGTCATGGATATGTGATGTTTATTTACATGTCATGATGATGCTATGCCATGAATAATGATGATATGCATAATGTATTTATTTGAATGGATACCATGTTCATGATTATGTTAATGCATGACTATGTATGATGCAATATGTGATGCAATGTATATGGTTTTAATGATATAGATGATGTATGTATGGACCTAATGCAATGCCTATATGATCATGTATGCACTTATGTTTTTGTATGTCACAGGATATCATCGTGAGATGAACGATACATGATGACAAGATAGAAGAGGATGAATGTTAGCATGGAGACCAGATACTTCAACATATTACTATAGGGTTTTAATAATTATTGCACTTAATCATCATTGGGTGGATTATTGTAATGGCCAACAAACACCATGATATGATGTAGATCAAGGTGTGCAAGATCATGCCATCACATAAGACAATAAGTCATAGAAAAGGATGATCATGACTCATACTAAGAGTGTACTTGCCCTAGTATTTTCATCATAACCAGCCATAAGCATAAAAAATACAAGAAAGACAAGTCATGAAATGTCGTTGCTCCTTTAAATCCTGTTGCTAGGACATCCTCGAGGAACTAGCAACATGACTGCCAAAAATGACAAGACAAGACAATCATCATGATACATCACTACTTCTCTAAATCTTGTTGTCAGGACATCGCTGAGAAACTAGTAACATGATGAAAAAGCCAAAGACAAATGCCAAGTGTTTTCCAAGTGTGTCTGAATGCCAGGTGTTTTGATGTCAAGGTGTCAAGTTTGATGATGTCGAATGCCAAAAGGTGCCAAATTTTTTTGAATGTCAAGGATGTAATGTTTGACGATGTCAGAGTGTCAAATGTCAAAGGTGTCATGTTTGACGATGTCCAAATGTCAAAGTTCAGGAAGGAAACATCCTGAATAATGTTGATGCCTAGAGGATCAATCCTCAAATGTCAAGAGGATCCCTCAAAATGTCAGATGACAGTGACGGTACCTAGGAAGGACGCATCCTAAGGTATAAATGATAGAGGTTGTTCTTCAGAAGGACCCATTTGAAGAATAACCAAGAGTTGACTGTTTGAAATTTTTTTAATGAGTTTGATTTGTTTTGACATAAATTTTCCAAAGTTTGAATGAAGTTTTGACATAAGGTTGACTGCATGTCAATGTTGTCATGCTGATGTGTTTGGCGTGTTTATTGAAGAATTTCAAGAGTTTGGTTGTAGTAGTTTATTTTGAGATGATTTGTTTGACTTGAAGACATTTTGACGTGTGTGCTAGTGCAGTGTCATGAACCCTAATAGACTGACCTAGTGCGACCTTGGAGGCTCATCAATTGATGGCCTTGCCTACGTCATACACTTAAAGACCTCATAGTTCGACACGACCAATGAATTTGTCCTGATGACCAAAGATTGAGCCATGATTTTTATTTTGACAACCTAAAAGGACTGACCTAATGTATTGAGGGCTCAAAGGTAAGCCTTGCCTACATAGAAAATGCGTAGAGACAATGTAGTTCAGATGAATGACCAAGATTGACTGACATGACTAACTTGACTGACTTGACTTTATTTTGGGTTTTGGAAATATTTTGATTTTTTTAGATTTCTTTAGGACATTTCATGATTTTTAGGATTTTATTAGGACTTTTTATGATTTTTAAGATTTTTTTCAGGACTTTTTATGATTTTTATGATTTTTTTTAGGACTTTTTCGATTGTCGAGACCATGTGTGATACCCACTGTAGTCACATGATGGAAGTTTTCCCCTAGTCAAGTCCAAGACTAGCAGAAAGGATATGTGTGGGGTGGCAGATGAGTGATATGCAGGACTTGATGTCAATCATTATCAACTATGGGAGAAAATGATGGGGTTTTTGTGATGGGTGTCAAGGTGGTGTCAGAAAGGTGATTTCTTATTATGGACTAAGGCAGATAGAGTGATAGTAGATGTAAGAGCAATGACCGACTATGTATGGCACCTGTTTGCAAGGTTTTCACCATGATACTTATCCAAAGCGCTTGTTTACCAGGTTTTCGCTTTTGGACGAATTATTTCTCTTTACTATATTTGTCATTTTTTAATTTTTAATTTTATTTATTTTTACAATTTTTTTATTTTTTATTTTTTATTTTGGTGTCACCAAGATGCTTGTTTGCCAGGTTTTCATTAGGGTGACAATTTTTTTATATTTTTCAATTTTTTTGTATTTTTAAGGTTTTTGGCCTGACTTTCTGATGCTATGCATAAAACTTGTGAATATGCAGACTGTTGATAGGCTCTATTAGTTGTTCACCGTCTGGAGTAGCCAACTAATATGCTCCAGAACCGAAAGAGAATATGATGACGTAAGGACCTAGCCAATTTGGTTCAAACTTGTCAAGTTTTTCTCTATTAGCCTGATTCTTAGGATTCTGCATGAGGACTAAATCACCAATGCCAAATTTCTTGACCATGACTTTCTTGTTATAACTGTGACATAGCCAATTTTGATAGGCCTATAGATGGTTCAGGGAATCATGTCTTCTTTCCTCTAACATCTCCAGCTCATATAGTCATGACTGTCTATTCTCTTCATCATCTATCAGACCCTTTAGGGAGACTCTTAAGGATGGAATTTCAACCTCGATGGGCAATATGGCTTTAGCTCCAAAAACTAGGGAAAATAGAGTGGCTCTGTAGGCATGGGGATGCTGGTGCGATAAGCCCATAGAGTAGGGTTAAGTTGGATGTGTAGTCATGACCAACGCCATTGATAGTCTTTTTGAGAATTTTAATGATGGTTTTATTGGACACCTCAACTTGACCATTTCCTTGTAGGTAATATGGCTTGGAGAAATGATGTTGAATATGGAATCACTCACATAACTCACAAACATTTTAATTTTTGAACGGACGTCCATTTTCTGTGATAATGGACTGCAAAATACCATACTAGAAAATGATGTAGTTGAGAATGAATTTGGAAATTTGTTTGCTAGTTATGTATAAAAGGGGAATGGATTCGACCCACTTAGTAAAGTACTCAGTGGTGGTGATAATGAATTTGTGGCCATTGGAAGAGGTAGGGTGGATTTTTCCCACAAGGTTGAGTCCCCATTATGTGAAAGGCCACGTAGATGTAATCGCCTGAAGTTCTTGTGTTGGAGCATGAATTAAATCACTATGTATTTGACATTGGCAACAAGTCTTGACAAAATCAAGTGCATCTTTTTCAATGGTCAGCCAAAAATACCAAAGTTTCATTATCTTTTTGGCTAGAGTAGGACCACTCAAATGAGACCCACATATACCCTCATGTACTTCGCGTAAGGTTGTGCATGCTTTGTTAGTGTCGAGACATCAAAGGAGGGTGTTGTCGAAGCTACGATGGTAAAGGGTGTCATTAACGATTGTGTATCGAGTGACTTTTTAGATAAAGGACTTTCATTGGTTGTTGGATAAGTTAGGGGGAAGGGGTTGGGACTTGAGATAGTCATAAATGTCTTGATACCAGGGAGAATTGGGACCAACAAGCTCACAAACCATGTTTGATTTGGGAATATCATATGCAGGGACCAACAACTATTCTACCAAGAACTCAAATTGTGGCACATTACTTGTGATGTCTAGGAGAGAGCCAATTGTAGCCATTGCGTCTGCTTCCTTGTTTTTTGCTCTTGGAACTTGTTAAAAAGTCAACATGTGGAAATATGTTTGGAAGCTATGAACCATTCATTTGTAAGGCATTAATTTCTCATCCTTGGTGTCATAGTTGTCATTAACTTGGTTGATGACCAGCTGAGAATCTCCATATATATGAAGTGTCCTGATTTTCCATTTTATTGCCATTCTGAGTCCTATCACAAGTGCCTTGTATTCTACCACATTATTTGTACATGGGAAAGCTATGCAAAATGATTTAGGGATGGAATTTCCTTGTGGAGTGATAAACAATATTCCTATCCTCGAGCCATGACTAGTATGAGACCCATCAAAGGATATCCTCCAAGGTGACTTAGGTTCTGTATGAAATATGGACTCATCAAGAAAGTCTTCCACTAATGGATGTTCACTTTGTATAGGTGCATCTGCCAGTTGGTCTGCTATCACTTATCCTTTTATGGCCTTTTGTTCCACATATTGAATGCCATACTCGCTCAATATCATGACCCATTTTTCCAGACGTCATGTCAATGCTGTATGACTCAAACGATATTTCAGGTGGTCAATATTTGCTACCAACTGTGTCTTGTGATTCAACATATAGTGTTTTAGCTTTTGAGTAGCAAAGACAACTGCTAGACATGCACATTCAATGAATGTATAGTTTAACTCATATCCAAACAGTGTCTGAATAATATAGTATATGGCTCGTTCCTCTTCTTCGTGGTCATTTTGTGCCAGTAATGCCCCCAGTGCTGAATATTTTGTAGAAATGTATAGAATCAAAGGTTTCCCTTCAATAGGTGGCATTAAATCAGGTGGTGACAAGAGATAATATTTTATTAGTTGAAAGACTTCCTGACATTTATCTGTCCACACAAAGGGGATACCTTTGCACAAAAGATACTGAAATGGTTGACACTTGTTGGCCAATTGTGCTATGAAGCACCAGATGGATTGTAAGCTACCTTGTAATGTCCTGAGTTCACTTATCCCTTTTGAAGGAGGCATGTCTAATATTGCTTTCACTTTGGCTTGATCGACCTCAATGCCTCTACGAGAAACTATGTATCCCACAAGTTTTCTTAATGTGACGCCAAAGACACATTTCCTCAGATTCAAGCAACCCTTGTATTCTTCTAGTCTCTTGAAGATTTTGTCTAACAAATTCAAATGGTATTTTCTTGTGAAAGATTTAGCCAAAATTTCATCCACGTAATCTTCCATTATCTTGTGCATCATGTCATGAAACATTGTTGTCATAGCTCTCTGATATGTGGCACTTGCATTTTTAAGACCAAACAACATGACATTGCAGTAGTATGCACCCCAAGGAAAAGTGAATGTTGTTTTATGTTGATCTTCGAGGGAAATAAAAATCTGATTATAGCCCAAGAAACCTTCCATAAGGGATATCATCTCGTATCCTGCCGCGAGGTCAACTATGATATCTATGTTTGGCAACAAAAAGTCATCTTTTGGACATGCTTTGTTTAAGTCTCTAAAATCTGTGCAAATGCGGATCTAACCATTAGGCTTTGTGATTGGTACAATATTGGATATCCATTTATCATAGTCAATAGACTGTATGAATCCTGCGTCTAGCAGTTTCTTGAGTTCAACTTTGACTAACAGGGTGATTTGAGGATGCATTTTGCGCAACTTCTATTTTACTGGTTTAGCATCTAGCAGTAGTGGCAAGTGGTGTAAAACCAATTCTGGATCCAAACCTCGGCATATCAACATATGACCATGCAAAATTAATCTTTCACTCTACTAAGAATTTGTGGAACTTAGGTTTCTCTTCTTCCATTAGGGATGCCGCAAAGAGGACCATTTTGAGATCTTCTATTGTTGATATGTTGACTTCTATGGTATCCTCTATGGGCATAGCTGATTTCTCTTGAGTCACAGGAAGAAATTCCAGTCCTCCATATTTGGGCACCTCAGAGAGGTTTTCACTGGTAGATATGTCCTTTATTTTTACTTTTTTTTCATCAGAAGGTGCCTTCCAGTTTTCACCTAAAGATGTTTCATTTTTTTTTTTAATTTTTTTTTTTCATTTTGCGACTAGAGGACAGAGCAGTCTCCTCGAAGTAAGCTGCACAATCTAGGTCAATAGAAAATCTAGCCTTGTGATCACCACTGGGTATTCCCTCACGTAGTCCCATAAACTATGCAATGACCTCATCATTCTAAAATATTCCCATGACTAGTGGGCCTTGTTGGTCCCAATCAATTAGTTGTGGGTAGAGTAAGGAGATACCATCGTCAGTATTGGTGAATTGTGGAGAGGATGCAGAAATCATGTAGATGGATTCAACGACATTGAAAATGAAGTTATCATTGTCCAGCTCCTAGTTAGATTCTATCCAATATTCCCCTTCACTTGACTCATACTCATTATCAAAATAAGGGACAAAAGGACTATCATTATGGTTGGCAGTGTCACGTGACAATTCAAATGAATCCAGATGGTGGTCATTTAGTTCAGGTGGCTGGGCAGATAGGTCGGGTGTATGGGTAATAGGACAAGAAGGTGACTTAAGTTTGTTATTGTTCGTTGGGTCAAAAAGTCTATCCCAACTTTCTTGTTTCCTTGGGATTTTTGGATTGTCAGCTGTATCAATTTTAAACATTTTCCAAAATATTTGTTCAGAGGTAAGTTCTCCATGTTCAAGGAACAAATCATCAAGGAAACAATCACTTAGGGATTGTTGGGAGCCATATTCCCACTCATGGGAGTTAGTTTCGGTAAAGGATTCTTCAATAGTCTCGACACCTTATGAAGTTTTCATGCTCTCACTCGAAAGTCCATTGGTACATCGATCATGATTTTTGGGTAGCCCATACCCTAACCCAAGATACTTTTGTCATTTGGAAGGTTCTATGGGTTCTCTTTGCCTAGTTTTGTTTCTGCCAAGGCCACTAGTTCCATCGTAGCCTTTAGCCTTCATCATGTCATATCCTTTGCCATATATCTTAACTGGTAATGGGAGTAAGTCTTCAATTTATTTATAAAGCCATCCTATTATGTCAGCAATGTCTTCATTGTTCATTTCTCCCCATTTTATGGAAACTGTCTTTGGTGGAACTTCGAAGATTTCTTTAGGTTCCATTCTGAAACACGGTCAACTATAGACCTTAGGAGACTTGGGTATTGTTGTGATTCTATATGCCGTATTCAATTTGAATTCTCCATAGCCTAGGTCCTGGATCTTGACAGTGGGCTCAACCTTAGGAAGTGAGGAGGATTATGGCGTGGTGAAAGATGTGGACGTCATGGACATGGATGATGATGCGAGTGTGGATGGGTTAATGAATTTGGAAGAAGAGCTAGGAGCTTCTCCGTTGATGGGCACTTGATGTTCGGAAATACCCCTTAGGTTGGTACAATATTGAAAAGGGTCGGGGTCTCCATATATGGTGATTTCTGTGACATCAAAGGGAAACTTCAAGCATTGGTGGTAGGTGGATGGAACAACTTTTAGGGTGTGAATCCAAGGTTGGAAAAGCAAAATGTTATAAGGTAATTCAAGATCCAGGACTTGGAAAGTTGTGTCTACAATGATTGGTCCAACTCTAATGGGAAGAGTGATCACATCTCAAGAGGAAAATTCCTCATCATCATACGCTTTTATGACTATGGTCTTTGTTGCATCTACGCAAGCATCAAAAAATTCTAGAGCCTTAACCAGTTTTAAGGAGCATATATTTAGTCCTACTTTGCCATCTACTAAAACTCATCTGACCTTATGCTTATGGATGAAAACCTCAATGTGTAATGCATCGTTATGGTTGGACTTTGGTGATGAATAATCTTGGTTTGAAAATGTTACATGATGGGGTGTAGTGAGATAACCCACCATGGCCTCAAACTAGTTGACATCAATGTCTTGAGGGACAACAGACTCTTGCAATGTTTTGTCAAGTATAGCCTTATGTGTAGGAAAAATGCGAAGCAACTCGAGTATGGATATTTGTGCGGGGGTTTTTCCTAGCTGGTCAATGAGGTTAAACTGACTCTTAGGTTGGTACTACTTTATAAGATGGTCATGTGATGTAGAGCATCATACCAACCAACAAAAATCTCATTTCATTAGGGAAAATCAATTCCAAACTGAATCAGGAGAAGATCAAATATGAAAACATCAAATTTCATCAGAATCAAACTCATTTCACTGTCTTTACAACATTCATCAAGTTCTCAAACTCAAAACCATATGGTGCTTCAAGCAATTCACTCATTTTCCAAGGAAATCAAGACAACTAAACCATGCTTCACTGTTGTTAACCCAATATTAAACCATCAAATTACTATATACATCACATCTTTAATGAAATCAGACCAATATCCTATTATTATGTCACTATTTTAGTAGATACCTTACTTCTAGCAGCCAAACACAACTTTTCACCTTGCTCTATCTTTTCTCAAGACATCCAAAACAACAAGTACACCTTGTCCAACATAGAAACAATTGTAACAATATCCAAAAGGAAATATTCAAAGAAATACAATCATTCCATTCACTATTTCATTAGGTTACCCAGACTGTGCTTAAATACATCTTTAAGCACATTGAGTTCTCAAATCCAAACCTCCACATTATCAAAATCTTCCCCTCAACCTTTACCCAGGCATTGATACACTTCTACTACCACTGTACAAACAAATGCATCATGAAACTAATCACAAAAATCTATTTTAGCAGACAAACACCAAGTTCCTTACAAGTTTCCAAACCCTCAATCGGGTAATCCCCACAAACCAGCTTCATATTATATGGACCAAGACATTTTTAGAGCCACTTTACTCTTCTAATCAACAAAATATAGACTTTCAATGATTTGTTTTAGAAGAAACCACCAGATCTTTAGATTGTGCGTTGAAAAGGCTAGTAGATTAGGCCTTTTTTCCAAAGGAACCCCCTTTTAGACTAATCCAAATCACTTAAAACCCAAAGAAAGTCTTAGGAAACATTAATAAACTCCCAATTTATCCATTTTCAGGGGTTAAAAGATCCATTTTAATAGAGTATTGACAAACCCTTGTTTGTAGGCAATAAATCACCAAAGATAGTGAGGGTTCCATGTATAACTCACTTAAAAACCTCCAAACCTTCAAAAAATCATTGAAACATGTTAAAATATCTGCTTATTCTCTTGAAACCATCTTCTAGTTCATGCACTTGATATTTTCTCAAACCCTTGTTTGAAACCACCATTTTTGTATGGTAAAACTCAGATTTTGCTTTGTAACAACAACTTTACTCCTTATTCTTGATACCCTTGCACACACACACATATGCACAACAAAATTTACAAAATAAAACATCCTACTTATCCCATTCCACCATTCTACTAAGTTTCCATTAGTGGGATGGGTCTCAACCTCTCAAATGACTCTCAAAAGAACTCTGTAAGAAGATCACTGCCCTCAACACAAGAAATTGCCTTTGCTTCTTTTATTTCTAAAAAACCTAACTTCCAAGTAGTTTGAAATGAATTTTAACCCATGCCCAAATGTATTCAAACAAAAATCTACTTTGATATTGCTATACTATCAATACAAGATAGAAAGAATAGAAGGTGTTGCTAACATAGAAAACATGGGCTTTTATTCAAGTTTTTGATCAAGAATACAAAGGTTCTTCCCCAAAATCATCTCTTTCCTTCCCCATACAAGGATTTTTATAAATGTTTCCCTTCAAACCAACTACTTTTCCAACTTCCACTTGGTGCAACTACCTTTTACTCTTAATATGCCTTGATTGCTACCTAATTACATCATGATTACTTTTGACAACTTGTATTATTTGCATTTTTTACATTTTCACCTCCTAGTGACTTCATTTTATGACTTGATTACATTAAAATTAGCCATTAGAAGGCCTTGACACTTCATTTTGAACTCAATAACAAAAATTAGACCAATTAGCCTTTTGAAGGCATTTACAAGATCTAGGTGCTCCTGCACCAGCCTGATTGTGGTTGTTTTGCGGATGGACCAGGTATTGTAGTTTTCGGTTGTTGAGGAGGTGGACCAGCTATGGTGATTTTTCCACTTCAAGTAGTAGAATTTCATTCAGGTGCTCTTTTGACAGTGATGGTATTGACATATTTGTCACCAGTTCGAGCATTATTAATAATGGTTCCTCCTAAATAATTGAATGCAACACGAGCATAATTGGCTTGATTGTTATTAGTCTTGCGACTTGATATGGATGCTTTATTAGAACCATGGTATTGCATTGGGTTCTTGTGAATAGTATGGTTTACATTAGTTTCAAATTGTGGCCCACCCACTTCAATTACGTGATTTTCAATGAGGTCTTGTACAATGTTTCTTAGTTGCCAACAAGAAGATGTTTTATACCCTTTAGCTCGATGGTAATCACAGAAAGTGCTATCCTCCCACCATGATGGTTTAAACTACCCTGGGTCATATGGCTTAGGGTCCTCAAGTGTGATGAGACCATTTTTAAGGAGATTCTTAAGGACATCCTCAATTGGCTCTCCCAAAGCGATGTATGTTCGTCTTTTTAGAAATTGTCTTGTCTTGCGGGGTTGTCCTTGACTTTGACTGTTTTGACCATTTTGGTTATTGGTGGGGGGTGTCAGCATTGTTGTTGGTTTGTTTTGTGGTTGAGATCCTTTAAGAGAAAGTACTGGTCCCATCGTGTTTACAGCCTTGGCATCAACAACACCATCATTGGTAACATGTTTATTTTTTACCCAATACTTATCTTTGTCCATAGATGGATTTGCGTTTGTGTTTTTAGGACCATATTTTAGTTCTCCTTTAGCAATGAGGGATTTATCAACTTGGACATCTTTTTTGAATAGGACTGTGAAGGTTGTGCAACAATGAACTTGCAATCCATATTTCAATGGGCCTAGGAGTGTTTGAACAAACATGTCAAACTTTTCCTTCTGAGGTATGTCAATGTGACAACGAATTGCTAGACTTCTCTATCTTTGGAAGAATGGGATAAATGTTTCACCAACATATTCTTGTGTAAGATTGCATAAGCTAGTGATGGAGGTGTCCATGTCAATGTTATATGCATAATTTTTCACAAATTTGTCTTTAAGTTCGTCCCATGTTTTTATCCTTTTTAGAGTGGAGAACTATTCAAGTGCATGTCCTATAAGACTCTTAGAGAAAAGTCTCATCAAGTAAGTCTGTTCATAGGAAATATCCATACAGTTGGTTGTGAATTCTCGAATGTGTTCAACAAGATTTGTCTTTCCCTTGTATTTGGTAAAATGTGGTGCCACATATCCAGGAGTGAATGGTGGCATATACAAATTTGTGTCAAAAGGATATAAGCATAGGTCATTTGACATGTGTGACTTCTTGTTTGACGTTTGCATGTTTTCTATGGTCTTTTGTAAGTGAGCCACTTGAGCTGTCAAGGCATCGATTATGGGATTCTTTGTTGCATCACACATGGGAGTGATAGGTATCCCATGGATCCCCATTTGTTGTGAAAATATGTTGGTGTTTTGTTTTGGGATGTGTTGTTGTGATATGTATGACATGTTTTGGTTCGCATGTTGTTGGTATTGAAAGTTTCGATTAGGGACTTGTTGATGAGTGTGAATATGTGATGAATATGTTAGAATGTGCCCTCTAGCCATTTGAGTCAAAATTTGGGGAATATGTTGACCATGAATATTTTGGTGTCCAAATGATACCATGTGCTGCGTATTCGAGTTGCCTTGTCTAAATTGTTGGAATTTTCCATGAGGAATGTTCATGTTTTTCCCTTGGGAAGTATTGCTATTAAATTGTGATGATGTGTTAACATTTGGTTGTGGTCCTCGAATAAAGACACGTCGTTTACTTCCTCCAAAGGGATTGAATGGGGTACCAATGAAAGGATTTGATGATGAGGCACCCATGGCACTAGATGAAGCTCCAAATGGAGGATTTGAAGAGCTTTTCCCCATTGATGAGGACCCAAAGGTGGCACCAATTGATTGTGATGATATTGTGGACATTGTTGGCATTGATTGTGACATGGCTTGTGACATGGTTGGTGTTCCTCCAACGGATGTTGCACTGATTGAATTTTAATTGTTTTGATTAGTTGTGTCATTGGAGGTGAAATTAATGGTACTTATGGAAATTTGTGAGGTAGCACCACTGGAAGCATTGCTTGTATTTTTTTGAGGTTGAATAGTGTTGGGCATGTTGTTTATATTGTTGACATTATGGTCGGGTGATGTTGGTCTCAATGTATTAATGTCAAAGCCACGTGGTAGATTAACCCCTTGGTCTAAGAGCATAGCAAGATATCTTTGGGGGTCATGTAAGACTACATGTATTCCACAAAAGAGGCTACCTAAGGATTTTGTACTACACCTTCTAGGTCTTCCATGTATACATGTCCATATTCATCTCTATGTATAAATGATTCAAATGGGTTTTGTGATGAAGATGGTCTGTTCATTTTGCTGAAAGGATTAATGAAAGATGTGTCTTGGTTCATGTTTTGATTCATGTCATTGGAAAAGATGTAGGTATTGTTTCCTTGTCCAAAGTTAGCCATTTGTCTTCTTTTTCTTTGAAGCCTAGTCTCAACCATATAAGGTATTGCTCAAATTAGGAAGAGGATGAAAATGACAACTAAATGACACTATGTTTTTAGATTTTCTTGGATAAAGGATGACAATGCAAGACTATGTTTTTGGATTTTTTGATAAGGATGAAAATGCAAGGTGATAATGACCATTGCCCAAGGGAAATGACTAATGCAAGGTGATAAAATTTTTAAGAAAGGATGCCAAGTTCCAAGGTGACAATGAGGACTAACATGAAAATGTTGACTAAGGAAATGACCAATGCAAAGTCTAGATGCCAAATGAGGACTATGATGAAAGTTATGACAATTTTTTTTTTTTTGATTTTTAAGGATAAGATATGCAAGGTGAGGACTAAAATGATTTGAATTTCTAAATTATGCAAATGCAAAGTTCTAGATGATTTGGATGAAGGTTGCTCAACCACCCTAAGATTGATCTATGTCTCAATTTTGGAATATCAAAGGACTTGTTTGAAGGACTAGATGACAAGGACAAAATGACAAGTGAGTTTTCCTTACTAGACTTATGAGTTGGAAATTTCTCACAAAAGGACAATGACTAAAGAAGATAATGATGACTAAGTCCAATGATAACCTACCTTTGAAAGTCAAGATTTTGCTAAGTGAGGTAAGGTTTCCCTACTCCAAAAATATGCAAATGAAATGAGGGCCTAGGTGTTGGTTTATGACTGAAAATGAAAATGGTGAGGCCTAATGATGAGACTAAAATTTGAAATGAGAGATTTGAGGAATTTTCTGATCTAGTTTTGATAGGATGTTTATGGAAAAAGATGTTTATGGACAGTTTGGACAAGTTTGACTTCAATTTCTAGTCTGTGATAGAGTCTTCTTTTTGTTAGGCAAATCCATCATTCCAGGTCACAAATGCATTGCAGTATAGTGGATACGCCATTATAGGAAGCAAGTGTGGCTCAGTATTGTGAATGCGGCTTTATGGAAAGCAAATGCAACTCGTACCAGGAAAATGTGGTGTTCTGCAAAGCGAATGTGTTTTGATAGAGTGAATGTGGTGTTCTGAAAGGTGAATGCCAAATGGAAGAGCGAATGCGTTGTAGCAGATGCGGTGCAAAAAACAAAAAAGTCTATTTTTTTTGCGATTTTGGTCAAAATTTTGAGTTGTTTGAGGTTGACTGTTTGTTTCTAGATCTAAAAGTGGTGTCTTGTTTTGTTTGAATGTCTGAAAAACACTTGGAAAACATAATATTTTGTCTTTTGAAACCATCACAATGAACACAAGCACGATCCTAGGTTAGGCCATGACAATATTCACTAGATTCCATGTGGGTTTCCCCAACCACACTTATTCTTAGTGTGTGAATCCAAAAGCTTGGCTGCACGAGCTCCCCCTTATAGTGCACTACTTCTCAGGCCAACCAAGCTTCCAACCCCCATAAATCTCCCATGGCAGGTTGATCACCTCTACTAAGAACTGTGAGAATGTGGATTTCTTCACAACGACCATTGCTACGCTAGAAAATAAAAGGATTTTGGCTACTACACAAAGGTGTTTAGTTAGGGACCCCCATTCGAGTGGCCATACATGGGACAAAATATTAAGCTCCATTAAATGAGGGATTCCAGCTTGAAGAGGTTATGCTCAACAGGGTTTTGGGGAATCCTACTTTGTTCGTATGACACATCTGTACTGGTAATCCTAGGCTTTCCCTTAGGATTCACATTTATATACTAGTCAGGGGTAGCTCATCCAAAGAGCTTCATTACTGGTTTGAGTTGCCTTGGGGTGAGTACTTTATCCCACCAAGGAAGGCCCAAATTATAGAGTCAATAATTGTTTCTCTTACACCTAGGATCGCACAAGTGTGCAAGGGGAGAGGATACTTCGATTATTGAATCAAGGTAAACACAAAATTGGATGGGTCTAGTTTTTTGATCACCTAGTTTGCACAAGGTGAGAGCATAATCACCTACCACCCCAAAAATAATCAAGAAAAGGACAAGCAAAGTTATTTTTATTGCACCAATTAAAGTGTTTTCTAATCTAGAACTAAACAAACACAATGTTTCAAAATAATAGCCTTGGGCAATCAAACCTACAAAACCACAAATTAGTAGTTTCACAAAGAAGATGTCTTGGACCCACGAAAAGATTCAAAGCCACATGTTGCAACCACTCATTAGTAACCGAAAAATTTCTAAACTACAGATTGTAGAAAGGAAAAGTAGAATGCAAAAAGAAATCAGATCAAATTAGGAAAAACCCGAGAGCAAAAGTTTACTAGATGAATGCGTCAGAACAGAGCGATTCTATCGTTCCATACTACAAATGTGGCTCGGTTATGTGTTATGGAATATGTCAAACAAATGCGGAAACCTACAAGTCGAATGCATCGTGGCTGAGCAAATGCATCACTATGCAAAGCATATGCATCGCAACAGAGAAAATGCATCGTTCTGGGTAGAAAATGTGTCACAAAATTTTAGATGTGTCGTTCTGCAAAGCAAATGCATCGCGACCGTACCTATACTTGCAAAACAGAAAAATGTCATATGGAAAAAAAAAACATGCGTGATTTTGGTGTTGGGTTCACCAATGTAACTAAGGGAATTTTCCTAGGGTTAGCAAATTAAAGCATTAACATAAAAACCCAAAGTGATAATGAAGTGCAAAGGAATAAATTGAAAACAAATGAAACAATCTCATTAAAATGTCTTCATTCTCTATGGCTGACCTCCATTATACCTTCTCAACTTGTTGCAAATATGATGTTTCCCTCATATTTGATGTGAGAAATCTAATGACAATGACAAGCCCTAAGCAAATGTTTGAAGGATTTGAGTGATTACATGCAATACTAAGCTAGAATGCAACTAGTAATCATCTAAACTATGTCTAAATTATGCCAAATGAAATGCAAATATGCCTATGACAAGAGCTAAGATGACAAAAATGCAAGAAAATGACAAGAGTGCCTAAAACAAGATTGCATGAGATCTAGATAGCATGAGGTGACAAAATGAGACAAAAATTGCCATTTTATAGAAAATGCAATTTTGAGTGAATGACCAAGATCAAAAGTTGACAAGTGCCCTAGAATCAATGGACAAGATTCATTTTGACAACCCATAATTAGGGTTAGGGCAACATTAGGTCAAATTCAAAATGAATGTACATGATTGATTTTTAGAAAATCAAATCAAGGGTTGACAATGCATGTGACAAGAGATAAGATTGGCATAGAAAAAGAGGTGGCTGGAAAATAAAATAATAAATGGAAATTATTTGATTTTTGAGGAAAAAGACTATTTTGAATTAAAAATTAATTTAATTCAAAAGGTGGGAGCACAT
Organism: Sequoia sempervirens; assembly: GCA_007258455.2. NCBI lineage: Eukaryota > Viridiplantae > Streptophyta > Pinopsida > Cupressales > Cupressaceae > Sequoia > Sequoia sempervirens. The sequence continues at coordinate 28,317,272 of VDFB02000363.1, forward strand.
GACAGTAAATAATTAATTTTAAATTATTTACTAAAAGAGGGAAATGTCAGATTAAATAATTAAAGATAATTATTTAATTAGAGAAGATGACCAATAATTAAATAAATAAAATAATTTATTTAATTATAAGAAGACTTAAGAATTAATGACATATTAAATAAATAAATAAATAAAAATTATTTATTTAATAATCATGAAGAATAAAAAGACATGAATTAATTAAATAATTATGAATTATTTAATTAATAGATGAAGGTGGACCAAGGACATAATTAAAATATCTTAATTATGCTAGGAAGAAGAAGGCGAAAAATAGAGCTTGCAGACCTAGGTCATTTTTATGTGTCTACAACACATACACATACACATACAGATATGTATGTATATATATGTATACATTCATACATTCATACACACATGCATAAATATATACTTAGACAAAAGTATAATTAAATTTATTTTAAAAAGATAATTTCAATTGATCATTATTCTAAAGTAGAATAAATATGCTTTAAAAAAATAGAATATTTATAATAATATCTATCTGTGAATAAACATTATATAAATTATTTTCATAAATAACATAAGAAATGACATCTTCGATCTACACCTACCTTTAGCCTTTAAAAAAAACACTTCAGGTAGAAGATGACTACAATAGATAGTCATAGGAGGGAAGAGTAACTCAAGTGATTTGAAAGAAAATGCAATTCTACTAACAACTAAATCACAAAAGAGTAGAGTCATCTCAAATAATCGTTCAAATTCATAATAAGTATATTATAAACATTGTGTGCGTGTTCCCGATTCTATGGTAGCATTTGTTTTCTTTCTTGGATCTACTTCCCTCTCTGTGGTAATTCTCCCCCTCTTCATCTTGGAGGGGAAGAATACTCTCTTGAATCCATCTCAGCAAGGGAAAAAGAGTAGTTAGTTTGATAAAATTCAAAATTATCACTATAAAACTTAAAATAAAATATATCATTTATTTTCATTTCTATGAAAATCAATTTCATATTATCATGAATTCAAAATATATCTATAGATAATGTAAATTGACTGATCAAAATATTCATAATTTATCATAGTTCAAGTTTTTAGGACCATATTGAAATGTAAGAAAAAATATAACATAGTCTAGAGGGCTTAAAAAATGGGATGTAACATTTCCTCCCCCTTAAAGTGTTAGAATATATGGTGTCTCAACCTTGTGATTATAATATAGGTGAATATATTTGAGTGCAAGAGGGGTAGGGGGAAAGGGGTGTAGAGTGGCCATCCCCCTAGTGGGGGATTCAAGGGCAATGTACCCCGATGGGGGTTTAGATGAAACACCCCCGAAAGGAACATTTTATAAATATTATTATTATAAATCTATATTTCTCATCATTAGTTCATAGATCTAGTGGTGAATATTATGTTGTCTTTGTTTTCCATAAAATGAAAACCTATTTTATGAGGGAATTGTATTATAGTTGGGTATTGCATTGTTGTAGTGAATGAGAGTCTTATAAATGTTGAATTTCCTTCAAATATCTAGTTGTTGATACTCCTGTGAGAAGCTTGGTTTGTAAGTATATTTCAATCTCATTAATTTATGAATAATATATTGGGTGAATTTTGGAGTGTGGAATTTTTCTTCCAAAATGGTTTTCCTCAATTAAATTTCTATTAGAAAGATCTATTTTTTTTCATAAACCTCCTCTCAAGATTAGTGTAGGAAGTTATTTCACTACCTTAGGTTCATTATGAGTGGTATCAAAGATTGATCACCCTTGGTTTCAATTGTGGGTTGTTGGGTTTTTTGAAGTAATGTAGTTTTGAGTGGGAGCTTTTGTAGAACATATCAGGTGATCTTGTTGCAACAATTTATAGAGGAAAGTTCATAAGGGAGAATAGAGGTAGTGAACTCTTTTGGCAAAAAAATTGACATGTGGAAGCTGAAGATGGAGGATCTATTAATAGATCAAGATATGTGGGATGCTATTGATGATAATTTTACAAGGAGTATAGATGTTTCTTTAGTTACTCAATATGATGTTATGGACCATAAAGCTAAAGGTCTAATCAGTTGTTCTTGGAAGACTACTTTTTAATCAATCTCCATCAAGAGTCATCTGCAAAGAAACTATGGAAGGAACTTGGTGAGATATTTCAAGAAAAATATTTAGTCAATAAGATTTTCTTGAAGAAAAACAATGTATTCCTTGTGAATGGAAGAGAGTGGAAAAATTGTAGAGTACACAGAAAAGTTCAATATGTTGGTGGCATAGTTGGCATCAGTTGGTGTAAAAATGGATGAGGAAGAGAGATGTTAGATATTGTTTTTTCTTTGTCCGACTTGTGGGATACTTTCGTTATGGCTAAGGAAGAGATATATTAGATCTTGTTTTTTCTTTGCCTGACTGGTGGAATACTCTCGTTATGGCTATTTGGAGCACTTATGTTTTCTTGAAAGTTGAATATGTAGTGGGTTTTTTTCTTTATGAAGAGATGAGGAGGAAGGTATCCATTAGTACCAAGGAGGCCCTAAATTCTTATGGAAGACTAAGGAAAAAGGAAACATGAATGATAAGTGTGATAAATACAAATCTCCTAGAATTCCCAAAGCTATTTGTTGTAATTATAGTAAGGCTAGACACTTCCATAAGGAATTCAAAAACTAAGAAGAAGAAAATAAGATATTTTATTCTGATTTTGAGTCCATGAAGGAATTTAGTGATGCATTCATTGTAGAAATGGCCACAAATTCATGCAGTCTTTTCTTATACAAGATACAAGATTGTTAGAGGTGTTATTGTGATTGTTAAAGGTGTTATGGTGATTGAAAGAAAAATATTGTTGAAGGGTTGACTAATTGTAATGTTAATTTTTAATTTTGTGAGCATTGCATTTATGGTAAACAAAACCACATTCAATTTTACTCAATATGATGCAGGAGCATTGAGGGAAAGAACAAACCTACATTGTTTTCTATGTTGATTGGTCGAATAAGGGATGAACCTAGACTTGCAAAGCAATCAGTGTGAGCCTATTAGTAGAACAAGGGTATATCAATAGGATCATATTTTAGTGATAGAGTGATGGAATTGGTAGAATGAAGTTCATCAACATGAGGTTCTCTCATCATCGGGACATCATCCTTTGTCCCACCAATGGAGCGACAGAGTTATATCGGCATGAGTCCAACATTTTGGTGGTACCCTATTTTGTGTCCCAACGATGGTCTAATGGTTGCAGTGACTGAAGGAGCATGTTGAATTCATGTCAGTAGGAGAATAACATATCAGTGGGACATCGTTCTTTATCCCTTCAATGGGGAAATACAACATATCAAGGTGATATCGTAGTGACATGTATGTATTGATGAGACTTTAGGACGAGTCTTAGTGATGGGCCGATGGAAGGAGTGCAAGTTGGGAGATTGGGGAGTTAGGGAACTTTGCAACCCCGTGACTTAGTTACAAAACTCTTGGAAACCATGAAATAGTGATGAAGGACAAGCGGTAATGCGATAAAAGATCAACAATGAAGAAGTGGCAATTGACAGATGAATGTAGTGGAGGCACATGGTGAGAGGTTACTCATTTCCACATCATTGTTGTGGAACAACACAAATGGTCAAATGGTTGTCTACATGAGCCATTGGATGAGGATGATTACCTGGCATAAACATATAAGAATTGATGATATCAATAACCATGTAACTATCAAGAAAATCTGAGACCATTTGACAACATGGTGGTACAATGACAACAAGAGAAGAAAGAATGCCAAGGCCGACATGATGAAGGAACTCAGTATAAAGAGATAGCGAGAGGAAGAGAAGAGAGGGGAAGGTTGATAGGAAGGGAGAGCCAACCAGAATGAGGAAGGAGCCAAAGGGACAGATTGAGGAGAAGGATAGACAAAGGGAATGGTATGTAACAGATCTACATTTTTTAGATGACTGTAGAGAGTTAGCCCATATGGCAGCATTGTGATTTGTATTGTTGTTTTCATTAATAAAAGAAAGTGTTGCTTTATTCTATTGTGTGAATGTGTGTGTGTGATTTGTGAGTTGGCTACGAAATCATGACAACTTGACAAGGTCCTTCGGTCTTGAATATACCAAGTGGTATCAGAGCAAGTGATCATGAGAGTAGAGAGAATCCACTAGGACCATGGGTGAAGAGTTTGTGAAGAGTGAAGAAGCCTTGAGAGGCCATTAGTTCTATGGGAATCATGTTGACTGTCCTCCAACAGAGATGAGGCTGTGTAGAAGGTGTGCAAATCTTTTCCACTGAGAGGAAATGGGTAGGAGTGATCGTAAGGGTGCATCTTCCAGAATCCCGTTGGGTAGTGGATAGTGGTGATATTTTGTTACAGGGGGAACCTGTAGAGGTAGTAAGTGTTGATTCTAATTTTCTAGTGGTTTCCAATAGGGAGCGTGTCATACTTTTTTGGCCAAAATTTATTGAATTTATGGAGAGAGTTTGTTGATGAAGAAGGAATATTTGAAGCCACAAGAAGTGAAGCAATAACCCGTTAGAAGGAGCAATGTGTTCCAGACTGTATGCAAGTCTGGCAGAAAATGTTGCAAAGTAATGGTGGATAGTGATAGGAGAGATAATCTAGTTGCATTAGAGATGGTTGAGAAGTTGAACTGGAAGATAATGAAGCACCCTAATCCATACTACATCTCTTGGTTGCATGGGGGTTATTGAATTAAGGTAAGTGAACAAAGCATTGTGAATTTTCACATTAGAAGATATAAAGATGAAATTGTATGTGATGTAGTACTCATGTATATTTTTCACGTTTTGTTGGGTCAACCTTGGCTTTGGGATAGGGAAGCTATACATAATGGCAGTGATAACACCTATAGCATAATCAAGGATGGGAAGGAGTATGTTTTGAATCCATTGCAAGATAAACCAAAGGAAGTGGTAAAAGAAATTGTAGTAGATATGAAGAGTTAAGAAAAAGAAGAGGAGGTTCTTGTGCAAAAGGATCAAGAGGAAAGAGAAGAGAGACAAACTAAGATTCCAAAGGTTGAAGAAGATTTATTGCTGATGATCATGGTGATAGAGGATGAGTGAAAGGAAAAGCTTGTAGCTACTGAGAATGAAGATACAGTTGAGATTAGAGATGTTGCAATAGATGATGAAATTGCAATAGTGGAAGAAGAGGTAAGAGAAACGAAGGTAAAAGAAAATGAAGAAGTGATTGCAGCAGTAGAGGATGTAGTTGCAACTGACAAGAATGTGGAAGACATTGCAGTGAAGTTCAATGTTGCAACTTTGAATGTGAATGAGGTAAATCAGTTATGTGATGTTATTTTGTTTTTAGATGTGGTAATAGAAAATGAGATGAATAGAGAACAAGAGAATGTTACGTGGTTGTGCGTAGAGATGGTTAAGGATGTTGTAGGATATTGGTGGAGGTGGATGGTTAGTGGTGGGTTTGAACCCATGAAGGGGAAGAGAAGTGTGGAAAGCATTTGGCAAAGGAGGTGGGGCTTTGGTGGACATGAGTCCATGAGGGGGAAAAGCAAAAGAATTCAGTGTTGGCAAAGAATAGCGAATGTTTTGGAAAGATGCTAGAAGAGGAGGAAAAAGAAGGTTGAATTGGAAGATGGCATTAAGGACTTCATGTGCAGGAGCACATAATTTTAATTACCTGGGGATTTTGATGTAGGAGCATCCAGGGAAAGAACAAACTTGCATCATTTTCTATGTTGATTGGTCAAATAAGGGATGAACCTGGACTTGCAGAGAAATTAGTGTGAGCCTATTAGTAGGACAAGGGTATATTGGCAGGATCATATTCTGTGTCCCAGTGACAACGCGATGGTATTGGTAGAATGGAGTTCATCAGTGTGAGGTTCTCTCATCAGCGGGATGACATCCTTTGTCCCACCGATGGAGTTATGTCAGCATAAGTCCAACATTTTAGCAATACCCTATTTTGTGTCCCAATGATGGTGTTATAAGTTGTGAGTGAAGGAGCACGTTGAAGTCATGTCAGCGGGAGATTGACATATTGGTAGGATGTTGTTCTTTGTCCCTCTGATGGGGCAATAAAACATATCAAGGTGATATCGTAGTGACATGGATGTATCAATGAGACTTTAGGATGAGTCTCAACGATGGGCCAATGGAAGGAGTGCAAGTTAGGAGATCAGGAAGTTAGGGAAATTTGTAACCCTGCGACTTGGTTACAAAACTCTTGGAAACCGTGACATAGTGATGAAGGAAAAGTGGTAATGTGGTGAATGATCGATGATGAAGAAGTGGAAATTGATGGATGAATGCAGTGGAGGCATGTGGTGAGAGGTTACTCATTGTTTCCACATCATTGTTATAGAACAACATAATTGGTCAAATGGTTGTCTACATGAGCCATTGGATGAAGATGATTACTTGGAATAAATAAATAAGAATTGACAATATAGATAACCATGTAACTGTCAAGAAAATATAAGTGACCATTGGATGACATGGTGATACAACAGAAATAGGAGAAGAAAGAAGACCAAGGCCGACATGATGAAGGAACTAAGTACAAAGAGATAGCGAGAGGAAGAGAAGAGCGTGGAAGGTTGGTAGGAAGGGAGAGCCAACTAGAATGAGGAAGGAGCCAGATGGACAAATCGAGGAGAATGATAGACAAAGGGAATGGTTTGTAACAGATCTACAATTTGGCAAACAGATGTAGAGAGTTAGCCCATATGGCGGCATTGTGATTTTTTACTATTGTTTTCATTAATAAAAGAAAGTTTTTCTTTATTCTATTGTGTCAATCTATGTGTGTGATTTGTGAGTTGGCTGCAAGATCATGACAACCTGACAAGGCCCTCCAGTCTTGATTGCACCACAATATTTCCCAAAACATGTGGTGTATTGGATCTTATTCATTTTGATGTGTTTGGTCTTGTAGATTTTCCTTTCATTCGAAAATAAATATATTATGTTTCATTTATTGATGATTATAGTACAATAACATTAGTATATTTTGTAAATATTAAATATGAAGTTCTTAGTTTATTTAAAGAATTTAAAGCAATGGTTGAGTTTCAAACTGGAAATAAAATAAAATGTTTGAGGATTGATAATGGTAGTTAATTTTTCTTTAATAATTTTGAGATATTTTATAAATATTATGGAATTCATAGACAAAATATAACTCCTATTCTCTATAGAAGAATATATTTGTAGAAAGAATGAACAAGATATTGGTGGAGAAGGCTAGGAGTATGCTAAGTAGACTGGTCTTGAACAAAGGTTTTGGGATTAAGTTGTCATTGCTTGCTACTTGATTAGCATGTCTCCTACTTTAGCTCTTTTTGATAAAATGCCTAAGGAGGCATAGTTAGGTCATAAGCCTTCATTAGGAAATCTTAGAGTTTTTTTTATCATTGGGAATATGCACATGCACTAAAGGAGAAGAAAAAAAGTTGGAGAATAAGGTTATGAAATGTATCTTCATTGGGTAAAGTTATGGTGTGAAAGGATACAAGATTTGGGATCTTGTTGCATAGAAGGTAACCTATGGTAGAAGTGTTATTTTATGAGAAATTAAGACTTCTTTTGTTATATTATAACTAGAGAAAAACTAAATAGAAATATGTGATTGAACCTCCTTCTATTCTTGAGAAAGTTGAATCGAGGCCCCTAGATAGACAAGAAGTTGAGGAGAGTTCATCTAGCTCTAAATCTTTATAAGATGAGGAAGAACCTCCAAATAAACTTTTTCAAAGGTCTACAAGGCATAGAAAACCACTTGAAAGGTATTCACCTGATGATTGGAGATATATTTTTTCTTTGAATAATAACATGGATAAACCTAGATCTATAGAAGAGGAATTAGGTATGAATGATGTAGAATCACATAATATTTCTATGGATGAAGAAATGAGAAGTTTGAAAAATAATGACACATGGGATCTAGTACCATTTTCTAAAGGACAAAAACTTGTTGGTTGTAAATGTGTTCAAGAAAAATATTGGTTCATATGGAGGTATTGAGAAGTACAAAGCATGGTTGGTTGCAAAAGGTTACTCTAAGGTTGAGGGTGTTGACTATGGTGGGATATTTTATCCTATTGAAAAATGACATGTATTATATTCTTTATTTATATTGTCACTACTTATGATTTAGAGGTTGATCAAATGGATTTGAAAATGGTTTTCCTTCTTGGTGATTTGGAGGAGGATATTTGTGTGACATAGCCAAAGCACTATATGCTGAAAGGTAAAAGTAATTTGGTTCACAAATTGAAGAAACATTTATATGGTATTAAAAAATTCCTAGGATGTCATACAAGAAATTTGATACATATGTGTCAAGTTTGGGATTTGAGCATTCTAAATTAGATCATTGTGTTTATTATAAAACCGATGGTAATAATTTCCTATTTATTGTATTATATATTGATGATATGTTATTTATTAGCAAAGGGAAAAAATGATTTAAAAAACTAAAGTCTCAACTTGTAGCTAAATTTGAAATGAAAGATATTAGTGTAGATAAACACATTATTAGGATAGAAATTAGAAGAGATAGAGTGCACAGAAAGCTATGGCTTAGCTAGAATAAGTATTTCAATTCAGTTTTATAGAGGTTTAAAATGTAAAATTATAGCCCACTTTGTGTTCCTTTTACAATTGGAATGAAGTTATCTATTTTAGATTGTCCAACATCCCCATCAAAGATGAAATACATGATAAAGTGCCTTACCAGAGTGTAGTTGGAAGTTTGTTGTATGCTATGGTTTGAACTAGACCAAATATTTATCAATCAATGAAAGTTCTTTCTATAGATATGCCTAATCCTTGTAGAGCTCATTGGGATGTAGTTAAAAGAGTCTTCATATATTTTTGGGTTACCTAAAATTGTTCCTTGTTTTATCATGATAATTTTATAGGAGATGAAATTTCCCTTGATGTTCATGGTTATGTGCATTTACACTAGGTAGGTGATATTGATTGCAAAAAATTGAGTAGTTCTTATTTGTTTACTTTATTTGGTGGTGCAATTAGTTGGATGAGTAAGCAATAGGTTGTAGTTTCTGTGTCCACTATTGAAGCTAAGTATATGATAGCTACTCATGCTTGTAAAGAATCTAGTTGGATTAAGAGATCATGTTCAAATATTGAAATAAAATAAGGTGCAATGATAGTTTATTGTGTCAATTAATGTAAGATTTGAATAGGTAATAACTTGAAATTTCATGCTAGGACCAAGCACATATATGTATAATGTCATTTTGTTAGAGATATGGTCGATGATGATAGTTTGAAGATAGTTAAGGTAGAGAATTTGATGATTGTTTTAAATTATTTAAGTAAGGTTGTGAGCATAAATAACTTTAGATGGTATTCAAAGTCTATGGGCCTCTCGGCCCCTAGAAATTAAATCATGGTATTGATCCTCTCAATCTCTTGAAAGGTGTTAAACATGTGGGAGAATGTTAGAATATTTTGTTCCTCAACCTTGCAATTATAACATGTTAATATATTTGAGGTGGGGGGGTGTGGTGGTAGGGTGGTACCCCCTTATGGGGTCCACATGGCTCATACCCTTGGTGTGGGGTCCAATGATCTTGCACCTCAATAAATATTTAGATGAAACTCCCTTGAAAGCCACATTTTATATATTTTATTATTGTAAATCTAGACCGTTTATCTCTAGGTCACAAGTTTGATGATGGAATTGTATTATGATTTGGTATTGCATGATTATAGTGTGTGAGAGTTTGATAACTATTGAGTTTCCTTTGGATCTTTGGTTGGTGATACTCTTGTGAGAAACTTTCTCTGCAAGTATATTGTAATCTCATTGATTTTTGAATAATATATTTGGTTGCTTTTTTAGTGTGGGGTTTTTCTCTTGAAATGGTTTTCGCCATATAAATAATTGTGTTGTGGTATGAATAATATTAATGTTTATTCATGTTGAAGTTTCTATAACTATTAAAATAATCTATTTTTTCATAACTCTAGACAACCTTACCTTCCTTACATAAATATTATCATCCCTAATGATTTAGTTCAACTTAACATAACAAAAAAGAGTAATGTTTTTCTTTTTAAGATAAATTTTAGTTAAACAAGTGCAGAAATTTTGATAAAATTATTCATAGCCCTCCCAAGTGGCACTGTCCTTAGAATATTGATCCCATTAGACCATGCATTATGTAACCTTTGTGTTATGCAAGTGGAGCTTGTGAACCTCAAGCATTTTGAGAGGCTTGATCATAACCATTCTTGGATTCTGAACATGAAGAGAATTTGAGTTAAGAATATAATTGAAACCAAATAAAAATATTTTCAAAAGAGATACATGAAAAAAATCATGCATATGAGCCAAATTTTGTAGTAGAGCTATTTTGTAGGTTGTTGACTTGATAACTTATAATATTCCAAAAGGACCCACCTATCTAGGTGATAATTAGTAGACTTGCCAAATTCTATCAAGACTTTTTAGGGCTTAACTCTTAAGATCACTTTATCTCCTACTGAGAATAGTCATGGAGTGTATTTGGTGTCTGAATAAATTTTCTATCTTTCATTTTCTTTAGTCAATCTCTTTTTGATTAGGTTAATTTTCTCTTCCATTTATAAAATCCCTTAAATAGGATTTTGACACTTTATTCCATTTAATGCTTCAGATGGAGCCATTTTAACTATAAAATGGTGGGAATTATTGTAATACAAATAGACTAGTGGTAGGTACTCCTCCCACTTATATTTATGATACATGCAATACATCTTTAAAAATCGTTGAGCACATGATTGAATATTTTAGTTGGAGCATCCATCTCTAGATGATAAGTTGAAATTATATTTAGTTTGGTCCATAATTCTCAATAAAGGTTTTATATAACCTTGAAGTCATCCACACATCTCTACATCTAAGATTATTTTCTCAAGAACTTTGTGCAACATAAAAATTTCTTGCATGAATTTTCTTTCTATTACCAATGCTTCATCTAAAATATTTCCATGTCTTGGTAAGTTTATCTAATACTACTAGGTTTGCATCATGTCTATTCCTTGATATAGGTAGACATTGGAAAAAATCTATATTGATCACTTGCCATTTCCACTCATGAATTTCATGAGGGTATAATAATCATGTTGTGTGTTGATGTTCAACATTGACCTATTGACATTCAAGACACCTTTCCATGTTTTTTTCTACATCTTGTTTTATTACTTTCTAAAAATATAGTGGATTCAAATTGATCTAGGTGGATATATTTCACCAAAAATTGAAATGGCACCATGTTGAAGAGCTCATCGAGATGATTCCAACCCCACTTGAATCACACCAAATGAAGTCCATATGCAAAAGTTATGGTTGGTCAAAGTTTCACAGAATATGCTAACTAGACTATATAAATGATGACATTAGCATGATGATGTGGTAGTCTCTGGTGCTGACATGTGGTAGAATTAGAAGGTGACATGTGGAAAGTGATGATGTCAACATGATGACATGACATGTATAGTTGATAGTTTGATGACATGACACAGACACTTGACGTGAAACAATGACAGGGTGCCACGTGTTGGGATGTGGGTGAATGGAATGATGCCACATTGACTAATGGTTGGGTGCCACATGGCACCATTTCTTCGAAAGGATGGTCAATGGTTGTTCAAAAGTTGTTGCGGGAGGTTCAAACACCCAACCTCCCCCTTATTGTTCTTAGCCTTCACTATTGGAACACGCATGATTCTCAGTAACAAAAGGCAATCTATTTTATTTAAATTGAAAAAATTCAATTTTAAGCAAAGAGGAGGCCGATGGTTTGAACCGTCAAACTCTCACCACTCATTCCCAAAACTTTCCAACATGCTATGTGTTTTCTTTAGACATGATATGGATGATAGTTATATCTAAAGTATAACTAAGGCTATAAATGTGGGTTAGGCAGTTCAAACCATTGACCTCCCACCCTATCATCAATGTGCCATGTGCGCTTTATGGAAACCATGGGTAGTATATTTTATTTAAAGTAAAAAAATCCTATAATAAGTAAATTGGAGGGCCGATGGTTTGAACTATCGACACCCCAAATCCAAACCACTACCCATTTGCCACTATGACACACGTAGTTTTCTTAATATGGAATGAGGGAAATAAATTTTGTTGTGTTAAAACCATGAGGGCCAAAAAAGAAGGGGCTTGAGTTTGAACATGAGCCCTCCTCTATATAATGTAAAATACTTTACCATTGAGGCAGAGCCCCAAGGATGAAAGTATAATGCATAGATTTTTTATTTGAAGTTGTATTTTTCTCATAGCGAGGGTTTTTAAAGGTTTTTGAAGTCTTAGTTCTTGTAATCAAAAGGGGAGAAAATACTTGAAGAATTCATACTATTGAGAAGACTGTGTAAAGGCTTAACCTATAGATTGAAGGTGCCTTTTTATGTATTCAAGCATTTGGAGCATTATTAAGGATTGACAACTCATTGGAGAGTGGACCGAAGACGTAGCCCAGTTTGAGTGAACTCCATTATCAACTTGTAGCCTTTTATCTTCTCTTTCTATCTATGCTCTATTTCATATTTTTTAGTTTGTTTAATGACTTAAAAAAAAAACTTTTATTTAAGTTTTAGGAAAATTTCCATTTACCTAATTTAACATTCACTAAGCAACTATTGTCATAGGTCTTTTTGGATCAAGTTGGTATCAGAGCCTTGTTTGACTAGTGTTTATAGAAGTGGATGTTAATGCAATTAGGGAGCTGACGAGGTGAAGGAACGCTTGCAGAGATCAATCCTTAGATCGCTAAATGGATAACTTTTCTACCACCAAAGATGGAAGAGACAAAAACTAAACAAATATCCTCTAAGCTCGACAAGAGAGTTTTTCAATGGGCCTTTCTCAACATGAAGGATATGGTGGAAGTGCTTTATTAGGAGAGGAAAGAACAAAAGCAGCTTGGAAAAGAAGGGTCATTGAAGCGAGAAAAACACGAGGACCATGAAGATTGGGAGGAAAAAGGGAAAAGAGAAGGAGATGATGATGAGCCTCCAAAAACTCCTACATCTCCATCTTCACCTTCTAATTCTATTTCTTATGCTAGTCCTTTCAAAAGTGCAAATAAGCCTATAATCAAGTTGGATGTAAAGTTTGAACTACCAAAATATTGTGGAGTTGAATGCTAAGAAACTAGATGATTTGGTTCAACAAGTAGAAGTATATTGTAGAATTCAAGGTCTCTTAGATGATGTTTGTAAAATCCAATTAGCTACTCTTCGGTTGGGAGGAACCACTCTCACCTGGTGGGAGAGTAAAACTTAGGTAGAAATTGGTTGATATGGTAGTGTTATCCACACTTTTGGGTGGAGTTTGTAGCTACCCTTAAGAAGTAGTTTTATCCCTTAGGCCGTATGTAACAGTTAACTATGAATTGGAAAATTTTTAGGTAGGCTAAAGGTCAAACTATCCAAGACTATACTCATGAATTTAGGAAGTGGTATATTGCACTTAATGTCCCATTATACACCCAGGACACATTGCTCAAGTATATAGGTGGTCTTCACTCTTACTTAGGACATACCATTTTGGTTTTAAATCCTAGTAATATGGATGAAGTATGCGCATAGGCCACAAATTTGGAGTCGAGAGGTAAGAGTAATTTCAATGATAATTTTTTCAAGAAGCCATCTACGCCTAAAGGTAAACCCAAGGGAAAAGGAAAGGGGAAAAAGACAACTACCATCAAGAAAGAGGGTGATAAGCCCACATGCTCCCATTGAAAGGAGGGTCATGATGATGCAAAATGCTAGAAGTTGCATCCAAAATTAAGGCCAAAGAGGTATGGAGGAAACAAATACAAATAAAAGACTGTTGTTGTAGTACAACATGATCTTGGATCTGACTCCAGGGACGAGACAAAGATTGTCACTGCCAAGATCCAAGGTAAGGAAAAAGGTATATCTCTTTCTACAAATACAAGTTTTACAAATGCAAGTACAAGTAAAGAATCTTCTCTACCTAATATTGATAAGCATCAAAATGAGTTATTTCATATTCGGGTTCTAACAAAGCATACAAAGATTGATACTTTGTTTGATACGGGATCTCAAGTAAATTTAATAGCTAAAGAAGTTGTAAAGAAACTCAACTTGGCTACAAAACCTCATCCAAAGCCATAACCACTTGGATGGATTTTCAATGATGCACAATTACAAGTAACAAAGCAATGTAAGTTAAGATTTTCAATTACTGCAAACTTCATAGATGAGATAGAAGTTGATGTAGTACCTTTAGATATTTGTGCCATTGTACTAGGGAGTCCCTATCTTTATGACCAAAAATCAATCTTTTATATGGGAGAAAAAAAATATCACATTTTTAAGGATGGTAAAGAGTACATTGTACGTGCATATAAGAAAAAGAATAATCTAGCATTAGTAAATATTGAACAAATGAAGAGGTTAGTCAATGGCAGTAAAAAATTTGTATTGATGATTGTAGAAACCAAAGAGGATGACAAATCCAAGGCATTCAAAGGGGGTGATCCAAAGCACAAAGCTGAATTGGTCAAAGTAGTTTCCACCTAAGATGACTTATTTTAGGAGCCAAAGGGATTGCCACCAAAGAGAGAGAGATACAACATGAAATCTAGTTACAATATGATGTGCCTCTTCCAAACATCGGTATTTGTCATTTATCAATTTTGTAGAATGAGGAAATCAAAAAGAACATTCAGGAGTTGGTTGAGAAAGGAGTTATTCATCCAAGTACCTCTCCTTGTGGTTCTCCAGTTGTGTCGGTGCCAAAGAAGGATGGATCATGGAGAATGTGCCCTAAAAAAGATAATGGTAAAGAACATGTGTCTTCTTCCTCAAATAGATGATTTACTTGATCAATTGAAACATGCAATTTATTTTATTAAGTTGGAAGTGCATAGTGGATATCATCAAATAAGAATTGTAGATAATGATATATAGAAAACTAGATTTAAGACAAAGTAGGGACTATATGAGTGGTTGGTCATTCCCTTTGGGCTTTTTAGTGCACCAACTACCTTTATGGGAGTCATGAATGATGTCTTTCAACCATTCATAGATGATTTTTTCATAGTTTATTTGGATGATATACTTGTATTTAGTCAAACCTGGGAAGAACATGTAGATCATGTGAGAAAAGTACTAGATGCATTAAGGAAAGATAAATTGTATGTAAATATGTCAAAATGCGAATTTTCTAAGACATCACTAGTGTACTTAGGCTTTATTGTAGGAGGGGGTCACTTGAAAGTGGATCCTACAAAGGTCAAAGTCATTGTAAACTGGCCAAAGCCAAGTACAGTTACAAAAGTCAAAATTTTTCTAGGTGTAGTACAATATTAGAGGAAGTTCATAGCTAACTTCTCCTATATAGCATCTCCATTGTACATAGTAACAAGTGTAAAGTAATCTTTCTAGTGGGGAGGTCCACAAAAAAATTCCTTTGATACTTTAAAGGAAAAGATAAACACTGCACCAATTTTGGCTCTACTAGATCTACAACAACCATTCAAAATTGAAATAGATGCTAGTGGGTTTTCCATGGGAGCAATACTCATGCAAGGAGGAAAACCTACTTGCTTTCATTCTAAAAATTTCACAACTGTGGTATATGATAAAGAATTGTATGCATTAGTACAAATTGTAAAGAAGTGGAAACACTACCTAATGGGTAACGAAATGATAATACACGTAGATCATCAACCATTTCAATATTTGCACTCACAATCTAAATTGCAACAAAGTGGCACTTTAGGTGGATGGGTTTTCTACAATAGTTTCATTTCGTTATAAGGTATAAGAAAGGGGTTCAGAACAAAGTAGTAGATATGTTGTCTAGGCCTTCTATAAGAATGCTACAATTACTCTTCAAATTAGTTCAATGGCACATGAAAGTTATCAAGAAAAATATGCTAAGGAGAAAGACTTTAAGGATATATATGCGACATTAATTCAAGGAAAACATGTAGAAGAGATAAACTACTATGTGCAAGAAAAAATACTGTAACACTTAGGGAAGTTGTGTATTCCACAAGATGAATGAGTACGGGTAATTAGAGAATCACACACATCATCAATTGCTAGACACTTTGGGGTAAGGAAAACACTATTGCAATTGCAGAAATATTGTTATTGGCCTCGTATGCAAGAAACTATATCTAAGTACATTAGAGGATGTATAATGTGTGCAACAAGAAAGCCTAGCAATAGGAATTTGGGATTGTATACACCTCTACCTATACCATCCCATCCATGGGAGAGCATCTTAATGGATTTTGTTGAGGGTTTACCAATTTCTAGGAAAGGGCATTATTATCTATTTGTGGTAGTAGATAGGTTCAACAAAATGTGCATTTTGATGCCTTGTAAAAAACAAGTCATAACTAAACTAAAAAAACACTTGTTCTTCTAATTTGTATGGGTTCATTTTGGGCTTCCAACTTCTATTGTATCAGATCAAGATTCTTGATTCTTAGGGGAATTTTGGTTAGAATTATGGGAGCTTATGGATAGAAAATTGAAGAAGAGCACAACATTCCATCTGTAGATAGATGGATGGAAAAAATTAGTCAATAGAATAGTGGTTCATCTTCTCAGAGTTTACTGCAGTAAACATCCTAAGTTGTGGGATGAAATTTTATTTTATGTGTAGCATGCTTACAACCATGCAACACACTCTTCTACTCAAAGATCTCCTTTTCAGACTTGTTTCAATTATCTACCAAGGACACCTATGGATTTTTGTTTTGAGAAGAAAGATTTTAAAGATGGATATAATGATGCATACAAGGCCTTGAAGTTCATCTAGAAGATCCAAGCAGTCCATTAGGAAGTTGAAGCATAGCTGGAGAAGAGCTAAGAAAAGTAAAAAGCTTGACATGATAAGCATCATGTTGATCATCAATTTTAGGTTGGTGATAGAGTTTGGTTACACATCAGTAAGGAAAGAATGCAAGGTGAAGGTAACAAGCTGAAGCTGATTAGGTATGGACCCTTTGAGATTCAAGAAAAGATTGGTATAGATGCTTTTCACCTAAATTTACCTCTTTATATGCATATTTACTCAGTTGTTAATGAAAAAAAATTGAAATTGTATGAACCTCCTATGATAATGGATGAGGAGGCCGATATTAAAATTCTTTTTTTATGATCTATCACTTAAGTACATGATTGAGTTACATGAAGATGTCATCTTGGATAGAAATGTTAGAACTTCATGAAGGGGTACTGTTGAGTACCTTGGAGTGGGATTGAAAGGGATGAATCCTAGCAAAGAAAGATGGATGGAGGTTGGAAAAGTGAGGCAGCTATATCCTCACTTACTTTCTATGTAATCATGCTTTTGGAGTTCCAAAAGGTCCCTAGTGGAGAGGCTTGATCTAGGTGGATATATTTTACCAAAAATTTCATAGTTCCAAATTTCAAAGAAAATGGAACCATGTCAAAGAGCTCATCGAGATGATTCAACCACTGCTTGAATGTCATCAAATAGAGTCCGTATGAAAAATTTATGACCGATCAAAGTTTCTTAGAATATGGTGACTGGACTGTATGGATGTTGACATCAACATGCCATTAACATGATGATGTGGCAATATCTAGTGTTGAAACATGGTAGGATTAGAAGGTGACACGTGGCATGTGATGATGTTAGCATGATATGGAAAGTAAAGTTGGTAGTTTTATGACATGGCACATGCAACTAATGTGGACCAATGATAGGGTGCCACATGTCAGGATGTGGGTGAATGGAATGATTCCACATGGACTAATGGTTGGGTTCCATGTGGCACTGTTGCTCTAAAAGGATGGTCGGTGGTTGTTTAAAAGTTGTTGGGGGAGGTTCAAACATCCAAAATCCTCCTTACTATTCTCAGCCTTCACTGTTGAGCCACATGTGATTCTCGGTAATAAAAGGTGAGAAATTCTATTTAAATTGGAACAAAGCCAATTTTAAGCAAAGAGGAGGTCAACAGTTTGAACCATCAACCTCCCACCACTTATTCCGAACACCTATAATTGTGTTATGTGCTTTCTTTGAACATGATATGGGTGCGAGTTATATATAAAGTATAACTAAGGCTATAAATGGGGGTTGGGTGGTTTGAACTACTAACCTCCCACCTTGAATTCCACTCTATCACCAATGTGCCACATGCACTTTAAAAAAACCATGGGTAGTATATTTTACTTAAAGTAAAAAATAGCCTATAATAAGAAAAGTGGAGGGTCGACAGTTTGAACTCTCGAACCCCCAAATCTGAACCACCACCCATTTTCCACTATGCGATGCATAGTTTCCCTAATATGGAATGAGGATAGATAAATTTTGTTGTGTTAAAACCGCAAGGGACAAAAAATAAGGGTCTCAAGTTTGAACCTGGTCCCTCTATATAATGTAAAATACCTTACCATAGAGGCAGAGCTCAAAGGATGAAAGTATAATACACAAATTTTTTATTTGAAGTTGTATTTTTCTCATAGCCAAGGTCTTTTAAAGGATTTTGAAGCCTTAAATCTTGTAATTAAAAGGGGGAAAAATACTTGAAGACTTTGTACTGTAGATAAGACTATGTAAAGGATTAACCTACAAATTGAAGGTGCCTTTTTATGTATTCAAGCATTTGGAACATTATTAATGATTGACAACTCATTAGAGAGTGGCTCAAAGACAACCCAGTTTGGGTGAACTCTGTTATCAACTTGTAGTCTTTTATCTTCTATTTCTATTTGTGCTCTATTTCATATTTTTAGTTTATTTATGTCTTTTAAAAAAAAAAATTTATTTAAGTTTTAAGACAATTTCCATTTACCTGATTTAAGATTCACTAAGAAATTATTGTCATAAATCTTTCTAGATCACAAATCCACCTAGATAGTTTTTCACTCAAGTGATCGACATATGGAGCACAATGTGATTCTCTTAAAAAAAATTCCTCAAGTTGTTTCGGTCTAGAACATACATTCTTTCGTTAAATCTCAGAATTCTATTAGATTTAAAATGACACCCCTCGTATCTATTGTGTTGAAATTTTTTGATAAGGCTTCCTTTAATTTCTCAAAGAAATTATCTTCTACAAAAATTTTTAACACTTTATCTCAAAAGATTGAGTGAATTGAGATCATTGATGATATATACCTCCTACAACTTAGTGAATTAACATCTTGATTCTCTTTCCCTTTGATATAATTTATCTCAAAGTAATAATTAGATATTAACTATAACCATGATCTTTGACAAGAATTGAGATTTGGTTGGGTAAAAATATATTTAAGACCTTGATTATCTAATTTGAGGTTGAAATACTTTCCTAACAGATAATGTCTCCACACTTGGATAAAATTCATAATTACTAGTAACTCCAAATCATGTGAAGCATAATTCTTCTTAGAAGGTCACAATTTCCTAGACTCATAGGCTACTACTTGAATTCTTGTATTAACATGCCTTTTACTTGAATTCTTTGTGACAACCACAAAGTGAGATTTTTGATCAGGTACTCTAAGAATATGTGTAGTAGTCAATTTATCCTTGAGAATACAAAAGGCCTCTTCAATTTTTTCTAACCATTCAAAATATTTCCCTTTTAATTGGAGAGATGTAATGGGTTTAGAAATCTTTGAAAATTTCAACAAAAACATTCTATAGTACCTGACCAATCCCATAAAGCTACACAATTCATACACATTTTTAGGTGCAATCCATTTTAGGATAGCCTAAATCTTTGAAGTATCCATAATAATTCCTTCTACATAGATGATATGACCCAAATATTGCACTTATTTTTTAAAGAAAGCATATTTTGATGGCTTTACATGTAGCTTATGTTCCCTTAGTTGTAATAAAATTCTCAAATATTTTCCATTCTCCTCTTAATTCTTGGAATAAATTAGAATTTCATCCAAGAATGCTAATAAAAACTTATCAAGACAATCCTTGAAAATACTATTCATTAAATTCATGAAATTTGTCGCCGAATTTGTCAACCCAAAGGGTAGAACTATGAATTCATAATTCTTGTACGTCATCCAGAGGTAGTTTTTTTAATGTCTTCTTCCTTTAGTCTTAAGTGATGGTATCCTAATCTAAGATTGATCTTTGAGAATATAGTAGCACTATGCATTTGGTCAAATAGATCATCAATGTGAGGCAAGGGATACTTATTCTTTATCATTTATTTGCTAAGAATATAATAGTATATGCACAAACATAATGTTCCATCCTTTTTCTTGAGAAATATCACTAGTGCACCCTATGGTGATCAAACCTTTGGATGATAAATCTTACAATTGGTATTTTAAATCCATTAATTATATTGTAGTCATTTGATAGGGAACCTTGTATATATGTTTTGAACTTGATATTATGTCAATTGAAAAATAAAAGATTATTTTTCATAGGTAGTTTTGGTAACTCTTTTTAAAAAAGATGTCTTGAAATTCATATAAGAAAGGATAGTCTTGGATAGTTGGTTCCTTAGATTTCTCTGGAATTTTCTTACTTCATATACTTTCTAAGATTGATAGAAGTGTTGGTGATCAAGATAAAATAACTCTATAGATTCCTCTAATTTCTTAATTTTTACATCAAACATCTAACAAAATCTCCTTCTAGCTCTTTTTAATTGTATATCAAAACTTTGTCCAATTTTGACCTCATGATGTAACCATTGAATTAAGGTTGCATTTCCAAATTCATCTATGCATTCCATTATTTTTTCAAAATAGTTTACTTTGGCTCTAGCTTTCTATAACTAGTTCATTCAGGTATAATGACATCGTATGATCATAAAGGAGTTACATACAAATTACCTTTGTTGAGAAAGTTGGAAACTTAACATAGGATTAAAACAAACATTGATCTACTTGAGCTCTAGATTTATTTTCATATTCAGTTGACCAAGTTTTATCCATAAAACTAGTTCTTATAGGATTTTTATTTAATAAAATAGGAGATATGAAATTCTTTATTACACATGTTTCTATTAAAATTGTAATAGGTATACCATACAATGTACTTGGAAATTAAATAGGAACAATCTAATTTTTTTGGTGATTATCAACAACCACCAAAATCCTATGTTGAAAATTTATCTATTGAGAAGGTAATGATTGACCTCTAAAAGGATTTCCTTGAACTTTTTTTGGGAATTGGTTTGCATGATGATCTCCTCCATAGGAGAAAAATCCACTTGGAGGTCCTTTCTTCTTGATAGGTGGATCATTTTTTAAATTCTCTCTTTTCCTATCACCTCTGCTCCTTTTTCTATTTTGAAAATTATTTCTATTATTCTTGACTTCCTTTCCATTGGAATTTTACTTAGAGCCTTGATTCAATCCTTTCCTTTTGAATGAAGGTGGTGACTTAGCCCAAGCAAACATATTTATAGTCTTTTCTTGATAAGTTGAGATAAAATTCAACTTATGCTCTTGCTTAATAGCTTTCTCAAATACTTGTTCCATGGTTTTTGGAAAATGAACATCTAATTCTCCTCTAATTTGAGCATTCATTCATATGATGAATTTAATTATCTTAAAACTCTCATATTTTTGATAATGGGGAACATAGTTTAATAATATAGTAAAATTTTCCTCGTATTTTTCTATTATTATATCTCCCTACTAGAGTTCTTGGAAATCAGTCAACTTTTGATCAAAGTAAAGTTGAGCTAGCCTCCTCTTTCTAAAAATGACCATAAACTTATCCCAAATTAGACTTGTTAGAAACCAAGATCTGAAATAGAAATTAGAAAATCCTTCCACATAAGAGAAAATAAAAAAAAGCAAGAGATTTGCAAAAAGATGTGCAAAATATTATTATTCAGGAATTCATAATTACATGAGATGATTTGATTTATAAAATCAAGTATGCATAACCCTAATCTTATCTTGAGCAACAAGATAGCTCAACAAGATAAGGATGAGAATAATTAACCTAGGAATTAAAATATTACCTAAGTAAAGTTATGTAAAGTGTAATTAAATAATTAATTACACCAACACCCCCCCATAAGTGCAACATAGGGAGAAGAAAATTATTATGCAAATGATGTGAGATGGGTCCTAACAACAAAGGCTAGATCAGGTACCCAATGTCATATCACAAAGAGAGAGAAAACCCAGTGGGAAAACCCCACTTTCTACTAATGCAAAGAGAGAAAACCTAGTGGGAAAACCCCCCCTCAATGAGATGAACTGTTGCAAAGAATCATTGGAAGAACTCTGATGAAGTAACGTTGGAACCCAAAAAATTGGAAAGCAAGGAAAGATACTTTTGTTTGCAAGAAACCATAACAGAATCACAAATGCAACAGTAGACCCGATACCAAGGAACATTGGGAAACTCACATACTAGATGAACCCTGGAATCTGTAAGCAATAGTAGATGAAAAAAATGAAGCCCCCCATAATGATGACAAAATCTGGAAGCTATGTCTCTCGATGCCGATGCCAAACTGAAACTAAAACTGCCCCATAAGATGAGTACCATCAAGATTTTGGAACATTAACCATAAAAACATGGCCCACAAATTGAGAAGGATCTAAACCAATGTGGATCAAGAAACATAAACTCCCAATATAAAGTGTGAATTGATGAATCTGATATGTGTCAAGCTAAAGCAAGATGTGGCCAAAAGAAATTAAGAAACCAGATATAACCCATGGACGTTGCCATCAAAACAAGATGGAGATGAAAGTGCATGCACACTCTAATCAGATTATTATGCAAGAAACCCCCCTGATGGAACTTTATCTCAGTTCATTTATTACAATAACCCAATGATTGTAAAAGGAAAGAATGCTAATGTGCATAAACAAAAAATAAAATGATGTGGTACTGAGATGAAGTGCAAATATTCAAGTTTCACCTTTCCAACTGCTAAAACATCCAAGTAATCTCCAAAACACCCATCGGGACAAATCTGGAATAAAGATCATCCTAGGATAGATACAAAAAAAGGTGCATAGACAGCACAATGAGCTCCTCAATACCTTTCCAACACCACAAAGAAGGCAAAAATCAGAGAATGTGGAAAAAAATTATGAGCTCAGAAGCCATAAATAAAAATCTAAATTCAAACAGAAAGAAATGAAGTTAAATAGAAAATTAATTTAAAATAAACCATACCACAAGAAAGTGCTTAGAACTAGCTTTTCGGCGATATCTTGTTTGCCCGATTTTGATACCGTATGCCCAAGTTATGCCAAAAAGAAAAAAACTGCTCCTTGAAGGAAAACTGGGTTTGAAGGGGGCAAGGAGGGTCGTACAGCCAATGACGTCATGATGATGTCAACACTTCATGATGTTAAATTTCATGGCCATCTGGCCATCACCGAAAAATAATTCCCCCTTACTGGAAAAAAATTGACGGTGGCCTGAAACCTACAACATTGCTAGAATATGTTGTTTGACAGGGAATATTCCCTGAGGTTCAACTGTCGCCGAATGCACGAAGATTCTGACGGAATCTTCAAAGATGCCACCAGTGTTTTGTGGAGTACCGATGAACAATGAGTGGTGGGTTGATTTTTTCCACCGTTGGAAATTGTGAAGGGCCACTGGGAACATAGAGTGGGCCGCCAAGCATAGAAAGGAGCTGCTGGTAGGAATGAGTGGCGAGTGAGGCTTGGGGTGGGGCCCGTAGGCCTGCGGGTGTAGGTACATACATGTACCACCCCCATTATTGTACCTGTAGGCTTTAAAAACTTTTCCCCCTCCTTACTTTTTGATTTCTTTTAAAAAAAAAACTTTTTGCTTCTTTGAAATTTGTTTTTTTTTTAAAATAAATAAATTTTTGCATGCAGGAAAAATTATAAAAAACCTGATATTTTTTTTGAAATGCATAAACAGGCGTCGTACACAGACCGTACGACCTCTGAAACAATTGTTTTTCCTTAGAAGCTCTCAACGCCAAAATAGGTTGAGTTATATGTCGATTTTAGATCTGATGGTGAGGTCTGATCTGCCTCAAAATGCACCAGAAGTTTCACAACTCCTAGATCTAGAAAATCTTCAAACCCTCATAACTCTGGCATAAAATGTCATATTTAGGTGAAACAAAAGTCGATCTTGAATTTTTTGACAGCCCTGGACTCGAAAATGAGCTCATATTTCCTCCAACATGTGCCGAAAGTGACCATGCAAGAGCACCCAAATAGAGAGACAAACTCAAGGTATGAAACCCTTGAGGAATCCTGAATGAACTCTGCAATGATTTTCTCCAAAAAAGCTGAGAAGAGGCTGCAAAATCAAGGCTTTGATACCATGTTAGAAACCAAGATTTGAAATGTAAACTAGAAAAGCATTCCAAAAAAGAGAAAAATAGAAAAAGCAAGAGCTTTACAAAAATATGTGCAAAATATTATTATTTGGGAATTCATAATTACATGAGATGATTTGCTTTATAAAAGCAAGTATGCATAACCCTAATCTTATCTTGAGCAACAAGATATATAAACAAGATAAGGATGAGAATAATTAACCTAGGAATTAAAATATTACCTAAGTAAAGTTATGTAAAGTGTAATTAAATAATTAATTACACCAACAATGGGATCAGGTTTGCAAGTGTAATTAGGTTTCCTTTTTATCAAATTGCTTCAATTTCATTTTAATGGCTTCCTAATTAGTATTTTCAAAGATTTCATCGGGACTATTATTTAAGTAGGATAATTACTTAATTTAATTATGTATTTCAATCATGTTTAGCTTTCTCATAATTCATGTTCACACCACCGAAGGCTATGTGTTCACAATGTATGGTAGTGCTATTAGTTGGATGAGTACGCAACAAGTTATAATTTCTTTGTCCATATACAAATAGAGTACATGGAAGCTACTCATGCTTGAAGGGAAGCCATTTGGATTAAAATATTTTGTTCTAATATTGGTTTTGATGTAGGACAAGTTACTATCTATTGCAATAGTTACAACGTCATTTACTTAACAAAGAATCCTACTTTTCATGCTAGAAGAAAGCACATTGATATTCAGTTTCATTTTATTTGTGTCATGGTAGAATATGGAAAGGTGAATTTGGAGAAGGTTGAAACTTCCATGAATGTTGCATATACATTGATGAAGGTAATGAGCATAGAGAAGTTCATATGGTGGTCTATTTCCATGGGCCTTGGGACCTTGAACAGTTGATTACAAATGACTCTTGAGAGGTTTTTGATAAGTGAGAGAATGTTGGGATTAAGATGTCTCAACCTTATATTCCTAGCATTCAAGTTGTTAGTATTTGATTATTATGTATTTATATTTATTTTCCTAATGTTTAATTTCCTACCAATTATGTTGTCACTTTGTGGGACCCACTGATGAGGTAGCATCCTACATGGAAGGTGACATGTGAAAGTTGTAAGCTATTTTAGTGGAGGTAGGTGTCCACTTTGGAGAACCTATATTTATGGCTAAATTGATGGTTTTTGTCATAAAGTTTCTATGTCATGCACTATGACAGACTATGCCAACTTTTCATGGCATTATATGATAGTTGTAAGAGTCAACTATGAAAACTTCCTTATCAAGACTAGTAAGTAATTGGTAGTTAACAATATTGCATGTTGTAGACACCTTGAATGATGAGGAGAATATTTTGCATGAAGTCTCATTACTTACATGTTGAGAGGATTGAATTTTTACATAAAAATTTATGATAGATGACTTGCCTGTTGAGAATTTATGACAGTTACATTAGTAGGTGAATTTGGATACTTTGCATATTCTCTATCTTAAGTTGCATGCATGTAGTGATTGTGGAGGTGACACGTGGAATTCTTGGGTGCTCATATTTCCCATCTATAAATTGGTGTTGTTTTAGAGAATTTTTATAATGATAGGTTTGGCATTGTTGATATGTTATTATGCTACTAGAATTACTCCAAATTCTTGATGTAGTGTGAGACTCCTAAAGAGTATTGCTTTAACATTGTATTTTAAATTTAGTTGTTGTTGACAATGCAATTGAGCTGCATTTTTGGAGTGTGTTTTTTTTTCCAAATGGTTGTTGGAAGAATGAAGAAGGATACCTTTGATTTTTTGTCTTTTTCCCATTGATGCCAACATTGTTTTATGTCTAAATATCTACTCATTCGGTCAACTATGTACATGCTATATTGATCCAGTAATCTGGTCTGGAATCACTCTAAAGTGTATGTCACCTCACATATTTTTGATACTTTTTTCAAGAGTCTTTGATGTAGTTGTGATAAGGAAATCAACAATTTTAGTTGAATAGGTTGAAAGATCTAAATGACAGAAGTTTGACTTATAGTTTTTGTGTGTTTCTCTTTTGGATGACTTGTTCATAAAGTTAACGTTTCATGAAGGCTTATTCTTTAGGTCCAGGCTGACCTAAATTTTGTCTTACAATTTTGATTTTGAGTGCCAAAGAAGTTTTTTTTTTGGTCAATAAGATATTTTGAATTATGTATGTTTACATCCAATTAGGTTGACCTAATTGATGTATGAACTGTGTGTATATGGAATATCTTTGTATTGAGCATACATATATATATGTAGATGCAAAAGATGTGACATAGTGAGATAGAGAAGGTATGATAGTGTGAATGTACTTGAAAGAATGATGTTGTGAAGTGGGTGATAGTTGTTGATAGTTTTATCTGCAAACCATTGCAAAACCTTTTCTTCAAATTAATTGGAACTATACTCAACACTCAAAAGGTGCATTCCTTTCGATTCACATCTCTAGTAGTGAGCCATATATTTCTGTATTCTAGAGGTAAGTCATAACTTTTGTACTCCAGTTGTGAACCTTTCAAGGAAAATGTGTCCTAGCAGTGTACCATGTAATATCTTGTAACCGGTTATAATATACTGTGTTAATCCTCATCGTGGTTTTTCCTACTTTGGGATTTCCACATAAAAATATTGGTGTCTATGTATTGTGTAATGTCATGTTCATTTACATGTTCTTATTGTTGTAGCAAGATACATTGTAATAATTGGATGCTTAGCAATCAATTGGTTTAGTAGAATACTGATTCACCCCCCCCTCAATATTCTATTTGTTACACAATTGGTATTAGAGCTCGGTTCCTTTTGAGAGACTTATCAGCTTGAGCAAGATCTTGAATTTTGAACACATGGCTGACAAAAAGTATCGCGTTCCTCTAGAAGAGATCTCTGCAACTGAGGAACCTAATTCTACTCTTAAAGATCTAGAAAAAAGTGAAGATGAGAAAGAATCTCTAAAGGAAAACCTAAATGAAGCTAATGAATGCATCAAGAAACTAAGAGAGAAAATCAAAAAATTCAAAGAAAGGCATAGAGAAGTCAGTGATCAGTTGGACAAGGAAAATGAAGACAACACCAGAGTAAAGCTACAAGTGGAAGAAAAGAAAAGAATTGAAGATTGTTAGAAAGTTGAAATCCAGAGAAAATTTGATGAATGCACAAAGCTTGAACAAGAAGTGGTGACACCAAGATCTGAATTAGTGAAGGCAAGAGCTCATTAATAAAAATTTAAGACAACTACTACAAAGCTTGATGAGTTGATTGCATTTCATAAACCAACTAAGGATAAAGGTGGTCTAGGACTTGAAGAAGGACAAAGTTCAAACAAAAATTAGGTTCCCAAAAAAATGAAAAATCATAGGAAGGCTCAAGGTGATAGAAGGTAGATCAAGAATCACATAAGAAATATCAGAAGGATTCCTATTTGATAGCCTAATTCTCAAAGGTACCCATCTTTCAATGGCATTTATTTCTCATGCAATAAATTTGGTCATAGGGAAACTAAATGTATAAATAGAATGAACCAGAATAGAATGAATCAAAATGTTGGATTCTTTAATGGGAAATGCTTTTCTTGCAATAAGCTTGGGCATAGAGCTAAGAAGTGTAGAAGCCAGACAATAATGAATAGATCCAATATTGGAAGAATGACTCAATCTTTTCAAGGCTATTGCTATATATGCTATGCTTTTGGATGTAAAGTTAATTAGTGTAGATCAAGGATAAATCCAAAGTAGTTTGGTCATAAACAAGTTGTGTGCTACACCTGTAATAAACCAAGACACATTTCAATATTTTGTAGAAGCAAAATTGAGAACAAAGCTAATCTGAAACAAAAGAAAAAATATGTGAACAAAGTGGATCCTATTGAAGTAAGAAAAGAAATGAAAAATATTTGGAAGAAAGGGGAGAACCCAAAAATAAGGATGAATCAAATGCATCTGTACTGGCACCTGGTGCAGATACCTCTTCTAAAAACTAAACCCAACAATGGTTTTAGGGGGAGCAATAACTAAGAAACCTAACAAACCAACCGATATAAGAGGTTTCAAGCAATTACACAAGGAAATATGGTGTATGGAATATTTTTTGGAGATGTTGATGAAATTTCTGAAAAAAAAATGCAAATATGAAGAATTGCGAAGCATTTTAGGGTTTACAATGCACTTTACAAGGTGTTTATCAACTTTTGAAGTTGGAGTGCATTTAATGCAAAATTAGGGAAAAATTGGTGAGTCATAAAGTAAGTAGCTAAATTTGAATTAAATCACATTTGAAAAATTGGAAGAAGCAGAGCAAACTGAAGAAAGTTGAAAAGAAATTAAGAGAAATTGGCATCAAACCCTAGTTCTTGACAAAGCGAGAAAAGGTATTTTATTGTTATCTAAACTTTGTGGATCCTAGTTTGAAGCTACTTTACAAAGTAACTTGAGGAAAATAAATGGCTACTCCTACTATTGTGGAAGTTTTGAAGAGACCTCGACCCAAATTCAGAAGGTATTCCATGAAAGTCTTTGAAATGGACCCCTTGGGTGCATTCTCACACCATCAAGTTAATGTTTTACCCACTGAGGACACCAGAACATACATTCATGGAAAGTTGGAAGAATTTGACCATAAAGAACTTTGGGACTTAATGGACTCAATTGAGTCTCAACTTGCCAATGCCTCTATACAAAGTTGCAGATGATAGAAATTACATTGGTTGGACTTCAATTGCAAAACTTCAAAACAAGTTCTTCATTCTGCAAAGGCAAGAAGAATATTGCATAAGACACTTTGAACAGCTTGGAGATCTGGTAATGTCCAAACACATTTCCATATCAAGTGCTTTGATGGATATAGAAAAACTAGAGAAGATGAACATTATTCCTTCCATTTCAGAAGAAGGAGAAGGTTTCTTAGTGGAACAAGAATCTCTGCATAAGTCTCTTACCAGAGTGAAAAGGATTTGGGATGATGGTAATCCAACATGGGAAGCAATTCTCAAAGAACTATAAGGTTGCCCCAACTCTTGATTATTTTTGTTTTCCATCCTTTGTCCTTAATGTCAAACGGGGAGAAGGAGAAATTAAAAGGTTAAGTGTAAATAATGTTTTAGTTTCAATCTTATGCTTTTGATAGGGGGAGTTGTATGTGTAACTAAGGATTTCTTTAAGGTTTTAAATTAAGGATTAGAGTAATACAATAAATCAATAAAAACAAAGAAACCCAAAGACCTATCAAGTACAAAGGAAATTAAACAATAAAATAGTTATACCTGTTAATAAAATTTTCCATGATTACCTCCATAGTACCTTCTACCTTGCTGGTTGATGTGTTTCCCTTAGATTTGACGTGCAAGCAATCTTTGACGAAGTCCTACACTAAGCTTTGAAGGATTTGATCAATGCCTAAATGCCTAATGCCTAGGACAATATAATTGAAATGCCTAAATATGCCAAGACTAAATGAAGTATGCTAACAATTGCTATGAAAAGTTTAACTGTGCAAGTGCAAGAGTGTATAATGTGTCTGTGTAATCGAAAAATGAGAGGAAAATGACATTTTATAGAAAATGCCATTTCGAATGGACGGGTGAGATTGACTTCTGACTACGACCTAAAATGAAAGGCCCAGATTAAATCTGATAATCCCTAATTAGGGTTAGGGAAAAATTATCAATCGAGTGGTCAAGATGTCATCTCCAAGAATCGAATCGACAGTGGAGAATAAATGAGGAAATTAATTCGAAAATAAAGATTTTTGAAAATGAAGAAGATAAAGAGTGGACTAAAGATTAGTTTTGGAAGGACCAAAAACCTGCTTGATCACCTAACTTCCAGAGGAAAGTTACCAATTTAGAATTAAATTAATTCCAAATGTGAATTTTGTGAAATAATAAATAATCAATTTTCAGATTATTTACCAAAATGAGCTGACAGTTAAGAATGAGATGACATTTTAAATAATTTAATTTATTTAAAATGAGAGGATTATCAAATTTGGCAATTAAATAATTAAATTTAATTATTTAATTTAGGAAATAAGACTAATAATTAAATAAATTAATTAGTTCATTTAATTATGACAATTAGTGACATATTAAATAAATAAATAAAACTTATTTATTTAATAATCAGGAAGAAATAAATGTAGAAAGATAATTAAATAAATTAAGAAATTTATTTAATTAAGGGAAGACCTAGACAATTAATGACGTATTTAATAAATAAATAAAATTTATTTATTTAATAATCATGAAGAATAAAAGGACACAGATTAATTCAATAATTATGAATTATTTAATCAATAGTCGAATGTGGACCAAGGACATAATTAAAATTCATAATTATGCTAGGATAAAAGTGGTAAAAATAGTGCTCGTAGGCCTAGGTCATTTTTAGGTGTCTACATTTTTCCCTCTTTGTCATAATGTCGCATGTTGCATTGTGACAAAGAAAATAAGTCAAAGTCATGCCCCAGTGAAGGTATGGAGTACCAATGCCCCCTCGGGAAATTTTTCAAATTTTGGGTTAGTGGCAGAAAAATTTGGAAAGGGTCCTGACAAGTCAATTTGGTGACTAGAAAAACAATGGCGCAGACGATTTTGGTTTCTGACATATTTAAGACAGCCCACGAGTGGTCAAAGTTGGTCAAATGAGCCTCCAGTTATAACCTAGTTGACAAATGTCATTTTGACTTTATAAATAGGTTGACAAAGGGGTATAAGTCAATTCATTCTTACTATTCATCTTGCGAATTTCGAGAGCTCAGAGCGAAGAGGACATCAATGACGATGGTGATTCCAGTGATAGAGCATCGCAGCGAGATCATGCAGACATTTAGGCAGCCAGAGGGCTTGGAGCCAGTGGTATGTACCCCTGTCCCACTTTGTAATTTTTTTGTTTTGCGTGTCAATATTAGGTTTCTAGGGCGAATAATAAATGCGCTACGATGCATATGCCTTTGAGTTCGACGCATTTGATGCGTCGCAATGCAAGTGCAACAAAGAATTAGGGTAGAATGATGGCTTGCACCGCATTTGTCAAAACTTGCGATGCATTCGCATTTTCGAGTCGCATTTGAATGTTTGAATGCCGCAATCATCAATTTGCAATGCATTCTCTAGTTTGATCGACACAATTGCGATTATGCGATGCACTCACTTTTTTGTGACACAAGTGTCAAATGTCATGATGCAAGTGTGAACATGCGATACATTTGAGAAAACAAACGACGCATTTGCAATTTTGCACTACATTTGATGTACGAAACGACATAGTTAATGTTTTGAGATGCAATTGCCTTAGTGTGACACATTTGTTTTTGACTTTGACCATAGTTGTTTTTAATATTTGTGTAACGTTAGATGCTTTTGATAATATTGATAGTCATGTAGAAGGTACTGACGTATTTTGTTGGCCTTTTTGTAGAGATAGCTTGCCCCAATTTACACATGAGAGAGCAGACCAACGACATTTTGGTTTGCTGACCAGCTGAGCCCGCAAGACGGCGCCGGTTGATGCGACTGGGTTTGTTCTATGTCTCCTATATGCCCACCATTTGGGAAAATAGGGGATTACTGGCTGTTCTGTGTGAGTGTTGGCATTCAGAGACCTGCTCCTTCCACCTGCCGATAGGTGAGGCCACTATTACCTTGGAGGATGTCTACCAGATTTTGTGAGTGCCAATCTGAGGGGAGCGGATCGTCTATGATCCTCACCATGGTGAGCAGACTTTCTCAGCGTACTATCAAGATCAGGGTGCAGGACTGGGCATCCAGGGATATGAAATCAGATGGGAGTTCATGGCAGAGCACTATGCTCATTTTGATGCATTCCTTGCGACTTTGATTGAAGGTATTTTGATTCCTAACCGTCAGGGACATAGATTCCCTATTGGCTGGGGAGACATCTTAGTTGGTATGAGACATGACAGGATTGTGTATGCTTGGGGCCCATGTTTACTAGGGACACTCTACCATCAGTTGCACGATGTTGTGTACTGGAGGGCAAAGAGTATCTCCTGCGGGACTACTCTGATGATGATTTGGGCTTGGGAGCACATAGCCATATTTCATCTACCAATTGACAGACCACAGTTGGCTAAGGGGATGCCCTATGCCTATTATTATGTAGGTGCTTTATAGTGGACCCAGATGGGCAAGACAGGTTGGTGGCAGCATTAGATTGACATGTTGGTGTTTGTTATTTGGAGGTTGTATAGAGACTATGAGCATTGGGATGATGAGGATGACCACCTTAAGCCTTTGCAGACAGTACAAATATTTGATTGGGAGGACCGTGCAGACCTCATTGATTATCAAGATGTATTTTCCGTAGTGTGTCCTTAGGCAGTTCAAAGAGTAGCAGGGTGTACTTGCAGGGAAAACCAAGTATGCCCGGTCATCCAGAGAGTATGCTTGGGGACCGGCCATTCTAGTGGCCTTCACATAGTAGTAGATTGATGGGCTAGGAGCCTAGCCATGGGGATGGAGGGGTGGAGTAGCCAATCCTGGGAATACAACAGATTATGACCTATGGTGGGATGCACATAAACCTATGCCATTAATAGATCATGATGGGCCAGCACCTGTGGACAGGCGGTCAGTGATACCTCATGTGCTGAGGAGGTAGGGGCAGAGGCCAAGGGAGGGATGGAGGCAGAGACGGAGGCAGGGGCAGAGGCATGAATGGAGGTAGGGATGGAGGCAGAGGAGGAGATGGAGGCAGAGATGGAGGCAGGGGTGGAGATGACGGGGATGATGGCGGAGATGGCCGGAGGCAACAGTGAGATGGTCAGAGATAGGGCTTGAGGGTGCAACCACGTGTGGTGAGGGTAGCATTAGATGCTATCCCCAAGGTTGGTGAGGAGGGGGAGAGAGAGGATTAGCCCCGATAGGAGGGAGAGGGTGAGGAGAGATGGGAGGAGGAGGTGGAGGTGGGGAGACAGGAGGAGGAGGCAGATGTGGGGAGACAGGAGGAGGATGTGGCAGAGGATTAGAGACATGAGGAGTATGTGGCGGGGGAGGAGAGACATGAGGAGGATGTGGTGGTGGTAGAGGATGTGGCCGATGATGACGATGATGAGGATGATGCCATGGATGAGGCAAAGAGACTACTCCAATGGTAGATGGTGGAGGGAGAGGAGGAGATACTGTCCTCCTCGGGATTGCCACAGGATGCCACGACAGACCAGAGGGTGGCCGATTTATAGCGGAGGCTAGATGAGAGCATGGCCTAGGTTAGATCATTACAGTCAGAGCTAGAGGTAGCTTTGGTAGAGCAGAATCAGGCAGTGATCCACCAGCAGGACTTGGCTCAGTGGTGTACACAGTTTGCGGCCTTATGCATAGGGCCTTCCAGAGATATGGCTTGTGAGCTAGCCAGGGTGAGCATGAGGCTAGGTCAGTACAAGACCTTATATGAGTAGGCAGTACCACCTGAGCGACGGGATCCTACCTTGTAAGGGTCAGAGATGAGGACAGGCAGTGCCAGTGGTAGCAGGAGTCATACAAGTGTCAGAGGGTCTACCTCAATAGGGCACACATCAAGGCACATGTCACACCATTCATGCAGGAACACCTCAAGTCACCATTCAAGCCATAGTCATGGGTCGACTGGTTTAGTGCAGAGGTCCATATAGAGACAACCACCATTGGTTGATCCATCTACTTTTGAGAGTCAGGTAGCAGTGATGTCACAGGTGATGCTGACATTGTCAGTTCCAGTGGTGGCATAGGTAGAGGTTGTGACAGGTCTGCCTATCATTTCAGTGTTAGTCTTTGAGTTGCAACCACCACACTCTTCACCACGAGGGGATGATGAGAGTCTAGCCTAGGGGCATTTTTGTTATTATGACACACTATGTATATATTATTGAGCCTGCGGGCTCCATTTTTGGGATATCTCTTAACTTTATCCTATGACATTGTATATTTTTGAGATGATATTACATGATGATGCAGTTTTGATGCGGCCTACATGTGTATTATGTGATGTTCTTTGATTTAATGCATTATGATATATGTGATGTATGTGATGTATGATGTTGATTTATGAGGTATCATGTATATCCTATGTTGCTTATTTATGATTTTGATGCCATGATGATTCAATGCTTACTTATATGAGATGATGATGATAATGCTGTGCATAATGTATTTAGTAAATGGATGACATGTTGATGATTATGTTAATGATTTAATGCTATGGATGATGTATGTATGGACCTAATGCAATGTTTATATGATCATGGATGCACTTATGTTTTTGGATGTCACAGGATATCATCGTGAGATGGACGAGAGAAGATGACCAGACAGAAAAAGAGAAGATGACCAAACCAAAGGAGATGCATGTTAATTCCTAGACTTTGATCAAATCCTTCAAAGCTTTACCATAGGACTTTAATATTTATTGCTCTTAATCATCATTGGGCAGACTATTGTAATGGCCAACAAACACCATGATATGACATAGATCAAGGTGTGTAAGGTCATACCATCACATAAGACAAGCAGTCATAGACAAGGATGATCATGACTCATACTAAGAGCGTGATTGCCCCAGTCTTTTTGTCATAATCAACCACAAGTAGAAAAAGACAAAGAAAATTCATGAGACGACATTGCTTCTCTAAATCTTGTTCCTAGAACGTGCTTGAGAAACTAGCAGCATGATTGTCATACAAAAATAGAGCCCTTATCATGATATGTCACTATTTTTCTAAATCCCACAATGAGGACCTCATTGAGAAAATTAGTAGTCATGCGTGTCAATCGTCATGATAGGTTGCTGCTTCTCTAAATCTTGTTATTGGGATCTTGCTGAAAAACTAATAACATGATAAAACTCAAAAGACAAGTGTCAAGTGTTTGCCAAGTGCA
Source organism: Sequoia sempervirens (assembly GCA_007258455.2). NCBI lineage: Eukaryota > Viridiplantae > Streptophyta > Pinopsida > Cupressales > Cupressaceae > Sequoia > Sequoia sempervirens. Next base: position 28,352,418 of record VDFB02000363.1, read on the forward strand.
TCTGGATACCATAGTGTCGAAGCTTTGATGATGCTAAGATGACAAATGTCCATAATTGCCAAATTTGGGAAGGACACATCCTGAATAATGTTAATGTTAAGAGGATTGATCCCTAAATGTCAAAAGGGATCCCTCAAAATGCCACGTGATAGTGATGATGACGATGCCTAGGAAGGACACATCCTAAGGCATAGATGACACAGTTGGTTCTTCAGAAGGACACATATGAAGAATGTTGATGTCAAGGGGAGTGATCCTTGGATGTCAAGAGGATCCCTCGAAATGTCGAATGACAGTGACACTGCCTAGGAAGGACACATCCTAAAGCATGATTGATAGAGGTTATCTTTCAGAAGGACACATCTGAAGGTTAACCTAGAGTTGACAATTTGACAAGTTATGATGATTTGACTTGCTTTGATTGAGTTTGACTTGTGTTTGACTATATGCTGATATTGTCATGATGATATGATTGACCTATTGATAAGATTGTTATGTTATATTGAAATAACTAATTGCCATGATTTGTTTGTAGGAGTTTACCCCTTTGGGAGTGATTCACTTTGTCTTGAAGATAGTTTGACGTGTGTGCCAGTGTAGTGCCATGAACCCTAATGGACTGATCTAGTGCGGCCTCAGGGGCTCATCGATAGATGGCCTTGCCTACGTCATACACTTAGAGACCTTGTAGTTCGACATGACCAATGACTTTGTATTGATGACCAAAGATTGTGCCATGATTTTATTTTGAAAAACCTAAATGGATTGACCTAATGTCTCGGGGACTCAAATGTGAGTCTTGCTTACGTAGCAAATGCACAGAGACAACGTAGTTCAGACAAATGACAAAGACTGATTGACATGACTGACTTTGACAAGAGATGACCCTGTCTTTGCATTCTTCAAGCAGTTTGATGTTTTGTTGTGGTTTTCTTCAGGATGTTTTATGGTTTTTTAGGTCTTTCTTCAGGGTGTTTTGCGATGTTTTTGGTCTTTCTTAGTACATTTTATGATTTTTGTCTTTTTCTCCAAGACTTTTTGTGATGTTTTTGTTCTTTTTCCAGGACTTTTTGTGATGTTTTTATCTTTTTTTAGGACTTTTTGCCATGTTTTTGTCTTTTTTCCAAGAATTTTTGCCATATTTTTGTCTTTTTTCAAGACTTTTTGCCATGTTTTTGTCTTTTTTCCAAGACTTTTTGCCATGTTTGCCTTTTTTCAGGACATTTTATGTTGTTTTTAGTCTTTTTTTCAGGACTTTTTGTGATGTTTGTCCTTTTTCTAGGACTTTTTGCCATGTTTTTGTCTTTTTTCTAAGACTTTTTGCCATGTTTTGTCTTTTTTCTAGGAATTTTTTCCAATTTCCGTAGCCATGTGTGACATCCACTGTAGTTGCATGATAAATTTTTTTGCCCCAGTTAGGTCCAAGACTTCACCATTTTTAAAGGACATGAAGGGGATGCTGCTCGTGTATCAGATGGATAGGCATCAGGACTTGATGTCAATCGTTTATCAACCATGATAGGTAGGGTGGAATGTGGTGGCGATTTGTGTGATAATGGTGTGAAATGTCTTTCATCCTAGGCCAAGGAAAACAAAGTGATAGTAGATGGCAGAGCAATGATTGATTATGCATGGCACCTGTTTGCCAGGTTTTCACCATGGTATGTGTCCAAAGTGCCTGTTTGCCAGGTTTTCACTATTGGACGAATCATTTTTCTCTTTACTATTTTTATCCTTTTTCTTATTTTTTTGGTGTTACCAAGACACCTGTTTGCCAAGTTTTCATCAAGGCAACAATTTTTTTATCATTTATCATTTTTTTTTATTTTACGGTCTTTAGCTCGATACTCTGATGCTATGTGTAGAACCTTCGGAGATGTAAACTGTTGATGGGCTCTGTCATTTATTCTCCATCTGGCATGGCCAACTGATAAGCTCTAGAACCAAAAGAAGATATGATAATGTAGGGACCCAACGAGTTTGGTTCAAACTTTCTTGGCTTTTCTCTATTAGCTTGGTTCTTGGGGTTCTACTTGAGAACTAGGTCACCAATGTCAAATTTCTTGACCATAACCTTCTTATTGTAGCTACGACAAAGACAGTTATGATATGCTTGAAGATGGTTCAATGAATTTTGCCTTCCTTCTTCTAGCATTTCCAACTCATGCAAGCATGATTGTTTATACTCCTCTTCATCAGTTAAACCCTTCTAGGAGGCTCGTAATGAAGGAATTTCAACCTCAATGGGCAAGATGGCCTTAGCACCAAAGACTAGGGAAAATAGAGTGGCTCCTGTAGACATATGAATGCTAGTTCGGTAAGCCCACAGAGCAAGGTTGAGTTGTATGTGCTAGTCATGGCCAACATCATTGACAGTATTTTTGAGGATTTTGACAATGGTTTTATTTTATGCCTTAGCTTATTCATTTCCATGTGGGTAGTATGAAGATGAAAAATGGTGTTGGATATGAAATTGCTCACATAACTCATGAATGTCTTGGTTTTTGAATGGACATCCATTGTCAGTGATGATGGATTGTGGAAGGCCATACCGACAAATAATGTAGTTAAGGATGAACTTGGATATTTGCTTGCCGATTATGTATGTCAAAGGGATGGCTTCGATCCACTTCGTAAAATACTCAGTGGCAGTGATGATAAATTTGTGGCCATTGGACGAGTTGGATGAATCTTACCCATGAGGTCGATTTCCCATTGAGCGAAGGGCCAAGGAGAAGTGATCGATCGAAGTTCCTATGCTGGAGCATGGATCAAATCATTGTGAATCTAAAATTTGCGACAAGTCTTGACATATTCTATTACATCATTTTCAATGGTCAGCCAATAAGACCCAAGTCTCATTACCTTCTTGGCTAGAGTAGGACCACTTGAATGAGACCCACATATACTGTCATGTACTTTGCATAAGGTTGAATGTGTTTCATTGGTGTCGAGACATCTAAGGAGGGTGTCGTCAAAGCTACGGCGGTAAAGGGTGTCACTGATGATGGCATACCTTGTAGATTTTCAGATAAAGGATTTCCTTTGGTTATTGGATAGGTTCGATGGAAGGGTTTGAGATTTTAGGTAGTCATAGATATCCTGGTACTAGGGAGAGTCAGGACCAACAAGCTCACAAACCATTTATGACTTTGGAATGTCATAGGAAGGGACTAGCAATTGCTCTATTAGGAATTCCAACTGAGGCAGATTGCTTGGTATGTCAAGGAGGGAGCCTATTGTAGCCATGGCATCCACCACTTTGTTTTGTGTTCTCAGAACTTGTTCGAAGGTTACCATATGAAAGTATGTTTGGAAACTATCAACCATCCATTTGTAGGGCATCAACTTCTCATCTTTTGTGTCATAGTCATCATTAACCTAGTTGATGACAAGCTGAGAATCCCCGTAGACATGCAGTGCTCTGGTCTTCCATTTTATTGCCATTCTTAGTCCTATAACTAATGCCTGATATTTTTCCACGTTGTTTGTGCATTGGAAGGCAATGCAGAAAGACTTAGGAATGGAGTCTCCTTGCAGGGGGATGAATAGGATTCCTGCCCCCGAGCCATGATTTGTGTGTAGAGTTGCCAAGGTGCCTTAGGTTCCATATGGAATATTGACTCATCTGGAAAATCTGCTACTAACAGGTGATCACTTTGCATAGGTGCGTCTGCTAGCTGGTCTGCTATGACTTGGCCTTTTATTTCCTTTCTTTCTACATACTGAATGTCATATTCACTCAGAATCATAACCCATTTTGCTAGCCGTCCTGTTAATGCTGCCCGACTTAGCAAATATTTCAGTGGGTCGATATTTGCTACTAATTATGTCTGATGACTCAACATGTAATGTCTTAGCTTTTGTGCTGCAAAGACCATGACTAAGCAACCTCATTCAATTGGTGTGTAGTTCAATTCATACCCAAACAATGTTTGACTGATGTAATATATAGCTCTTTCTTTTTCTTCTTGGTCGTTCTATGCTAGTAATGCCCCCAGTGCTGAACTAGTTCTCGAGATGTATGTGATCAATGGCTTTCCATGAATAGGAGGCATGAGGACTGGTGTTGAAAGTAGGTAATCTTTGATTTTCTGAAAGGATTCTTGACATTTATCTGTCCACACAAAGGGTATACCCTTGTGCAATAGATATTGGAATGGGTGACACTTATCTGCCAATTGGGCCATGAAGTGCCTAATAGATTGTACCCTTGCAGCGTTATGAGTTCACTGATTCCTTTAGGTAGAGGCATGTATACGATGTCTTTGAATTTCACTGGATCAACCTCAATGCCTCTTCTAGACACTACATATCCCAAGATTTTACCTGATGTGACCTCGAAGACACATTTCTTAGGATTTAGCCAGACCTTGTACTCTTCAAGTCTCTTGAAAATTGTATATAGCACCTTCAAATGATCTTTCCTAGTTACTAATTTGGCCAATAGGTCATCTACATAATCTTCCATTATTTTATGCATCATGTCATGGAAGATCATGGTCATAGCCCTTTGATATGTGGCACCTACATTTTTGAGACTGAATGGCATGACATTCCAATGGTATGTACTGCATGGGCAAGTAAATGTCATCTTGTGTTGGTCTTCGGGGGCAATGCAAATTTGATTATAGCCGAAGAAACCATCCATGAGGGATACCATCTCATATCTTGCTATGAGGTTTACTATGATGTCAATGTTCGGCAAAGGAAAGTCATCCTTTGGACATGCTTTATTTAGGTCTCTAAAATCCCTACAGACACGGATTAGCCCATTTGGCTTTGTTACTGGCACTAGGTTAGATATCCATTCAGCGTAGTCAATAGACCGTATGAATCCAATGTCTAGCAATTTATTTAACTCAGCCTTGACCAATAGAGCAACTTGAGGGTGCATTTTGTGTAACTTCTGCTTGACTGGTTTGGCATTAGGTAAAAGTTGCAGATGGTGCAAAACCAGTTTTGGGTCCAATCCTGGCATGTCAGCATAGGACCATGCGAAGTTGATTTTACGTTTTGCAAAAAATTTATGAAATTATGATCTCTCCTCTTCAGTCAATGATGTAGCAAAGAGGACCATCTTGGGATCTTCTGTAGTCGCTATGTTGTCCTCTATTGTGTCTTCGATAAGCATAGCTAATTTCTCCTATTGTACAGGGAGAAAGTCCAGTCCTCCATTTTTGGGCGCCTCAGAGAGGTTTTCACCTGCAGATATGTCCTTTGTTTTTACTATTTTATCGTCAAAAGGTGCCTTTCAGTTTTCACCTAGCGACGTTTCATTTTTTATTTTATTTTTATTTTTACTTTTGCGATTGGAGGACGGAGTAGTCTCGCCGAAGTATGCCATTCAGTCTAAATCAATGGAGAATCCTGACTTGTGGTCCCCACTGGGTATGCCTTCACATAATCCCATAAATTTTGCAATTGCCTCATCATTTTGAAATGTGTCCAGGACTGGCGGGCCTTGTTGGTCCCAATCGACTAGCTCAGGATAAACTAAGGAAATTCCATTGTAAATGTTGGTGAATTGAGGTGAGGATGTGGAAAGCATGCAAACTGATTCAGTGATGTTGTAGATGAGATTATCATCCTCCAACTCCACATTAGAATCTATCCAATATTCCCCTTCACTAGTGTCATATTCGTTGTCAAAAGAAGGGGTGAAGGCCTTAGAGTCCTGGTTGTTAGTGTCATCTGATACTTCAGATGGATTGGATTGAAGGGGTTCAGATGGTGGGTCTTGTATGTCATGGGGAGTGGTAATGGGACTTTGACTATTTGGTGCCTGTTCAATTTTAAATGTTTGCCAAAATCTTTGTTCAGAGGTCAGTTCCCCTGGTTCGACAAACAAATCATCAAGGCAACAGTCACTTAAGGATCATTTTGAGCCAAATTCCCACTTGTGGGAGTCAGTTTCACTGGGGGTTTCCTTAGTGGTCTCGACATTGTTTGAAGCATGTACTTGCTCACTCGAAAGTCCAATGGTACATCGATCATCATTGTTGGGCAATCCAAACCCTAATCTAAGATGCTTTGGAATTTGAAAAGTTTCTATGGGCTCCCTTCAGCTAGTTTTATTTCTTCCTAGGCCACTAGTACCATCGTAGCCTTTAGCCTTCATTATGTCATAACCCTTGCCATATTTTTGAACTAGTAATGGGGGTAGTGCAATAGTATCCTTATAGATCCATCCTGTGATGTCAGCAAGGTCTTCATTACTCATGTCTCCCCACTTGATAAAAACTATTTTTGGTGGAACTTTAAAAGTTTCCTTGGGTTCCATTCTGAAACATGGCCGACCATATACCTTTGGAGACTTGGGTATTCTTGTTATACTATATGTTGGATGTAGTTTGAACTCTTCGTAGTTGAGGTCCTAGATTTTGATAGTGGATTCATCCTTAAGGTTTGCAGGAGGTGGTGGTGTGGCGGGAGACGTGGATGGAACGGATGTGGAAAATGATGTGAGTGTGGATGGGTCAATGTATTTGGATGATGAGGAGCCAAGTGCTTCTTGGTTAATAGGCACTTGATTTTTAGAAATACCCCTTAGGTTGGTACAATATTGGAAGGGGTCGGGGTCTCTGTATATGGTTATTTCTGTACCGTCAAATGGAAACTTTAGGCATTGGTGATATGTGGATGGAATGAATTTTAAGGCATGAATCCATGGATGGCTGAGCAAGATGTTATATGGTAGTTCCAAATCTAGGACCTAGTAGGTTGTTTCCACAATGACTGGTCCCACTTTGATAGGGAGAGAGATAATGCCACGTGAAGAGTGTTCTTCATCATCATATGCTTTGATCACTATACTCTTTGTTGGGTCCACACATGCATTGGAGAATCCTAGAGCTTTAACTAGTTTGAGGGAGCATATGTTCAATCTTGCTCCGCCATCTACTAAAACCTGTCTGACTCTGTGCTTGTGGAAAAAAGTTTCTATGTGCAATGCATCATTGTGGTTGGTTTTAGGTGATGAGTAGTCTTGATTTGAGAAGGTGACATGGTGAGGCATAGTGAGGTATCCCACCATGGTTTCAAATTGATTGACATCAATGTACTTGGGGACTGATGACTCTTGCAGGGTTTTATCTAGGATATCTTTGTGTGCGGGAGAGATATGAAGCAACTCAAGTATAGAGATTTGCATGGGTGTCTTGCCTAGCTGGTTGATAAGGTTGAACTGACTTTTGGGTTGCCACTGCTTTGTGGTCAGGACAAGTTTTGACTGTTTAGCAGATGGGCTAGCTATGGTTATTTTGGGTTGTTTAGCGGGAGGCGGACCAGCTATGGTGACCTTGCCACTGCAAGTAGTAGAATTACATTGGGGTGCTCTCTTGACTATAATGGTATTGATGTATTTGTCATCAGTTCAAATTTTATTTATAATTGATCCACTAGAATAGTCATATTTGGCTTGGGCAAAGTTGGCTTGATTATTGTTCATTTGTGGACTTGAAGTGGAAGCCTTATGAGAACCATGGTCCTGCAGTGGATTCTTATGGATGGTATGATTTGAATTGGAGGTGAATTGTGATCCACCTACTTCAATGATGTGACTTTCAATAAGATCTTGTATTAGGTTTTTCAATTGTTGACAGTTAGAGGTTGTATGTCCTTTTGCTCGATGGTACTCACAAAATGCATTATCATTCCACCATGCTGGTTTGAATTATCCTGGGTCATACATTTTTGGTTCTTGAAGTATGTTGACCCCATTCTAGAGACATTTCTTAAGAACTTCTTCAATGGGTTCACCCAAAGAAGTGTTTGTGCAACCCCTAGGAAATTGTCTCGTTTGATGGTATTGTCCCTAGTTATTTTGACCATTTTTATTGTTTGAAGGGACATTAGTAGGGGGTGTCGATGTCATTGTTGGTTTGTGTTGTTGTTGAACCTCTTTTAGGGCCAATACAGAACCCACAATGTTTGCAGTCTTGGCGTCAACAACACCGTCATTTGTAACGTGCTTATTTTTGAACTAGTATTTATTCTTGTCCGTGGTTGGATTGGCATTTGTGTTTTTGGGACCATATCTTAGTTCTCCCTTTGTGATAAGGGCTTTCTCAATCTGGACCCCTTTTTCAACTAAGTTTGTGCAACAATGTACTTGCAATGCATATTTTAGGGGTCCCATAAGTGTTTGGATGAACATGTTGACCTTTTCCCTTTTGGGGATGTCAATGTGACACCGACTAGTGAGACTTCTCCATTTTTGAAAGAATGGGATAAATGTCTGACCAACATCCTCTTGCGTGAGAGTGCACAAGCTAGTGATAGAGGTATCCATGTCGATGTTGTACGCATAATTTTTTATGAATTTTTATTTAAGCTCATCCCATGTCTAGATATCATTTTGAGTGGAAAACCATTGAAGGGCAGGACCCGCTAGAATTTTAGAAAAAAGTCTCATCAAGTATGTTTGTTCATAGGCGATGTCCATACAATTGGTTGCAAATTTGCAAACATGTTCAATGGGGTTTGTCTTGCCTCTGTATTTTGTTAAATTGGGTGACAAATATCCTGGAGGAAATGGAGGCATGTATAAGCTCATGTCGAATGGGTATATGTTTAGATCATATGATATTTCCAATTTTTTGCCTGAAATGTATATGTTTTGGTTAGTTTTTTCTAAACCCATTGTTTGGAAGGCATCCAGAATAGGGTCATTAGTGTTTCCGTACGTTGTATTGCTTGGTACACCATAGGTTCCCATTTGTTGTGCATGAATATTGGTGTATTGTGGCAGTATGGATTGTTGTCACATGTATGATGTGTGAAAATTGGCATGTTGTTGATACTGAAAGTTAGGGTTAGGTGTATGTTGGTGAGTATAAACGTGGGATGAGTAGGTTGGGATGTGTCCCCCAGCCATGTGTGTCATTAACTAGGGAATATGATGAGCATGAATGCTATGATGTGTTAGTGATGCCATGGGTTGTGTTATTTGGCCACCTTGTGCAAATTGTTGGGTTTGCACAAGGGGAATGTTTGTATTTGTACCTTGGGAGGCAATGACATGTGACTGTGTTGTCGTGTTAATGTGTTGTTGTTGTCCTTCGATAAAGATATGTCCTTTTCCTCCTCCCAAAGGATTTTGTGAAATACCAACGAGCGGATATGTCAAAGGTGCGCTCATGGTAGTAGATGTGTATGTCAAGGGGGGATTGTTGTGACTTGATGATGCCCCCGTCACATTTACTGTCATGGTTTTGAGAGGTTTTGAATAATTTTCCCACATTACCGAGGAGCCAAAAGTGGTTCCAGCCAATTGTGATAGTATCGTGGATGTGGTGGGAATTGTGGCCGATTGTGATCCTCCAATGGATGTAATATTTATTGTATTGGAGGTGTTTGGGATGTTGGAGGTAGCATGCACCGTCATTGTGCTGTCAAAGAATGTATTGCTCATAGTGTTTGGAGGTTGACCACTATTTGACATGTTATGTGCGTTGTGGACATTAGGGTCGGGAGATGTTGGTCTTAACGTGTTAATTTCGAATCCTTGTGGTAACTTAGCTCCTTGACTCAAGAGTATGGCTAAGTATCTGTCTCTGTCATATAGGACCATTTGTTCGATGAATTGAGAGGCCTCTAGATCTTGTGCCGCTATCTCTAGGTTTTCCTCAAGTATTTGACCATAATCATCTTTTCGTAAGAATGGTTCAAATGGACTTTTTGAGGAGGATGGTGTTGTCGTGAGAGGTTGATTGTTTGTATTTCCAAATGGATCGTCGAAAGTCCAATTTGGGCTGTATGTGGGATTGTTAACAGTGGAAGTGAGATCTTTTCAAAGGTTTTCCATTTGTCATTGTTGTTTTTGGAGTCTAGTTTCCACCATAAAATGAGATTGCTCAAATGAAAATGACAACTAAATGCAAGGATGACCCTAAGTTCAAAATGACGACTAGGATGACTAATGTTTTTGGTTTTTCGGGAATAGAATATGTAATGTCTAGACTTATAATGCAATTTAAGACAAGGGTACCTAAGCACTTCTAAGCTCAATCTTTGTTTTTGATTTCGGTTACTAGAGGAATTTGTTGAAAATGACAAGATGACAAGGTCTAAATGACTAGTGAGTTTTCCTAACTAGACTTTTGAGTTGGAAAAAATCTCACAAAAGGGGACAATGACTGAAAAAGGGATTTGATAACTTAGTCCAAGAGATCCTAGTTTCAAAAGAAATGATGTTGCAAAATGTGCTTAGATTTTCCTAATCCAAAGTATGCAAGATGAAAACCTAGGGACAACCTAATGCCTAATGTATGAAACTAACAAGAATGAAGGATGAAACCTATGGTCAAGAATGCAAACTAATAGTCAAAACTTTGAGCAATTTCAAAATCAGTTTTTGATAGAATCCTTTGGAAACAATGTTTGAGAAATGATTGACAAGGTGAAGACTTCATATTTGATTTTGTATGACATTTTTAATCGTGACAGGTGAATGCGTCATTTGAGGTTGTGAATGCATCACGGTTGTGTGAATGCGGCTCAGTTTTAGCGAATGCGACTCAAGAACTGAAAAATATGACTCAGTTTAGCAGATGCGACTCTGTAATAGTCAATTGCATCATGACGCATGCATATGAGGTGTTTGAAATTTTGAATGTGTTTTAACAGAGTGATTGTGACTCAAAAACTCGAATGCAGTTTAACAAATGTGACACAGTTTGTGAAAAATGAGTTTCTTGTCGTTTTGATGGAAAATTTGATCTGTCTGATATTGAATGTTTTGTTTAGAACTGTAAATGTGATGAATGTAGAAAGCACTTGATAAGCATAGTGTTTTGAATGTAAGCAAGCACACATTAGACAAGTACAATCCTAGGTTAGGCCAGGACAATATTCACTAGATTCCATGTGGGTTTCCCCAACTGCATATCTGTAGCGTGTGAATTCAGAAGCTTGGCTGCACGGGCTCCCCCTTATAGTGCACTCTCTTCTTAGGCCAACCAAGCTTCCAGCCCCCATGAAACTCCCATGGCAGGTTGATCACCTCTACTACAAACTATGAAAGTGTGGATGCCTTCACACCGACCGGTGTTGCGCTTGCAAATAGAAGGTTTTTGGCTTACTACACAAAGGTTTTTAATTCGGGACCCCTATTCGAGTGGCCATACATGGGGCAAGAGATTAATCACCAATTAGGTGGCACTCTAGCCTGAAGAGGTTAAGCTCAACATGGTTTAAGGGAGTACTACTCTGTCTGTATGGCACATCTGCACTCGTAATCTTAGGTTTTCCCTTAAGATTCACATCTATATACTGGCCGGGGAATCTTGGCTTTGGCTCTGTTGCCAGTTTGAGTTGCGTTGGGGTGATGAAATCCCCAGGTAGGCCCAATTTATAGAGTTGGTAACCATTTCTCTTGCACCCAAGATCGTTTGAGAGCACAAGGGGAGAGGATACTTCGATATACCAAGTTGTGAGGGTAAAAACAGATAAAAATGGGTCCAATTTTTTGATCACCGAGTTGTCACAAGGTGAGAGCATACTCACCTACCATTTTGCAAACACATTCAGACAGTAAAAACACAGGTTCATTTTAATTGCACCAAAATAAAAGGTGTTTTATACTAAAAAAGAAGACAGACACATTGTTTTGATGTTCAGTCTTCAACGATCGAACCTGCAAGAGCACATGTTAGTAGTTTTAATGTTTTCCTTCGACGCTCGAATAGTAACCACCAAAAAGCTACAAATCTTGATTAGTAATACCAAACCTATTCTAGTCAGAATGCAGGAAATAACCAGAATAAAAAGAAAATAAAAAATAGTAAAAAACTGAAAGCATATCAAGAGAAAACATTACTAGTTGAATGCGTCACAACATAGCGATTGCATCGCTCTGTGTATCAAATGTGGCTCAGTAATTCAACTGCGGCTTTCCTGATCATGATTGCATTGCGACAGGGAAATTGTGGTGTTGGTGTCTTCGAATGTGTCGTGACGCATTAGATGCATCACAATTTAAAAAAATAGTTGCATCGCTCTGTACCTTTACCTGCAAAAAATAGAAAACACATGAAAACCATACAAAAATAACAAGAAAAATAAATTCGGGTTCACCAATGTAACTGAGGATTTCTTTTAGGTTTTAAATTAAGGATTAGAGTGTCAATAGTAAATCAATAAAGAAAAAGAAACCCAAAGACCTATCGAGTACAAAGGAAATTAAACAATAAAACAGTTAGACCTGTTAATCAAATTTTCATGATTACCTCCATAGTACCTTCTACCTTGCTGGTTGACGTGTTGCCCTCAGATTTGACATGCGAGCAATCTTTGTCAAAGTCCTACACCAAGCTTTGAAGGATTTGATCAATGCCTAAATGCCTAATGCCTAGGACAATATAATTGAAATGCCTAAATATGCCAAGACTAAATGAAGTATGCTAACAATTGCTATGAAAAGTTTAACTGTGCAAGTGCAAGAGTGTATAATGTGTCTGTGTAATCAAAAAATGAGAGGAAAATGAAATTTTATAGAAAATTCCATTTCGAATGGACGGGTGAGATTGACTTCTGACTACGACCTAAAATGAAAGGCACAGATTAAATCTGATAATCCCTAATTAGGGTTAGGGAAAAATTATCAATCGAGCGGTCAAGATGTCATCTCCAAGAATCGAATCGGTGGTGGAGAATAAATGAGGAAATTAATTCAAAAATAAATATTTTCAAAAATGAAGAAGATAAATAGTGGACTAAAGATCAGTTTTGGAAGGACCAAAAACTTGCCCGATCACCTGACTTCTGGAGGAAAGTTACCAATTTGGAATTAAATTAATTCCAAATGTGAATTTTGTGTAATAATAAGTAATCAATTTTCAGATTATTTACCAAAATGAGCTGACAGTTAAGAATGAGATGACATTTTAAATAATTTAATTTATTTAAAATGAGAGGATTATCAAATTTGGCAATTAAATAATTAAATTTAATTATTTAATTTAGGAAATAAGACTAATAATTAAATAAATTAATTAGTTCATTTAATTATGATAGTTAGTGACATATTAAATAAATAAATAAAACTTATTTATTTAATAGTCAAGAAGAAATAAATGTAGAAAGGTAATTTATTTAATTAAGGGAAGACCTAGACAATTAATGAAATATTTAATAAATAAATAAAATTTATTTATTTAATAATCATGAAGAATAAAAGGACACAGATTAATTAAATAATTATGAATTATTTAATCAATAGTCAAATGTGGACCAATGACATAATTAAATGTCATAATTATGCTAGGACGAAAGTGGTAAAAATAGTGCTCGCAGGCTTAGGTCATTTTTAGGTGTCTACAGTATGAAGAATTGAATAATTTTGGTTTTGAAGTGGGTTTCAATTCTGGAACATGTTGCCATCAATGAAAAAGGGGGAGATTGTTGGAAGAATGAAGAAGTATACCTCTGGTTTGTTGTCTTTGTTGTCATTAATGCCAACATTGTTTTATGTTTGAATATCTGCTCATTCGGTAAACTATGTACATGCTATATTGATCCGATAATCGAGTCCGGAATCACTCTGAAGTGTATGTAAGCTCATATAATTTTGATATGTTTTTCAAGAGTCTTAGATGCAATTGTGATCGGGGAATCAAAAATTTTAGTTGAATAGGTTGAAAGATCTAAATGACAGAATTTTGGCTTACATTTTTGGTGTGTTTCTCTTTTGGCCATCTTGTTCATAAAGTTCATGTTTCATGAAGGCTTATTCTTTAGGTTTGGGCCGACCTAAATTTTTTCTTGCACTTTTGATTTTGAGCGCTAAAGAAGTTTTGTTTTTGTGGATGACCTAATTGATGTATGAACCATGTGTATATGAAATATCTTTGTATTGAGCATATATATATACACACACACAAATGCACAAGATATGACATAGTGAGATAAAGAAGTTATGATAGTGTGAATATATGTGGCAAAATGATGTTGTGAAGTATGTGATATTTGTTGATAGGTGTATCTAAAAACTGGTGCAAAACCTTTTCTTGTGCTTAATTAGAACTCTACTCAGTACTCAGAAGGTGCATTCCTTTCAGTTCACATCTTTGGAAGTGAGCTATATATTTCTATATTTTTGTGGTAAGCCATAACTTTTGTACTCCAATTGTGAGCCTTTCAAGGACAATGTGCCATTTAATATCTTGTAATTGGTTATAATATATTGTGAGTTAATCTACACCATTGTTTTTCCCACTTTGGGTTTTCCACTTAAAAATCTTGGTGTCTATGTGTTGTGTAATGTTATGTTCATTTCCATGTTCTTACTTACTACTATAGCAAGATACATTGTAATAATTCGATGGTTAGCAATCAATTGTTTTAGTAGAATATTGATTCACCCCCCTCTCAGTATTATGTGTGTTCAACAATGGTTTTCCCACATAATTGCTATGTTATGGTTTGCATTGTTTATTTGTTTTACATATTTTAGAATGTGCATCTATTTGTAATTGTAACTGATTTAAGGTGTTGAAAGAAAATTTTACAACTCTTCTCCGCTTAGATTAATGTAGGAAGCATCTTACATGCACTTGTCTTCATTTCAATTTAGAACTTGGAATCCAATGCATACTCGACCATTACATTAGTCTCATGAGATTTTGAATAGTAAAAATATAGTTTTGTTGGATTATGGATAAACACTCAGAGTGGGGGTGAATCAGTGTCTGATAAATAGACCTAAAATTTTAAACCTTTTAAATTTTGATAGAATTTTTGGTTCAAATATCCTTTCTATTGACAATAGAGTGAGTAATCACTTTGAGAGCATTCATGAAAAGAGGTAAGAAAATATATGACAAAATTAACTCAGTTCATTTAGAAAATTTGTGTGAGATATCTTGCATTTACAAAAGATGTGAGTGACATTGTTTAACAACTAGAGCATGATGAAAAAATAGGGCAACTCATAAAACTATGTACATGAAGACCAACATATTTGAATCACTTTAAGACCACCAAATTTCAATGTAGCTTTATGTGACACTGCAACAACTGTTGAACTGAATGGCATATGATAAGCATTGAAACAACAAAGAGCTTTATTACATTATGACAGATTGAAACATAACAATCTTGAATTATGAATCAATGAATGACATGTAATGTGATAGACTAAATTATTTTCATCACAACATGCAAAGCATGTTTGGTTAAACAAAAATTTTAAACCAATTTGCAACATATGACTATGAAAGTACTTGTAATAGCAAAATACTATAGAAATAACAACTGATAACAAACATTAATGCATATAATAACTTATGAAAGTTAGATAGACATGAAAAATAATCAAACAAAGACTCATCACATAACACATTATATGTCCTGAGTGGACAACCCTCTTGGGGAATAAAAACCACTCGAAAAACTCTGTTTATTCACTTAGAGCACCAAATCTACAAAGTTCAGGAGCACCAACTCCTCCACATTCTAGGAGCACCAAATCCTCCACATTTTAGGAGCACCAACTCCTCACATTTCAGGAGCACCAAATCCATAAAATACAATGAACAATCAATTACAGTGTACTATTAAAACCCTAGAAGTGTAAATGTAGTCCTAGAATCTCAACTGTAGACCATGAAGATTTTCAATGAGCACATTGAAGAATGTTGTATGAAAATGACAACATTTTCTCCTATACAATAATCTAAGAATCAAAAATATTTTCAAAGCAATACGATGTCTTATATTTGTCAAGATTAACTTGGAAGTCTCAAATGATTTTTCTTTTAGGTCACCCAAGAAATGCCATAAATCCATCTTTTAAAGAAATTGCAAAATAACCTCTAAAAGCAATTTGTGTAACTGTAAGCTCACTCGGGTTAGCACATTAACTTCAAAGTTAAATTTGTTATAGCTCGGGAATCATCCAGAAACCCTAAAGGGTTTTAATCATAATTACCAAAGTTCAAGTCCTTATCAATAGTATTTTAGAACCAAATTTTTACTAAAACAATAGTACAAATTTAATCAAAACCATTCTTAACAACTTCCCTTAACACAATGTCTTAAAGCCCGTAAGCAACAAACTAGTTTTTGTTCATTACTTGATTCTGGTGAAAGAAAAATTGAAAGTATGCCTTAAAAACTTGATAACCATCTAGCTGAAACTTCCACTATTGGTTCCTTGTCCAAACACCCACATTCATATCTTTTCCAAGCTCAAAGTTACTCCATATGCCGGCCAAGCTCATATAGTGAGATAATTTACAAAACCATAGCATGTCGGCTTAGAAAAGTTCAATGAATTTGTAGAACACTAAGTACCATGGCGGCTAGGGTTACATAAAACCTTTTTCCCTAACCAAGCTTCAAGTATTTCAAAGTCTTTACAAAATAAAATGATCATTTGAGATCCAATCTTATCAAACAAAACATTATAATTTCTCAGAATCCACTACTAAATACTTTACCCAAAAATACTGACACCATAATATTGAATAATTTACCCAATGAGTTTTCAATGCCACATGTGCATGTACTATCCATTATGGTTGTCAATGTCACTTTTCAGCCCAGTCACAAGTATCAAACAGAATAATCTTGTCACCACCATGTGGCTCTAAGCAAAGTCAATACCTGTTATCACATTTTTATTGTGATCAAAATTCCTATCAAAATGCTAACCATATTACCTTCCTGATACCTCATTAGAAGTATAAAGTAAATGAATTCCTTTTACAAGAGATGTTGACCATGTAATACATGGTATAAATAGCTTCCCAAACTTCATATGCCGATGATATTCAACAATAAGCCAAGATTCTTATAATCATGTCAAATGTCGATTGTTAACAATACGACAAAGAAATATGTGTATCAAATTCTTTAAACAATTACATTTGAATATAACAAGGAATCTTAAGAATCCTTAGCAACAGTGTATATACTTAAATCACTTTATTTGATCAATCTGAATTCACATAATGAGATCATAGTATATGCTCTGCACTAGAAAGAAGTCACAAATAATTAAGAATATACATATAAAAGGAAAAACCTAAGCCTTGTATTTTGCATGCTTTATGACACCATGTATCAAGTATTAAAGTACTTATGTATCAAATGTGTCTTGGAGACAACACATACCCTCTGCATAAGCTGACAAGTAGAGCCATCAAATGTAGTGTATGCCAACAACATAAATGCTTCCTTCATCAAAATATGACTGAGTTCATACCAACACTTATCACCTTAATATATAACCAATGGAGAGAATACATACAAGTGGCCTAAGACTTGTAATCCACATTTCTATGCAAACTCTTGTAAACTTGCATTTTTATGCAAACATAAGATGTGTCACACATCCAAAAGAAAAATGCACCAATGTATAAACAAATGTATACCTCAAAATAAATGCTCAATCACCAACAACCATATACCCGTGACACCAAAATACCAATCATCTTGAAGAACCAAAGTACAAATCATCCTGTCAAACACTATCAGCATCATCATAGACAAATCCAAAATCATGTAATGGTATATCAAATATCAACTAATGTGAACAAACCAAATAAACCAATCTGCATATCATCACATATATTATCATATCAACACTTTTGACATCAAGGACAAACCAAAAACAACTGAGATCCAACAAGTATCACATAAATATGTATTTAGATATAATTCAAGTGAAAGTTGTATATAGGATTAAATATTTATTTGAGACTATGTAATTTTGTGTGGAAAGGATATGTTGTATATGATAGTAGAAATCTACAATAGAAATAATTGTATTAATTTTTTTTAATATAATTATACACTTTGTGTATTCAAACCAAGAGGTCACCAAATCAAGATAAATGAGAAAAAAATATTCTTGTACTTATTTTACTATTTCAGTATTAAAATGTAAAAATAGAAAGTCTAGATTGTTATATTTATTTAAGAATTGTTTTATTGAATTAAAATTGTTGATATCCAATTTGAGGAAGAGGTGTGTGAAAAAATGACCACATATATTAATACATATTTATTACTAATAATTTTTTTGGCCAAAATAATACAAAATCACATCCTACATTGTTAATTCACCATATCTAAATTTACAAATTAATCAAATATATCATACTTAGCTAGAAGGTATCTAGAGTTGTATGATAGATTATTTGTATTAGCACACAACACTAGTTCTCAAATGGTATGACAACCTTAGAACTTCCTTGGATCTACTACTCTCATGCAGGGTAGGGCCACTTTGTTGAATGAACAAGACAACTGAGAAGGGGGTGGAATCATTTGTATCTTATCAAAACATCAAAACCCTCATTAACATTTAGATCCACAAGCATTCATTAAACCCTTAATCTTTTATGAAGTTTTAACATGAAAAGTAGATAACAAATACTTAAAAAACTCAACACCAAACATAAGAGAACACCATATTTATGTGGAAATCCCAATGAGGGTCAAACCATGATGAGGATTAGCTCATAATATAAGTAATTGTAAAATTGGTTACAAGGGCTCACTGCCAAAATAGGACACACTATCTAGAAAGGCTCATAGCCAAGGGTAACTATCGGAGTACAAAAATAAGATAGCGAAGAAAAGTTACATAGAGAACATGATCTCAATGCAACAAAGATTCCACCACAATAGCTCCAACACCTTTCCAGTCTGTTTGAATGATTATAGACACATTCTACTCACTACATCTAGTAATCCAAGACTTCAAATTTCACACTTCTCTACTCCATTTCACATCACTTGCATCATAAAATTCATAGATTCATATATCTTTCATCTATCTTACCCTCCTTCAACAATTCAACTCATACAGATTCCATCCTCAACCTTGAAACCCTCTCCAAGGTTGGAAATGCACCTCAAACGTGCAAATTCAAAATTAGGTCAGCACCAAAACAATTCCGTGGTGGATAGAATTGAATGTGGACCACATCAAAACGTAATTGGGACCCAAATCAACAATACCACTTAATCACACATTACCACAAACAATTTTTATCCTTCACATGTAGTGTAAACACAAATTTGGTCATTACCCATGCAAACACCATTAATCAATTAAGTATACGATTCATCAAAATCAAAGATGACTTGCGCTCCATGCTTGAACACAATCTATAATATTCCTCCAACACCCTAAACTCCATCAAACTTAAAATCCCTCACAATAACTTCCACCTAAAGAATGTACACACCTAGTACACTTAGACAACTCTGCCAAGCACTATTAGTTGAAAACTTATCTTCCGAAGAACCTAACCTCAAATCCTATTGACTAAGGTAGACTACCAACATCATCAACACACCTTGAAAATCATAAGACCTGAAGCATAACTCTAGAGAAACAAAGATCCAAAGAATTTCTCCCAGACACCTCTGCAATACTCATTCACACACTGGTGAAAACAACTTCTATTGTATAACAATACAAGATACCACATCTTGAATATAAAATCTCTAAATGTCTCTCACCAATATATCTGAACCACATAGGCATAGCATTAGCAAATAAGAAACGTATAGCACATCCCAGAGCACATTTTGAACCACTAAATACACCATCATCACATTGTTTTCTATTTTCTTCAAATTTTCTCAAAAGCACCTAGAAAGTAAGCACCAAAGACATCATCTCAACTTATCTCATCATCTCACATCATCTCCATACTCTTCATCATAAAGATAGTTCCATGTACACATAACACTTCCTCAATATCTCAACTACACATGAACACCCAGACAATTCAATTCACACCTCTTCCATCAACTAGTTGACACAAATGACAACATGTGTGGTTGACATCAACAACAACACCAACTTCAAACTTCTCCAAACTTGCAACACACTTCAGATTGTAGGAAGGTGTGTAGGGGTCATTGATATGTGACTGGAGGAAAAAAAAGAGTTGTTTGATGCTCTACCTACTATAGTTGAGATGTTGAAGAATTGGATTATCATCTAGACAAAATTTATGTTTTCCATTGGCATTGTAATTTATTTGAAGTGTTATACTTTACATTTTTAAATTACAATGTATGTAATATTTGAAATGCAAATATATGTTATACATGTAAAGAAATCTATTATGTACTTCAATTTAAATGATGAATAAAGTTGAAAATAAAACCATATTGCAATGACATATGAATTCTTTGTTAAGATTGAACTGCTGTTTTAATTTTTACTCTAATATATACACTTTTTAATTCAAGGGGTAAACGCTTTTGACCGGAGCTATGAACCGGATACAACCATTCAACAATACAACCCCAACGGGGTTTGAACCTTGGTGGCAAGAACAACAATGCCACTTATAAACCATCACACCATGCCAATACCGGCAATTTTTACTCTAATATATAGAAACTATGCAAGTTATTTATTTAATAGATATTGTTTTGACTAATGGAATAGTTTGGTTTATAAAAGCATGGTATTAAAGAATGATTCAAACACTAGGGCCTATGATCATACTATAGAAGATAATTTGTCAATGAGATAACTCTTTTTGTTCCATGAATGCATAAATGGGTAGATCAAAGGCTAGGAGAAAGAAAGGAAAATCCAGGAAAGAAAAGAAAACTCAACTAAATGTTAATTTTGAGAAGAATGTGAGCTACAAAAGCGAAGCTTAGTTCTTTGATTTTGAGACCCTTGTGAATTCTCTTAAGACTATTAAATTAGAAAGAGAAAGTGAATTGAACAAATTGATGCTACTCCTATTAAACCTAGTAAACCTTCATTGGTACATGACATGCCTTTTGTGTGTGGTCGTAATGCACAATTGTTAGGAAAGGAAGTGATTGACGAATACCCGCGAGTACATCCACCTTTCAAATTTATGTTGTTAGACTCTTATGGTGAGGAGGAATTAGAATAAATTCATCTCTTATATAGTGATGTCTAATGTAAGAAAAACCTTATATAAATAAGGATGTGTAAATTCATTATTATGAATAAAAAATTCCATGACTTTTCTAAATTAAAGAATTATGGGTGCAAATCATCAATTATTTTTCCCAAATATTTATATTTAAGTAAATATTTGTAATCTAAGCAAACCTAGAACCTATTAAATAAAATAATAAGACCATGATGACTTGCCAAGTGCAATCATGGTGTGAACAAGAGTAAATATTGGTGGTATTTAATATGGTTTTAGTCAATCATCGAAGAATTTGATAGAAAATTTGAATCATATCCTACTATATTAAATGAAACAAAATATATACTAAGATATATGGAGCATGGAGTGAGAGGGGTAGGTGGAAACAAGAATGAAGATGAGAACAACCAAAAAAATGGTGAAAATAGTGACTAGGATCATAATACCAATGAAGAACCAAGGGGAGATGATCAAGTTCAAGAAAATAAAAGAGAATTGAGAACTCATTTGACTAATTAATTGGCAAGAGATATGAAAAATTTACTCCACCCAAGTTTGATGGAACAATGATAGGAGATGGATTCAAAGCATGGCTCATTGAGATGGAAATATATCTTGAAATTGGGAACTATTTATAGATAACTAAAGAGGTTTGGGGAGCCTACCAATTGGTTGGAAAAGAATCTATTTGGTGGATGAACAAGAAAAATGAATTGGGCTTGATTTACTTAAGTTTTGTTGGTGTAATTAATTATTTAACTACACTTTACTTAACTTAGGTAATATTTTAATTCCTAGGTTAATTATTCTCATCCTTATTTTGTTGAGCTATCTTGTTTCTCAATATAAGATTAGGGTTATGCATACTTGCTTTTATAAAGAAAATCATCTCATGTAATTATGAATTCTTGAATAATAATATTTTGCACATCTTTTTGCAAAGCTCTTTCTTTTTCTGTTTTTCTCTTATGTGGAAGGATTTTCTAGTTTGCATTTCAGATCTTGGTTTCTAACACCCATTGGGGGATTGGTGCTGAATTGATGTGGAATGATCAGCTCTTTCCCAACCCCATTGATGAAACAAGCTTTAAAAAAGTGATTATTTAATGGAGAAATGGATGCAAAATGGCTAAATGATTTCAAAGATGGCTCTAAAAATGGCTATAGTGCAATTACTCTCAATTCTTGTGGATGAATTACTTATGAAATGGATGATATTTATAGGTTTTTTAGGTGAATCAATGGCTAGGATAAATTTGGTTAATCAAGGGATAGAAATGGATGAGAAGAATTGACATGGATCAATGATCAAATCCATGGAGGTTATTGAAAGATCACATGGATCGATAAATTTAATCAAGGATTCAAATTGATTTCAACAAACACAAATCCTTAATTTTAGGAGGAATGTGCAAGATATTTCCATGTTGGAGGGAAATTTTTTGAATTTGAATTAGAGGAATATTCCCGAGAATATTCCTTTGCAAGTGGGAGAAATTGGAGGAATTAAAAGATATTAGTGAATTAAATAATTAGGATATTATTTAATTGTGCAAGATGGGGGAATTTAAGGATTTTAATTAAACAATTAGTTCATTTAATCAAAAGGGGAATTAATGAAATTTAATTAAATAATTCAAATTATTTAATCAAATGAGATGAATTAGGGAATTTAATTAAATAATTTACATTATTTAATTGAATAGGATGAAAATTAGTATGAAAAGGGTGAATTAACCTAATAATGTTGATTATTTGATTAATAGATGAAAATCATGAATTTAATTAAACAATTGAGCTTATTTAATTAAATAGTCAAAAAGGGTCAAATTAGGATGAAAATGGTGTTAGTAGATCAAACAAAATGCGTGATATTGATCAGGAAAATTTTAAGTGTCTATAGGTGGATCTTCTGTTGTCAATGTCACTTACCCAATATAAATTCACATATCCATGAATACTCATTGAATTCTAAGGTCCAATAGGATAACCAAGAAAACATAAGAAATAATTAGAAGTACCCCTCAAGTATCTAAACACTCTCTTCACTGCATCCCAATGTACCCATCTAAGATTAGCCATAAATCAACTAAGGAATCTCATTGCTTGAGTAATGTCTAGCCTCGTACAGACCATAACATATATTAATCTACCAAAATCACTCACATATGATACTATGGTCATGTCCTCCATCTGAGTAGGATATTTTGGACAATCTTCCACAAAAAGCTTCATCCCTTGTATTACATGAACAACTAACTATCTATAATTTGTCATGTTTAATCTCTCTAACATTGAGTTCACACTTGCTCTGGATTAACCAAATCTTTTAGCTAGCTCCATCTCTTCAGATCTCCATTCCTAGAATATACCTAGTTGCACCTAAATATTTCATCTCAAACTATGCTAACAATTGAGACTTAAAATGTAAAATTGTACTTTTACCATTCCCAATAAATAAAATATCATCTATGTATAAAATAATAATGATAATACAACCATTATCATATTTTTAATAGAAACAATGGTCAAATCTAGATCTCAAAAATCCCAAAGACAACACATAAGTGTCAAAATTTTGGTACCACATTCTAGGAGACTATTTCAAACCATACAAAGACTTTTTCAATTTGAAAAATATATTTTATTTACCTTTAACAATGAAATGCCTTGGCTATGACATAAATTTCTTCCTTGAAGTCATCGTGAAGGAATGTTGTCTTCACATCCATCTATTCTACTTCTAGATCATACATTGTTGCAAGTGGTAACAAGAACTAGATAAATGTTAGCTTCACAATAGGAGATACTATCTCACCATATTCAATTCCCTCCACTTGAGAATACCCCTTGGTGGCCAATTGTGCCTTATGCTTCTCAATTTTCCATAAGGATCACAGTTTTTCTTGAACACCCATTTACAACCTATGGGTTTGCATCCATCAAGCAAGGGTACCAAATCCCAAGTATCATTTTTTTTCAATGCAACCATCTCTTCATCCATGGATTTATATCATTCCTTTTCATTTCTATGAAAATCAATTGCATATTATCATCAGTTCAAACTATATATAATTGATATGAATTGATTCATCAACATGCTCATAATTGATCATAATTCAAGTTTTTAAGACCATAATTGAAATGCAAAACAAAAGATAACATAGTCTAGAGGGCTCCAAAAATGGGATGTAACATATTGAGTTACTAGAGCTTGAAAAGAGGAGAAAATTAGTTTTTGAATCTAATTAAATCCTCTTAACATGCACTAAGAGGTTGTTGATAAGGGAATTCAAAGAGTATTTTATCAAGTGGAATAAATGTCTACTTTAATGATTTACATGGAAAATAATAATTTTCATGTAAAAGCATCCATAGTTGATTTTTATTACTTGGTCAATGCTTCTTTAAAGGACTTAACTGATTAATTATACTAGTATATATGTAGCTAATTTGTGACTAGAATATTCCTTAATTAAGTGGTATAATCATTATTATAGTCTTATATAGGTAGTCTGGTTAGCCTTAGTGGCATCCAAGGCATAAGTATAGTTTATATAGGAGGTAGAGAGTAGTAGTTGATAATCATATAATGGATTCTATTTCTTGTCAAAGACTTTTGGAGGTTTTATCCCTTGAAGTGGCTTATTATTATTGTATATTTTTAAGTATTAATATTATATTTTCAAGTAGTTTTTGTTGCATTATTCTATTATGCAAGATATTTCATTAAACATTCCACCACACTTTCTATTTGATGCACTATTAATTCCACACTTATAATTATAATATTATAAGTTCACATACTTGTGTTCCCCTAGTATAGTTTTACAATTATTATGAATATTTTTGTGTAGATATTGAGCATGAATTGCTTTATAGGTAAATGGAGAATAACAAGGAATCATCCAAAGCCCATATCCTAGATCTATCTATTATTTAATTATAAATATATTTGGTATGTTGAATTATGTAATTTCACATGCACAAAAAAGTGGGGGTAAAATACAAAGGATAAATGTACACACTCTACCTTTTTACCTTTTTGTTTTATAACTAGTTTTGATACTATCATAAATGATTAGTCTCAATACTTAATTTGTCTTATTTGACATATAAAATTGATCATGTCCCTAAATCCATTATCCAACCATCACATCAGTAATCAATGGTTTTGATTGATCCATCCCTTTAGCTTTACCCTTACCCAAGAATATGTTGCAATTATGAAGGTGTTGTCATTGATGTCAACAAGCTTGTGTTGTCATTGATGATAGTTTGACAGTGGTTGAGAAGAGATTGTTTCTTTGATTAGTTGCATTATGTTATCATTAGTTAAGTTGTTGATGTTAACCTTTGGCATTTCTTTGACAAACTTCTATTTATGGTTCAAATGTCGAGGATATTGAGGAAATTGATAAAATAAGGAAACATGGTGTTGTAGAGGTGTTCTAGTTTTTCTTCACATTTATTCTGGGTTGAAGATCTTATTGTGTGGTTTAGATATGTTTGTTAGAGGTGTTTAGAGTTTCTATATCCAAAATCTTGGCTTTTGGATCGAAGGTCAGGGGAAGTTATGTTCACTAGTATGTGAACCCATTTTGCAGTGTTGCTTACACAAGTTTCTGGGAGAAATGTATTTGCTTCAGGCATCCTCCACAATTTTTCTTCAGGTCTTGTGATTCTGAAGGTGTGTTCATGATGTTGATCTCTTGCCTACACCAAGAGGATTTGTGGTTTGGTACTCTGAAAGTTGGATTGTAGAGTTGCAGTGTTTGGTAGTGTAGTTTTAGTGTACTAGGTGTGTACATTCTAATGGTGTGAGTTGTTGTGAAGGATTTTAATGTATTTCAGGAGGATAGCGGAATATTATAGATTGTGATGAAGTTTGTTATGTGGTTTTCAAGCCATCCTTGTATTTGAGGAAGTGTGTAATTCAAAGTTTAATGGTGTTTGAATGGGTAACAACCAACCTAGTGTTTACACTACATTCAAAGATGTTTAAGCATTAATAAAGGCATAGCATGGAATGTGAGAGTTGATTTGGGTCCCAAATGAGTTTTGTATTGGTATAATTTCATTCCTATCCACTGCATGAATGTTTAGTTCTGAACTAATTTGAATTTGTAAAGTGTAAGGACAGTGTAGCCGACTTGAAGATGTTTTTCAAGTTATGGATGGTATAAATGCAAGGTGAATTGGTGTGAGATAAAGGGAGTGGAGTAGAGTGGAGTGTTGTGATGCAAAATTAAGTGCAAAAGTGGGAATTGTAGTGTGAGCTATAATGAAATATTGTTGAATGTAGTGAGTTGAGGTATCTTGATCTCTTGAAGGCTGTTAGTGTTGCTAGAGTTGTTGTGGTGGAATATTTGTTGCATTGAGATTGTGCTCTCTATGCAACATTTTATCTTCTTTCTATTCCAATAGTGAGCCTGTATTGTGATCCTTTCTGGATAGTGTGTCCTATTCTGGCAGTGAGCCTCTTTGTATCCATTTTGTAATTACTTATATTGTGAGCTAATCCTCACCATAGTTTTTCCCTCTTTGGGTTTTCCACGTAAATTTGGTGTTCTCTTGTGTATATTTTTGGTTGTTTCAATTTCTATTATTTACTTTTGATGTTTAAACATTATAACAGATTAAGGGTTTAATGAATGCATGCGGATCTAACTACTATTGAGGGTTTTGATATTTTAATTTGGTACAATTGATTCACCCCCTCTCATTTGTCTTGTTCATTCAAAAATTAGTATTAGAGGAAGGTTCCTTAGAAAAATCTCGAACTCTTGAGGTAAATATGGATGGAAAAAAGGAAGGAGATCCCTATGTTTGATGGTATAAACTATGCATTCTAAAAGATGAAGATGGAAGGCTATCTGATTTATCTTGGATATGAAGTAGAAAAGGAAGTAAAACTACATACACCATACCTACAAATGGTCCATGGACGAGTGATGAGATCAAGGCCTATGAAACAAATGGTAAGGAAAGGTTTTCTCTTTTGACAAATATTACACATACTGAATTAGTGAAAGTTATAGATCTGAAATCTACTAAAGAAGTTTGGGATAAGCTAGAAAGTATCTATGAAGGAGATGATAAGGTTAAACAATCTAAGTTATAGAATTTGATGGCACAATTTGAGACTTTACAGATGTCTAATGATGAAACAATCACAAGTTACATGTAGAGTGTTAATGAACTAGTAACTGCTATGAGAGGTCTTGGTGCACAAGTCAAAGAACCAAAAGTGGTAAACAAAATTCTCAGAAGTCTTCCTAATTCTTATAGTGAAAAAGTTTCTGCTATTGAGGAATTTATAGATTTTAATACATACACTATAGATTAGTTGTATGGAACACTAAATACATTTGAAAAGAGGAAAATTGGTCTAAAAAATGGTGCAAAAGTGGAGATTGCTTGCAAGACCAAAAAATAAGAAAAATATGAAGATTCAAATGAAGATGATCTTGATGATGTGGAAGCTAAATTTTTAAGAAGAATGGAAAAGGGCACCAATAAGTAAAAAGGTAAATTACCTTTCAAATGCTTTAGTTGAGGAAATATAGTTCACTATGCTTCAAGATGTCCAAACAAAACTATGAACAATAAGAAAAAGGAAAATAAAGGAAAGATGATCAATAAAAGCTACTATGTTAGAGAAGATGTTGGTATTTCTGATGATGAATCTAATTATGGAGATGTTGATGCCAATGAATGTTTGTTCTTGGCTTTAAAAGATGAATCCGGTTCTACTAACTTTGAAGATTGTATGAAAGAAATTGTATTAGAGAAAAAGGATAAAGTTGGAGGTACCCTAGTATCTTCTTTTCATTTTCATGTTAGACAAAACAATAACCATTTGGTTATTAATAGTGATTGCTCAAATCATATGATCAAAGATAAGAGTAATTTTTTTAAACTTGAAAAATATGATGGAGGATTTGTTAAATTTGGAGATGATTTAGGTGCTAAGATTTGTGGAATAGGTTCAACCACTTTTGATAGAAAACATAATATTGAAGATGTTTAAAATGTTAAAGGTTTAAGACACAACCTCTTGAGTATTGGATAAATGTGTAGAAAAGGATACAATCTTATGGTTTAGGATGATGGATCTATGAGATTAGAAAAGGGTTCAAAATTGTAATTGCTGCTGGAAAGAGGACAAATGGAAATATCTATTAGCACAAGGGTGCTGATGGTCATTGTTTTATGACTCAAATTAATGATAGCTAGTTTTTGGCACAAGAGAATGTGTTGCATCAATTTTGATAACCTGGTTAGAATCAGTTCAGTTCAAGCAATGAGATATCTACCAAGGATTACAAATCCTATTAATGATATTTGTAGAGATTGTCAATTTGAAAAAAAAACTAGAAGTAGTTTCAAGGGAAAAGAACAATCTTCCACTGGATTGTTGGAATTGGAACACATAGACCTTTGTGGTCTGACAAGAGTGAGAATTCTTGAAGGTGACATGTATTTAATGATCTTGATTGATGATTATTCTAGAATGACATGGGTTACATTTTTTAGAGAAAAATATAAAGCCATAGATAGATTTAAAACATTTAAAGCTATGGTTGAGAATGAAATGGATTTTAAGATCAAATGTTTGAGGTTTGATAGAGGTGGATAATTCACCTCCAATGAATTTAACATATTTTGTGAGAATCATGGCATAAAGAGGCACTTGTCTACCCCTAAGACTCCTCAATAGAATGGAGTAGTTGAAAGAAAAAATAGAAATGTCCAAGAAGATACAAGGACTATGGTGAGAGATGCTAATCTACTAGAAGTCTACTGGAGAGAAGAAATTCATACTGTTGTTTACATACTTAATATAGTTCAAGCAAGAGCTAACAACACAAAGACTCCCTATGAGATAAGGTATGGAAAGATTCCTACTGTCAAGTAATTTAGAGTGTTTGGAAGCAAATGCTATATTAGAAGAGATGATGAAAACTTGGAAAATTTTGATACAAGGTTTGATGAAGGTATCCTCCTTGGATATTCTACTAAAGAAAATCTTATAGATGTTACAACAAAAGACTAAGAAGAATTGTTGAAAGTGCAAGTGTTAAGGTTGATGAATACATGTAGAATTTAGTTGTAATAGATAGATATGAGTTGGATGAGCTTTCTTGTGGAGAAGAAGAAGAAAAAGATAAGGAAAAATAAGTGTAGAATTAAGAGGAAGAAGCTCCATAAAAGACCCCTAGGATTCTTAATTATGTACAAAGAAATCATTCCAAATAATAGATCATTGGAGACAAAAACAACAGTGTGTTGACAAGAAGAGCTGCTAATGTAGAAGTAAATCTATGTTCCTAAAATTGAACTAAATATAGTAAGTGAAGCATGCAAAGATGAACATTGGATGAATGCAATGGAAGAACTTATGTAGATTGAGAAGAATCAAACTTGGGAACTGGTTCCTAGAACTAAAAACAAAAAGATTATTAGAACTAAGTGGGTACTTAGAAACAAGCTGAATGAGAATAGAGAAGTGGTAAGAAACAAGGAAAGGATTGTGTGTAAGGGATATGCACAAGTTGAAGGAATAGACTTTGAGGAGACATTTACTCCAATGGATAGAATGGAAGCGATTAGGATGTTTTTGAATTTTGCAAAACATAAAGACTTTAAAGTTTATTAGATGGATGTGAAGTCTGCTTTCTTGAATGGAGAATTAGAAGAAGAAGTTTACATAGAACAACCAAAATTTTAGTTGTCAGATAAACCTAATATGGTTTGTAGATGAAAAAGACATTGTATGGATTGAAGCAAGCTCCTAGAGTTTGGTATGCAAGGTTGGACACATATGTGATACAACAATGATTCAATAAGGGCACCATATATAGTAATCTTTACTTCAAAGGTGAGGAAGATCGAATCTTGATAGTGGTTGTGTATGTTGATGACATGATCTTTGGAGAAAATGAAGCTATGTGCAGAAAATTTGCAGAAGAGATGTAAAAAGAGTTGGAGATGTCTATGTTTGGGGAGATTAATTTCTTCCTTGGGCTACCTCTTAGGGGGAGTAGGTAGTGACATTGTTGTAGTATGAAATATATGTTGTAGAGGTTGCTGAGTTTATTGGTGTGTATTACTAAGGGGGAGTGTTCAGAACAATTGCAAGTATCTTGGTTCTATGTCAAAGGGGGAGAACAATGCAAAATACCTTATCCTTTGCCATTGATATCAAATGGGGAGATAAAGAGAAGTCATGTGAAATATTTTATTGTCTATATAAAGAGAAAGACAAGTCATGTGAAAGAGGCAAGTATTAAAGGGAGAGAGAGTATAATGAGCTAGTTATGCAAGGGGGAGAAAAAAGAAAAGGAAATAAGTATGTTCAGATTTATTGTGTCTTTGATGTTTTTTCACATCTTATGTTGTCATCAATGACAAGGGAGAGATTGTTGCAAGTATCAAGGTGTTGTCATTGATGCCAACAAGCCTGTGTTTTCATTAATGATAGTTTGACAATGGCTGAGAAGAGATTGTTTCTTTTATTAGTTGTATTATGTTTTCATTAGTTAAGTTGCTGATGTTAACCTCTAGTGTTGCTTTGACAAGCTTCTATTTATGGTTTAGATGTCGAGGATATTGAGAAAATTGATAAAATAAGGAAACATGGTGTTGTAGAGGTGTTCTAGTTTTGCTTTACATTTCTTTTGGGTTGAAGATTTGTTTGTGTGGTTTGGATATGTTGGTTAGAGGTGTTCATAGTTTCTATATCAAGAATCTTAGCTTCTAGATTGAAGGTCAGAGGAAGTTATGTTCACTAGTATGTGAACAAGTTTTGCAATGTTGCTTATAGAGGTGTCTAGGAGAAATGTATTTGCTCCACATTTCTTCATAGTTTTTCTTTAGTGTAATGTTGTAGAATTACAAAAATTCCACATTTTAGTACTTTCCTAGAATTTATGACAACCAAACACATTAATGAAAAAAATCCCATGGGTGGAATATAACAATTCTAGCTCCATGTGGACCAATCATGAAGCAACAACAACCTGATGACATGCTTCCTGAAAACTGATGCTTTGGACTCGTGCATGGTGTGCAGATGTTTGTGCAGTGTGCTAGTGTCCTAGTGGTTTTCTAAGTTTGAAATGAGGAATATCGAATCTTGACTCTTGACATGTGTCCTAGTAGTCAGGTTTTTAGGTGTAACGATTTTTTGTTTCCCTTGCACGCAAAAAAAACCCTTATTTTCTCTCATTTTGGGGGTTCATTCATTCACTCAAGCTTCTCTCTTTTATTTCACTCTTGAATCTTTTCCACTCTTGGAAACAACACTTCTACCAGTGAAGCTCTATCAGACTGAGGTCCCTCCAACAACCAAAGTTCTCTTGAAAGCATTCAATGGTGCATCCATGTGTTGAAGAGGGGGATGAGGCTTGTTGGTAACACTCTCTCACTCTTTTCTATTTGTGAATAGATTAGATCTTTCTTCATTTTCTCCTCAATGGTGCGAGTTCTCCTCCTAAACTAGGGTTTTCTTTCACCATTCCTTTTGTCCATTTCGGTTACTCTCTTT
This sequence comes from Sequoia sempervirens, assembly GCA_007258455.2. Classification (NCBI taxonomy): domain Eukaryota; kingdom Viridiplantae; phylum Streptophyta; class Pinopsida; order Cupressales; family Cupressaceae; genus Sequoia; species Sequoia sempervirens. The sequence goes on from VDFB02000363.1 coordinate 28,383,864, forward strand.
CTATGTAGTTGTCCATAGAAGTGGGAACACCAAAGCGGGGGTTTGTCTGAGGAAAAACCCTATACAACCCCAATATTTTCCTTCATTCACCTTGTGTGCAAGTTGTAAAGCAGAGCTTGGAGTGAAGACTCAGATGTCTAGTTGTTAGTAAGTTTTTCCCAAGTTCTCCTTGTGTTTTCTCATAGTTTATGTTCTTTATTTTATCATTTTGTCAAGTAGACCTTAGATTCGGGTTAGGTAGTGAAACTTTTTTTTTCCTACCTAAGTTCTTGAGCTATTTTTTGCTTAGGACACACAAGTGCCACTTGGACACCAATGCACTACGCTGGAATCCTTAATCCACATTGTTTTCCTTTGGCTAAGAGCTCCTCTGTCGGAGGGGAAAATCTAGAAGTTTCACTCTCTCGGGATTTGAAGTAGTCTTTTCTGATAATTAATCTGTACATGCTTTCTTTTCAATTTCTTCATTTTAATTTTGTTGAGGTGGATAAGGGTAGTTTGTTCCTTGGGATTCTCTTGAGAATGAAGAGACTCATATGCAACGAATCCCTATTATCTCACATTTTGGTGAACATGACGTGAACCATGTCAGATCTATTTTTACAATGTTTCAATGTCTATGATAATGCTTTTTCTAAGGAAGAATTCAACATGTTGGATGATTCTCTAGATGGTTTCTTAGGAGTATCTTCCTCTATCTATAAATATTTTGAACAAACCTCTTCTTCGCAGGCTAAAGTGTCGGTAAATGTTGTGGTGGTCTCTATGGCTTCTCCAAGCCCTCATAAACCTGTCATTTACTTGACCCCAGCTAGCCCCTCTCCAAGGAAGAATCATTCTATCTATGGAATTTCATATCAAAATGATTCACCAGATTTGTATTCAAGGTTCGTAAAAGCTATGGACTCCGCTTCTTACAATGTTGTTGGGCACACACATAATACAAAAAGAAACAAATAGAATTTAAGTCAACAACCTTTTGTTCCTACATCTCAACCTACTCAAGTTCCTACTTCTTTACCACCTTCTCAACCAAGTTTTCCTTTAACACCTAAACCTGTGACTAAAGTGTAGGTGATTATGATATTGTCGAGCAACTTCATGTTACTTTGGCTAAGATCTCACTTTGGGATTTGCTTCAGACCACTCAGGTTTATCAGGAAATGCTCCAGGAATCCTTACAAAAGATTCTCTTGCCTACCTCCACTAGGTTGACCGATGTTAATGTGTTGATGGCTCATATTCATGAGGATTTTCCAAATATTACGTTCTATCAACAAAAACTCCCACCTCTGGATGTGCAAAAGCATGCAGATCTTTTGATGATTATAGTTAATGTTAATACTATTGGTATTAGATGTACCCTCGTTGACACAAGTTTAGCTCTAAATGTTTGTGGTATTGATTTATTACCCAAGATTAAAGTTGATTCATCTTCTTCAGTTGCTTCTTCTTTGTACATTCATGGGTTCAATAATGTTGGACTCTAGGCTCTATGCATGATAATATTGCCTTTGTAGCTAGGCCCCGTTACCTTAACCACTTTGGTTTATGTGATGCCTAGCACTTTACCTTACAATATTTTTTTAGGGAGACCCTAGATTCATGCTATGGGTTTTATGACTTCCACTCTACATGATTCTCTAAAGTTTGTTGCAAATAATCAGGTAGTCATAGTCAAAACTGACCCAAAAGTTATTCACCTTTATGAATTATCTACTGTTGATTGGGCTTCAGTTGTTTCCACTCTTAAAATTGTATTTCATCTTTAACATCTGATGCTATGACATGTTCCTCATCGATACCCTCTATGGAGGTTTTCCCCAAAGAGAACATCGTTAAAGATGAACCACCTAAAGTAGAAAGTGCTAAGTTTTCCCCGTTTACTTCTTCTGAAGTGAATGTGTTCCTTGGTGATGATTGGGGGTCCTTGGAATTCTATGAATTATTTATTGGAGAATACAAAGTGAGTCCCACTCATCTAAAACTTTTGATAACCTTGACTTCCTTTGATGAAAAAGCAGATGACACTTCCATTGAGGAGGAAAAATTTAATCTTGTTTAGGAGACCAGTCTTTCCTCTACTGAGGAGGATAGTTCTTCTCCTACAAAGGAGGTTAATGTTTGTGAATCAAGTAAAGTATATGGTTGTGCTCTCGTAGATGCATTCAATGTTCACTGGTGGAATGAAGCTCTCTAAATGGAACCACTGCCTTCTGAGGTTTTGCAAACTCACTATGGTTTTAGATTTAGACTCACTTCTTAGTATGGCTATGGGAAAAAGGGACTTGGACATATTGAGAAAGGAATCCAAGTCCCTATCTAGTTCAAGTCTCGTAAGTGCTATGTAGGTTTCAGATGCTCTATTGAACAATCTAAGCAAAAACCTTGGTGGAGTGTTAACATGATTTTGGTTGAACCACTTAGTTTGGTCCATCCTAGACTAATAGGGGATGGGGTATAGGCTAAGAAAGTACCTTTAGATGTTTTATCTTTGGAAGAAGTGCTTGAGGAATTCTTAGTTTCCTACTCCCCTTTGCCTCCTTTCCATTACAAAAGACAATTCCCATATCACCTGAATGAATGAGCATATTTTGGAGAATCTATCTTGAGCATTGATGAGGAGGACCCTCTAGCCAATGTTGAGGATGGTATTCTAATATCACATCCTAGAGACCATAGTTCTCTCCTTAAGGGAGATACTACTGAAGTCTCTATGGATCCTAAGTCTTATGAAAAGGTGATTAAGATTGGGAAGTTCCTTTCTGCAGAAGAGGCTAAGGAACATTCCAATCTTCTACATTCTCATCCTAATATCTTTGCTTGGACATATGAGGACATACCCAGTATTGACGAGTCTATAGAAGTTCAAACTATTGTCTTATATCTCGACAACAAGCCATTTAAGTAGAAAATCTGAAAGATTAATCCCAAGGGTGCGTTGTTGGTTAAGACTAAGATAGAGAAGTTGTTGAAAGCAGGATTTATTTGACCAATCGACTACTCCCCTTGGATCTTGAATATTGTCGCTATTAGTAAACCTGATGACCATATTCATATATGCATTGACTTTCATGATATTAATAAGTCTTCTCTTAAGGATGTTTTTTCATTACCTAATATAGACATGATTATGGACTCGACTGCTGGCCATGGCTTGTTGTCTTTCATGGATTGTTTCTCGGGTTACAATCAAATCCATATTAATTCATAAGATCAGTACAAGATAGCCTTCACTACACCTTGGGGGAATTTATGTTATATGGTTATTCCCTTTGGGTTAAAGAATGCAAGAGCAACTTACTAGCAGATGATGACCCTAATATTTCATGATTTCATTCATAAGATTCTAGAAGATTATGTTGATGATATCTTGGTGAAATATATAACCTGTCAGGATCATGTGAAAATCCTTCATCTTATTTTTGAAATACTTCAACTCTATAAGATGAGGCTTAATCCTCTTAACTGTGTCTTCGGTATAGACACAGGAAAACTTCTAGGATTTATAATCTCTCATCATGGAATTGAAGTCAACACAAATAAGATCGATGGAATTGTTAACATGCCTCTACCCAAGAATATTATTGAGTTGCAAGGTTTACAAGGGAAGATTCAAGAAATTCGAAGGTTCATATCTCAATTAGCTGACCCTACCCTTTTTTTCACTTGTTTGTTAAAGAAAGATGTTCACTTCATATGGGATGAAGAGTTCCAGAAATATTTTGAGTCAATCAAAACCTATTTGGCCAACCTTTCCATACTAATGCTGGCTATGTAGTATAAAACCTTTTTTCTTTACCTCACAACATCACCGTATGCTTTGGTAGCTTTGCTTGCTCAATATGATGATGCCGAGAAAGAGAGAGCGGTCTACTACATTATTCATGTCTTGGTTGACTATGAAATATATTATTCCTCCATGGAGATGCAATGTATTGCTCTCCACTTTGCTATGAAGAAGCTGAGGCACTACCTTCTTCATGTTGAAATGCATGTTATTGTAAAAAGTGACCTTCTAAAGCATTTGTTCTCTAGCACTGACCTTGCTGGGAGCTTAGCAAAATGGGTGATGTTGCTTTCTGAGTTTGACATAAAGTTCAATACTTAAAAGTCAATAAAGAGTCAACCAATTGTTGATCAATTGGAAGATGCTCCCTCATCTCACTCCTTCTTGAGTTTGGATTTATTTCCTGATGAGAATATTTTTGTAATCAATTATGAAGTTGAATGGAAAATGTACTTCGATGGGTCAAGATGTTAGACCGGCTCTGAAGTGGGTGTGGTTTTAATATCACCAGAAGGTAAGCCAACCCCTCTCTCCTTTTGATTGGAATTTCCTTGTACCAATAACATCATTGAGTGAAAATTTCTCATTTTCAGCTTGCGCACCGTGATCACTCTAAAAATAAGACATCTCTGTATACTGGGTGATTCTAAGCTTGTTGTGAACCAAATTACGAGAACCTATCAAGCTAAGCAAAGTAGTCTCGATATCGAGACCTTGCTTTGTCCTTGCTTAAACGGTTCTCCTCTTTCACGATAGATAGTGTCCCTAGGAGGGAAAATCGACATGCATATGCCATGGAAAGTGCTGCTTCCTTGGTATCTTCAGATGAGGATATGAAAGAATACCGCTTCGTGGTTCGGGTCCTATGGTCTCCTGCTATTTCCAATCAACCTGAATCTAATGCTTTTGTGTGTTCTCATGTAGATTTGAGAGAATGGTTTTCTAACATTTACAACTACCTGAAAATGGGAAAATTTCCCAATGATGCAACAAAAAATGATCGCACTTGTATAAGAAAGCTTTTATTCTATTATGTTGTCTTGTCAGACATTCTGTATCATAAATCTTTTAATGGCTTGCTTCTTTGATTCCTCACTAAAGAAAAAATACCCCTTTCCCTTAAGGAATTCCATTCAGGTTCCAATGATGGAGAATTTGGTGGTAAATCCTTGGTTAGGAAATTGATACACATGGGGTACTTTTGGAAAATGATGAAACAAGATTCGTTTGACTTTATTAAGAAGTTCCTGCAATGGCAGCAACATAGTTGTCTCATTCATGCACATGCATAAGAGTTACAAAATTAGACCTCTCCTTAGCCATTTGCAAAATGAGGGTTGCATATTATTAGAAAATATCACCTCCTTCCTCTAAAGGACACACTTTTATTATCACCATTACAGATTACTTCATGAAGTGGGTTGAAGCCACCTTGCTTCAATCCAAAAACACTGAGGCTATTTGTAGTTTTCTTTTAAACAACATTATTTCTCATTTTGGGCTGCCTACTACACTTGTCTTTGACAATGGTATGCCATTCAAGAACAAGGAAGTAAGGAAATTCCTGGAGAAATTTCACATTCAACATAGATTTTCTACACCATATTATCCTCAATCTAATGGCCAAGCAAAAGCATCTAATAAGAATCTTGAGCTCATTCTTTGTAAAAAAGTTAATAAATATGGTAAGGATTGGCATACACTTTGTGGGCCTATCACACGAGTGTTCGTACGGTGATGGGAACTATGCCCTACAACCTCGTGTATGGTACCAAAGCTATCATGCCTTTAGATTTGTAAATTTCATCTTTGCGGGTTTCCCTTAAAGGGTTAATTGATGAAAAAAATTATTGGGCCAATTGTTTGCATCACCTAGAGATGCTCAATGAGTGCCAATTACAAGCCCTCGATCATCTTAAAGCTTATAAATGATCATTATCCAAACAATATAATCAAAGTGTACTTCCTAGAACATTCAAGGTAGGTGACTTAGTTCTCTTTTAGAATCAATGAAATGTAAATGCACCACTTGATCAAAGGGGAAAATTCAGCCCTAATTGGTTGGGCCCTTACATTGTCATCTCTATGTATGGATTAGGTGCCTATAGATTATCATCTATGGATGGAACGCCTCTAAAAGAACTTGTTAATGAAATGCACCTTCATTGATACTATGTGTAATGTGTAATGTGTCATATGTGTAGTGTTCACTCTTTAAGGGTTGTAGCATTGCATATTTTGACATTATTCATTAACACATTATGATTTTTTTTTATGTTATGATGTGATCATGTGTGTGTGAGAGAGACATACATACATGTATCCTACTATGCTATGTATGTATGCATTATATTATATATTTTAGGGTAGTTATACCATCATTATATTTAATTAACATACATCCTTTTGTGTTCATTAAATCATGTTAGCACCTAATATTCTAAAAAAGTGCAAAAAATTACCAAAAAAATGCTAAATGAAGAGGTTTCAAAGCCTACTTGATCGACCTTGACACCCTCGATGATCTTTCCATGTAGCTGGTCTAGCCTCAGTTCCTTGTAATCACATCTACTCGACATTTTGATGAATTTTCTCTCATAAAGTTAGCAAAATCCTCGTGATGAATAGTGAAAATGAGCCTTCTCGGGGCCTGCCTAGGTATATATAGGCCCCCTGGGGCACATTTTTCTTGGAGTTTGTGGCTCCTTGATTTCTCTAAATTTTACCCCACCTAGCTGGGGGAAAACTTAGGAGGGGGCATATAGTCACCTCTTCAACATATTTTTTCTTCTGAATCACCAATTTTTTCATGACCATTCTTCTCACCGTTGTAGCTTCTTTCGATTTTTGGAACTGACTTAAAATTAAGTTTTGTAGAATAAAGTTTTGCATGATTTTTCATGATTGGTCTTGAATTTCTTGTTGAGTTCAGTTGCTGGGGGACACCTCTAGTTCTGGCTGAATCGACTGTGGTAACCTCTATGGTACCTTCCTTTGGTATGCAAATTCATAAAATTTGAAGTTTGGGTGAAATATTTTCTTCTCTACTTTAATGCAGCTGATTTTTCCCAAAATCAAGCCCACTAAAGTGGGGGAAAAATGTAATGTCATAGAATTGCATCTAGGGGAAATTCCAAATTTTAGCACTTTTCTTAACATTTATGACACCTAAACACATTAATGAAAACAATCCCATGGGTTAGAATATCACAATTCTAGCTCCATCTAGACCAATGGCGAAGCAACACTAGCTTGATGACATGTTTCTTGAAAATTAATGCTTTGGACTCCTACGTGGCATGTGGACGTCTGCGTGGTGTGATAGTGTCCTAGTGGTTTTCCAAGTTTGAAATGAGGAATCTCGAATATTGACTCTTGACACGTGTCAGGTAGCAGTTAAGTTTTCGAGTGTAACTTCTCTTTTCCACCCTTGCATGAAAAAAAAACCCTCATTTCTCTCATTTTAGGGGTTCATTCATTCACTCAAGCTTCTCTCTTCAATTTCACTCTTTAATCTCTTCCACTCTTGACAACAACACTTCTACAAGTAAATCTCTATAGGATTGAGGTCGCTCCAATAGCCAAAGATCTCTGGCAAGCATTCAATGGTGCATCTGTGTGTTCAAGAGGGGGTCGAGGCCTATTGGTAATGCTCTCTCACTCTTTTCTATTTGTGAATAGATTAGATATTTGTTCATATGCTACTTGGAGGTGTAGGTTCTCCTCCTGAAGCAAGGTTTTCTTTCACCACTCCTTTTTTACATTTAGTTACACTCTCTTTCTATCTAGCTATCTATGGAGGTGGGAACACCAAAGAAGGGGTTTGACTAAGGAAAACCCCTGTACAACCCTAACACTAGTATAGTAAGAACAATAAAATACTGAAAAAACTACTAAAACCTGCTTAGAAATGACTGAACTTGGTTACATGACCATTAGTAGTTTATTGCCAATCATATATAACATGACCAAATTGATGACTAAACCATTTTTAGTCATTTATTGGTTGTTTTGATTGATTGATTTGGTAGTATATTTAGTCATTGATTGTTGTAATCTGGTCACTTATTTAGTCATTTTATTCACTGATATATTTAGTCGTTGATTTAGTCATTGATTGTTGTAATTTGGTCACCTATTTAGTCATTTTTTATTCACTGATATTTTTAACTGTTCACTTATTTAATTGATTTAGTCATTGATTTCGATAATCTGGTCACTTATTTAGTCAATTTTTATTCACTGATATATTTAGTCATTGATTGTTGTTAATTGGTCACTTATTTAGTTATTTTTATTCACCAATTTTTGTGCATTGGCTAGTGTATTTATTCATTAATTTTAATCATCATTTTGATCAATTTGGTAGTATATTTAGTCATTTTTATTCACTAATTTCAATGGTCATATATCTAGTCATATTTATTCACTGTTCACTGATTTCTTCCAATTCGTAGTATATTTGGTCAATTTAATTATTAATTGATGTCAATTAGTAGTATATTTAGTCATTTTAATTGATTGATATTTGAGGATTTAAGCATAAAACACAAAAATACACATTAATCATCAATTGCACACAATAAGACACCCATTGAGAAGGCAAAATCAGTGAAATTTATTAAAAAAAGAAAGGTGTTTTAGTTACAACTTAGAAATAGAGTATTACAATTGTTATTTTCAGTTACAATACTGAAAATATGAGTTACAATATTGCACACAAATGACTGCAAGATAGAAAATTCTCCAAAAAAGTTCTACAATGATGGAAACACATGCTTGAAGCCCTTCAATGTGAGCACATGCCCCTTTCATCTCTTAAAACTTCTACAACATGGGAAATCTTCTTGGAGAAAGTTGTAACGTGTAGAATCCAAGGAGAGTGTTGATTGTGTCCCATATGTGAAGCTCTCTCCTTCAATGCAGTCAACAATAACCCAACTAGAATATTTCCTCCTTTATATGCAACGTTCCATCTGATATGAGCAATAGGGTGTTGCCTTTTCTGCCATGATTGAAGTTGTGCCTTAATACAACCAACAAAATTACTATTAGTCTCAATTTAGACAGAATAAAAGTGCATTATATATTGCAAGTTTACAAAAGTAAGTCCAAACATAGCAAAAAGATAAATCAATTAAAAAATTGTATCCTTGCCAACAAATTCCTTAGACAAAGTGTTCAACATAGGCCTGAAATATGCATATTGAACCCTTGATTTTAGAACCTTGTTCAAAATTTGAGAAAGATGATACACTCAAATTATAGAATGAAGTTGATATATTATAGAATGAAGGATATCAACACTAACCAGACTGGAACAACATTATCAACAAATTTCTTTTGGAAACTAAGCCCAAGAATTCCATCAGACTTGGACAAAAAAAATGTCAACCCTGGTTCATGTGTTGTCTCACTAAAGACCTACACCATGAAAGAATCCATTTATACATAAATTCTAAATTAAGTTGATGAGAAAAGATCTTTGATATCCAACTGGGAAGCCTTAACATCCAAAAATTACTAACCTGATGTTTTGCAACAAGTTTCCCAACTATGACATCATCTTTACTTAAGAAACTGGATATTGATCCACTGCCATATTGGATCTCATATGAGTCTCATTCACAAACAACAACTGATATATATTAATTGTTTAGAAACTTCTTTAATATCCCCATGTAAGTGGACTAAACTAAGTGAGGTTGAGGGTTTGAAGTAGAGTACCATCTTCTTGGTATGTGCTTGACTTTGATTATGACTTGCATCTTGAATGAAAATAGCAAGCTAGCTGCACTGTAAAATCATTGTTAATCATTGTTATAACAATAACCACAAAATCCTCTTTAATTAAAATAATCCTTCTAGATATTTCAAGACAATATATTTCAGTTAATTTCTAAGAGGGCTAATTTCACTATCCAAAAAACCATCAATGTATTTAAATTGTATATAATTTCCCAAAATTTAAAATTTGAATGTAATGAAACTAACCATAATTACCAAAGATTTGACACAAAAATGTAGTACAAAATGAATTGTTTGACAACAAATATGTTTTGATAAACCAGATATACCCTTGATATATTGATTTAAATAACAAGGAAAGATCAAACTGGAGACAACAAGATAACATTCATTAATTCACTTCAACAAACAATTGAAACCAAAATTCGGCCACCAATTATAACTTCATTCTATTGATCTTCAAAAATATTTTACAATATGTTTCAAAATTTTGTCCTGACTGACATGTCAAAAAGTGTCTTTTCAGTTACCCACTTTTAACATAAATAAAAAATTATTAATTATCATTGTTTACATAGGATTACATAAAAGCAATGAAAGATGAGAAGTGAAGAGAAATGATTAGATGTTGAATTCTAGAGCACTCACAAGATACAAAAGTCTATTACTCATTGTAAGGTACTTATGATCATTCAGATTTGGAAAGGTCCTCTCTCCATGATAGTATCTGCAAGGCTTGGTACTTCATTGCAAGGCCTATTCTTCTGAGGGAGCTAGATATGTCTTCTTCCATTGGTACATCGTGTAATCATGAGGCTATTTGTACTCTTGGATTTTTTGTGTGTTGGACAAGTGACTCTTCCATCTGCTGTCTAATAAGCCTTTGCTATCTGTGATGAATTTTGAGTATCCAACATCTAGTGCAATTATTCCATCCAAGTTTAAATTGAGGTGGTGAATATTTATGTCACCATCCTTCTGTAAATTAGTGAGGTATTTAGGAACAATTTTTCTAAACTCATCTATCCAATCCTTGGAGACTTTTAGTTGATCATCATCCCTTAGTATCTTAGGCATGAACCACTACTTTAGTGTGTGAAATGAATCCATTCTTGCCTTGATATTTTGGTATTCTGTAGATATGTATTGAAATTCATATGTGACCATTCAAACCATTTGTTCAGTAGGGTTTAAAGATGCAGGGCCTCAACACTCCTTTGTAAAATTCTGTACAAAGTCGTTAAGGTGTGATGTACAGGTTTCCATTTCTTGAATAAGGGGTCCAATATAGGTACACGGGCCTTTATCTGATCAACTGCTTGTGACAAGAAGACATAACATTCATACACATTTTCCAATTTTTCCTCAATTAGTTTAACCCTATGCTCCAAGATCTGTTCCAATACCTTGAGGGTTTCTCTCTTTTCTCTTTCCTTTGTTTCTTCATTAGTCTTTTTCAACTTCTCAATTTCTTGTTATATCATATTTACTTGTTCAATAGTGATTGCACCTGTATTAGTCTGGCTGGAAAGGGGTTGGTATACTATTAATCTTGTGCTTTGGGAAGAATCTTCTCCCTTCAACTGCTCTTTCAATTTCACATTTTCTAATAACCTATTCACTTCATCATTTAGATTAGTCTGTGCTTTCTCATATTTTTCCAATCTAAGATCCATAGCTTTAACCACATCCATAGTAAACATTGTTGAGTGCATTGTCATAGTAGCTACCTCCAATGTTGATGTGTCTTGGAGTGTCTTTACCATGTAATTCCCTCTCATTTCCTTCACAACATCAAGCAATCTTGGTTTTTCTGTTCTTTTTTCTTTGTCCAAAAGGATAGGGTTTCAAGTCTTGGATTGTAACATATGCCACTCATTCCCTCACCTAAATTGAATTTAGAAACCAACATAGGATCTTCTTGGATTCTTACTTGATCCAATAATAATATCTTTTTTAACTCCATCCCATGAATAATTAGTATATTTCTTTCTAAGAATTCTTTCTTCTTGGGGGCTAACAATAATTTCATTAATCTTGAGTTCTTCAAGAGTTTGGGCAACAATCTAGTCATGTTGTGACTCCTCAGTGCACATCTTATTAAGTTGAAGTCTCTCCTCAAATTCTTTCATTTTCATGTTAAACCAAAAGTCTTTAAACTCAGGAGTTTGAATAAATCCATCATCTTCAATAAATCTAAGGGCATCAATCACCCTTACATCATAATGCACTTCTTGATCATTATTCCCATGTACATCCACTCTTTCTATTGGTTTGTGAGCATCAATTGCAAGCTTAGGCAATGGCTGATCAACTTCATCATCTTTAAAATTCAAAATTACATTGGCTACCTCTTCAATATCCCCTACTCCATTTATTTCATATTCCACTAAGGGGGCCACTCCATGTGTCTTCTTCCTTTTAGGACTTGGTTGCTCAGGGGATGCTTTTGATTGTATTGTGGCAGTGTTTGGTAGGGGCTTTGTGATTACAATACCACTTGGTTTGATGGGCAGCTTGGAGGGTTTTGAAGATTGACCTCAAGTTTCTTTTCTAGTTCAACATATAATCTTTCAAAGTTGTCAATTATTGTGTATAATCTTTCAAAGTTGTCAATTATTGTGTTCATCCTTTTGATATGACCCTTTTCTTCAACATAGAATCCTTGGAATCCAGTGTCCCTTTTCTTATTCTCCTTCTCAAGCCTCTTTATGATTTCCCACTTCCTCTTCCCTTGAAAAATTTCATTAGGTGTAAAGTAATTTCTTATTACATATTCTTCGTAATCCATTACATGGGTAATCCAAGCTTTAGTGAGAAGTTTATACTTTATAAAATTAATATTCCCTTCAAGATCAAAGACCCTTTCTCCTGGTGACTTCAATGAATACCCCATCTTCAAATATTTATGTAGTTATTCAAGAGTGTTTGACCCTATGGATAGCTCCTCACATTAAGTTAGGTCAAGGAGGAATGTCCCCTTTTTTTGTCTTTTCATAACATCCTACTCCATCCATAACATTTTACACATAAATTCTAAAAATGAAATTCGAATAGAAACAAATTTAGGTAAAACATGTGGGGGTTGAGGACACCGATAGACCCTTATTACTATTTGGTATGCTAAGAAAAACTAGTGCCAAGTAATATTTGCTGCTAAGATCGGTCACCTCACTATTAATGTCAATTCATGCAAAATATTTCAGAATCTTCCCATATTTTGAGTTTGAATACATACCTTTGATCTTGGGAAATAAAATGGTGTAATCCTCAAAATTCTTTGACAGCTTGCACTGCAATACCGCTCTATCATTTCAAGACTACTGCAGGGTAGCGTTAGTAGTACCGCCACCCCACACACACCCATTTGGAGTCCCATGGGATGGTGAGTTAATTCTAGTGGTTGAGTGACTATTCATTGCCATATTTCTCTGTCATATTAAGACCACTGTGGGGTAGTGGTATGGTAGGGTTAGCAGTACCGCCAGCTTGCGCACACCCCTTTGGACTCCCATAGGACAATAGGTTAATTCTAGTGGTTGAGTGATTGTTCACCACCATATCTTAGTATCATTGTTTACCCCTTGTGGGGCTGTAGTTTACTTTAGTTGTTAACATGTTCTCACCGCCACCCTACGGTATTCATATTTGGTTGTCACGGTATTGTGGTAAGCATTTGTACATTGACCTATATATCCCGCCATCCTGCGCATACCTCTATTGACTGTTACGGTAGTGTGGTATTGGATTTTATTATGAATGTAGTATTTTATATATCATTTTATTGAAAATATTGAACAATTTTCTAATTTTGTAGTAGATCTTAGTTTTAGTTTTTAGTGTCAGTAAGACCTAAGAGATCATTTCTTTGTTTGTAATGGGGAGGCTTAGTTCACCTAATATTAAGATATCTATATGTATTATTAAATCACAAATGTTCATTATATGTTTGCATCTAGAAAACATATAGGACATATAAGAAATTATATTCTAACTAAACAAAATTAATTTTAAAATTTCAACCAAAGTTAGAAAACTATGAAGAATTATTGAACCTAACTTTAAATGCACTTCAAATCAATAGTGAACATCTCAGGTTTTGTATACAATGTACCAATAGAATAATGATTATTAGATTTAGAAATATATCATTAAAACAACAGTGAATAAGCATACCTATACTAAAATATTTATTACATTGAATAATAAATTACATCATAAATATAACCAAATTTTAGGTGACAAGCTAACCTCTTAAGGTGACAAAACATCATCATAATCATCTGCATTACTAGAAAGATCAGAATCCTAATCATTCGTGTCTACATTTGCTTGATTTTCTTCCTCATCCTCATTTGTGACATGCAATGCATTCTCTCTCCCAATCTCTTCATTGGTAATCAAAACGTCTTCTTCAAACACTCCATCATCATCTTCATCCACTTCTTCGAATGGTTCTTGTAAATTAACATATTGCCCATCAAGCATTATGTCAACAACTTCTATGAATTTTTTCTTTGAACGAGACTCTGTTTGAATGACATATGACCATCATGGGCTTCTTAGATCATCAATTATAAATGATTGGTTAATTTGAAGAGGGAAAACATATGGATCATCCGTCTTTGCTAAAAATTGTCTTGTATTTGCATGTACAAATCCATACTCATCAAATTGTATTACAGATGGTAAGATCCACTTAAATTTTAATAATATAGGACTATTTTTACCATAGTCCACTAGAATAATTTCTTTGATGAATCCAACATAAAATTTCTTCTCAGTTTTATGAAGAAATTTAGCACCAACAATAGAATCACAATTTATCTTTCCTTTGTCTTTTTCTTCCACTCTTAAATGACTACCATAGGCCCACATTCCACTAAAATGCATAGCCCATAAATGTTGAGATTGTATATCTTGACCTTCTTCTTTTGCATTGCTGACTGCATTAGCAATCCATTCTTTAAATCTTGGAAAATAATCACCTCCAATCAAATCAACATGACGCCTGCACTTTTGAGGTCGATGTTGCATCCAAGCTTGATTGTCTTCTTCATATTTTCTACATAGAATATTAATGTAAAAATAGTAAGATTGATAATATAAATGTGTAAATGCAATTGAGTAAATAAATTATTGTGTAATTTTTTTTCACCTGCACCACTTATCAAACGAAGATGTGTTTTGAAGAATATAGGCTTGTATCACACTTCTTTCTTGATGTGATAGCTTGAAGCAACATCCATTTCCTTCTAATACTTCCCCTGTAACTGTCTCTTTCTTTTCATCGTCCCATACATGCCAATTGACATTTTTCAAATCCTTCATATATTCAGTGAGAAATCCCATGGCCTCTTGCATTGAATATCCCTCAGACATGTTGCCTTCCTTTTTTCCCTAGTACAAACAATTTTTCTCAAAAAATTCATATATGTATTTTATAGGATACCTCCATCTTGTTCTTATCGGGCCACAATGCTTTAGTTCATATTGTAGATGTATCAAAAGATGCATAGAAATGTTAAAGATTGTTGGTGGAAATTGTTGTTGCAATAGACAAAGGACTTGAACAACCTCCTCCCTCAAAATATCAAAGTTCAAACCTAATCTAATACTTGTAAACTCATTCTCTTTAATATTAGGCCCAACCTTATAACTGCCAATCTTGACCCCTTTTCCCAACTTAATATATTTACCACAATATGTAAAATATTCTCCATTATGACATGATAGTCATGGTTTTTGAGGCCTCTTAATCCATTAATGTCAATTTGGCTTCTAATACTATGACTTACATATCCAGTGGGAAAGTGAGTCTGAGACATCGATTGTAAGAATTGTGCACATTGTTCCTTTGTCCAGACATAAGGAGCACTAGGTTTTCTATATTTTTCATCATCATATTTTTCAAGCCAAATATTTTGATGAATCTTTAGTTTTCGAAAGTCTTCACATGATGAAATAGTATCAAAAGCACCGAAGAGTTTCTATAATAGCATAGGCTATATTTTTCTTAGTATGCATTAAGTCAATAGTATGGCTAATGGCTATATCCTTAAAGAACGACAACTTATAGAATATGCACAACCTTTATACACCGCTTTCATTACATGGATCATATCTACTACCAACAATCCCATCATTTTCAATAAATGACATTATTTTTTGTCCATTTTCAACAATGTAATCACCTATTATTACCAATGGTGCTTCACGATTCTCTTCTTGACCATTGAATCATGTTTTTTGTTGATGATATGAATGATCCATTTTAAGGTAAGCATGATGTCTATAATAAATACACTTACACAAACTTCTTGAGTGCCTCACAAAATCCTTAAAGTTGCAAACAGGACATCCATGGTATCCATGAACACTAAGACTAGACAATGTGCCATATGCAGGATGATCATGAATCATAAATAATAAGGAAGCTCTTAAAGTGAATTTGATTGAGTGATCATCCCCTAAAGATTGAATTGCTTCAATTCCTTTCCACAATTACACTAAATCATCATATAATGGCTCTAGATAAGCATCAATTGTATCTAAAGTCACACTTTTCTTTCCTAGTATATTCAATGATAGCATTATGAAAAAAGGTTTAATTGCTAACCATGGAGGGAAGTTATAATTTATTAAAAACACTGGCCAAGTTGACCATTTAATACTTTGATCTGAGAATGGGTTTACCCCATCTAGAGCTAAACCCAACCTTATATTATGAGGATCTTGAGAAAAATTAGGCCATCTGTTATCAAATTCCATCCACATATTAGATTCAAGAACATGTCATTGTTTTCCATCAATGCTCTTATTTTGGGCATGCCATTGCATAAGTTCAACAATGTCTCTGCACCTATACATTCAGAGTAATCATGGGATTACTAGAAAGTGGCGAAGAACCTTTCTAAGAACCACAACCATTTTCAACCCTTGTCTATACCTCGCTTCATGACATTTTAGACATTCACTCTCACTTGCAATATTCTGGCGAAATAATACACAAAATTTCACACATGTGTGATGTTTTCATACCCTAAGCCTAGCTTAGTGATTTCCTTTCTACATTGCCTTCATTTTGTTGGCAATGTGGAGTTAGGTGGTAACAACAAACTTAATAATGCCAATAACTGATCTACACTTTCATTTGTTCAACCAAACACCACTTGCAAGTTAAGAATTTGAAGGATTGTTGTCAAACGACTTAACCTAAAATTAGCATACACAGAATTTGAAGCATCCTCCATCAACTTGGCCCAATCATCATTTAGACCCTCATTCAACATTCTATCAACTTCAAAGCCTTCGTCTAACATTGCTACCTCTTCATCTATGTTTGGTGCCACTTCATCTATTTTTGCTGCCTCTTCATCCCTCACACTTTTCCATTCTATCATATCTTCATAATAATTGACATTCCAAGGGCTTATACCATTATGCCCATATCTTATCATATGTCAATAAATCTGACTTTTTTTTTTCACCTTCCCACCAAGAAAGTCATTACATGGACATGGATATTTGTCCATGTCCCTCTCATCAGCTATTCTATCATCAAATACATGGTATTAATCCCTATTCAACCATTGACATTGATCCATCTGTAATGTTCTACACATAGAAACAAAAAATTATAGACTAAGAGACAAAAACTATTTTTTTAATTCAAACCTACATTTCCATAGCAATAGAGTTATAGAAAGAAAATAAAATAGAGAGTTTAACTAATGAATTACAAAAAAATAGATTTTTGTAGTTTATATTCAAATTGTTGATTACATTGCATTGCACATCTTTCAAACTCAAAGCATTACTTCACATTGCATAACTAATAACTAGATGTTGATAGATGACAAAATGTAAAAAAAATTGAATAAGAGACAAAAATAATATTTTTTAATTGAAAGGCATTTCCATAGCAATAGAGTTATGGAGAGAAAATAAAATAGAGAGTTTAACTAATGAATTGTAAAAAATAGTTATTTGTAGACTTTTATATTCAAATTATTGATTACATTGCATTGCACATCTTTCAAACTCAAAGAATTACTTCACATTGCATAACTAATAACTAGATGTTGATAGATGACAAAATTTCAATTACAATATAGTTTTTACAAAGTCAACCTAAGCAGTTATGCAATTAATTCACATTGCATAACTAATAACTAGGAGTAGTTTCCAATTGCATTTGCTTGTCATGGTATTCCATGAGACCACATTTCTTTGAGGCATTTTTTCAAAAAGTTCATTGCCTTGTCTATGCTACCACATTTTTCATACATGTCTACCAAAGCATTTTATCAAACAGTTCACTCCCTTGTTGCTATGGCTAAAAGCCTAAAACAAGTGCTTTCAAACAAGCTATGGATGCTTGTAAAAAATCTATCAAAGTAGAGTAGTAAGCAATAGCATAGACAAGGCAGTGATCTGGTTGAAAAAATGCCTCAAAAAATGTGGTCTCATGGTGATGGAATGCCATGAAAATCCATAACAATTTGCTTGTCATGGCATTCCATCACCATGAGACCAAATTTCTTTGAGGCATTTTTTCCAAAGTTCATTTCCTTTTCTATGCTACCACATTTTTCATACATGTCTACCAAAGCATTTTATCAAACAGTTCACTGCCTTGCTGCTATGGCTAAAAGCCTAAAACAGGTGATTTCAAAAAAGCTATGGATTCTTGGAAAAATTATATCAAAGCATAATAGTAAGCGGCAAGCTATGGTCTCATTTTTTTTTGGCACGAAAATCAACGTGATTTTATTTGCATTTTTTTGCAGGTTCTAAAAGCATTTTTCTTGGCAATTTTGCTGTTGGAAATGGGGAAAAAATTTTGCATTCAGTTTTGTGCACTTTTTAATTGTAGGATTCTCACAGTTAGTGAAAAAAGTAGTGTTCATGAAGGAATGAAAAATATGCGTAGAGCCTTTGAATTATACTTGTACTATGCAATGGCATTGAATCATTTAGCAAACCATTTTTTCTTCACTGTAGGGAAGCATTTTCTTGTGGAACAATTGACTGAGACAACTCTTGTTTCAACTGACTACCATCTCATGAAATCTCATTCATATTATAATCTTGCACGTGATCTTATCATAGTAAAGGTGATTATGACACAATTGGCCACTACTACATGGCATCAGTTAAGGAAAGCCAAAGGCCACAAGATTTTGTGGAAAGGTTCAATTGAAGCTGGGAGATCTTAAGAGTTCTCTCTCAAATTTTGAAAAGGTTTTGGATGTCCACCCTGAGAACTGTGAGAGCTTAAAAGCTATAGGCCATATATATGCTCAACAAGGGCAAACAAAGAAGGCTTTGGAAATTTTAAGAAAGGAAACTCGCATAGATCCACATGACGCCCATGCATTTATCAAGATAGGTGAGTTTTTAATATCCTTAGACCCTAGTGCAACCTTAGATTCTTTTAAGATGCCAAAGTCTCTTCTGAAGAAGAGTAGAGAAGAAGTACCCATTCAATTGTTAAACAACATTGGGGTTCTTTATTTTGAGCATGATGAACTAGAGTTGGCTCAACAAACTTTTATGGAGGCATTAGGAAATGATGCTCTGCCTCTACATAAATCTCCGTGGTTAGTTTTGTGGATTTTTTACTTGTAGTATTCTCACAGTTAGTGAAAAAGGTAGTATTCATCAAGGAATGGAAAAGATGCATAGAGCCTTTGAATTATACCTGTATTGTGCAATGGTATTGAATCATTTAGAAAACAATATTTTCTTCACTACAGGGCAGCATTTTCTTGTGGAACAGTTGACTGAGACAACTCTCATTTCAACTAACCACCCTCTCGTGAAATCTCATTCATAGTAAAGGTGATTATGACACCATTGGCCACTACTACATGAAATCAGTTAAGGAAATCCAAAGGCCAAAGGATTTTATGGATAGGTTCAATTGAAGTTGGGAGATCTTAAGAGTTCTCTCTCAAATTTTGAAAAGGTTTTGGAGGTCCACCCTGAGAATTGTGAGAGCTTAAAAGTTGTAGGCCATGATATATATGCTCAACAATGGTAGGAAAAGAAGGCTTTGGAAATTAAGAAAGGAAACTCGTATAAATCCATGTGATGCCCATGCATTTATGAAGATGAGTGAGTTATTAATATCATTTCACCCCAATGTAGCCTTAGATTCTCTTAAGACAACAAAGTCTCTTTTGAAGAAGAGTAGAGAAGAAGTACCCATTCAATTGTTAAACAATATTGGGGTTCTCCATTTTGAGCGTGATGAACTAGAGTTGGCTCAACAAAATTTTATGGAGGCATTAGGAAATGGCATTTGGGTTGAATTCATAAATAAAATCCCCAGTGCTAATTCTATCATTTTTCCTGTGCTCTTTAAGGATATGGAATTCTTCCATTGACTAGAAGAAGGTGTTCTTTTACTTGAGTTACCATGGGATAAAGTCACAACACTATTTAATCTTGCTAGGTTGTTTGAACAGCTACATGATACTAAAAAAGCAAATCTTTTATACAAGCTAATATTGTTCAAGTTTCCTGATTATGTGGATGCATATCTGCGTCTTGCAGCCATGGGTCATACTCTCTTAATGAGTTCCAACTAAGCCTAGAATTGATTGGGAATGCACTTAAGGTGGATAAAAACTCATCAAATGCTTTATCTATGCTTGGAAAAATGAAATTGAAAACATACAATTGGCTTAAAGAAAAGAAACAATTGAATCTGCACAAAGTGAATTAGATGCAAAAAATTCCTATGTTGACATTTCACTTGGAAATTGGAATTATTTTGTAGCTTTTCACAATGAGAGGAGGGATCAAAATATGGAGGAACAACATCTTAAGAAGGCTAGAGAACTATACTGTAAAGTGTTGGCACAAAGAGCAAGAAATTTTTATATTGCAAATGAGGTAGCCATTGTGCTAACTTTGAAAGCTTGGGTCGATTTGATATTGCAAAGGAAATTTTTACACAGGTACAAGAAGCTGCAACAAGAAACATCTTTACTCAGATGCCTAATGTGTGGGTAAATCTAGCACATGTTTACTTTGCACAAGGACAATTTGCGCTTGTAGTGAAAATGTATCAAAATTGTTTGAGGAAATTCTATTTTGGCACTGACACCCAAATTTTATTATATTTAGCTCGAACACATTATGAAGCAAAATAGTGGCAAGTTTGTATAAGAATATTATTAAGAGTAGTAGATTGTAACTATTGTAAGTTTCCAATAAGAAAGCTATAAATGTGTTTAATGTAATGAGGGTTTCAAATTACCTCTGAATTCACTGCGAAGGGTGTCCCTAAATCTGACTTTGCTACAGAGGGCCTCGCCGACTTCAAGTTCATTGCAACAAACTCTAAATTCCTTGCCCTTGCCTGCCTTTTCAGAAGTCTCTAGGTCCTCTTCAAATATTTTAGTGTTAGGATAACCTACAAATAACAAATGAAGTAAGGAATATTTCTGCAATGAACACGAATAAACGTGAATAAGCACTAATACATCAACGCGCGCAATACATCGCACCAATAATTGGCCTTAATGTGTTTTTAAAATTTTGTCTAATTTGTATTTGGTGACTCACTATTTAGTCATTTTTATTTTTGTGACTAAATAATTTTGCAGTCAATGACCAAATTAGTCATTTATTTACTCATTTATAAATGAATTGCAAAAAAATAGCAGAATTTAGTCATTTTTAGTTGTTGTGACTAAAAGTTTTAGTCACCTAGTCATTTATTTTCCAAATTCTACTAGTGCAACATTTCCCTTCATTTTCCTTATGTGTAGGTTGTAAAACAAAGCTTGCAGTGAAGACTTGAGCAGATGTCAGTTGTTATTAAGTTTTCCCCAAGTTCTACTTGTGTTTTCTCATAGTTTATGTTCTTTATTTTATCATTTTGTTAAGTAGACCTTGGATTTGGGTTAGGTAGTGAAACTTTATTTTTGTCGCTTGAGTTCCTAAACTCTTTGTTGCTCAAGACGCCAGCACACCACTTGGACACTAGTGTGTCGTGTTGGCGTCCTAAATCTGCATTGTTGTCCTTTGGTTGAGAGCTCCTTTGTTAGAGGAAAAAATCTAGAAGCTTCACTCTCTCGGGATCTGAAGTAGTCTTTTCTGATAATTAATCTGTACACGCTTTCTTTGCAATTTATTCATTCAACTTTTGTTGAAGTGGATAAGGGAAGTTCCCTAGGATTCTATTAAGAATGAAGAGACTCGTGTGTAGCGAATCCCCCTTATCTCACATTTAGTTTTTGCGATTATGAAGGTTTGTTCATGATGTTGATCTCTTGCTTGCATCAAAAGGATTTATGGTTTGGTACTCTAAAAGTTGGATTGTAGAGTTCTAATGTTTGGCAGTGTAGTTTGAGTGTACTAGGTGTGTACATTCTTGTGGTGCAAGTTGTTGCGAAGGAGTTTAATGGATTTCAGGAGGATAGAGGAATATTCTAGATTGTGATGAAGCATGGTATGTGGTTCACAAGTCATCCTTGGATTTGAGGAAGTGTGTAATTCAAAGTTTAATGGTGTTTGCATGGGTAATCACTGAGTTGATGTTTACACTACATTCAAAGATGTTTAAGAATTAATGAAGGTGTAGCATGGTGTGTGAGAGTTGATTTGGGTCCCAACTAAGTTTTGTATTGGTCCACTTTTGTTCTATCCACTGCGAGAATGTTTAATGCCGACCTAATTTGAATTTGCAAAGTGTAAGGAGAGTGTAACCGACTTAAAGATTTTTTTCAAGTTGTAGATGGTATAAATGCAAGGTGAATTGATGCGAGATGGGGGGTGTAGAGTAGAGTGGAGTGTTGTGATGCGAAATTAAGTGTAGAAGTGGGAATTACAGTGTGAGCTATAATGCAAGATTGTTGAATGGAGTGATCTAAGGTATCTTGATCTCTTGAAGGATACTAGTGTTGTTGGAGCTGTTGTGGTGGAATCTCTATTGCATTGAGATTGTGTTATCTATGTAACATTTTATCTTCTTTCTTTTTTCTATTCCGGTAGTGAGCTTGGGCTATGAGCCTTTCTGGATAGTGTGTCTTAAGTATTCTAGTAGTGATCCTCTTTGTACTGGTTTTGTAATTACCTATATTGTGAGCTAGTCCTCATTGGGTTTTCCGCATAAATATGGTGTTCTCTTGCGTATGGTGTTGGTTGTTTCAAGCTCTGTTATCTACTTTTCATGTTTAAACATTATAATAGATTAAGAGTTTAATGAATGTATGTGGATCTAACAACTGTTGAGGGTTTCGATGTTTTAGTTTGGTACAACTAATTCACCCTGCCTCTTAGGTGTCTTCTTCATTCAACAGAATATTTAGTTGGCATGACTTAGTTTAACTTATTTTAAAATCCAAAATCTCTTGCCTTGAGTCAACCATTTTAGAGTTCAACTCATGGTTATTTGACCAACAAGTGAAAACACTTCCAATTGAGCATCTAGAATATTGTATTTATAAATAGTTCCAGGACATTAATATCAATGATGGGATAGGGTTATAAAGCATCTGCATTAGCACCAAAGCATTACATTAACATTGCCATTATAGGCATTTTTTTTTTTGGAATATCTTCTATTTTGTATCATCATTAAAGGGTTTTGACTTGTTATCAAGGAAGTTAACAAATCCCTTCTCTACATACAATAAACACCACTATGCTTTTGATCATAACCCTTGACTTTAGCATAGATATTGAAGATTGAAGTACATGTCACATCAACATAAGAGAAATCCATGATAAGTATACTAGATTACATGGAGGAAAGAATATCATTCAACAAGATCACAAGCACAACCTAATCCAGACATAATAATCTAAATTTATAATACAAATTTAGACAAACTTAGTAGTGCCATCCAATCTTAGATCTTGAATTTCGATCATTGATTATGTAGAACAAAACAATCTTCACAAACCACTGAGAAATAGATCAATAAAGAACTAGGTATATATTTCTAATCTTTCTTTTATCATTTACATGATTACTTGATGATTCAATTAAACACAAATTAATTATAGGGTATATCTGTTTTCCTTAACATGTAAGAAGAAAGTCCCATATGATCAGGCCGCCTGAGTGATACTGATTACGTAAATGCTGATTAAGGCAGGCTGTACTTGTTTCATGTTCCATTAATACCCTCGTGAATTTCCAACCTGGTTGTCCAAACTCCTCAGAAAAGTTACTGTTAGCAAACAGCTTTTATGCCACATACACTCCCACGAACTGCTTATGTTTGTTTATGGACAGGGAAACATACAGACCCAACGTTTTTAATCACAACCCGTGAATTGAACTAAAGCTATTTCCATTCCCCAATCACAATGGAGACGCGTGAAATGAAAATATGGCACACCAACAGTCTGTGAAAGTCATCGGAACTCTAAAAGCCTTCACAAAGCATGTGAGAGTGCAAATGATGTTGATTATTCTTGTAATAATAATCTCCACACCGCATTGCATGTGATGTTTTTTATCCATCATTAAAACTTGCTATAAATTTAGACTAGACATGCACCCCTCATCTCTTTCCTGCACTGCAATTCAGTCTGGGTAGTCTAGATTTTCAGTATTATTGAAATGGTGAAGGTTTTGATATTACAGGTGATTGCGTATTTGATCATTTTTCCTCAGCAGTTTCAGTCTAGTGTTGGAAGACTACCAATCATGGTTACATTAGGTGAGTATCTGTAGTTACTTCTTATGGCTGCATTTATGTATGTTTTGTTGGAAGAGTTCATATCAATTAATGATATCAAATTTTCACAATCCATAATGATTATCACGACCGTTTTATCAAATTTTCACAACCTATAATGATTATCGCGGCTGTTTTTAGATTAGATTGTGTGAGTTTTTTTTTTTTTGTTGTTGGAAGATTACCAATCATGGTTACATTAGGTGAGCATCTGTAGCTACTTCTAATGGCTGCACTTATGTATGTTTTGTTGGAAGAGTTCATATCAATTAATGATATCAAATTTTCACAGTCCATAATAATTATCACGACCGTTTTATCAAATTTTCACAACCTATAATGATTATTGTGGCTGTTTTTAGACTAGATTGTGTGAGAATTTTTATGTCAACGTTTTTTAAATGTTGATACAAGAACTCATATCATTTGTACATTGTGATCAATGTGTGTGAGATCTCAGTCCTCCATTAATCTGTTTACAGACATCTTATTTTGTTGCAGTAGAAGAACTGCTAATATAAAAGTTTGTATTCTGAGCAGATGACAGAGCAAACCAGAAGGATACGTGTATTTCTTCATCAGTAGAGGCTAAGGTTAGTGGGATAAATTTTTTTTTTTTTTGGGTTTTGCTTTAAAGTTTAAACGAATATGAAAATTATTTTGTGGTATTGGTTGTATTAGGCAAGGATGCTTCAGGTCGCTGGTTCGAGCCTCCCAGACTGCTCCCATGCTTGTGAAGGATGTTCTCCTTGCATAAGGGTCATAGTGTCCTCTTCCAAATGCTCCATCAATGTAAAAAGGGCAGAAGCCTGTCCTGTAGCTTATCGGTGCATGTGCAAAGGCAAATCCTACCCTGTTCCTGAAAGCTGATAATCATTCAATTCTATTCAATTCTATGTTGTATTCTCTTTCTTCTAGTGGGAAACACAGAAGACAATTTTGTGCAGTTGAGCCCAGGGTTTATGGGGATTTGTACTTTACTTTTCTAGTTTAGGGGAGATGACCTGTTATTCGAGTATATTTTTATAATTGTGATATCATTTGTTGTTATAATGTTGAATATTTTTAATAGTATGAATTATTAGTTGTGAATTTAAAGTAGTTGGTGGTGGTCATGAATATTTATAATTGAATGAAATGTATTCTATAGGTCTAAAAAGTAACAAATTATGTAACATCATTTTAGCACATCAATAAAATATGACTTAATGCACAACTATTATAACTATGCATAACTATAAGTCTACCTTTTTTGGGGGCCTTTTTGGACACCTTGACAAAAAACATGCTAATGTGGCATCATATTTGATGATGTGGACCTAAAACCTTAGTTATAAGTATGACCCTTGCCAAGTAAGCTCTTGTAAAATAATGAGAGTGATTTGAAACCATCACATAATTTTAAGAGGCGTGAAAGTAGGGTGCTCAACTACTAGATCCTCTCCCTTAATTAGAGTGAAAAACATATCAATGCAATGTAGCTGCAATTCAGCTCTCTAATGTGCTATGCATTGAATATAATTAGGCCTACTTTTTTAATCCATAATATTCCTTTTTCTTTAAATATTATAGTTTTAATGGTTTTGTATTTCATCAATTGTAAATATAGTTAACATTTACATGTATATGTGTAAGTGGAAAAATATCAATTAAAGTGTTATTTTGAGAGAAATGAACTGTAAAGGGATATGGTATTTAGTGCTTGGAATTATGCTTAAATTTGATGTTAATATCATGTAAAATCATTTTTCATAGTATACACATTTATGTGTTTGATGTGTTCATCATCTTAGAATCAAAAGAAGTTGGAAATTCTCTAAAGGTTTATTCCAAGTGGAAATATTGAATAACGTATATTTATCCTCTAAGGCATGAATATGATTTGATAGCCAACGTCTGATGGCACCGACCTCTTCGTAGGCACCAAGAAAAACCAACTAAACAAGAGCTAGTAGGTGGAGAAGGGGAGGTTGTGTTGCTATAAGCAACTTCACCCAACCTTTGCTAAGGGCCAAACACTTGTTGCAATTTCGACAGGTACACAGATAATGTTGTAGATGTATAGGAAGATGTTACAAGAACAATAATATTATATGTTGTGCATTTAACCACCTGATATTGAATCACAAGCAACCAATTACTTGCACAGTAAAATAACACTTTAAGAGCAACAAATTCCATACATTTATCACTTAGAATCACACATTCACATACCTAGAAGATAACAACTTTGAAATAGATAATATTTGATTTCATTGACTCATAAATTCTAATCAGTGCAATCATTTTATAAATTTATAAATACTGGAACAAATTTGGTAGTCTTTTGTCCTCCTCTTTCTTCTTCCTATCTGCTATGGGTTCCTCTATTCTCTCTTCCAAACATTCCCTTTGTTGTCCCAATCTTTTTTGTTCTCTCTTCCATTCCTCTTGTCGGTTCTCTTTCTTAATCCAAAATTCTATAAGTTTCTCCCAAAATCCTACCTAAATATATTGTAGTGTTCAAAATCCATCATAAATGCTCAACTACTCATTGTTTGAACTCAAAATTCTTGCTTAGGCTTGGTTTGCATCAATTTACCTTATTGTTGCTCAATAAATGAGCCATGGGTAGGTATTGGCTGCCCAAAACCCCAAAAAAAAAAAATTAAATTCAAAATTTCAATAGTTTAGATAGGGTGAAAGTGGAGGTAGATAAACAAATTGGTTTTAAAATAGGATGCCCCTATATCAAACTATTGGGATATAATTCTTTTGTGAGCCCCTACACACTTAGTAAAACTCTATATATTGATGTGAGTTAACAATATTGTTGCAATGACTCTTTCATCTTATGTTAACTAGAATGATTTCAACTCTATTGGTCTTTTCCATGTTGCATCCTCCACTATTATATCCTTCCATTTAACTAAACACTTACTGCACTCCTTGCCCCTTATCTTTCTAATCACTCTAGAATTCAAAATACATTTTAGTTCATCTTTTTCTCACTTGGGTGGCTATTTCGTCCATCTTTTAATCAATTTTTTCTCTTTTCCTTTCTTTTGTGGTGTCTCTCGCTCATAATAAGTATATGAATCTGAAACATTGAAAATTGGTGAGATTTCCAAACCTGTAGGTAGCTCCAATTCATAAGAATTTGATGAAAAATTCTTGATAATTTTGTATGATCCAATCCTATTCTACTTGAGCTTGTTGTAGGTATGGTTGAGAAATTGTTCCTTTCATAGATGTTCCAATACCATATATTCCACTCTCTCCTCTTCAAATCATCTTTCTCTTTATACTATTGAGTTCTCCAACTAATTTTTTCTCTTGGGCGGGTGCAAAAAGTTGGGGTCTAGCCAAAAAGTGGCTGATTTTTTTAAAAAAATTGAAAGGCTATAATGCGAGTGTGTTATAATGTGCTCAAATTATCGCTTCATGTGACTAAGCATATAATACACTCACATTATAACACAAGCATGTTATAGCCTATTATAACCAAAAAAATCAAATCAAATTCATTTCATTTCACTATCATATTTTCTTAGCCTGTGGTCAGCAAACCCTATGATAGAACACTTGCATCATGGAGAGGTCAAATCCTACAATTTCTTCATCAAATATTTGCAATTTCTTCACCAGGATGCTACCACATCAATGGGGAAGTTTTGAAGGAGTAAGAATTATTATTTTTTTGTGAATTTGGTGTTAAATAGGTAAATTTAGATTATTTTTGATGTTCATTTCTTTAATTTACATGAGTTGAAAATCAACTTGAAAATCCTCCTCAAAATCTTTCTCCTCCTCATGAACAAGTACATGAACAAAATCGTAATGAACAACCACAAGAAAAAATTCCTCCAACAATTCCTCAACATCCTCCTGGAACTCAAAAAAAATTAATGGGGGAAATTGAAAACAACAAAAAACAACACTTGCTAAAGGTTTTGCATATGGGGTTGCAAGCTAAGTGGGCTTAACCTTGGAGAAAACTCTGTGGTTAAGCGCGCTTGAGCTGGAGCAATACTGGGATGGGTGACCTCTCGGGACGACCCAGTGCTTCACCTCTATGAGCATCACCTAGATGCAATGAGTGCTAAGTGGACCATTCATTATCATGAGAGATGGGTTCTTGTGAACCACTACTCATGAAAGATGGGTCAATGAGTTTGACTCGAAAACTACACGGTTGAATGTTGATAGCAATATCATAATTTGAAACGCTGTGGAAAATACCTCCTACTTATCAACAAAAAACAAATTGAGGAGTTAATTGGGAGGTCGAATGATCCTATATGTTCAACCTTGGAAAGAACCATGCTTTCAAATTCACTTCAAGCCATGTTAATGCATGCAGATGAAATTAACAATAAATTAAGTGGTTGGGCATATAAGAGGCAGGAGTGTAGGGATTTTTATATAGATAAATTATCATACAAAGAAGCAAAAAATGAAAAAATTACAAAATATGATTTGTGCTTACTATTCACTAACCCATGTACAAATAAAACTCTTTACCTTATTAGCAAGAGGTTTCCTATCCATTGGTGTGCAACCACCAAGGGATTAGGAACAATTTTTGGAAGAGGTGGTGGATGGTTTTTGATCATCCACCATGCAACAATAATGAGGTCCCCCAATATTTCTTGAGGAAACCCTACTGCGAGTTTGTCCTCAACAAGATCCCCAACTATTTTGATATGTGGGACTTTCAGGGGAGAGGTGGTAGGTTGGCACATGATAGACCACGTGCACGTTAGGATCCTCAATGGCAAGGGAGACAAGAACTTGCTAAGTTGGCTTATGAGCACATTGCTATCCCTTCCATCATGAAGGAGAGAGTTGAGGTAGAAACTCTATAGTCTATTAGCTCTTTGACCTAGAGTATCATCTAGCGTGCAAGTCCTGTAGTACAATGCCAACTAGGGGAGAGTTTGAAGGGTAGGGTTCCATACCTTCTTGTTAGGTTTGCGGGTCAAGACCTTTACATATGACCCCATAGTCAGTCAGGAGGCTAGTGCATAGGATATGTCTGCAACAGCC
Source organism: Sequoia sempervirens (assembly GCA_007258455.2). NCBI lineage: Eukaryota > Viridiplantae > Streptophyta > Pinopsida > Cupressales > Cupressaceae > Sequoia > Sequoia sempervirens. The sequence goes on from VDFB02000363.1 coordinate 28,413,138, forward strand.
CAATTGGTGATGAAAAATGCCATGTTGAATGAGGCTTTTGGCCTCGATACTCAGGTAAATGTTAGCATGTGCATTGAATTTAATTTGATAAATTTTATTTTTGAAATTATACAAGATTAACTAATTTAGTTTAATGATTGTAATAAAATTTTAGGGTCATAGTGTTGATATTGTTTACACTGACCCTCCACCTATTTTTTACTCCACTGCATCTACTGTTGAGGTATGTAACTAGTAAAAAATTATAAATATTACATGTGAATAACATTATTATATGAATGATATTCTAATATCTGATTTTGGATGTTGAATAGGTTAATATTGGTGGTTTCATGACAACACCTCATAGTCCCAGTGGAGTACAAACCTTCACACAATGAATAGAATAAAGAGTTTAACTAAATAATTGTACTTAATAGATTTGTGTAGTTTATATTCATATCATTGATTACATTGTATTGCACATCTTTCAAAATCAAAGAATTACTTCACATTGCATAACTAATAACTAGGTGTTGATCGACGACAAAATTTCAATTACAATATAGTTTTTTAGAAAGTCAACATATGCAGTGTTGGAATTACTTCACATAGCATAAGTAACAACTAGGGGTAGCTTCCAATTGCATTTTCTTGTCATGGAATTCCATGAGACCACATTTTATTGAGGCATTTTTTCAAATAGTTCACTACCTTGTCTATGCCATAGATGGAATAATAGTAAGAAATAGCATATATACAAGCCAATGAGTTGTTTGAAAAAATGACTCAAAGAAATGTGGTCTCATGATGATGTCCATCACCAAGAGACCCAATTTTTTTGAGGCATTTTTTCAAATAGCTCAATGCCTTATCTATGATGCCACATTTTCCATACATGTCTACCAAAGAATTTTATCAAACAATTCACTTCCTTGTTTCTATGGCTAAAATCCTAAAACAGGTGCTTTCCAACAAACTATGGATGGTTGGAAAAAATCTATCAAAGAATAATAGTAAGCAATAGCATAGAAAAGGAAGTGAGTTGTTTGAAAAATGCATCAAAAAAATGTGGTCTCATGGTGATGGAATGCCATTCCATCACCATTAGATCACATTTCTTTGAGGCATTTTTCAAACAACTCACTACCTTAATAATAAAAACCAAGCCTTTAGCTAAAATTCCCCTCCAAATACTTTTCAAGGTCCTCATCCTCATCCTCAATTTACCAATCCATGGAAGCTTCCACCTCTTATTCCACTTTCATATCCCACATCCTTTAAAAAATCCACATCACCCCACTATTACCAAGAAAAGTCATCCTGTGTCTCTCATAATAACTTCGTCCAAGGACTATTTGAAAAGGTGGTTGTTTCCCCATGCAAATACAAAGTGGTGAAATCTTCCCATATCAGGCATCCACCTTCATCACCCCCACATCAAGATAAAACCTAATACCCTAAATATTAAATGAATCCCCTATCAATCCATCTATCCAAGTTGAAGAGTCTATAAAACCTTCCTCCCTCATGACACCATGCATATCAAATGAACTATTCCCATCTCCTAATCCAAAGCATGCTAACATAGAGCCCCCTCCATATAAAGATCAAGGAAACCCTTTGCCTCCATCATATGATCCCCTTCCATATCATGATCCCATTTCCAATCAATAACAACATATCTCTTCCATCTCATCTAATGATATCTTTCCTTCTCAAGAGCAAGATATCTCTTCATCCCCCCTCTCACAATCCCATCTCCCCCACTTCATCTAATGAGATCCTTCTGTGTCCAGATCAAAGTACCTCTTCCACTCCATTGTATGATCACTCTCAAAATGTGGTCTCAAAGTACACCCTCCACCCCATCTAATAATCCTCTTCCCCTCATGATAAAAAAACCAATCCCTCTTCATCTCATGATCCCCCTCCATCTCATAACCAAGACTACACTATACCATCCACCCCATCCCAACATAATAGCATAGAGAAGGAAATGAAATGTTTGAAAAAAATGCCTCAAAGAAATATGGTCTCATGGAGATGGAATTCCATGACAAAAAAAATTGTCATGGCATTCCATCATGCCATGAGACTACATTTCTTTGAGGAATTTCTTCGAATAGTTCACTTCCCTCTCTATGCTACCACATTTTTTGTACATGTATACCAAAGAATTTTATGAGACATTTCACCGCATCATTGCTATGGATAAAATCCTAAAATAGGTGCTTTCAAACAAGCTATGAATAGAGAAAATAGTAAGCATAATAATAAGAATTATATAGTTCAATAAGTACTCAAAATCTTGTTGATTATATCATACATTATAAGCCATGACTTGCATCACTATTCTACTTTTTGTGATTGAATAATTTTTTGTTTTATTTTCAGATGTTGCAAGCAAAATCGCCTCCAGATGTGGATAGGTTAATGGAGCAAGGAGTATCTTGTGCAATAGACAGCTCAATGCCTCTTACGGGGTTATGAGGAAGATTAGTAAATTTCAAATTACATTCATTGTTATAGTTGTTAGTTAGTAAAAAATCAAATGATTATTGATTCGTAGTTTAATTTCTATTTGGATGGTTTCTATAGGAATTGGGCATGCCACAACATGAGCATGTGAATCTTTCACATGAGGAGAGAGAACATCTAGTGGTGGTAAGTGATTATTTTTTTAAATATATCATTTTTTATAATGTAATATATTTATATTAATGTCTTTACTTGTTATTGTAATAGTTGAAGCTTGACGAGGAACTAAACCACAGGAGGAGCAACCCTTGAGTTCAAGGTACATGAGTGGCATATGCATTGCCATCCACCCGACCACCAAAGGCCAACCATTTTTTTTGTAAGGAAGCTAAGGTAGAGGAACAACTTCCTACACTAATCTTGAGAGGAAAATAATGCAAAATTTTTATAGATATTTAACAGTTGGGTATGTGCAGGATCATCATGGAAAAAGCAGTGCTCTTAAGTGGCAAAAAATTAGAAAAAATAGAGTTAGACAACTGACGTAAAAATTTGAATAGTTATCTATATTATTTAAAAATATGTAAGAATGGAATTGTGAAATTGAATGTAGTTTCTAAACTACTAAGTTTATTTTTTAAAAACTATTTGGTGAAAATTTGAAATTTCAATGCAAGAGTACTTAAATTTCAGAAGAAAAATAAGAAGTAGGTGTCTGCTTGACCACCCAACCACAATAAAATAATAATATTTTAAAAATATTTTATAAATAAGTAGAGGACTCATGTTCGGATGTGATGCATATTTTTTTGTAATTTTTTTCCAAGTAAATAATTAATTATTATTTTTTTATTACAACTTTAAAAAATATATAAAAACTCATATATCTAACCATCTTAACTTGGTCAAAACTTCATGAAATTAAATTTTTTTAATCCTATAGTATGTGAAGCATAGAATGTGATGCATGTTTTGGATTCAAAAAATGTGATACCGTTTGAAAGCTATAGATGTTTTTCAATCAACCTATCAATCAACACTTTAGTTATAATTCAAATAGAAAATGAATAATAATTATTTATTAAATTCAAAGTAAAACACAATTTATATTGGTGGAAAGCTGAGAATCTCCTTTAAAAACCCTTTTCATTTCATCAATTTTGGGTAAAAAAAAGTTAGCCACATACCCTACAAATACCCATCATATTGCCACTTTTTGGCCCATCATGATCTTGCACATACCCAGTTACAAAAAATTAAACAAAAATAAACATAAATATCATGCATACCATGACACGGTGATTTAAGTGGGGAAAACCCTTTCGGGAGAAAAAGCACACTCCAAAAGTTGCCCAATATATTATTCAGTAAATCACAAAGATTACAATATACTTGTAGAGCAAGCTTCTCATAGGAGTATCACCACTCAAATATTAAGAGACAACATGACTACTATTAGAATCTTAGAATACATCACCGTCTCTCTCTACTGAAACCGTAATACAACACCCTCATAAAATAGGATTAAATTCTAGGGAATGACATGCCAACAAAATATCCACCATTAGATCTAAAACCTAATAATTAACAGTCTAGATTTACATTGTATCATTTATCTTATGTATGTCAACCATTTTAGTAGTTTCCTAAAAAAGTTAACAAAAAATTATTTTCCCAACAAATCTCCCACTTTTCAAACACCTTGCAAGAGCAATGGGAGGGAGTAAACATTGTCTCTTAATTGCTAGGGATCGAAAGGCCCATAATCTATGAACATTTGAACTTCTCTGTGCTCATATCCTTAGTTAAAGAATCAACAATATTCATCAAAGTATCTACCTTAACCAGCTTCACCATGCCATCTTTGACCGTATCTCGAACTAAATGATATTGTACATCAATGTGCTTGGTCTTGGCATGAAATGTCAGGTTCTTGGCTAGACATATCACACTCTAAATGTCACAATAAATTGTCACTACACCTTGTTTTATTTTGTAGACACTGAAAAATGTCCTAAATGATATCATGCACTTGAAACAGATATACTAACATCATTTCCTTTTTAAAACCCATCTTAGTTCGCTTAATTAATTAAATTATTCTAGCTATTTAATTAATTACATTATTTTTGTGCATTAACCTAATTCATCAAATCGGGTTAATTCACCCCCTTTCACGCTAACATTTCATCCTATTAAATTAAATAAATCAAAATATTTAATTTAATGAATATCAGTTTAATTCTTGAAATCCTCTAATTGCATGATTAAACCTTATTTAATTTGCAATTAAACTAATTTTCCTCCAAAAGGGAAATATTCCCATTAAATATTCCTTATCCCTTTTTTTCACAATTATAACTTTCTTTTAATTTGCAAAATATCTTTATGCTCACCCATGAGAATATTCCAAAGAGTATTCTCTCTCCTCCAATTGTCTCACTTGGCTTCTTGAACAAGCTAAACTTGTGACCTCTTGAGCAAGTCACCTAGTGACCTGTTTGTGCAGGTCAAAAGTGTGTTTGTTTGAAATAAACGTGAGCCCTTGATTAATTCTCATCTTTCACTCTCATCCATTGATGAGAATCCATGATCCATGCCTCCTATTTCCTCCATTCTTGACTGTTGATTAATCTTTTTGATCTCAACCCTCCATTTCTCATTTTCTCTCCTTTAAATAGGACACTATTTGGAGACAAATGGATCCATCTTTCAATTGCAAATTCATACTATTGAACTCACTTACATTCACACTCTTAGTTTACTCACTTTTAGCTAGTTTTAGTTTATTTTTTAGTTGCGTAATAGCTTAAGATATCCATTAATGGCTTCCATGCATCCATCTTAGCTTGTTTATAAATTAGGTTTTCCATATTTTAGCTTATAATTAGCTTATATTAGCTTATAAATTGCATATTTAGATCAATTTTAGCATAAAATCATGTTAATTTTGTTTGCATCATATTTAGTTTAGCATAAATAAGGTTTTTATCCATTTATCACAATGGTTTCATCGATTCTATTCCATAGAATCAATTGAAATAGACTCACAAATCACAAGATTGGGAAAGGGTCATTGTTTCACATTAACACAACACCAATTCCAAAACATGATAAGTTTCATATGGGTTAGAGTAGACATTTAACTATTTTCGTAGTTTGTAATTTTTAGTTTCAATAATGCTTAGTTTAACTTTCAATTTGAATGATCTTGTTTGAGATTGAGGTTTAGTGGCTAAATTATGCTTTGATTCATCATGGATCTAGTGCAATCGACCCACACTAACAATCCTTGGTCCACATTTTGGCACTAGGAGGGAAAACCATCAATTTAATCAATGTTTAGCTCAAACTCCATTTGTTTGCTTTTTTGCAAGATACAATGACACCCAAATCAAATACAACAGCACCTTTGAAATGTGTCGCCATATAGCGATGCTATCACTATTTCAAACCATGACACTGATTAAATGCACTCACACCAATTAAACAAACAACAACGCTAATTTAATATCGAGGTATCGAAGACTTCAAATGGTTACACCCCCAAATTCACCAGAGCAACACCCAACAAAATTGTGATGCTATTGTGTTTTTTTTTGCTACAGAGCGATGCCCAAATTCACCAAAACAATTCCCAAATGAAAAATCACAATGTTATCGTGTGCAACGTCACCCAACTCTAGTAAGAAGTTTAATGATCATCTTTGAACAACATGTGCTTTAATTTTCTCGGTTCGTCGGATCTCTAATGCACTTCTAACATTGTTCTGGTTGTTAGACTAACAATTTTTTGTTGGTTGGACGACATGGAGCCAAAGTGAAGAAATATTTCTTATCTTGAAATTCTATGATTGTAATAAGCGTTTGACACTTCCGAGCAATTATAACCCAACTTTTTATGCTTTCTATTTTCTACTTTTGGACCTCACTAGATTTCAATTGGGTTTAAAACGAATGCTCAAACAAGACTAAAATTGAACCCTGATATCATCATTGTCTTTTGGGTTTAAAATTGAACAAGGCAACTTCACATTTTGTTTGGTGGGTATGTGCAGGATCATCATGGAAAAAATAGGCCCTTAAGTGGCAAAAAAATTAGAAAAATTAGGGTTAGGCAACTTGACGTAAAAATTTGAATAATTTATCTATATTTTTTTCAAAAATATGTAAGAATAGAATTTTTAGAAAATTGAATGTACTTTCTCTAAACTACTAGGGTTTTTTTTTTAAATCTATTTGGTAAAAAAAATTGAAATTTCAATGCAGCTTGTAATTTAAATTTCGTGGAAAAACTAAGAAGTAGGTGTCACCACCACCCTAACCACAATAAAATGATAATATTTTTTTATAAGATTTTAGATATAAGTAGAGGACTCATGTTTTGATGTGATGCATATTTTTTGTAATTTTTTTCCAAGTAAATAATTAATTATGAATTTTTTATTACAACTTTTAAAAAATAAAAAAACTCATATCTCTAACCACCTTTAACTTGGTAAAAAATTCATGAAATTCATTTCTTTTTTTTAATCCTATAGTATGTGAAGCATAGAATGTGACACATATTTTGGATTAAAAAAATGTGATACTATTTGAAAGCTATAGATGTTTTCAATCAACTTGTCAATCAAGACTTTAGTTGTAATTCGAATAGAAAATAAATAATAATTATTTATTAAATGCACAAGAAAACATAATTTATATTGGTGGAAAGCTAAGAATCTCCTTTAAAACCCTTTTCGTTTCATCAATTTTGGGTAAAAAAAAAGCCATCAGTCACATACCCTACGAAAACCCATCATATCACCACTTTTTGGCCCATCATGATCCTGCACATACCCTGGTGTATAAAATGAAGTCATCTTAGCTGAGGGGTTAAAATTTACAACTATTTTCTATGTTTTGTGATTTACACTTCTATTATTGAATTCATATGCAATTCGCTCGCGCAATTTGGCGACCTTGAGAAACATAAACATTCCTTAACACTTTGTATAATCACCTACATCTTTCAATTTGGATTAAAATTGAACTCCTTTGCGAGCGTGAGAAAAAAACATGGTGTGTGTTCTCTCTTTGTTCATACAAATGGAGATGATCTAACTATGAATGTACTTGCTATTTTTTATCCTTAGAGGGCCTTCCTCCCCACTTTGAAAGGAGGGAACAACCCAAGTGGTAATGAGCTAAAGCCAAGCTCTTCCAAACCACTATATAAATGTGTCATTGCAATGAAAATTGTGATCAATGGGATGCAATACATGATAGCTCTCCACCAGTATCTTTATGATGTGTAAATCCCTTGTTCTAAGGGTTGGGAGACCTCTTGATGGAGTTTATCATCATATCCCCTAAATTGGAAGCCCTTACTATGAACCATTGTTTAGAATCCAAAATCCTTAATACTTGTTGGTGCAAGAACAGTTGTTTTGAAGCCGCCCCACATTTGTACTATTCATTGTTGAAACAAAAAAATCCTTTTGATCTCTGGATTTTAAGGGTTTTGAGATTTGGTGGCCCCAAGAAGTGTGTGCCATGGAGGGGTGCCAGTGTCGCCAAATCTCTAACTGTTCACAATATCTTAGTGTTTGGAGAAATCCAAGTGGGGACTCAACAATTATATCCATTTCAAACCTAGGGTTGTAAATGATTGTGAGTCAGTTTAATACATTGCTTGGTTCCAAAATGTTATAAACAAACATTCACTATCTTCCTCAAGATTTCAAACACTTTGGCTTAAATATGGATATCTTTTGAAGATAGCCTTGATATTACTGCTTGTCCTAAGGATTTCTATCCTTAGAGATTTATAAATATATTGAATTATATCTCAAATCTATATTTTCAAAAGACAACATAGGAAATTATGGCTTCAACCTCATGATTCTCACAAAATAGACATTGTGAAAGTTACGATGTTTTTGACATAAACATTTAGTTTGGAAACTTAATCAAGATAAGTGATTGTGGTAAAATAAATTTACTTGAGCATGATAAACTGAAAAATGAACCCCACATCACTATTTGGAGATTGATTGCTCCCGTTGAACAATCTGATCTTCCAAGTGCTATCATTCAACCAAACTTTGAACTCATTAATGGAGAACAAACTGATCTCATTAGCAGTTTGAGAAGCTTCACTTTTAAAACAAAAGAAACACTTGCCCATTGGAGAAACATAGCATCCATTTTAGAAGAAGAAGAGGAACAAGCTGATATTGAGGCTGGAAGGCTCACATTACACCACCTATGTGGAAATAAATATCTTCCTTTCTTCCATAAACTTGAACTATTTCTAAATGATCTCACACAAAGTCAGGATCCCTAAAATAAGGTCTACAGGTTTCCATTCTAGACTTAAGCATCTTAGTCCAAAAGCTCTCAAGAAACACCTTTGGGCACTTCACAAAACCAAAAGTAGGTTGGTGTACAACTTTTATAAATGTGCTTCAAGACACAATCCAAAATTGTATTCCTTTATTATTGTTAGAATCTTGGTCTTTTCCAATGTTTCCAATTTCTCACATAATCATGATCTTGAACTCCTCTAAATGATTTATCACAAAATAAAAATCCATAGGGGAAGATCTACAAATCGCCATTACAGAAAAAGGTATCATAATTCCAAGTTTAGTAGGAAGTGGGACTTAATTCTTTATCACAATCACAACCTCTTGTTAAGAAACCATTATGCTCGATCTAGGAGGCACCAAACAGATTTACATACCCATATCCATACTCTTTAGGATTTGAAAACTTTAGAGGTCTAGCATCATTCTCACTACCTTGGTCTTGTCAAAACAAAGTTTCACTTTAAGTCAACATTGGGTCAAACATCTCATCCACCCCTTCATCAAAATTCCATCCTTCACTTCACCTATCTTTGCAAAATTTTTGAATACACCAACACTTTGTGACTTAAATATCTATGAAACCAACCTCTAACTTGGCTACTTTTTATGTGAAATGAATCCTTTTCCATGCACTTAGTTAAGTTAGTTATCATATTTGAACTATTTTATCTTGAAGGTCACGAGTCTACCCTAAATATTTCCAAGTTCATCAACATCCTTTATCCCAACATCAAAACATCAAACTCAAGTCAAAAGTGTTGTCCCAAAATGGTTGCAAAGATCACTTTCCACATCACCCATCCTTTTATTACCGATTATCACCATTTATCCCAAAAGACTTAGAGTGTCCCTTTTACCTATATTTGAGTCAACTAGAGAGTTCAAACATCATAAATCACAACACAACTCTCCCAAAGGTGACACAAAATTTATGGTAAAGATGAGATCACAACACAAGAGAATCATGGAGAAAACCAAAGTTACATTTACCTCAAGTGATCCAAATCCTTTATAATTTGATCTAAGAAGTCAAGTTACCCCATCACAAAAACCTTCATCACCATCAGGGTCATATGAGATAGAAGATATCACAAACAATTCATTTAAACTCACTAGGGAAGAACTCATGGAACATTAAGCCTTTGAAAATGTGGCTCCTATCTCCCCATCATTTGTTGCAGAAAATTTGATACAAGGCTTTGCAACTCCATCACTAGGGCTACATCAAACCTACATTCCCAATATTGCAACAAGCCTTGCTCAAGACTTTGGTCATACTCTTTCATTTGAAAGCAACACACTTGTGGGTACACTTGAAACCAATTCTCCATCTCACACAACCACTATGACACCTACTTTTGGTGCTCCTCTCATTCCCAAAGATCCTAAATATCCATACACACCTCTCAACCTTCATTACTCCACCAAAACTTCCACATATTTGAGATAACCTTCTTCATCCATACCCATGAGTACCACAAGTATGCTTACCATCACACAAAGCAATGTGGATCAAGTATCTCTAAACGACACACAAGGGTATATCAGTAGCATATCACAAATTCAACCTTTAAAGAAAATAGGGACATCCTTACCTAATCCTCCAATTGGTTCATCCATACCATTGGTTTCACAAAACACATCTGTCCCATCCATTATCAACTCATCCCAAAGAAATCCCTTGGTAACAAATCCTGTCAACATAGGCAATACATTATCTACATCCCTAACACAAGGAAATCCTCAAGACATGGGACAAGGAAACCTTTTTAATCAATGGACTCAAGGTCCTAGTGTGTCATTTCCATCACATAATCTTATGGCACCATCCTCATCTTTTCCTACAGTCTCCTTTACTATGCCAAATCAAACAAGATCTCAAACATACATTCCTCCACCACAATCTACTATCTTACAAGAAATGTTGAACTAAGGGAATCCCCAAAATCTCATCACCAATCCATTACCCACTCAAAAAATCAATATCCATAATCTTCCACCAATGTCCCAAAAACTACCTAATCCCTCATTGCAAGTGTACAAAAGTGAATTTGCACCCCTTACACAAATTCCCATTTTTCCTTTCCCCATTTTAGAAAACCAAGTTCTGAGGCTTAATTACACATAAGACTACTACCTTCATCCCACTTCGCACTTGTTTTAAGCATCAGTGGAGGAATTTCTATAGGGGATGCCTGCGTGGTGCACAAAAATTTGTGCAGCGTGCTTACGTCCTTGACAAAATCCTATGACTGGAGCCTATAGAGGCGTTACACTTCTCATTGGCAGTCGACTTGTAATGCCCTCTTCAGCTAACCAACCTGAATATGTCCATTTTCTTCATATTTCCTTCAAATTCTCTCCTTCTACATGCATTTCAACTTCTTCACAACTTATTTGGTACCCTTCAAGCAATCCTTCTCACAAGCTCAAGCATTCTAGCAGCACTCTTGCACTCCATAGCAGCAACAACTTCACTCCATCACTTTAGTAGAGTAAGTGTGGGACAACACCACTGCAATAGAGGCTCAAGTACTCCAATTTTCTCCTCCATTAGCCTTGAGTGCTCTTGGTGGAGGTGGTAAGCTTCCCACTCCTCTCCTCTATTACTTAGTTGAGTAAGAACATTTACTATTATGTAGTGTTTTATTGTTCTCTCTTTTACTTTATTTCTTTATCATACTCACTTTGTTGGATGTCCATGGAGGTGGAAACACCTAAACGGGGGTCTGACTGAGGTAGGCCCCTATACAACCACCCAAAAAATTTCCTCTTCTTTGTGTGTAGGTGGACGTGCTTCTGGGAGCTAACTGGTGAATGAATTCCTTTGTGATATTATCTTTGCCACTCTCACTCTTGTGTTTTTCCTTTATCATATTAGAGAATATTTTGTTTACTTCATAGTGTTGTTTTGTCCCTTTAGAATTAGTTAGCTGGGTTGTTAGTCTATTTTCTTAAGTTAGACCTTATCTCTTTAGTCCTTTGTTCATACAGATGGTAGCATGCCACGCTATCGTCTCAGGACCATGCTTTCATCCTCGGGAAGAGAGCTTCCTGAGGTGTAGTGTTGAACCCAAAAACTGGCTTTCCTAGGCCCATTTTTTGTTTTGGGTCTATGGAGTGATTGAGGAAACTTATAGTCCTCATAATTCTCATCCCACATTTCCTAACACCTCGTTAAGATGAGGTAAGTTAGGGCAGCCTTCCGCTCTTGGTCCTCCATGACCTAGGGCCTTGAACGTGGTTGGTCCCCCTCTCTTACATTTTTAGTGAGCCCAATGTGAACCAACGCTTGTTCATCCATTGGTGTTGAGGCTTTTCCCTTTGTTCCTTGTGATCATTGTGCTCCTGAGTGTCATGAAGGTTTATGAGCATCACAACCCAGTCCACAACTTCTAGGTATATTGTTAGAAGTATACGACACCTCCCGATGGAAAGGACGAAGGTCACTACTAGTTTCAATATAGGCATGTTCTTTGGTCCTGCTATTAGTTTGGCCACATAGAAGTAGTTTTCAAGGGGTGAGATAGGATTCTTTGATGAAAATAATCACATCCCCACTCCTCCTGCATTTCCCACACCATCATCGGTGGACAAGCATGAGGATATCAAATCCCTTTAGAGTATGTCTCTGCCCTTAGCAAAGGGTTGGGAAACTTGGAAAATCACCTAGAAAAAAACCCAAAGATGGCTAGGGCCACTCAGGTCATTAGTGAATTAAAGTATATGATTGGAAATGATCAAACATGCTTGGAACTCTTGACTAGTCTTACTAGTTTGAAAAAATCATGTGATCCTTCGAACATTCCTAGCATTATGTGAGGAGCCACTTTTGAAGATTATGAGGGGCAGTTAGGAGTATCAATGACTCCCATGTTTGTCTACATGGACAATGTAGTCCCTTCTATCAACATCCCTTTTGTCTTCGAAAAACCCAAAACTATCAGAGTAAAGAAAATCCCTTTGGGTTTCAACATCACCCCTCTTGTCACCTCTAGTGGTGGAGGTTTCAGTGGGATGAGTGGTGAAAGATTTGGTAGTGGGGTGGTGTTGGTGGAGGTCATGGTGGTGGCTTTAGAAGTGGTGGTGGCTCCGATGGATCCCCTACTAGTGGTGGTGGCTTTGGTTGTGGTTTTGGTGGTGGTCACACCGGTGGTTCCAGAGGTGGCTCCAATGACAGTTTTGGAGGAGGCTCCTCTAGCCCTCTATCTTCTAATGAACCTATGGGTATGTGCAGGATCATCATGGAAAAAATAGGCCCTTAAGTGGCAAAAAATTCAAAAAAATTAGAGTTAAGAAACTTGACGTAAAAATTTGAATAAGTTATCTATATTATTTCAAAAATATGTAAGAGAATCTATAGAAAATTGAATTTAGTTTCTAAACTATTAGGTTTATTTAAGAAAAAAAATATAATTGGTGAAAATTTGAAATTTCAATGCAGAGTACTTAAATTTTAGGAAAAATAAGAAGTAGGTGTTTGTCGACCACCCTAACCACAATAAAATGATAATATTTTTTATAACATTTTAGATATAAGTAGAGGACTCATGTCCCAATGTGATGCATATTTGTTTGTAATTTTTTCCCAAGTAAATAATTAATTATGAATTTTTATTACAAATTTTAAAAATATAAAAGTCATATGTCTACCACCTTAACTTGGTCAAAATTTCATGAAATTTTTTTTAATCCTATAGTATGTGAAGCATAAATGTGATGCATGTTTCAGATTCAAAAATGTGATACTATTTGAAAGCTATAGATGTTTTCCAATCAACCTATCAATTAGGACTTTAGTCATAATTCAAATAGAAAATGAATAATAATAATTTATTAAATTCAAAGTAAAGCATAATTTATATTGGTGGGAAGTTGAGAATCTCCTTTAAAAACTCTTTTTTGTTTCATCTATTTTGGGTAAAAGAAAAGTCATCAACCACATACCACCACTTTTTGGCTCATCATGATCTTGCACATACCCCTATTTTGAATAGTCTTCTTTAGAGTATGGGTAAGATGCAGAGCCAGTTGGTGAGTCACTCCCAAGCCTCTGCCTAGCCTATCTTTCAACCCTTCTTCCAGCATAGCCCGTTGTCAGTTGCAATTCTGAACACTCCCTTCCCTCAAGGAATGGGGATTCCTAAATTTGAAAAATATGGCAGTAAAGGGGACCCATAGACACATGCGTCCACCTTTAACGCCTTATGTACATATTTCTTCCATCACAATGCATTGATGGACAAACTATTTCCCTGATCTCTCAAGGATACAACATTGGAATGGTACTGTTCCTTACCTAACAATTCCATTTTCTCATTTGACCAACTTTTAAATCAATTCCTTAGACAATTCCAAGCTAATATTGGGTTGAATATGACCTTTTCGGATCTCATCCGATGTAAACAAGGAGACAACAAAAAAATCATTGATTTCATAGTGCGCTATCAAGTGTTCCTTTCATAAATCTCATGTCAACTACCTGATTCTGACATGTAGAAGGTATTCATAGGGAACTTACAAAGTCCTTAGCAAGAGAAGTTCACCCTTATAAAGTATCCTTCTTTCACACATTTGTGTTCTACCCTATGAGAGTACCAATAGACAGTTGTTTAGTTTGGGGTTTCCTCCTCCCCCTCTCGCTCTAAGGGAAAGTCCATTGTATCAATCTCTGGGAAAGAAAAAGCTGTTAGAAATGTAGTAGGCATTGTTGATGACAACGGCCTCAGACGTAACCAAAAGTTCACAAAGTTATCTGAATCTTATGCTTCTATCTTACAGAAGTTGTTGAAGGATAAGATCATAATCTTGCTAAGTCCTAAGCCTCTTAAGGAGCCTTACCCTAATTGGTATGATGGAAGTACTTATTATCAATACCATTGAGTTAATGGACATGATACTGAATGTTGTATGCGGCTACGTCATGAGATACACGACCATATTGAGGATGGTACCATTCATCTCGATGGGAGTAAACAAAATGCTAAAAAGTCATTGGCAAAAGCTAATAATGAATTGTAGATATACACAAACCCGTTTCTGTCACATTCTGTTAACATGATTATCGATCCCACTGATTTTGATACTCAACCCAAGGCCTATGTTAACATGGTCATGGTGAATTCTATTGCTCTACCTGCACCCAGTTTTCCAGAAATAACATTCACGTCGCAAGACTTTCCCTTAAACAACAATCCCTCTCCCCTCTACATTCCCGCTCACCTCAATGGTAACATTGTGACGAGTGTCTTGGTAGACCCTGCGAGCCGTGTGAATGTCATTATGGAAGAAAAAATAGTGTTGTATTTTCTATAGAAGGAAGAATATGAAGAAACAAAATCTACCATCCGTACACATGATGGTATGTATTAAACTATACAACTCGATAACTTTGTCTATCCTAGTTGGACCTAGGGTGTTGACATGGTTTTCAATGTTATTCTAGAGTTAGATTTGTTCAGGCTAAAGCTAGGCATACCCTAGCTAGCTTCCATGAATGGAATCACCTCTATTGTTCATAAATGCTTAAAATTTTCCCACGAATGTGTCGTGCATGTAGTGCATGACACTAGATACCAGCTCTTCCTGTCCCGTGGTGGATATCTATTGGATCACTTTTGGCCCACCCCAGTCAGTCCGCTTTCTCTGAGAACATACCTACTTTATAAGAATTATGTGAAGTATAAGACTGGGGGCAAGGGGCAACCAAAACTGACCCTTCCTATGATACAATAGTCGGTGACCTCCTCTTCTCGAGAGGAGAAGGAGAAGCTTGTACTGACTGCTCTCCCTTCCCAGAAGGGAGAGGAGAAGTCCACGCCAACTCCCTCTCCTTCCTGTAAAGGAAAAGAGAAGGTTTCCTTTTCCTGGATTGCCTCATCCTCTCCCCTTTCTTGGGAGGAGTATTGGATGAGTTAGCCTGATGGCTATACGCTGAGTTCAATGATACCTCCTTAGCACAAGCCCAAGTTTAGGATCTGAGATCTCCCTAATGAATACCTTGGATTGTGGTACTACTTATATAGTAGAAAGAAAGATTCCCAAATTGAATTCGATCAGCGGCCTCCTACCGCTCCTGATCCCAAGGCAGTGAACAAAAAGAGGCCCACTGCCGAGGCATTTGATCCAACTCCCCTCATTGCTCCTCAACTTGTTCCTCCTGCTCCCATTCAAGAATCCATTCCTCCACTAGAAATGGCTATAGTGGACGTTCCCATGGTTGAGTAGAAGCTTTCTGTTCCTTTGTAGCCTTTGGTCTCCAATTCAAAGAGTCGTAGAAACCACCTTGCACATGAGCATAAGTGCTAGCATAAGGCCCTCCTACTTGAGTAGGCCACCTCACAAAGGAAGGAAGAAGAGATGACCACCCCTATTTAAGGGCCTCATGCAACATCTTCCTCTCCCCTTCCCTTTGCTTCCCTCTAGTCTAGTTCCACATTGCTTCTGGCTTCCGCTACGAGTACGAATGTGCTTGACCCCAAGGGGGTATAGGTGTTCATCACTCCTTCAGTGGAGCCACCTTTGTCGATGTCCATTCTAGATATCCCGCCTTTCCCGAAGCCTGTGGATATGGCTAACATCTCAGCCATATCTACTACAATTATTTCCTCCTCTTCCTCTACACCTCTAGCCTCATCTGTGGGGAGTTCATCTCCTTTGACGAAGAAAAAGGTGGAGTGTGGTCCTTCTATAAGTGGAGGATGTAAGAGGAGCCCACCTTCTCTGAAAGGTGACCCTGCTCTGACTTGTTTTATCCTAGTGACGAAACCAGTCCTGGCTTCACTTGAGTTCATCACTGCTCTCGAGTCATTCAGTGAGCCTAGCAGTGAATCTCGGGTGTAGCCTGCCTCATTCATTGAAGTTAAAAATGATGCTCCTGTAGGGTGCATGTTTAACTCTATGGATGAAATTTTGGCCTTGTCAGCGATCTCCACGAAATCACTGACCCTAGCTCCACAAGAGCTTGATAGAGAGGACCTTGCAAGGCCCTCTTCCTTAGCCCTTGTTGCGAGAGGGCCAAATGCTCCTCCCCTTAACATTACACCACTACAGGCTTGTCCTCCTTGCTCCTATGATGATCTAGAGTGGGAAGTGGATGACCTCTTGGTTGATCAGTGTTAGGGGAGGCCCCCCTTCTTGATCTTTAGAGTAGATGTGTGTGTGTGTGTTGTGATGTGTTCCCTCATGATTGTGCTATATGTACCTAGATGAACCTCATCACCCCTGTTGGTGCTTGGATACAGGAGTGGTTTTTGTGTCATAAACCCTTTTCCATTTGTATCATCATTCTTCCATGTTTGTGCTTGATTTTTGATAAATTGGGGACAATGCAAAGCATTGGGGGTATTTAGGCTTCCCTTCCATGTTGACCCAATTTTTTATTTTTAATTTTCCTTCTCATTCATTCTTCACATGGTCTGATATAGTAGGGGGTTGATGAAAATGATGGCACTTTCAAATTTTTCAAATTTGAGATGCCCATTTTGAAAATTTTGCCTCTGCACTTTCAAATGTGCACCTGTGAAATCTGCATAAATGACCTACTTTGGAAGGTCATATTTTGAAGCCTGTTGATTTTCATGCAAAACACATTTGGAATCCCATTCATGTGCCCTATGTGAGTATGCATGTAAATTTTCAGCTTCCCATGATGATTTTTTTTAGGGTTTCAAAAAGCAAAGCTAGAGGGTTTTGGCACTTTTTTGCTATTTGCAAACTTTTAGTTTTGCAAAGTAACCTCCCGTTTGAGCTTGCATTTTGCAACCAGAAGAATGTCAAGTCAAAAAGAATATTGTCCTCCATTCTCCATGTTTTCATTATCTCCCATGTCATTTTTTTAGAGCTTTATGAGCTGATTTGCTATTTTTTCCAGGTCAAAACCAAATGCAATTTATTTAGTTTTGCACCTGCATTTTCTGAAACCTTTTTGAGAGGTCAAATTTGACCTTCAATATATTTTGATGGGAAATGATTCAAGAAAATTCCTCTTGCACACATGCTCACTGTACCAAAATGATCTACTGTGTATAATGGCAGCTCGCCACCAGTTGATTTGATACTTTTACGACGAGGTGATTTCATGAGTTTTAATTGACTCTAAACAGGTTGCTGTAGCAGAAAGTTCGAGTAAGCAACTTTGAAAGTTAATAACTTTTTCCTTATGATTGATTTCTCCAAGCCATATTTTCCATTTGATGGACCGAATGTCTGCATGCCTACAAGTTTTCCTAGCTCTAGGTGGTCATTTGACCAGTTTCCCAATGAAATTCTAGAGCCAACTTGGCTAATTTTTCTCATTGTTTGAATATGATAGAAAATGAGTTTTAATGAAATCCTAGTTTGAATTTTCACACTAGATGCATTCAAAAGCTGCCTAAAGTCAATTTGAGCATAAACATTGTTTGAAAACAATTTTTTTTTAGTCGGGTCTACTTGGGGACTCGACATGATCTTGTTGATCATGTTAACACTATGGTCCAGGAAATGTGTTAACACATAAAAGTTGGAATCTACAAAGAAACATGCTATACAACAATCATTGTTCTTCATCACTTTGCAATGCTTGTTTCAGCCATTGAACAACACCAAGTAATGGGAATCAAACATCAATACAAGAAGGCCTCTAGATAGCTTGAAGATGGTGTTACACTTGAACTACCATGGGATGAGGTTACAAAACTATTTAATCCTGCTTGGCTGTTTGAGTAGACACATGATAATGAAGAAGTAAATCTTTAGAAGGGGGACAATATTATTCAAGTTTCCTGATTGTGTTGCTTCCACCCTTGAATTGGAAAGCAGAATGTTGTTTTAAAATCAAATGATCAAAAGGGACAAAGGCTGCAAATTTTATTAAGGATGGAAATATTATCCATTATTCATGTTGTCAGTTGTTTTAAAATGGGTAACTAGCTTCAAGCAAAGGGAAACAAAAGAGTTCTCTATAATATGTAAATGAGATTTACAATAAACAGTGAGATAGTGATGGTTCTTGTTGAGAGATGAGGAGGTATAAAGTGCCATGAATACCATTGAAAGGTATGCATAAAGGCGGATCTGTTGGAAAGTTCTTAGTAACTTTCAGGTAGATGTAAAAGGAAAATCGATATGGTGGCTGTAGTCTACACATAGTGGATTTATTAAAAAGGACTTTAGAAACTCTCAAGTAAATGAAGACCGACATTTGAAAAAAAATTTCTTTATGACCAATTAGACAAAAATGATAATCCTCTCATTGCAAGGAGTGACCAACAGTCTGAAAGCACCTGATGTATGCAAAAATATTGAAAATATTCTTGAAACTCAAAACACAATAAGAAACAGGAGTAGTGCATACACAAGGATATGTTGAAAAGGCATGAAAATTTTTCAAGAAGATGTAATCTCATGGAATGCCAACACTATAGGATAAGTTCAAAATGGATTTGTTGAAATTAAATAGCATTGAATGCATAATACACATGATGAAATTTTGAAAAGTTCCTTAGAAACTTGCAAACAAAATGCAATGGGAAGAGATTGAGTGGCATAGGCAGAGTATTGACAAACCAAAGGGATTTGTTTAATGGAATTTAGAAACTCCTCAACAAATGCATTTGGAAGTGGAAGGGCATGAAAATACATTAATGCAAAAGATAGGGCATGTGAAACATTTGGTAAAACATTCCCAAATAAATGTAAACGCATGGAGTTCCATGAAGGCCACAAAGGTGCACTACAGGGTATTCACACAAGATAAAATTCATTGAAAAATATTTAGAAGCTTTTAGGAAAATGCAGATGGTAGATAAAGGGTTTGATGCTGCCCTTCTTATTAATATTCTCCTTGCCATTCTTGTGTGGGTTTTTAAAAGGAAAAAAATGGAAGTATCCAACATACATGGAATGGGATTGCAAACACAGCATATGAAATGTTTGGCTCAAAATGCCAGAAGCAAGTGTGGTTTTCATGTTTTGCCACTATGGTGTATGACTAAAGTAAATATGTTGGTGATGGAAGCTTTCAAAGAAATGTAATGCAGTTGCAAATGAAATGAATTTTGGAGAATGGAGAAGGACATCCATCCAAGTGCGTATCATTAGAAGAATGAGAAGCCACCATATACTCGATGAAGCAGGCCATCAAGGGAAGAAAATGTAGAACAAGAAAACTCAAGTAAGAAAATTAGGGCAATGAAGAAGAGCCAGAGATGAATCAATGGCTGGAGTGAAATGTGAAATGTAGCCACAGCTCATCCCTCCCTTGCCAGCTCATTGCCCAAAATTGCTCATGGGTTGTGGCTATGGGGTTGGTGAGAGAGCATGTGAGTGGTGGGCCCAGGAACAAAAAAAATAATGCATGACTATAGTTTGCATGGAAATGTTAAAAGTTTCCAGCCTTCCCTGCTATCTCGTGGGTTTTAAAATGCAAGGGAATTTTTCCCATGGGGTGAGCTAAATGAGGCCACGTGGGAGGTGTGGGCCCAAAAAATTGAAGGCATGAGATGGGAATATTAAAGGAGGTTTTCATTTGTTCTTTAAAGATCCCGGTAAAAGTTAAAAGGCCATCATATTTTGATTGAATCAAAATATCTAAAATCAAATGTTTTGCATAGATGAAAAATCAAATGATGTGCCCAGGTATGGTAAAGTGGAAATTCCTTAAGTGGTGAAAACATAAGTAAAATGTTTTATATGCCTGGGGTAAAATCTTCTTCTCCTGATAAGTTTTAAAAGGTTTTCACTTTTGAAAAGTGAAATATAATACTATGGGAAAAATACTCTAATGGTGAGTATAGTAAGGGTAGGTTAAATATTTAACCTCAAGTGGAATTTAAGCATTCCCAGGTTGAATGAGCAGGGGTGAAATAAAAGTAAAATTCTTGTGTTGGGATCATTAAAATGAAAACATGGGAAATGTGTTTTTCTTGTGAAAGGTGTAAGAGGAAAATATTTCAAATAGCACGTGAAGTGAAGTGGCATGGGGATATTTTATGAAATGAATTAAACATTCAATTAATAAATTAAGCTCTCTATTGCTAGAAAATAATATAAGGTGTAGCTACAGTAAATGAGCATAAATAAGGATTTTCACAGGTAGGGTTGTCTCAACTGATGGGTGAATAATGGAGAGTGTTTACATGGGAAAATTTTCTATTGCTCAGCAACTTGGAGCAAAGGCAGAATTGGAGGTAAAATTGGTTGCAAAGAGGAGAGATGAGAGATGATTTGCAATTTGTTGATCAACGGTGGATAAAGTTTCTAGATGGCCTCTTCAAATCATTCTTCTGGAGTTTTCTATTCTTCTTTATATTTTGATTCTTCTCTCATTGTAAAGGGGTTCTTAATTCTTGTGTGGGGCTGGCTAGATAGAGAAATGTTTAATTCTGAGCCATAATATGAGTTTGTAAGATGTTAATGCTGATTTCATGAGTAAATATCAGCCATTTTGTGCAAATAAATCATGAAAGTCATGAATGTCATCAAATTGTCTCCAAATCTGTATATTTTTAGTCATTTGAATTCAATAATACCATGTATCTTTGAGTTTGGCATCTCAATTTTTGAGATTGTTTTGTCTATTCATGGTTCTATTTCAATGAAATGGTTAAATACTTTGAATAGATAATTGTGGTTTCAAAAGTGCAGGTTGGATTTGGTAAGAAGAGTTTGATTGACAATATGAGAGGATTTTTTAATGTTAGACATTAACAGTTGTAAATCCACTGGTTGAAATCCATTTGCTAGTGAATTCATTTTATGTGTTTGACTCCATGGCCCACAATTAGGCACTAGTCTGTCATTTAGCTTTATGCATCTCAGAAACAATTTTAAAGTCAAGATCATTTTAATCCTTGTTGTTTGGTTGAAGTATTGTGCTAAGTTCTACTTCCCAATTGTTGAGTAAGTGTTGAGTTACTAAGAACTTAGCCAGATTTGAAGTTTTCAGTACTTTCTTGGGTGTATTTGAATTGGGAACTATCTACTATAAAAAAAATGTATGTGTATGGTTGAATTAATTTTTGGGCATTGTATAGGTTGACCCACCTTGGTCCTGTAGAGCGAAAATTGCATAAGATCTTAGTCTTTGACTAAATCTTGTCACTTGGCCAAATCCCTCTTTGAGTCTGAGTATAAGAAATTGGCTAATTCTTTAGGATTCATTGAGCTGATCGATTTGGAGCACCAATAGAAGGGTGACTCTATTGGGGAGAAAAATTTGAATCTCCAAGTGCAGACTACTTGATTACAGAGTCATATTATTTTCCATTCTGAATTTAGTTCAAATATTGAAGGATTTCAAACATGGGGAGAGAATTTATTGCAAGATTTCAAGATCTGTGGTGCTTTTTTGGTGGAAGGAACTCAAAAGAATATTTACATGTAAAAGAGCTTCATACTGCTTAAAGTTTTGTCCTCTATGAAGAGAGGTGGCGACTTTGTTAAAAGAACCTAATGAAGAGGTGAATATATTTCTATATCTGCAAATATTTCCAATCATAAGAACAATTTGTAGTAGTTGCAACATTTCTAGGTATTCTTCACCTTTGGTTTTCAAGAATTTTGTATATGAAAACCATATTTGAACTTCTTAGGACAAAAAATTGGTTCCCTATTGAGTGAATTAGCACTAACAGAGGGATTTAGGATAGTAAATTTAAGTTTGCACACTTCCATTTGCTAGATCTATTGAATGTAATTGTAGTTCCATTGAAAGAGTTTTGTATAGTGCTCAAATATTTGATTCTATGGATGGTTAGAATGTATCTATCTATCCTTGGGATTTCCATCTATTTACATTGTCATATGTTGGTTAACACCATGCCAAAAATTGTCATTGTAATCCTTCATTTGGTCATGGTTGTCATTATGCACAATTAGTTGAGTCCTGATTTGCATATATCTATGGATCATAAAATATCCATACATATAGACACTTTGAGATAGCTTGTCAAGAAGTGTCAAAAGTCTAATAATCCTCATGCATTTGAGACCCCAAAGTGTAAGAACCCAAGGGTTAACAAGCCTAAGATAAGGCCGGAATGGAAGGTTGTGTTTGAAAGAGGACTTAAAGAGATGGATGAAAGACACCAGATGTTTCAACAAGCCCAGTTAATAGACAACCATACTATGTCTACTTGTCAAGTTAATGCACCTATTGTCAATTCCTTTGACCCATTGTATGCTCAATTAGATTTGTCATGGGTTGATTACAAAATTGAAAGTATGTTAGCTCAAGTCTATAAGAAGATGCCTAGATTTGATGGGTACAATGTTTGTGAAGGAGATGCACATGTCAAAAGTTTTTCTAGCTTCATGGAGAAACATTCATTTAGATATCAAGATATGTGGATTAGAATTTTTTGTCAGATCCCTTGAAGAAAGAGATCAGGATTGGTATCTAAGTTTTCCTGAGAAGTCATTTCCTTGTTGGGATAAAATTAGTGAATACCTAAAGAGAAGAATTTGCAAGAGAACCTTCTGACCTTATCATGAGGTTAAAGCAGATTAGAAAAGAAGATGAAGAGTCAAGCATTGATTTCAGTCATAGATTTACTACTACTCTTTCACTAATTCCAAAAAGTTTCAGACCTAGTACTCCAAATTGTATCCATATGTATTTTGAGTCCTATGAGGAAAGATCTAGTGCATTGTTAATATATTTTAAAATATTGAGTATGCAAATGGCTTACACATCTCTAGATAGTTTGGAGAAATAGAGGAATGAATATGTGCTAATTTTATTGTCCTCACTTATGGGTAAACGTGCTGATGAAATCAGCATCTATGTGAATGCAAATGATCAAATCTCTTCAATTAAATGCATACTTGAAAAGGTAGAAAACAAAAGTGATGCATCATCAGATGATGAGGGAATTATCTTGAACAACTTACACAAGAGATGTACCCAAATGAAAATCAACAACCAAGTTTTCCAAGCCAAGAACCTAAGGAGGGATATGAGTTGGATTTACTCTTTGAAGAAGAGATATGTGATCAGCAATGTGATGATGCAATTGACCATGCCAATTCTACATGTGTTGAATGTAGCTTTGATGCTAGTCTCCATGATGAGACAAAGGAATTTTCTAATTTGAGAAATGCTCTTGAGAACATCAGTATATCAGTTGCAAATGAAGAGGTATGCATTACATTTTAGTTTGAAAGATTAAGCACAAGCAGCTGTAATGAAGAAACCATTGATGGGTTTCAGCTTGATAGAGACAATGTTTGGGTCTATCCTTAAGAGTATGTAAGTGACAAGGTCAATGAAGACACTCAGTTCAATACTAAAATGCAAAAAGATGTGGATTGCTGTTATGACAGCCTAGAAATGATCAAGAATGAAGAAATGGATAGTTTGTTCTCTATGACATATTGTGACCATGTGTTTGAAAAGGTTGTCAACAATTCAATCTCCTATGATTGGGGAAATCTAGTTTATGATCAGCCTATTGATTTTTTAGACTTTGAAGATGATGAAATCATGGGATATCGTGATTTGCAATTTGATAATGCATCCAATTCAAGTGAAAGTCAAGAAGAGGAAGTGGTTGAAAGAATGGATCAGGGCAATGACCTATTGAGCAGTGAACAAATTTCAGACCTATTGACCACTGAATATCAGAAAGGTATAGATGAAGATAACTCTTAGTTGTTGTGTGTCCTATTGAATTTGACAACGATGATGATCTTCAAGATGCAAGGTATGATGCATGTGAATCTAATTCTCTTTCCAATTATGAATCAGCTGATGATGATGATGATGATGATGTGGATGAAGAAAAACAATCATTTGATTGTAATGATGCATTATATGATGAGTATGACAATGTGCATGGTGATGAAAACTCAGAAAAATGTTTTGATGAGTTTGAAACAATAGATGACCATGAGGTTTGTGCATCTAATGAGCCAAGTATTGAATAATTTAGTGCATATTTGAGCAATCCTTTGTTTACTGACTTGAATGAGCCTAGGCATGAGTCTTTGAATGTGGATATGAATGTTGAATTCAATGGGAAATCAAATTATGCTTCTGAACCAGAGTCACTTATTGTTGAGAAAGCTTGTGATGCTGAAGATGAAGATATGTTGTGTTTAAAGGATGATGACAAGGTGACTATAGATGAGGATAAATCATAAATCTCTGATGATTCCCAATGCCAACATGATGAAGAATAGTTACAGAGTCTTCCAATCCCTGAGTGTATCTCTTTGTATAGACTTTAAGATGGTTTGCATGATGAGCAAGATCTTTTGGTAAGTTCTTGTGATAGTTTCACCTTTGATATGCAAACTAGTAATCATGTTGAGCATAATAGTTTCAACCATACAAAAAATTGAAGTGTTATTTTTGTCAGCTAGAGGAAGTTTTCATAGAATGTGGCAATGTGCAAGATATTGAAGAAAGTTGTTTCCATCTTGAAAATATTTTGTTGCCACATGATGGTCAACATTTTGAAAGTACACCTGACTTTCAAATGCATTGTGGTTATGAACATGTTGATAATGTTGGATATGATTTCCTGTTGGGAGGTACCAACATGTTCAATCAAGCAGATGGTTGTGATCAGGCTATGCTTTCATATGGTCTTGATCACCATCTTCAAATGTTGCCACTTGATGCAAAATCAAAGAATGAAGAAGGTGGCAATGAAGTGGCCTATTTGATATGGCTACCATGTGATGATAAAGCTGAATAGAGAGAAAGTTTCCACTTGCACAAAGGAAGCCCGATGCTTGTGTTTGCAAAGGTGCAACTATTCATGTTGTCATGGTTTGACAGAGGAAAACATGAGTTGAGGGAGATCAGCTCTTTCTATAGAATTGTGTTTGACAAAGGTAAGTACTGATTCCCCTTTTTCATTTGGTGGCCCAGGGTCACCAAATGAAGTTGAAAAAGAAGAATGAATAAAGGAACAATTTGACAACATCTGATGGACTCAAAATTTGGTCTACTCCCCAGAGATCTAGAATCTTGCTATGCCCACAAGGGGCATACATCCCCAGTCAGAGCTACTGATGGAACTCTCAAATTTTGCAAATTTGAGATGCCCATTTCAAAAATTTTGCCTATGCACTTTCAGAAGTGCACCTGTGAAATCTACATAAAGGACCTACTTTGGAAGGTCATATTTCAAAGTGTATTGATTTTCATGCAAAACCCATTTGCAAGCCCACTCATGTGCCCTATGCGAGTATTCATGTCAATTTTTAGCTTCCCATGATGAGTTTTGTCAGGGTTTCAAAAAATGAAGTTGGAGGGTTTTGGAACTTTTTTGTTGTTTGCAAACTTTTAGTTTTGCAAAGTAGCCTCACGTTTGAGCTTGCATTTTGCAACTAGATGACTATCAAATCAAAAAAAAAATTGTTCTCCATTCTCCATGTGTTCATGATCTCCCATGTCATTTTTCAGAGTGTTAAGAGCTGATTTGCTATTTTTTCCAGGTAAAAACCAAATGCATTTTATTTAGTTTTGCACCTGCATTTTTTGAAACCTTTCTGAGAGGTCAACTTTGACCTTCAGTATCTTTTGATGGGAAAATTTTCAAGAAAATTCCTCTTGTACACATGCTCAATGTACCAAAATGATCCACTATGTCTAGTGGCAGTTAACTAGGAGTTGATTTGATACTTTTGTGATGAGGCGATTTCATGAGTTTTAATTGATTCTGAACAAGTTGTCATAGAAAGTTTAATTAAGCAACTTTGACAGTTAATAACTTTCACCTCGTGATTGATTTCTCTAATTCATCTTTTGTACTCCATTCTTGGACTAGATTTTTGCATTCTTGCAAGTTTTCTTGGCTCTAGGTGGTCATTTGACTAGTTTCCCAAGGTGATTCTAGAGCCAACTTGGCTAGTTTTGCTCACTCTTTGAATATGACAAAAAATGAGTTTTAATAAAAACCCAGTTTGAATTTTCACACCAGATGCATTCAGAAGCTGCCTAAAGTCAATTTGAGCATGAGAGTTGTTTGAAGACAAAAAAAAAATAGCTGGGTCCACTTGGGGACCCAACATGATCTTGTTGATCATGTTAACACTATGGTCGAGGAAATGTGTTAACACACAATAGTTGGACTCTGTAAAGAAACATGCTATAACAACAATCATTGTTCTTCATTAATTTTCAATTTTTGTTTCAACCATTGAACTATGCCAAGTAATGGCAATTAGACATCAATACAAGAAGGCCTCTGGATAGCTTGAAGGTGGTGTTACACTTGAACTACCATGGGATGAGGTTACAACACTATTTAATCTTGCTTGGTTGTTTGAGTAGACACATGATAATTAAGAAGTAAATCTTTAGAAGGGGGATAATATTGTTCAAGTCTCCTGATTGTGTTGCTTCCACCCTTGAATTGGAAAGCAGAAGGTTGTTTTAAAATCAAATGATCAAAAGGGACAGAGGCTGCAAATTTTATTAAGGATGCAAACATTATCCATTATTCATGTTGTCAATTGTTTTAAAATGGGTAACTAGCTTCAAGCAAAGGGAAATAAAAGAGTTCTCTATAATATGCAAATGAGATTTACAATAAATAGTGAGATAGTGATGGTTCTTGTTGAAAGATGAGGATGTATAAAGTGCCACGAACACCATTGCAAGGTATGCACAAAGGAAGATCTGTTGAAAAGTTCTTAGTAACTTTCAGATAGATGTAAAATAAAATTGATATGGTGGCTGCAGTCTACACATAGTGGATTTATTGAAAAGGTCTTTAGAAACTCTCAAGTAAATGAAGGCTGACATTTGAAGAAAATCTGCTTTATCACCAAATAGACAAAAATGATAATCCTCTCATTGCAAGGAGCGACCAACAGTATAAAAGTGCATGATGTATGCAAAAATATTTTTTTTGAAAAGATTCTTGAAACTTCAAAACACAATAAGAAATAGGAGCAATGCATACACAAGGATATGTTGAAAAGGTGTTAAAAACTTTCAAGCATATGTAATCTCATGGAATGCCAACACTGCAGGATATGTTCAAAATGGATTTGTTGAAATCAAATAACATTGAATGCAGAATACACAGGATGAACTTTTGAAAAGTGCCTCAGAAACTTGCAAACAAAATGCAATGGGAAGAGATGGAGTGACATAGGTAGAGTATGGATAAACAAAAGGGATTTGTTAAAAATACTTTAGAAACTCCTCAAAAAATGCATTTGGAAGTTGAAGGGCATGAAAATCCATTAAAGAAAAAGACAGGGAATGTGAAACATTTGATAAAAAATTCCCAAATAAATTTAAACTCATGGAGTGCCATGAAGGCCACAAAGCCACGTTGTAGGGTATTCACACAAGATAAAATTCATTGAAAAATCTTTAGAAGCTTTTAGGAAAATGTAGATGGTAGATAAAGGGTTTGATGTTGCCCTTCTTATTAATATTCTCCTTGCCATTCTTGTGTGGGATTTTAAAAGGAAAAAAATGGAGGTATCCAACATGCATGGCATGGGATTGCAAATAGAGCATATGAAATGTTTGGCTCAAAACGCCAGAAGCAAGTGTGGTTTTCATGGAATGCCACTGTGGCGTATGACTAAAGTAAATATGTTGGTGACAGGAGCTTTCAAAGAAATGCAATGCAGTTGCAAATGAAATGAATGTTGGAGAATGGATAAGGACATCCATCTGAGTGCATATCATGAGAAGAATGAGAAGCCACCATTATACTCGATGAAGTAGGTCGTCAAGGGAAGAAAATGTAGAATGAGAAAACTCAAGCAAGAAAATTAGGGCAACAGAGAAGAGCCAGAGATGAATCAACGACTAGAGTGAAATGTGAAATGCAGCCACATCTCATCCATCCCCTGCCAGCTCATTGCCCAAAATTTCTCACGGGTTATGGCTGTGGGGTTGGTGAGAGAGCATGTGAATGGTGGGCCTAGGAACAAAAAAATTAATGCATGACTATAGTTTGCATGGAAATATTAAAAGTTTCTAGCCTTCCTCACTATCTTGTGGGTTTTAAAATGTAAGGGCATTTTTCCCACAGGGTGAGCGAAATGAGGCCATGTGGGAGGTGTGGGCCCAACAAAGTGAAGGCATGAGATGGGAATATTAAAGGAGGTTTTCATTTGTTCTTTAAAGAGGTCGATAAAAGTTAAAAAGCCATCATATTTTGATTGAATCAAAATATATAAAATAAAATGTTTTGCATAGATGAAAAATCAAATGGTGTGCCCAAGTATGGTAAATTAGATATTCCTTAAGTGGTGAAAGGATAAGTAATTTTTTTTATATGCCTGGGGTAAAATCTTGTTCTCCCAATAAGTTTTAAAAGGTTTTCACTTTTGCATAGTGAAATATAATACTATGGGGAAAATACTCTAATGGTGAGTATAGTAAGGGTAGGTTAAATATTTAACCTCAAGTGGAATTTAAGAATTCCCAGGTTGAACGAGCAAGGGTGAATAAAAGTAAAATTCTTGTGTTGGGCTCATTAAAATGAAAACATGAGAAATGTGTTTTTCCTGTGAAAGGTGTAAGAGGCAAAAATTTGAAATAGCATGTGAGGTGAAGTGGCACAAGGATATTTTGTGAAATGAATTAAAAATTGATTTTATAAATAAAGATTTCTATTATTGGGAAATAATATAAGGTGCAACTACAGTAAATGAGCATAAATAAGGATTTTCATAGGAAGAGTTGTTTCAACTGTTGGGTGAATAATGGAGAGTGTTTACATGGGAATTTTTTTTGTTGCTCAGCAACTTGGAGCAAAGGAAAATTTGGAGGTAAAATTGGTTGCAAAGAGGAGATATGAGAGATGCTTTGCAATTTGTTGATCAATGGTGGATGAAGATTCCAGATGGCCTCTTCAGATCACTCTTCTGGAGTTTTCTATTCTTCTTTATATTTTGATTCTTCTCTCATTGTAAAGGGGTTCTGAATTCTTGTGTGGGGCTAGGTAGATAGAGAAATGTTTAATTATGAGTCATAATCCGAGTCTCTAATTTGTTAATGTTGATTTCAAGAGTAAATATTAGCTAGCTTGTGCAAATAAATCATGAAATTCATGAATGACATCAAATTGTCTCCAAATCTATATATTTTTAGTCATTTGAATTCAATAATACCAAGTATCTTTGAGTTTGGAATCTCAATTTTTTGAGATTGTTTTGTCTATTCATGGTTTTGTTTCAATGAAATGGTTAAATACTTTGAACAAATAATTGTGATTTCAAATGTGTAGGTTGGGTTTGGTAAGAAGAGTTTGATTGACAATATGAGAGGATTTGTTAATGTACGACATTAACAGATGTAAATCCACTAGTTGAAATACATTTTTTGGTGAATTCATTTTATGTGTATGACTCCATGGCCCACAATTAGGCACTAGTCTATCATTTAGCTTTATGCATCTTAGAAACAATTTTAAAATCAAAATCATTTTAATCCCTATTTTTTGGTTGAAGTATTGTGTTGAGTTATGCTTCCCAATTGCTTAGTAAGTGTTGAGTTACTGAGAATTTAGCCAAATTTGAAGTTGTCAGTACTTTCTTGGGTATTTTAATTGGGAATTATCTTCTATAAAAATCAATGTCTGTGTATGGTTGAATTAAGTTTTGGGAATTGTATAGGTTGACCCACCTTGGTCCTACAGAGCCAGAAGTGCAGAAGATCTCAATCTTTGAGTGAACCTTGTTAGTTGGCCAAATACCTCTTTGAGTTTGAGTATAAGAAATTGGATAAGTCTTTAGGATTCATTGAGTTGATTGATTTGGAGCACCATCAGATAGTTCATTTATATATATGAGCAGTTTTGACCCCAAAATATCAGGCTACCCCTATGCCTTTTGTTTATGTTATTTTTTCTTGTTTGTTTTTCCTTTATCTTTCTCTCTTCTTTGCTTGAGTTGTCCCTCTTATGTGTGACAACACCACTTCAACATTTTGGTTTTTAGAAAATGCATTCGTTGCCAACGAATCTTTTCTTGAGAATCTTCATAAAATTTTCTTCAGAATCACATTCTCATCTTGGAACCCAAACAAAACATGTTTCCTTCATCATGGGTTCATAAAGAAATAACTTTAAAACCTTCCTCCAAAGTAGGAACAACTTTGACCTTCCCCCCGCATAGGGGTATATTCTTCCTTTTGAATTCCTTGATGAAGGGAACATCTTTCAAAAGGATCCCTTGATGATGGATCGGTTTGAAAAAGAAAACATTTGCATTTGAACTGTGCATCCCTTGAGTGGACTCCTTCCTCATGATGGGTTCCCAAGGAACCCCTTTGAAAATCTTCCAAATTGTCGACAGTTTGCATGACTCTCCACTTACTTGCCTACGTGGTTGCTTTTTGACTCTACGAAGTCTGCTTTCCTAGGTTTCCTCCATTCGAGAGATCTTGGGGGATACCTCCCTATAGGTTTGAGAGCTTGTAGGGTGCCTCCTTTGAGCTTCCTCCATGTGAGAGATCTTAGGGGTGGCTCCCCTACAGGTTTGCAAGTCTGAAGGGCACTTTCTTGGGTTTCCCCCATGTGAGAGATCTTGGGGGATACCTTCCTTGTATATCTGTGGGTCTGTAGGGCACTTTCTTGGATTTCCTTCATGTGAGAGATATTGAAGGACATCTTTCCTATAGGTATGTGGCTCTATAGGTGCTTTCCTGGCTTCTTCCATGGGAAAGATCTTGAAGGATGCTTCCTTGTATATCTGTGGGTCTATAAGGAACTTTTCTAGGTATCCTCCATGTGAGAGATCTTGGGGGAAATCTTCCTTCTAGGTCTGTGGGCCTATAAGGCACTTACTTCATGGGGCTTCCTTCATGTGAGAGATCTTAGGGTTACCTCCTTGCAGGTCTGCGGGCCTATAAGATTCTTTCTTTTTGTAGGGCTATGAAGTCCTCTTCTTGTCTTGCACTCTTGAGTTCGTCATATTGTGGTCTACTTCCTCAACGGTTTAGGTATACACTTCTAACTCTTCCTATTCTTCAATCTACTTTACCAAAGCACTCATTAGTATTCGTGCTCACTAAAGTGGGACAAAAAAATATAGGAGTGAATTTTCACCCCTTACGTAAGTTTCCCTTTTCCTTTCCCCACTTTAGAAAACCAAGTTTGGAGGATTAATTCCACATAAGCCCGTTTCCTTCATCCCACTTTGTGCTTGTTTTGAGCATCGGTGGAGGAATTTATATCGGGGATGCTTGTGTGGTACACAGACATTTGCATGGTGTGCTTACATCCCTAGAAGATTCCTGTGGGTGGAGCCTATAGAGGCATTACACTTCTCATTGGCAGTCGACTTGTAATGCCCTCTTCGGCCAACCGACCTGAATATAGCCATTTTCTTCTTCTTTCCTTCAAATTCCCTCCTTCTACATTTATTTTAACTTGTTCACAACTTCTTTGGTACCCTTCAAGCAATCCTTCTCACAAGCTTAAGCATTCTATCATTCATTCCTTGTGTTCTTGCAGCACTCTTGCACTCCACAGCAAGAACAACTTCACTCAATCACTTCAGTAGAGCAAGTGTAGGACAACACCATTGCATCAGAGGCTCGATTACTCTCATTTTCTCCTCCATTAGCCTTGAGTGCTCTTGGTGGAGGTAGTAACATTCCCATTCCTATCCTCTATTACTTGGTTGAGTAAGCACATTTACTATTCTATAGTGTTTTAGTGTTCTCTATTTTATTTTCTTTCTTTATCATACTTGCTTTCTTAGCTGTCCATGGAGGTGGAAACACCTAAATAGGGGTATGACTGAGGCAGGCCCCTATACAACCACTCAAATTTTTTTATCTTATTTGTGTGTAGGTGTATGTGCTTCTGGGAGCTAACTAGCAAACGAATTCCTTTGTGAGATTATCCTCACCACCCTCACTCTTATGTTTCTACTTTATCATATTAGAGCATATTTTGTTTACTTCATAGCATTTTTTTAGCCCTTTAGAAGTAGTTAGATGGGTCGTTAGTCTATTTTCTTAAGTTTGACCTTGTCTCTTTAGTACTCTAGTTGTACGGACGCCAGCATGCCGCGCTGTCATCCTGGTACCACACTTTCATCCTTGGGTAGAGAGCTTCTTGAGGTGTAGTGTTGAATCTAAAAATTGGCTTGCCTAGCCCCATTCTGTGTTTTGGGTCTATAAAGTTATTGAGGGACTTTATAGTCCTCATCATTCTCGTCTTGCATTTCCTGACACCTTGTTAAGTTGAGGTAAGTTAGGGCAGCCTTCAGCTCTTAGCCCTCCATGACTTGCGGCCTTGAATGTGGTTGGTCCCCCTCTCTTATAGGAAGCACACACCTTAGCCTTACAACAAGCACAACACACCTATCAAAAAGCCCTAGTAGCACAACAACAACAACAATAGCAACAACAAAAAGAAACAACACAACAAGTAGCCTTAGCACAACAACAACAACAAGTAGCAACACAACAAGAAGCCTTAGCACAACAAAAACAACAAGAAAAACAAGTAGCCCTAGTAGCACAACAAGCAACCTTAGCACAAAAACAACAATAAAACAACAACCATCCCTAGCAGCACAACAAGCAACATTAGCACATGAACAATAACAACAAAAACAAGTAGCATTAGCAACACAACAACAACATCAAGCACATCAAGTAGCTTTAGCAACACAACAACAACAATAGGCCCAACAACAAGCCCTAGTGGTGCAACAACAATAACAAGCTCAACAACAAGCCTTACTAGCTCAATAGTATTCCCAACAACAACAAGAAGGTTCCTATTATAATCCTCAATTAAAAATCATCAATCCAAATGCATTAGGGGGTATGTGTAGGATCATCATGGAAAAAAACAAGCTCTTAAGTGGCAAAAAATTTAGAAAAATCAACGTTAGGCAACTTGACATAAAAATTTGAATAAGTTATCTATATTATTTAAAAAATATGTAAGAATAGAATTTGTAGCAAAATGAATGTAGTTTCTAAACTACTAGGTTTATTTAAGAAAAAATCTATTTGGTGAAAATTTTAAATTTCAATGCAGTAGTACTTAAATTTCAGGGAAAAAATAAGAAGTAGGTTTATGTCTGACCACCCTATCCACAATAAAATGATAATATTTTTTTATAAGATTTTAGACATAAGTAGAGGACTCATGTCCCTATGTGATGCATATTTTTTTGTAATTTTTTCCAAGTAAATAATTAATTTTGAATTTTTTATTACAACTTTTAAAAAATATTAAAAATCATATGTCTGACCACGTTAACTTGGTCAAAACTTCATGAAATTCATTTTCTCCTTCTTTAATCCTATAGTATGCAAAGCATATAATGTGATGCATGTTTTTGATTCAAAAAATGTGATACCGTTTGAAAGCTATAGATGTTTTTCAATTAGCCTATCAATCAAGACTTTAGTCGTAATTCAAATAGAAAATGAATAATAATTATTTATTAAATTCAAAGTGAAGCATAATTTATATTGGTGGAAAAATGAGAATCTCATTTAAAAACCCTTTTCATTTCATCAATTCTGGGTAAAAAAAAAGTTGTCAGCCACATACCCTACACATACCCATCATATCGACACTTTTTGGCCCATCATGATCCTACATATACCCTAGGAACATATACATCAATACCCCAATCACCTTCACCAAATCTTACACCACCATACACCCCATATACAATTCATCCATCATCCCATCCTGTATTTCTCCACCCAACCCGCAAGACAATCTAGCATCACAATTTAAGGCGCTTTCATAAGAAATGCAGGACCTTTGCATGGGCAAGGCAAAGAGGCCTCATACACAGTTCTTGTGTCCATATCCATTCAATCGAAACATCACAATGGTACCATTCCCTCCTGGTTTTGAAATACCCAAATTTTATTAGTATAAAGGGAGAGGAAATCTTGTGGACCATATCAAAGAATTTAATGTCATATGCATGGAGGTGGCTTACAATGATTCATATTTGATGCACCTCTTCCCTCAAAGTTTAATAGGTTATGCTATAGACTGGTTTTCTCATCTACCTCTCGACATCTAAAGTTTTCAAGAAAATACTAATTAATTTATCAATCATTTCTACTTAAATCTTAGAATGGATGTCAGTCTAGATGAATTATACACTCTTAGGAAAAAAAAGGAGAAACTTTTTCTTATTTCTTACAATGGTGGAGACAAAGGGATAGTAAGAGAAAGTAACCTCTTCCTAATGAACAAGTGGGAATCATCGTCACCAATCTAGATGTAGATCTATCCTTCCACTTTAAAATTCCATGCATCACATCATATGATGAGCTTGTCCCTAGAGCCCTTAACATTGAGATATTTCTAATCTCACAGGGAAATACTCAAGCTTAAAAATACAACCACCCATCAACTAGTTCAAATGACAAGTCTCATGTCTGGGCTAAGAACAAGAATGTAAGAAACAATGGTGTGGTAGATGCTAAGGTAATACTAAGTGCTCTGAGGCCAAATAACAATCATTTTGTGAACATCCAACCAACTGTGCAACAAACAACACCTTCTTAGAGCAATCAGATCAACAACACCAAAATGCAAAGGAAAACCCCTAACAAGAACAACTACCCTACATGCAAGTACACACAACTATCTAAACCCATTGAAACTATCATGAAAAAATTGGTAGAGTCAAATCTAATCACACTTCCTAACTTTGAAAACTACCAAGAACCACAAGAGAAACCATCCTGGTACAATGAGGACCTTTGTGATTTTCACAAGATCAAAGGACACAAAATAGCAAATTGCATGAGGCTCAAAAAAATTATCCAAGACCTCATAGAGAACGATATTATATTTTTTGAGGTACCATCTAGGAACTAGGATCTTAAGATATACAAGAAACCTATTCTAGATTATAACAAAGCAAACACCATTGGAAAAGCTAAGGATTACATGAATGTACAACATAACTATTCCAATTTAGTTGCTTCCTATGATAGCCTCATCACTGTCATCACCATTAAAGGGCATAGTGTAGAGTGTGGAGTCACCATGTGATGTGGTAAATTCACCATCCAAGGAGTCCCACCCAAATCTAGGGCACAACCTACTCTACCAACATCAAGTACCAACAAGTACAATCTCTTAGAAAAGCTCAAAAAGACCCCCGCATAGATATTGAATCCTAGAACTATTAAGGCTATCACCTGCACATAGGGAAATCTTGGAGAAAGCTTTATCAGAGTCATCCATTCCTGAGGATATTGATACTAATAAGTTTCATGCTATGGTAGGCCATATCACTAATCATCTTCTCACCTTCTCTGAGAAAAACCTTTCATCACAACCATCTCACAACTGTGATTTACACCTTGAGGTTATCATTCATAAGAACAAGGTCAAAAGAGTCTTAGTAGATGGAGGTGCAGGATTAAACATTTGCTCCCTTCAACTGATCAATAATTTGGGATATTTAGAGGATACTATTGAGAGGACAAAGAGTACCACCATCGGGGCATACGACAACCAAGAACGAGTATCACAAGGAATCATTGCACTTCCCATCCAAGTAGGCCCTCTCATTGTAGAAACTACATGTCAAATGTTGGACCTTGATCTCCCCTATAACATCTTGCTTGGTTGACCATGGATCCATGCTTTAAAAGTTGTAGCCTTGACTTATCATTAATGTGTGAAGTTTCCTTTCGAGGGAAGAGAAATTACTATCCATGGAGATCCTAAGCCTTTTTACTATTGCAAAAAATCTTGAAGCCAAGTTCTATAAAATTACCCAAAAACCTAAGAATGACGAAGGGCCTACACCATGTACTTCATTTGTTGACCCATCATCCCTTGCATCTACTTCTGAAACAAAAACATCTATTGTGTAGAGTATACTTGGCATCAAAGTAGTGATCCAAGATGATGGTTGTGGGAACTACAAGCTAATGAAGAACACTTTTATCTTAAGAGAACTACCAATTTCTCCTTAGTCTCATGGGAAACCGACATCTAGCACTAAAGAACTCAAAACCATCAAGATGGAAGCCACTACCTTCACCAAGTGGAGGTATTTGAACTAGGAAGATATCAATGGAGAAGATATCACTAAACTCCTCTATCAAGATGAATGACATGTCCCCGTTCTTCACATGGAAGATGATAACAAAGGCTTGTAGCTCATGAAAAATTAGGGATACAACAAGAATGAGAAGCTAGGATAGAATAATAATGGTTTACTAGAACCCATCATTCTTGAGAAAAGACTAAAGAATCTTGGTCTAGGTTGTACCACTAGCAAGGTCACCCTTATTGGCAAAGGTACTTCTACTAAATGGGTTGAGGCTTCCTCTTGGTTACCTACATCATGTGATATGACCTTAGACAACTTCTCTCTTCATGTTTCCAATTTATTTGAGAACAACACCCTCTTCATGATATCTATTACATCCTTTACTCCAAACAATCAACAAACTGAAATATGACTAGTCTACCCACAACTCATTGACATGGACCAACAACCTGACCACCAATTCTTGATTTCTTGAAAAATGATGAAGCAATCTTAGAATTCATGGGACTCTATGACAACTTACCATGGGCAGATCATAAAGCAAGTTTTGACATAGAGCTGGACATAGGGGCGTATTATGGGGAGAAGATTGAATCCTTCAATCACAAAATTAATGAAATGCAACTAATATGTAGATCCTTGAGTGAAAACCACATAGTGGCACTCTATGATCCTAAAATAGTAAAAAAAAGGATGCATCTGATGGTGAAAACCTCTTTGAGGTGCCCAAGGGTGAGGAATTCAACCTCCCCCTTAGTGCAATGCATCCAGAAAAGTCAACAGTCCTAGCAGAAAAGGCCACAATAGTCAATGTAGGAACAAAAGAAGCACCTAAAATCACCTTCTATGTTGAATCCTTGATGGATAAAGAATAGAAGAATCTAGCAACATTCCTAAAAAAGTGAAGAGCTAAGTTCACATGGTCATAGATAGATATGCCAAGGATTGATCCAAAAATAGTTGTGCATCACTTAGAAGTCTATCCTGAAGCCAAGCCAATCAAGCTGAAATTAAGGAAGATGCGCCCTCAGATAGCTCTATTGGTGAAACTAGAGTTACAAAAGCTTCTTGACATTGGATTCATCTGACTGATAGATTATCCTAAGTGTATTTCAAACCTACCACCAGTCTCAAAACTCAATGGGAGCATCAAAATATGTACTAATTTTAGAGACCTAAACAAGTCATGCCCAAAGGATGATTTCCCTCTTCCTAACATTGATCTCATTATGGACTTAACAACAAGGCATTAAATGCTATCCTTCATGGATGTTTTTTTAGGTTACAATCAAATCATAATCGCCAAGTAAGATCAACACAAAATTGCATTCACTTTTCCATGGGGAACCTATTGTTGGAATGTGATGCCATTTGAGCTAAAGAATGTAGGAGCAATGTATCAAAGATCAATGACCCTCATCTTTCATGACATGATCCACAAAATAGTTGAAGATTATGTGGATGATATTTTGAAAAATCAAAGAAAATAAGTAAGCACATACAAGTCTTAGGACCTATGTTTGATAGGCTGGAAGAATACAAAGTAAGAAAAAATTAAAAAAAGTGTCTTTGGGGTCACATCAGGGAAAATTTTGGGCTTCATCATCTCACAAAGAGGGATAGAAATTGATCTAGCAAAGGTAAAATCCATCCTAGACATGGAACCACCACAAACACTAAAGTAGATGAGAGGGTTACAAGGAAGATTTCAGTTCATTAGAAAGTTCATAGCGCAACTATTAGATAAAATCCACCCCTTTTCACATCTTCTTTATAAAGGGATAACCTACAAGTGGGACGAGAAGTGTGATAAATTTTTCCAATAGATCAAAGAAAGTCTACTAACACCTCCAATGCTTATGCCACCAATAGTGAACAAACCACTAATCATGTATATCTCAACAACACCAACAACACTAGGAGCTCTATTGGTACAACATGATGAAAACAGATAGGAAAGAGTTATTTACTACATCAACAAAATGTTGGTGGGCTATGAAATGAACTATTCACCTATTGAGAAAGCATGTATAGCAGTAGTTTTTTCTTCACAAAAGTTTAGGCACTACATGCTATCACATCATATCAAGTTCATTGCAAAAATCAATCCACTCAAATACCTATTATGCAAAGCAACTCTCACAGGGTGAATGGCCAAATGGGTGTTGATCTTAATAGAATTTGACATAGAGTATGTAGAGTGCAAGGAAATCAAAGGACAAGTGATCCTAGATCAACTGGTAGAGGCACCCATCTATGCAGAGAACCCTCTGATATATGAGTTCCCTAATGACTCAGTGTTCATTATCAACCTCACAGCTTAATGGAAGATGTATTTTGATGGATCGTTCACTCAACATGGATTAGGAGTAGGAATTATTTTTATCACCCCTCAAGGTGATTACATTTCATAGTCATACCGACTGTCATTCCCTTGTACTAACAACATTGCTAAGTAAGAAGCCCTAATCACATGTCTGAGGATAGTAGTTCAATGGAAAATTCAAGAGATGAAAGTCTATGGAGATTCATAGCTGGTTATCAACCAAGTCAATGATGACTATAAAATTAAGGATGATAAGCTGACTCCTTACAAAAAGATGGTAGACAATCTCAAGGAAATTTTTATAGGAATAAATTTTGAGTAGACTCCTTGCATAAACAACAAAGCAAAAGATGCCATGGAAACTATCAGATCACTACTAGACATGATGAACAAAGTCCTCTAATGTGAATTCATGGTAGAACAAATTTTCATACCAACTTTTGAGATCCCTGAATCAAAATTTGTGTGTGTCATTGTTGGTCCTGGATCCCTGTGGTACCATGAAATATTTACCTACCTAAGCAGATGAACTCTCCCATCCGATATCACCTCAAACCTTAAAAAGAACTTTGTTCAAAAAGGAATCCCAATTCATGATCTTAGGTGATACCCTTTACTGCCAAATCATCAAGGGGCATTTCTACGATGTCTTAACCAAGGGGAAGCCTAAATTTCTTTAATAGAGGTATGTGATGGAATATGTGGGTCCCATTCTAGTGGTGTGATGCTAGCTAAGAAACTATTGAGGATGGGGTACTATTGGCCAACCATGGAAAGAGAATCCCATTAGTATGTACAAGAGTGTGTCCAATATCAACAGTATGGAGATTTGATTCATGCTCCAACTCAGGAATTGCAACCAATGGTCACACCCTAGCCTTTTTTGTAGTGGGGACTTGACCTCATAGGAAAAATCACCCCAACCTCATCCAACGGACACAAGTTTATCATAACTGCTACTGAGTACTTTACCAAATGGGTTGAAGCCATTTCCATGACTCACATAATGAGGAAGCAAATTGCCAAGTTTATTTTAAACTATCTAATCTATCATTATGGTGTTCCACAAACCTTCATCTCAGAAAATGGGACACCCTTTAAGAATCATGATGTGAAAGAGTTGTGCCAAAGATTCAACATCCAATATTGATTATCTACCCCATATTATCCCCAAGGCAATGGCCAAGTTGAGGCTACAAATAAAACTATCCTGAAAATCCTAAAGAAAATAGTCAATGAAGCTCATCATGAATGACATTTACAGCTAAATCCCACTCTTTGGGCCTATCAAACTAGTATCCACACACCTATAGGTGCAATCCCTTTCTCCTTGATCTACAAATCAGAATCCATCCCACCTATTGAGGTTGAGCTCCCATCATTGTGAGTGTCATTAGAAAAATTGATCAAAAATGAAGAATATAAAGTATCTTGGCTGAACAAGTTAGAATTCCTGGATGAGCGTCATCTTGATGCCATCACTCACTTGAAAGTATATCAAAATCAACCAAAACAAAGCTATAACAAGAAAATCAAATATTGGTTTTTCCAAGTAGGGGATCTTGTCCTAAAGAAGAATCAAAAGAACTTTCCAAATCAGGGCAATAAAGGGAAGTTTGAGCCTAACTGGTTGGGTTCCTTTGTCATCACATCAAGCTATGGATTAGGAGCATATCAATTGTCAACACCTGAAGGTGAGCAACCCTTACAAGAACCAACCAACAACTTGCATCTTAAAAGGTTTTATGCCTAGTCTTGAAGGGTGTAAATCTGAAAATACAAAAAAAATTAAAAAATAATCAAAATCTAAAAAAAAAGAAAAAGGATTGAAAAAGTAAAGAATTAAAGTTTCCTCTAGTGAAAACCAATTCGGTGGCACTTTAGGCAAGTACCTTGGTGAAAACCTAGCAAACATGCACCTTGCATAAATAAAGCACTTCCATCTATGCTTTGGTTCTTTTGTCCTATCATTCTTTGCACCACCATTTATCCATCGCCTATCCATGTCCTTATCAAATCTTGATATTGCAAAGTATCGCGATCCCTTTAGTACTACTTGGAATATTCCAAAGGTGAGTTTTTCATGCCTTTATAAAAGTAGTCTAACATGTCATGCTAGGGGCACTTCATTATGGATCATATCAGTCTCTTGTATATCTTAAGGTCATCAAACATACCAAAAAAATCCATAAAATATCATTAGAAAATGCCAAAAAAATACATAAAATATCATTAAAAACCCCAAAAACATTCATAAAACATTCATAAAAAAATCCAAAAACATCAAAATCCTATACAACTAAAATCCAAAAATAAA
Organism: Sequoia sempervirens; assembly: GCA_007258455.2. Classification (NCBI taxonomy): domain Eukaryota; kingdom Viridiplantae; phylum Streptophyta; class Pinopsida; order Cupressales; family Cupressaceae; genus Sequoia; species Sequoia sempervirens. The sequence continues at coordinate 28,454,575 of VDFB02000363.1, forward strand.
ATAAAATTGTAAAGTCAAAATCCAAAACATCTAAAACACATCAAAATGCTAAAAAGGTTGAACATCAAAAATATAAAAAGTTCTACCCTTGTCGAACTACGTTGTATTTGAGCTTGAAAGTAGGAAAGGAAATCATTGATGTGCCCCCAAGACACCCTATGTCAGTCTTTTAGGAGGTCACCATAATAAACTGACATTCTATCACTTGCGCATTTATCATCTTGTCAATAAGTCAGGTCAATTGAACTATGTGGTCTCTACGTGTATAACATAGGAAAGTCTTATTTTTTATCATCCCCCGAGGCCCCTAGGATAGGTCTTTAGGTTAGGATCCTGGTTAGAAAACTCTCAAAAACACAAAAATATCCAAATATTTAGATAACACACAAACATCCAAATATTCAAAAAACACAAAAACATTAGAAAATTGAAAATCCCTAAAACATTAGAAAATATTCAAAAACCTTAAACAACCTCAAAAATTCATATAAATTTTTGAAAAGACCAAAAAAACCTCAAAAAAATTCCAAAATACCAAAAACATTGAAATATTCCAAAAAATCCAAAATCATCCATCCCATCTTGCTTTCACCCATAATAAATCAATCGTCACCTTCACCCTTTGGTAAAACAAATAGAAAACAAGTGTCATAATTCATATAATGAGAACCTAAGTGGTAAAATCTAAATTCTATATCATAGGTAAATGCGTCAGTGAAGTTTATATCAATGGCTTATCATAAATCTCATCATCATCCTAACATCAAAAAACTACCTGATCAACATGTCCTAGGATGTGTCCTTCCTGTGATGGACATCAGTATTAGGCACCACCTTAGCTAAATTAAACAAGCAAGAGATATAGATAACACTAACTATTTGTCTTTGATATTTCTTATGATTTATCTTAATGACCCATTCTGAGGACCTCTCAATGATGTCTATCAAAACAATTTAGAGAGAAAATAATGGAGCATCGATCATGATCTTTCATTTGTTGTGCTTGTTGATACTCTTGTAAAATAATCTTGGCACATACTTGCTTAGTTGTGTGTAGGAAGGTTATTTGGACTATGTTGTTGACTTTGCATATGCTTTGGTCCAATATATTCTAAGTTTCTAACTTACATTCCAATGAGGTTTCCATATGTCAAGATGTGAACAAGAACTATCTTATCTATTTGCAGAGTCAAATTCCATTACACTAGATACAATGTCATCTTGGTTATCAATACCTTGATGCATCATGTCTATGTGTTATATCAAAAAATAAGGAACGATGGTGAATCCCAATCCTGAAATGTGAGCAACTCATTATCTTGCATTCATACTCATCATGCATGTCTCGTCACCATCTATAATAAAGTTTCGGTGGATCATAGACTTGTTGGATATTTTGAAGCAATCATCAAAATGAATGGTAATTCATTCTTTATCCTTCTATCTTCTCTCCACGCTAACCTGGTATCATGACTGTTAACAAAAACATCATCAATGCATCCATCCTACATCCACAAATCATTAGCATACATGCATTTCATAATCATATCATAATCATCAAATATCCATCTTGTATCATCATAGCATATCACATCATACATTCTACATCATCCTTATCATTTGAATTGTGATGAAAAATATAGATTTGTTATTCTAAGCATCTTAAATAATTGCATTACATATCATAAACATACATCGCATTGCATTCTCATAAACAAACATTTGCATTAACCATCCATACATCCATATGAATACATTATCATCTTGTAAAAATTCATAGAAAATGCATACATCATACATCAATGAATTAACCATCCATACATCAATACATGCATCCTGCATCCACAAATCATCATCATACATGCATTTCATAATCATAGGATAATCATCAAAAATCCATCTTGCATCATCATATCATATCACATCATATATTCTGCATCATCCTTATCATTTGAGTTGTGATGAATAATATAGATTTGTTATTCTAAGCATCTTAAATCATTGCATTACATATGATAAACATACATTGCATTGCATTTACATAAAAAAACATCTAGATTAACCATCCATACATCCATATGCGTACATTATCATCTCATAAAATTGCATAGAAAATAATAAAAAAGAAAGGCATCCATAACATTTGCATATCATATTATCTATCCCATATCATATCATGAAAAGATATTGAAAAAAAATATAACATTGCATCCATACATAACATAACATCGCATATCATCTCATAGAATTGCATATCGCATAATCATAAAGTGCATCCATACAATCATAAGCATGTAATAAGATAAACACATCATATAGAATCTATATCTGTATCATATATATATCAAAAAATGAATGTCATGGTACAAAATCTAGATTAGTGTATGTATATCAATCATAAATACAATATCCACAAGGTTATCAAAAAGGAGCCCATGAATGTATATCTGTGTGAAAGAATGGGGCAAAAAAATTCAAAAAAGTGTCCATACAAAATTGAGCTAGCCCTGATGGTTGCTCCCCTTTTTGACTTTCCTCTCTGGCTAATCCTTAGCCTTGGGTTGTGCATTGCTCCACTGTGAATAATAAACTGTCTTAGTGGTGCTGGCACATCACGGTGGTAATGCATCCTATAAAAAGCTTCCTCTCTCACAAACTCTTTGTATAATCTCATAAATACAGTTTTGCTATGGCTGGCTTCTTTCATTGCCTCTATCTAGTGTTGCCACCTGATCTCCTAATCTCCTGATCTCTCTCCATGGTCACAACTTGTAACTGCTTCCTAGCATGGTCCCTCTCTATTGTGATGGACACCACCTACTGTCTGGCCTGCTCCCACTCAGTTGTAATAGCCAAAATCTACTGGCGGGCCTGATCCTGCTCAGTTGTCAAAACCTGCAGCTGATGTATTTGAATGTCTCCTGCATCATGTGGTGGTGGCCCTTCCTACTATTGTCTTGCCTACTGCTATCCTGGCTACTACTAAACTGGAGGCTACTGACCAACTGGTGGAGCCCTCGAAACTTTCCCATCTTGGCCATCTTGGCCACCCTGTCCTTGTCCTTATCCCTATCCTCTACCCCTACCCACTCCTCTCCCTCTGGGTCTCCCTTATAGAGGAGTACCCACTGGATCTATCAAGATTTAAGGAGGTGTGAACCATGCATCATAAGCAGACATTGTCTATGTGACTGCTTGACCCTAGTCATGGGCCCATGGCTAAGCTACTAACTACCCGAATCCCTCCACTACCTCAAGAGTTGGAATGGTGGGTCCACATATGGGAACCTCTCGACTAGACCTATCAAAAATGGCTTTGTATGCATGATTGTGCCTATCCTGCTACTCGTTGAGCTACCACACAACACTGTCTAGTAGGTATTTCTCTACAATCATATGCTCTCAACACTGCATATATCAGGTTTTTCTGGAAAAAAATAATTGTTGTGCATCACCATACCATCCTAGCATCTATAGCTAGGGTCACCATATGAATATTGTCATGTCATCCAATACCCACCTCTAGTATGGGAGCCCAATCTTCCTTGTATGAAGTAGGGTAATGGTGCCTTAGTACCTCCAAATCATTAGATCATCTAGCTCAACATTGGCCACTTGTACTATCGGTCAGAGCATAGCTATATGCTCCCACACCCAAATGTGAAGTAGGGTCACCCCTGCACCAATGGCTCTACTATCGCAATAGAAAAATTCATGAATTTCATGATATAATGAGGCCAACATCACTAGCCCACATGCAAACAAAGTTCTCCTATGAAGCATTCAGTGCCATGCTAGGCCCCATCTTGGGTTGAACCCTCTGCTCCTTTGATCTAGAGCAACCAAACCTGAAATGATGGCTGCAATAATCAATCAAAACGTGGGCACGTGACCTCTATACATCTTGTGGTTGATCTATGATGGGACTAGGTCAATGTTCTCCAACTCCATCATGTCACAACAAGCATCATATCTAGCATCGACATCATCTATCACCCGCTCACCATGTATCAGAAAATGTATAATACGCCATAAATCCTCTAAGGTAACTATCACCTTTCCTTTCAAAAGGAGAAACAAAAAGTCTCATTGTGCCATCTCTCTCATAGAGTAGTCATTATAGCTAAATGAGTCTAGACAATGGACACATATGCAATGTACTAAAGCCTGATCTCTCCTAGGTGCTCCTGGTATAACTCTGACAAACCATCTAGTCTCTCCAAAACTGTGGGCCTATGCTCACGCAACATTAGTGGTGGAATGACCTCCTACACCTATGAATCGTACAACATAAAAAATCAAAGAATTTTGACTCAATTTGGAATTTTCAGCTCAAAAAATCACAATAGCCTCATTATTTACAATAGTTTCACTATATTTAAATTCTAAATTGTGACGTCCAAAAGAATTTCAAATAGAAAATTGCAAAGTGCATCACCAAATATAGGGGCGTCATGATTTAAGCTTTGGAAACCCTAACCCTAATTTTTAGATTTGGAAGTGCATCACTATATACACATACATCACAATTTAAAATTGAAAACCCTAATTTTAAATCATGAACTATGTTGCTATATATATGTGTCACTATAATTCATTTTAGCATCACCAATTCTCAAATTGGCGTCGCTATATAGCAACACTGCCAAAGTTTAAAATTCAAAGTGCAATAAATGCATCAAAAAGCCAAATTTCAAATCAAGTTTTGAGTTACATATTGGTGGTCCCGAGCCTGGAATCCACTGATACTCTCGAACTCGGTCATAAATATGTCATGGGAGTTGTTGTCACACCATTTCATCAGAGGTTCAGAGCTCAAAACAACAAGAATCTCTATGGTGTGAATGCACAAATGAGTTGAAAGTGACTCTTCTTGGCTTATTTATGCTAGAAAATTAAAATTTTTTGCCCTAATTTAACCTTGAAGATAGGGTTTAACATCATTTTGACCAATTTTTCCAAATTGGAGCTTATTTTACATAATTTTATATATTTTTTGGCATATTTTTTGCATCTTAGAGCCTTTCTAGACCCCCTAGGGTAGCTTTTCACCTTTGTTGGGAAATCAACCCAAAATTCAAAATTTCTGCCCAATTTCTTGAGGGGGTACAGAATCAACTTTATCCTTCCGTTGGGGCATCAAAAAAATTAATTTCTTTTTACTTTTTGATTTAGGTAGCAGTTCTTATTCGAGGAGCATTATTCTTTGAACTGAGGCAACAAGTACCTTATTTCAAAGAGGGGCAAAATGTAGACACTGAAAAATGTCTTGAATGATATCATGCACTCGAAACGAATATACTAACATCATTTCCTCTTTAAAACCTATCCTCTTTTCACTTAATTAATTAAAATAGCCTGGCTATTTAATTAATTACCTCATTTTTGTCCATTAACCTAATTCATCAAATTGGGTTAATTCACCCCCTTTCACACTAAAATTTCATCCTATTAAATTAAATAAATCAAAATATTTAATTTAATTTCCTAAGTCTTCTAATTTAATTAAATAACCCTAATTTATTTAATTAAATATCATTTCATCTCTCCCCCATTCATTAAATCATTTAATTTAATGAATATCACTTTAATTCTTCAAATTCCCTAATTGCATGATTAAACCTTGTTTAATTGGAAATTAAACTAATTTTCCTCCAAAAGGGGAATATTCTCATGGAATATTCCTTATCCCTTTTTTGCACAATTAAAACTTTCTTTTAATTTGAAAAATATCTTTATCCTCACCCATGAGAATATTCCAAAGAATATTCTCTCCTCCAATCATCTCACTTGGCTTCTTGAACAAGCTAAACTTGTGACCTCTTGAGCAAGTCACCTGGTAACCTATGTGTGTAGGTCAAAAATGTGTTTTTTTGGAACAAATGTGAGTCCTTGATTAATTCTCATCTTGTACTCTCATCCGTTGATGAGAATCCATGATCCATGCCTCCTATTTCCTCCATTCTTGACCGTTGATTAATCTTTTTGATCTCAACCCTCCATTTCTTATTTGCTTGATCCTATAAATATGACACTATTTGGAGACAAATGGATCTATTTTCTAATTGAAAACTCATGTTGTTGAATTCACTTACATTGACACTCTCAATTTACTCACTTTTAGCTAGTTTTAGTTCATTTTTTAGTTGCATAATAGCTTAAGACATCCATTAATGGCTTCCATGCATCCATCTTAGCTTGTTTATAAATTAGGGTTTCCATCTTTTAGCTTAGAATTAGCTTAGAAATTGCATAGTTAGATCAATTTTAGCATAAAATCATGTTAATTTAGTTGCATCATGTTTAATTTAGCATAAATTAGGTTTTTATCCATTTATCACAATGGTTTCATCACTTCTCTTCCATAGAATCGATTGAAACATAAATATCATGCAATTAGGGGATTTAAAGAATTAAATTGATATTCATTAAATTAAATGATTTAATGAATGGGGGGGGAGATGAATTGATATTTAATTAAATAAATTAGGGTTATTTAATTAAATTGGAAGACATAGGGAATTAAATTAAATATTTTGATTTATTTAATTTAATAGGATGAAATGTTAGCGTGAAAGGGGTGAATTAACCCGATTTGATGAATTAGGTTAATGGAAAAAAATGAGGTAATTAATTAAATAGCTAGGATAATTTAATTAATTAAGCAAAAAGAGAATAGGTTTTAAAGAGGAAATGATGTTAGTATATCCATTTCGAGTGCATGATATCATTCAAGACATTTTTTAGTGTCTACATATTCTAATATCTAAACATAGTCTCTTAAACCAAATGACTTCTTTACAAGCATGAGTATATGTCATATACTCTTCTTCAGTAGTGGACAAAGCAACCATAGCCTATCACTTACTCATCCAACTGATTGCATCACCGAATAATATAAACACATAAGCACTGGTGGATCATTCGCTATCAATATCACCTACCCAATATGAATTCACATAACCATGAATATCAAGGGAAATATCATCTTCAATAAAATTTCTAAGATAACAAAAGGAATAATATGAAGTACCATACAAATATCTAAAGACGCTTTTAACTGCATCCCAATGAACTCTACCAGGACTAGACATATATCCTGAAAGAACTCCCATTGCTTAGGAAATTTTTGGTCTAGTACAAACCATAACATACATAAAACTTCCAACTGTACTTTGGTAAGGAACCCTACTCATGTCTTCCATCTCTGATGGAGATGTTGGAAAATCTGAAATAGATAACTTTGTTCCAATTGAAATAGGAACACATAATGGTCTACAATCTTGCATGTTAAATCTCTGTAAAATTAAATTGACATACTTACTTTGGCCAAGCCATAGATTTTTGTTCACTCTATTTTAATTTCCATCCCAAGAATGTGTCTAGCTGCACCAAGATCTTTCATTTCAAATTTAGAAGAAAGTTGAGGTTTTAGTTATGACATCATACCTTTCCCATTGCCAATAAATAACATATCATCAACATATAATGCAATAAACAAGAAATGATCACCATTAATTTTATAATAAACAGAATGTTTTGATTTAGAATGCTCAAATCCCAAACTCAACACATATGTGTCAAATTTTTGGTACCACATCCTAGGACTCTGTTTTAATCCATATAAATATTTCTTCAATTTTCAAACCAATTTACTTTTACCTTTCACCACATAGTGCTCTAGCCGTGTCATATAAATATCCTCCTCGAAGTCATCATGAAGGAAAGCAGTTTTCACATCCATTTTCTCAACCTCTAAATCATAAGCATCAAGAATAGATAGCAAAAATCTAATGGATGGCATTTTTACAATAGGAGAGAGTATCTCACCATAATCAAGACCCTCAACTTGAGAGTAGCCTTTTACAACCAACCTTGCTTTGTACTTCTCAATACCTCCATCTGAACCAATATATTTTTTGAAAACCCATTTGCAACCAACAAGTTTTTTCGTCCTTGGGGAAATGGTACAAGATCCCTTGTATCATTCTTTTTAAAAGATGTCATTTCTTCATCCATAACAATCTTCTAGGATTTTGCATCATTCATACCTAATGCATCTTCTATAGATTTAGATTCATCCATGTTAGTATTCAAAGAAAAACTACATCTCCAATCATTAGGTGTATACCTTTCAGGTGGTTGCCTATTCCTTGTAGACCTATGAACAAGTTGAGTTGGAGGTTCTTCCTCCTCTTCTAAAGATCCAAAGCTAGATGATCTCTCCTCAACTTCTTGTCTATCCTTGGGCATCAATTCAACATTTTCAGGTGTAGAAGGAAATTGAATCACATCTTCCTATTTACTTTGTTCTAGCTGCAATGTAACAAAAGAAGGCAAGTAGTTTCTCTAAAAATAACACTTCTACTATATATTACCTTTTGTGCAAAAAGTTCCCAAAGATTGTATCCTTTCACACCATAACTATCTCTGATGAAGATACATTTCACAACCTTGTTACCCAACTTTTTTCACTTCTCCTTTGGCACATGTGCGTATGCCTCACAACAAAAAATATAAGATGTCTTAATGAAGGATTGCAACCTAAACATGCCTCTATAGGCATCTTATCAATACGGGCTGATGTAGGAGACCTGATAATCAAGTAATAGGCAGTGACACTAGCTTCATCCCAAAACCTTTGTTCTAGGCCAACACCACTCAACACACTCCTAGCCTTCTCCATCAGTGTCATGTTCATTCTTTCTTCAACTCCATTCTGTTGTGGAGAATACAAATTTGTCTTCTATCTATGAATACCACAATCTTTACAGAATCTATCAAAATCATTAGAGAAAAATTCACTAACATTATCAGTCCTCAAACATTTTATTTTCTTTCTAGTCTACAACTCAACCATTGCTTTAAATTATTTAAATTGACTGAAAAATTTAGATTTACTCTTTAGAAAATATACCCATGTCCTACTATAATCATTAATAAATTAACCATAATATGTGGATTTACCAATTGAAGGAACATCTACAAGACCAAACACATCAGAAAGAATAAAATCCAATACACCACAAGATTTATGAGAACTCAAGTAAAATTGAACACGATTTTGTTTTCCATAAATGAAATTCTCACAGAAATTGAATTCAAGATTACAATTAGACAAAACTTCAACAAGGTTTTTATTTTTCAAAGTCCTTAGACCCTTTTCTTCAATGTGGCCAAGTCTCTAGTGCCATAACATAGTTTTTTCTATAGGTAACTTTGTTTCAAAAGAAAGAGCACCCTCAGGTACCCAAAATCCATGACCATTTGTTGAAGGTGAAACCATCACTTCTTTTAGAGACTTTCTTTTCATAGAAGTACTATTGCACTCAACAGTGCATGCATCCAACTTATACAATGTGTCATGTCTAACACCTCTAGCAATAACCATAACACCTCTAACCATCTTACATCCTGCATCAGGAAATACTACCTACACACCCGCATCTATTAGTTTTCTTACAGATAACATATTTCGTGCTAAACCAGGGATATGCAACACACCATTAATACTTTTTATTCTACCATTAGGAAAACTAATTTTAACTTTACCATGGCCAATAATGTGTAAATGAGAATCATCACCCAAGTACACCTTACCTCCATCAATTTACTCATATTCAAAAAACTAATCTCTATTAAAGGTCATATGGAAAGATGGACTTGAGTTAATTAACCATGCATCATTACCTACACAAGTTTCCAAAGATGCAATGAATGTGTTCACCATCTTCCTTCTCAGACTCAGAATCATAATCAAATTTATTCTTTTTCTTCTTTTCTTCTTTGCATTACTTGGGAACATTTCTAGGCTTACTATAGTTCCAACAAATAACTTTGGACTTTCCAGGAGATTTAGATCTCCCCCTTGGACTTTGATTTTTCATGCTTCTCATTCTTCTTACCTTCTTCCTTAGGTCTTCCATGAATATTTAGGGCCTCCTTGGTAGTGATGGATAGCTTCATCCTCATCTCTTCAGAAAGAAAATAACCCACCACATCTTCAGTCTTCAAAATAATAGAAGTACTCCCAATAGCCATAACAAGAAAATACCCTGAATCAGGTAAATAGCAAAGCAAGATCTGAAATTTTTCCTCTTATCTATTTTGACACCAATGGATGCCAATTGAGCCACCAACATATTGAATGCTTCTAGGTGGTTTGCAATTCACTCACCCTCTTCCATTCTCAAGGAGTACAATTTCTTCCTCAAGAAAATCTTGTTCACAAAATATTTGGCTTGATACATCTCACCAAGCTTCTTCCATAGTTTCTGTGTAGAGGTCCCCTCATGGAAATTAATTAAACCAGAGTCTTCTAAGTACAATCTGATTAGACCCTAGGATTTACGGTCCATAACATCATATTGAGAAACCTGAGTAGGATCTGCAGGCCTTGAAACATTCTCATCAACATCATCCCATAGATCTTGATCTATCAATAGATCCTCCATCTTCACCTTCCACATTTCAAAATTATTTCTAGAAAATTTCTCCACCTCTATTCTCCCTAATGAACTTGCCATCTAAAAATTCTTGCAACAAGATCACAAAGTATCTTCTGCACAAGCTCCCACTCAAACTTGGATTAGTTCAAAAAAGCTAACAACCCACAGCTAGAACCAAAGGTGATTAGGCTCTAATACCAGTTGTAAGGAAGCTAAGGTAGCATAACAACTTCCTACACTTATCTTGAGAGGATAATAATGAATTTTTTTTATAGATATTTAACAGTTACATAAAATTAAAAAAAAATAAACATAAATATCATGCATACCATGACAATGATTTATGTGGGGAAAACCCTTTTAGGAGAAAAACCCCACACTCAAAAAGATGGCTAATATATTATTTAATAAATCACAAAGATTACAATATACTTGTAGAGCAAGCTTCTCACAAGAGTATCAGCACTTAGAGATCAAGAGACAACACGACTGCTATCAAAATATTAAAATACATCACTATCTCTCTCTATCACAGTCGTAATACAATGCCCTCATAAAATAGGATTACATTCTAGGGCAAGACATACCAACAAAATATCCACCATTAGATCTAAAACCTAATAATTAATGGTCTAGATTTACATTGTATCATTTATCTAATGTATGTCGGCCATTTTAGTAGTTTCCTAAAAAAGTTAACAAAAAATTACTTACATGCATCCCACTCTCCCCCTTGTTGCCATTGTATATTACACCTATCGGTGTAACTAGGAAATATATATATATATATATATATATATATGTATGTATGTATATCCTATCAACAATAGCCTTTATATAATTGGAAGGTTGAGACACATTTTCCCAACATGTTTCATTCACCTTGAGGGAAATGAATTTTGAGTGGGGTCCTTTATTGTATGCCTATATGCCATTCTTGTAAGCCTATGTAGGTATTTTGTATATATTTTATATTATATCAACATATATTGATGTATTCCTACATGGATATTTGGTTAATACAAACCATGTTTATTGATGGTGTCCATATTTTCATTATAGATCCACACTTCAATAGATATGAGTTACGTGTATTCAAGTGTATACTTTACAATTTATGTGTATACTTTGTGACTTATGTGTATTCCGATATATACTTTATGACTTACTTTTTTTCATGCATATACCTTGTATTCATGTGTATACTTTGTATTCATTTGTATACTTTGTATTCATGTGTATACTTTATATTCATGTGTATACTTCATGGATTACGTGTATTTGAGTACTTGTGTTTCACTTATTCACATGAATTCTTCACTTATTCTAATGTATGCTTCATGCTTCCAATGTATAATTCACTTATTCATGTGTATACTTCACATTTTATGTGTATGCTTTATACTTCCAATGTATACTTCACTTATTATGTGTATAGTTCACTTATTACATCTTTCATTTTCTCATGGTCTTGAATTTTAGCATTTGGTTAGCCCTAGCATTGTTCATTGCTATCCTTCATGGTTTGTCTTGAATATTCATTAATTGATGCTAAACAACTTCAATATTTTAAAAAATGATTCACCAAGGATTTATCATTTACTTATGTGCTAATTCAATGTTTTATGATATTGAATCAATATATAAAAGGCTACAAAATTATATTTCCCACCACTATGGCTTCTATCTAGATCTTATATTCATTATGTAATTGTGTATGTGCTTAAATGCATGCCTAAAATGCTTATAGGATAGATTTTATGCTCCTTTTATGTTAGTATTGACATGTGGCCCTTGAAATCATAAGATAATGGTGTAGTAAATTAGCACATTGATTCTTTAGATGGTATATTAGTAAAGTATAATGATACTTACTATTGTAAGTAAAAAATATGCTTGTAATCAATTAAACATATCATTCATATTCTTTCTTATGTGTTTGAATTATTGAATTATTTGGATGAAAGTAAGAAATTAAATAACTCAAACACACATTGAAAGAGAGATTTATAAAAAAAATTTGAAGTTGTGCTTCCTCATTTCCACTATCATCTTGCAACATTTACAAGTCAAATTGGAATTTCAAATGCATTGGGGCCTTGTCAAGAACATCTTCCTGGCCCTCTATTAACTTTCCTTCTTGTGGATTACATGCTTATTCATTATACTTGTCTCCTGCACTCATCTGTAGAGTCATCTTATATTCCTAATTTGAAACTGCAACTCACCAACCTCCATATTTGACTTCCAAGGGTTGTACTCATGCTTACACAAGAGCTTCTAACTCATAGAAGATTATAAATGACCCCCACACAAATATATGGAAGAGAAATTAATTCAACTGCATGTTGGTCAATTGGTTCTATCATTTATCTCATTTAGAGTAACATCCATTGTAGCCAAACTCATCTAGGTAAGATTGTCTTTTGTTGTGTGAGTTCATCTAAAGCCAAAACTTATTGAGTTAGTTAAGTACCCAATGGAAACTATCAGCCATGACTTCCTATGAGTGGTATGGAGTGAAGAATGTACATATCAACCCTTATGTTCTTATACAAATCAATGAAACCCATCACTCATGACTGTTCATACAAGTGGTGTGAAGCGTAGGATGTATGGATTAACCCTGAGCCTCATACACCAATTCCCCTATTCCTCAATGTGTTTATTTTTGTAGATTTTCCATTTTCCTCAAATATTTTTACACCCACATGTTTTATCTCTTTCATGAAATCATATGCTTTTGGTGTGGAAAACTTAGACTTGTTAACTATCACATGAATCTTTCTCTTCCTTTGTTTTGCATGCCATCTTAAGGGATTGGGCTAGTTGAACATAGGTTAGACTGATTTAACATGTTTGAGTGTGAAAGAGGACCATGCCTAGCCTAAACATACCCATATCAACATGTTTGAACAGTCTGTTTGGTCACATGAGTTGCAGAATGGAAGTTACACCTCTTTGTAACTCTACACTACTTGTATTTGACACTTTTTCCATACTAAAAATTGTCACCATTGGAAAACATTTCTGATATATCAAAAATAAAGAGAGGTTATTGTAGAGGGGCCCAATGCAATCTCGTAGCCTTAGACAAAAAGTTTCTAAGTGTCATGGTTTTCGAGTTACAACCCATGAAAGATTGCAAACTTTTTTCACTTTGGACTCTTAAGGGATTGAACTAGTTGAATGTAGCTCAGAAAGATTCAACATGTATGGGTGTGAAAGAGGACCATACCTAGCCTAAATGTTCCCATTCAAACATGTTCAAATAGTCTATTTGGTCACATGAGTTGTAGAATGAAAGTTACACCATTTTGCAACTTTACACTACTTTCATTTGACACTTTTTCCATCAAATGAAAAGTCTTCACCACTGAAAAATGCCTCCAAGATATCAAAAATTGAGAGAGGTTATTGTAGAGGGGCCCAACATGATCTTGTAGCCTCAGATGAAAATTTTCTAAGTTTCATAGTTTTTGAGTAACAACCCATCAAATATTGTAGCCATTTTGCACTTTCAACATAGTCCATTTGGTCACACGAATTGTAAAATGAAAGTTACACCCTTTTGCAACTTTACACTGCTTGCATTTGACACTTTTTCTATCAGCTGAAAAGTCGTTACCACTGGAAAATTTCTCTGAGATGTAAAAAACTGAGAATTTTTGTAGAGGGGGCCAACGTGATCCTGTAGCCTTAGACGAAAAGTTTCAAGTGTCACGGTTTTCGAGTAACAACCCATCAAAGATTGTAGCCATTTTGCACTTTAGATTCTTAAGGGATTGAGTCAGATGAATGTAGCTTGAATTGATTCAGCATGTTTGATGTAAAAAGAGGACCATGCCTAACATCAACTTACCCATCCAGACATGTTGGAACAATCTGTTTGGTCACATGAATTGTAGAATAAAAGTTACACCCTTTTGCAACTTTACACTACTTGCATTTGACACTTTTTCCATCAACTAAAAAGTCGTCACTACTAGAAAAAGCCTTTGAGATATCAAAAACTGAGAGAGGTTATTATGTAGGGGCCCAACATGATCCTGTAACCTCAGACAAAATTTTTTCTAAGTGTCACAGTTTCTGAGTAACAACCCATGAAAGATTACAACCATTTTGTACTTTGGACTCTTAAGGTATTGAGCCAATTGAACATAGCTCAAACTAATTCGGCCTATTTGGATGTGAAAGAGGACTATTCCTATCCTAAACTTACCCATTCAGACATGTTGGAACAGTCTATTTGGTCACACGAGTTGTAGAATGAAAGTTACACCCCTTCGCAACATTACACTACTTGCATCTAATAGTTTTTCCATCAACTGAAAAGTCATCACCACTGGAAAACACCTCCAAGATATCAAAAACTGAGAGAGGTTATTGTAGAAAGGCCCAATGAAATATTGTAGCCTTAGACAAAAAAAAATTATTTGTCATGATTTCTGAGTACGAACTTGTCAAAGATTGCAACCACTTTGCACTTTGGACTCTTAAGGGATTGAGTTGGTTGAACGTAGCTAAGACTGATTCAACATATTTGGGTGCAAAAGAGGACCATTCCTAGCTTAAAAATACCCATCTGGATGTGTTGGAACAATTTTTTTGGTCACACAAGTTGTAGAATGGAATTTAGACCCCTTTGCAACTGTACATTGCTTACATTTGACACTTTTTTCATCAACTAAAAAGTTATCACCACTGCAAAATGCCTCTAAGATATCAAAAACTGAGAGAGGTTATTATATAGGGGCCCACTATGATCATGTATCCTCTAAAAAAAAGTTTCTAAGTGTCATGATTTCTGAGTTACAACCTATTAAATATTGTAGCCATTTTGCACTTTGGAATCTTAAGGGATTGAGTGGGTATAATGTAGCTCAGACTGATTTGGCATGTTTGGGTGCGAAAAAGGAACATTGCTAGCATAAAAATACCCATCTAGATGTGTTGGAATAGTTATTTTGGTTGCACGAGTTGCAGAATGAAAGTTGCACCACTTTGCAACTTTACACTACTTGCATTTTACAACTTTTTCCTCAACTAAAAAGTCATCACCAAGGGAAAAAACCCCTGAGATAGAAAAATTTGAGAAATTTTTTTATAGATGGGCCCAATGTTATCCCATAGCCTCAAATGAAAAATTTGTAAGCATCACGATTTTCAAGTAATATCTCATCAAAGATTGCAACCATTTTACACTTTGGACTCTTAAGGGATTGAGTCGGTATAGCATAGCTTAGAGTGATTCAACATGTTTGGGTGCAAAAGAAGACCATTCCTAGCATAAAAGTAGCCATCCAGACATGTTGGAATAGTTGTTTTTGTTGCATGAGTTGTAGAATGAAAGTTGCATCACTTTGCAACTTTACATTGCTTGCATTTGATAACTTTTTCCTCAACAAAAAAGTCATCACCATGGAAAAATTCCTTCGAGATAGAAAATCCTGAGAGAGGTTATTGTGAAGGGTCCCAAATTCATCCCATAGCTTTAGACAAAAATTTTCTAGGCATCATGGTTTTTGAGTACTAGCCCATCAAATATTGCAGCCCTTTTGCACTTTAGACTTTTAAGGGACTGAGCTAATTGAACTTAGATCAAATCGATTCAGCATGAAGGGCTACAAACTCATAACCTACAAGATGCCTAAGGATGCTTGATATCACATGTGAACCTACATAAACCTTAAAAAAATGCCTTTGAAATTGAATAATAGAGAGCAACATCTTCTTTGAAGTCAACAACAACCACTGACATGCCTTTGAACTCAAATATCCTTGGATTCTAGTTCTGATATAAGCATTGTATGTATTGCCTCCAACTTATAAAAAATGATACCTCTTGAATTTGTACAGCGGTAAGACTTATACAACCATTAATATTTGTATTTTCTTGGTTATTTAGGAAATGAAATTATCTTTACAGATCACATACCACTTTGCAAAAGTATAACAATGAGAAAACAACTAAAACAAATGCTTAACAATGCTTCACTAGCTTGTCAATGAAGTAGAATTGACAATATAGTGTGTTGTTTGAAAAAATTCCTCATAGAAACGGGGTCTCATAGTGATGTACAAAAATTCCTCATAGAAATGGGGTCTCATGGTGATGTACATCACCGTGAGACCCTGTTTCTATGAGGAATTTTTTCAAACAACCCACTAGCTTGTCTATGCTACTATAGATGTGAAGGGGCCCTATAGAGACTATGGCTTATGGCAAGAGAATGACCGATTGGAGGGATGATGGTAGGAGAATGACCAATTACTTCTATGCTCCTTGATGGTAGGAGAATGACCAATGACCTCTATGCTCCTTGGTTGCATTGACATGCTAGTGACCTCACTAGCTTGTCAAAGCTCACATGAATTTTTGATGGAATGCTTTAAAGAAATGTGGTCTCATAGAATTCCATGATTTCAAGATAGGCACAAATGGAAGCATGGAAAAGTCATGTGAATTGTTTGAAAAAATGTTTTGGTAGAAATGTATGTAAAATGTGGTATAATTAACAAGCTAGTGAGCGCAATAGCTTGTCTATGCTACCATATTGACAAGCTTGTGAGCTCACTAGCTTGTCAAATCACCATGAGACCCCATTTCTATGAGGCATTTTTTCAAACAACCCATGAGCTTGTCTATGCTACTACATTGACAAGCTAGTGAGCTCACTAGCTTGTTAAAGCTTACATGATTTTTTTGATGGAATTCCTTCAAGAAGTGTGGTCTCATGGAACTCCATGATTGCAAGATAGGGACTAAAACATAGATTTTAGGAACCTAATGGACTCTCTAACTCTTATAGGGTTTTTCACCCAAAAGGAGAGAGATTAGGCCCTAAAATGCTCATGTGACATTAAAATCAGTATGTGTGTGATATGATATGATGTGAATGAACTTAACTAAATGCAATAGATTAATCTAAATGACTGAAAATGAATGCAAGACAAAGATTTATGCCTTGTTTGAAAACATAGCATGATATGCAGAAATGAACTAGAAACAAATGAAAGACTTAACATAATGAATGAAACTAAAAGTGTGCACCTGAGACATGGATGAGGACTGGAAATGACTTCTAGAATATTGGTGATGCTGAAATTTATGCCTAGTGGGACTCATTCACCATTCTAGGTGAATTAGTCCCAATTTTGCCAAACTATACCATACCCTATTTCTGCCAAAATGGTACTAAAAAATGTAAAAATCCAAAAAATGACCTTGGGGTGGGACTCACTCACCACCCTTGGAAAATGAGTTCACTTTTGAATTTATGATTTTTCAAAAGTGGATTTTGAGGCTTCCGATCTACACTGTGATGCCCTATAGGTGTCTGCTTCCGAAACTCTGATTTACGGGTTTGAAAATGGATTTTTGTTGATATTTTGATTTGATGAATGAGGAGAAGAATTTAACAACCTTGCAAATTAATCTTCAATGATTCCTAAGCTTCCAAGAGTCCTAAATCTACAAACAAACAATAACATAGGGATATGTTGAATTTTAGGGCATGGGGGTTTGCCTTGGTCAAACCCCGATTAGGTAATTAAACCAAAATGATGATGTATTGAAACATGCAAAAATGGAGATGATTAACTTGTCATGATGATTGATCTTGAATGTCTACAACAATATATGTAAAATCATCCCTTGAATGCTTTAGAATGCTAACTTGAAGACTTCTATTGAAGAAAACCTCAACTTGCTTGACTTGTAATAGAAGATGAATGATGAATTGATGATGAGAGGTATAGTAATGAGATAAGATTGATAGATGGAGATAGAAACACTTATTTATAGTCAATTTTTCCTTAGTACCAAATTATACTACATCACAGGGTGGCATGTAGTGAAAATAAACTTTAAATTTCACTTTTTCTTGCTCAAGGGTCAAAATGGGGGCTAGATAGGACTCATTCACTACACATGGTGAATGGGTCCCACCTAGATAGGACTCATTCACCAAGCATGGCGAATGGGTCCCACATGGTCCATTCCGACACCTATGAAGCTAAGGGAATAGAAAATAAGGTTTAGAATGCTATCTTGTCAAGTATTTGATCAATTAAAGCCTTGGGATGCACAATATGGGTAAAATAGGACATGTTAGTGATGATGTAAATGTTGAATAGGGCTTGGGACACATAGATCAATGTGAAAGTGTGATTAAATGCACTTTACAACACTAAAATAAGGTCCACATAGCCTAGAAATGCACAAGAACTAATGTAGATGTGTAAATCACATTACAACACTAGTTTGTCATTAAGTTCACATTAAGAATCTTCTAAATTGATGTAATAATGTTATTGTGAGTTTGAATTAGGAAGAAATATGTTAATTAAGTCTAGAAAAGCATGAAATTACTTTACAAGACTTTACAACACCTTTGCAAGACGTCATTAAAAGAATGTTGTTTGATTTGCAAGGGTCCAAGACCTAGTGTGGACACATAAAATGCCTCATAACACTAGATTAGGCCTCATTAAGTCAATTTAATCATGAGATAATACATGTCAAGCAAAGGGTCCTTTTTTTGATGTTATAGGGACAAAATGGAAGCATGGACAAGGCATGCAAATTTTTTGACAAAAATGTTTTGGTAGATATGTATGCAAAATGTAATACCATAGACAAGCTAGTGAGCTCACTAGCTTGTCAATGTGATAGCATGGACAAGGTGGTGGGTTGTTTGAAAAATTGCCTCATAGAAATGGCGTCTCACAGTGATGTCTGTGAGACCCCATTTATATGAGGCATTTTTTCAAACAACCCACTACCTTATCTATGCTACTGCATTAACAAGCTAGTGAGCTCACTAGCTTGTCAAAGCTCACATGAATTTTTTGATGGAATTACTTAAAGGATTGTGGTCTCATGGAATACCATGATTGAAAGATAGGAAGAAAATGGAAGCATGGACAAGGCATGCAAATTTTTTGACAAAATGTTTTTGTAGACATGTATGCAAAATGTGGTAGCATTCACAAGCTAGTGAGCTCACTAGCTTGTCAATGTGGTAGAATTGACAAGGTAGTGGGATGTTTGAAAAAATGCCTCATTGAAATGGGGCCTCACAGTGATGTACATCACCATGAGACCCAATTTCTATGAGGAATTTTTTCAAATATCCCACTAGCTTGTTTATGCTACTACAATGACAAGCTAGTGAGATCACTAGCTTGTCAAAGCTCACATAAATTTTTTGATGGAATGCCTTAAGGAAATGTGGTCTCATGGAATTCCATGATAAGGAAAAAATGGATTTTTTAAAAGACATTACAAACTTTCATGAAGATACAATTGGCTCAAGAGTATAAATCCACATTCCAAAAATTTTGTCTTGACATCCTACCTTTGGAACAAGGTATCCAAGCATCAATCAAATCATTGAAAGAAAGGGGGATTCTTGGAGAAATTTGGTAGCATAGAAAAGGAAATCAGCTGTATGAAAAAATGCCTCAAAGAAATGTGGTCTCATGGTGATGTGCATCACCAAGAGACCACATTACTTTGAGGCATTTTTTCAAACAGTTGATTTCCTTGTCTATGCTATTTGATATGATGCTTTGGTAGACATGCATGGAAAATTTGGTAGCATAGACAAGGAAATCAGTTGTTTTGGTAGAACTATTTGAAAAAATGCCTCAATAAAATATGTCCTCGTGGACTACAATGATTGTAGGATATGCAAAAAATGGATTTGTTGAAAAGGCCTTAGAAAATTTCAATCAAATGCAATTTCTAGGTGTAAAACCAACTTCCACTACATTTTCCAACATCCTCCATGCCTATACCAAAATGGAATCTCTCGAAAGGGGTATGAAAATCCATAGAAAAGGATTGAGAAATGATGTATTATATTACATACTTATAATTACTCTCAAATAAATGTGTATACAAAATGTGGAATCATAAGTAAGGTAGGTCAATTGGTTTCACAAAATTCCTGAAAGAGATATGGTTTAAAATGTAATTGGAAAGTGTAAAGAATTGTATAGTTTAAAATGTGCCAAGAGGGGCCAAGGTTATATTGACAAGAAAAAATTTATGAAGATGGAATATGCATAATATAACAAATTCAAAGCATTGTATTAAGCATGTATGATAAGGGATGATAAAAAAACATAATAGAATTAAGGAAAATATAAAACAAATGCATAAAGACTTCACATACCTAATAAACAAACATTTGAATGGAGGAGTTCTACCCAATTATGTAGTCTTTATTTCTTCTTGCATCAAACTCCTCAACAATTTGAAATTTTCATAAGATTTTTTCCTTTTCAACATTCAATTGTATATCACTCTTGAATAGAATTACTAACAACAATACAAATAACCAATGTAAAATGCTAAACTCTTACAATTCAATCACATTTAACTTTGAAACACTACAAAAATTGGGACTTGAATTGATATATACCAAATTTGATGTGAAAACTCTATTATTTCCTCCTTCCTAAGTTGGAAAACCATAAAAAGGTGGTGGAAAGTTGATGCAAAGGTGGTAGAATGTGAAAATTTTTCATGTGCACTTCCCAACAACATAAAAAAGCTTCTTTTTGTCAGAACACGTGCATAACCAAGAGAATATCAGAGTATGTGGTCCTCGATCATGAGTGTGCCAAATTTTTTACCATTTTTAGAGCAAGCCAAAATTTTCTCATATTATAACATGAGTGTGTTTTGGCTTGCTCTACAAAAAATCTATATCTCAACTTCAAAATTCACTTGAATTATAAAAAAATTGATTTTCTAAAGGTTTCTTCTATCTCTCTCTCTCTCCCCTTAGCCATTCATCCATCCTTAGCCATCTAGGTCTCTCACTTAACCCTCAACCATTGACACTATGCCTTAAACCCTAATCCATCAACCCTATACCCTTAATACCTTGAATCTTAAACCCTAAACTCTAAACCCTAATCTCTCTCTCTCTCTCTCCCCCACTCCCTCTCTCTCTCTCCCACTCCCTCTCTCTCCTACACTCTCTCTCTCAACCATCCCACCCACCATACCTAGATAATTCCCTCTCACTCCAACCCCCTCTCTCCCACTTCCTCTCTCTCTATCCCTCTCTCTCAAGTCTCTCCCTCCCACCCCTCTCTCTCTCTCAGGTCTCTCTCTCAACCCTAATCCCTCAACCCTAAAACCTTAAACCCTAAACCCTCAACCTTATACCCTCTACCCTATGTATTGGAACCTCAACCCTAATCCCTCAACCCTATACCCTCAACCCTCTACCCTTGAACCCTAAACCCTAAACCCTCAACCCAATACCCTCAATTCTATGCCCTAAATTCTTAACCCTCTACCCTATACATTAGATCCTCAACTCTCATCTATCTTTCTCCTTCCCTGTCTTCTCTCCTCTCTATATCACTTCTCCTCCATCTCTCACTCCCTCCATCCCTCCCTAATCCCTCAAACCTATACCCTCAACCCTTAAACCCTTAAACCCTCAACCCTCAACCCTAAAACCTTATACCCTCTACCCTCTTGACCCTTAAACCCTAAACCATTAAACTCTCAACCCTCAACCCTTAAACCCTATACTCTATACCCTCTTGAAACAATACCTTAAACCATCAACCCTCAACCTATAATCTCTAAAACCTTAATTCCTCAACCCTAATCCCTCAACCCTTAACCTTTAAACTCTAAACCCTAAACCCTTAATGCCTCAACCCTCAACCCTTCAACCATAAACCCTCAACCCCTATACCCTCTACTCTATACATTGGACCCTTAACCCTCTACCCTTAAACCCTAAACCCTAAACCCTAAACCCTCAACCCTATAACCTCAACTCTCAACCTTTTAACCTATACATTGGATCCACAATTCTCATCTATCTTTTTCCTTCCCTCCTCTTCTCTCCTTCTCTCTATCTAACTTCTCCCTCCATCTCTCCGTCTATCCCTCCCTCTCTACTATAATCCTTCAACCCTATATACTCATCCCTTAAACCCTCTACCCTCTACTCTCTTGACACTTAAACCCTAGACCCTTAAACCCTCAACCCTCAACCCTTAAACCATCTACCCTCTACCCTGTTGACCCAATACCTTAAACCCTCAACCCTCAATCTATAATCCCTAAACCCTTAATCCCTTAACCCTAATCCATTAACCCTAAACCCTTAAACCCTAAACCATCAACCCTTAATCCCTCAACCCTAATCCCTCAACCCTCAACCCCTATACCCTCCACCCTATACATTGGACCCTCAACCCTAATCCCTTAACCCTATACCATCAACTCTCTACCCTCAACCCTATACGCTCAACCCTATACCCTCAATTCTAAACCCTCTACCCTATACATTGGATCTTCAACCCTCATCTATCTCTATCCTTCCCTCCTCTTCTCTCCTCTCTATGTCACTTCTCACTCCATCTCTCTCTCCCTCCCTCCATCCCTTCCTCTCTACCCCGATTCCTAAACCCTAAACCCTCAACCCTTAATCCCTCAACCCTAAACCATCAACCCTCACCCCTTAAACCCTCAACCCCTATACCCTCTACCATATACATTGGACCCTCAACCCTAACCCATCAACCCTATACCCTTAACCCTCTACCCTCAACCCAATACCCTAACCCTCAACCCTATAATCTCAACCCTATTACCTCAATTCTCAACCCTCTACCCTATACATTGAATCCTCAACCCTCATTTATCTTTCTCCTTCCCTCCTCTTCTCTCCTTCTCTCTATATCACTTCTCCTTCCATCTCTCCCTCCATCCATCCCTCTCTATCCCAATCCCTCAACCCTTAAACCATTGAACCCTCAACTTTCAACCCTTAAACCCTAAACCTTTAAAACCTCTACCATCTACCCTCAACCCTAATCCCTCAACCCTATACCATGAACCCTCAAAATATCCACCCTAAACCCTCAATAATCAACCCTTAATCCATCAACCTTTAAACCCTAAACCCTCAATCCTTAAACCCTTAAACCCTCAACCCTAAAACCTCAACCCCAACCCTCTAAACCCTAATACCCTCTACCCTCAACCCTAATCCCTCAAACCTATACCCTCAACCCATAAAAATTTAAACTCTCTACCCAAAACCTCAACCCTCAACCCTCAACCCTCAACCCTTAATCCCTCAACCCTAATTGATCAACCCTTAAACCATCTACCCTATACATTAAACCCTCAACCCTCAATTCTCAACCCTTTATCCTATACATTGGATCCTCAACCATAATCTCTCAACCCTATACCCTAAAACCTATATACTAAATCATATACCATCAAAACTCAACCCTAAACCCTTAAACCCTCAACCTCATCCCTCAACTCTTAAACCCTTAAACCCTTAACCCTTAAAAGATTAAACACTCAACCCTTTGTTGGAAAATGTGCCTCAAACTTATTGGCATGTAAACTCTTGAAAGGGAAAAGTCAGTGAGAATCTCTGGCAGTCTTACTAACTAGCAACTGTGTTCTAAACATTTGAAGTGCTTAGATTGCTGAGACTTTGTTTCTGTCTTGCCGACTGGAGTCATCCGCAAGACATTTCGATCACTGTGAAAGTTCTAACTCTTTCTGCCTGGGCAGACCTCTTGCGGTTAGGTTGGTTCCTATTGGACATTGGGGAGAGGCATGAACCATCAGAGTGACTCATTTTAATAGAGTATGTCTCGCTGAGGTTTTACACTTAGGTGACAGATGACTTTGAGGAGACTCTTGGTTGAGAGGTTTGCATTCAATAAGAACTCTTGTCAATGGATGTGGTCTTGCTGATAGGCTAGTGCATTCAATATGAGCTCTTTGAACTAGCATTTGTCTCTCTAACTGTTCTGTGCTCGGTATGATATCTCGCCGATAGCGATGGTCCTATCATTAGAGCTACATGAGTTGAACATTGGTGTGAAGTCTTAGTGATACTGTTGGTCTCGCTAACAGACATGTATTTTCGGTAAGAACTCTTGTTGATGGTTTTCCTCTCGCCAAAAGATATGAACATCAGTATAACATAAGGTTTTGTAAGACTCTTGGCGATAGTGGAACTCTTGTCGATTAATCTGCACAAGATGGATTTGTGTTTGGTATGACCTCTTTCCGATAGCGATGGTCTGGGCGATGGTTCTATAGTGGATATTGATATGATGTCTTAGCAATAGAGTGAGTCTGGGTGACAGGTTTGAACTTGATATGACTCTTGCCGATGGTGGTGACTTTGGCTGATAATGACAGTCAGACATTGTGGCATCGGGGAGACACGGCCTAGTGTCTCACCGACATGCAATACTGTTTGAATGCCTTGATTGAATGTCTATCCTACGTGGTTTGTTTTCGACCAATTAGAGAAGTGGAATGTGAACCACTAGCAGTTGGACTGTTGTGACCGTTCTTGTGAGAGAGATGAACAAACTGTGAGGAAAAATGATTATGCTAGGGCAATGGCAGATGACGATGTACAAAAGAGTGTGAGATAATGAAGTGTTGCTTGATTGAACATGATTTGATCAGTGTGTATGAATTCAATTCTAAGAGAATTTTTGTACAAGGTTGATCAGGAAATTATGCTACTTTAAATTGATATTAGAAAGTTAAGTCTGAACTCTGTATGTAATTTTCTTTACTGTAATACAAAGAGACTTTTCTTTGTGTGGTGGTTTTTTCTCCCGTAAGGGTTTTCCCACGTAAATCTGGTGTCCAAATTGTGTATGTTCATTTCTTTGTTTCTGTTATTTCTTTCATGAGTATCTTAATTGAACTATAATTGCAAAATTTAAAGTCACCTCTACATTCTTCCCTAAGGTTTTGACATTAGGAGAGTTTGTTCCGCCCCTAAGCTTTCCTTACAAGTGGTATCAGAGCCTGTCTAGTTGTGTTATCCTTGTGGTTACGTTGGGTTTTTTGTGTCAATTCTATTTAGTGGGAGTCTTGTAGAAGTTTGGTAATTCAAATTACAGATTAAGATGGTAAGCACGTCAAGAAAGATTGAAATTTAGAAATTCAATGCCAGTAATTTTGAGTTGTGAAAACTTAAAATGGAAGATCTATTGGTTGATCATGGTATTTGGCTTGCTGTGTTTGGAATGAAGCCTACAGGCATGAAGCAAGAGGATTGGGACCTTGCAGATCAAAAATCAAAGGGGCTAATAAGGCTCTATTTAGTAGACTCTATTCTTCTAAATGTTCATGAAGAAAAGACTGCATCTTCTTTGTGGAAGAGACTGGGAGCTATTTATCAGGGCAAGTCCTTGGTGAATAAGTTTTTCTTGAGGAAGAAGTTGTACTCTTTGAAAATGTAGGAAGGAGCATCTATTGCTGATCATTTGAATGCTTTCAACATGTTGATTGCTCAATTGGCATCTGTGGGTGTGAATATTGATGAAGAAGATTGTTGTATACTGTTATTATGTTCTTTGCCAGATTCTTGGGATCACTTGGTGATGGCTATAGGGAGTATGACATCCACTTTTAAGATGGAAGATGTTGTTGCTTCTTTGTTATCAAAATAGATGAGAATAAAATCTTCTGAGATGGCAAAGGAGGCTCTTGTTGTTAGAGGCAGATCAAAAGAAAAAGGAAAGAAGAAGGACAAAATTCCAAATCCAAATCATAAGGGAGATCAAAGTATCCTAGTAAGAAGTTCAAGGTGAAGTGTTGGAATTGTGGGAAAATTGGTCATGTCTGAAAGGATTGTAAAGAGGAGAAAAAGAAGAAGAAGAAGTATTCTTCCAGCAATGATTCTTCTTAGAGTGATGCAGATGCTTTCATTGCAGCCTTGGCTACTTAGGCATCAGATGATGTCTAGCTGATCAATTTTGAAGCATCTTTCCACATGACATCTCATAGAGACTGATTCACTAAGTATGAAAAATACAATGGTGGAAGGGTGTATTTGGTAAGCGATTCATCTCTAGAAATAGTTGGTTATGGAAGAGTCAAAATTCAATTCCCTGATGGAAGAGTGAAGGGAATCAATGATGTAATGCATATACCAGATCTAGCTCAAAATTTACTTTATGTTAGTAAGCTGAATGATATTGGAGTGCAAGTCACGTTCTCTAGAAATCGATGCAAAATGTCTACAGGCTCAATGTTGCTAGCTAGGGGTGCTCATATTGGTACCTTGTATAAGTTGGATGCACATATTGTGCAATGCAATAGTGTCTCTGTAAAGTCATAAAAATCTGCTCATGGAGAAAAAGAGGAAAAAGTTCCTGATTGTGAAAACTCTATGGAAGTTAAACTTCTAGTAGAAAAGACTATGCTCTGGAATCATAGGCTAGGCCACATTGGAGAAAAAGGTTTAAAAACCTTGAAAAATAAAAACCTGGTTGAGGGGTTGATGATTGTAACCTCGAATTCGAGTTTTGTGAACATTGTATATATGGTAAATAACACCGTGTTTCATTTTACTCCAGTCCTCACAAATCTTCTGGTTTACTTGATTACATTCATTATGATGTTTTTGATCCAGTAAATGTTCCTTATTTTTCTAAATCAAGATATTATGTATCGTTCATTAATGATTATTCAAGAAGGGCATTTGTTTATTTCTTAAAAAGTAAATCAGAAGTGTTCGGTCATTTTAAGGAACTTAAAAACCTTGTGGAAAATAAAACTGGAATAAAAATAAAATGTTTAAGGATTGACAATGGCGATGAGTTTTTTTTTGATTAGTTCAAGAGTTATTGTAAATATCATGGGATTAAAAGACATAAAACTACACCCTACACTCCGCAGCAAAATGGAGTTGTAGAAAGGTTCAACAAGACAGTAATGGAAAGAGCACGAAGTATGCTAAGTAGTGCTCACTTAGAGAAGTTCTGGGTTGAGGCAGTTGCAACAACATGTTACTTAATAAACTGTTCTCCCAATTTTGCTCTTGTTGAGAAAACACCATTGGAAGCATGGTCTGGAAAGAAGCCCTCTCTGAGACACATTCGTGTCTTTGGCTATGAGGCATATGCATATGTGTCAAATGAAAAAAGATCTAAATTGGAAAAAAATGTTGTTAAATGTATTTTTATTGGTTACAGTGCTAGCATAAAAGGATACAAGCTTTGGAATTCTAATATGAAGAAGATTCTATACAGCAGAAGTGTTATTTTTTGTGAGTTGAAGCCTTCTACTTTGGATCTACAGTTAGAGAAAAAATTAGAAGATAAAAAGGATGTAGTTGAAATTCCTCCGACACCAGATAAAGAGGAATTGAAAATTCAAAATGTACCTAAAACTAAGGAGAGCTCAAGTAGTTCTAAGAGTTCTAAAGAAGAAGATCAACCTCAGGCTTAGCCGATGAGGAGGTCAACACGTGAAAGAAAGCAACCTAATAGGTATGGGTTTTCTTTTATATATTCTACTTGTGCCTATGCTTTAATTTCTAGCATTGATGAGCCTAGGACTGTGAAAGAGGCATTTAGAATATCTGATTCAAACTCTTGGTTGAAAGCCATGAATGAAGAAATGGCATCATTAGAAAAGAATGATACTTGGAGTTTGGTGCCCTTGATTGAAGGCATAAAATCTGTTGGCTGCAAATGGGCATTTAAAAAGAAAATAGGTCTAGATGGCAGTGTGGAAAAGTATAAGGCAAGGTTGGTTGCGAAGGGATATTCCCAAGTAGAGGGAATTGATTATGGAGAAATCTTTTCTCCTGTAGCTAAGCTGACGTCTATCAGATTTCTTTTGTCACTTGCAGCAGTGTATGACTTAGAGATTGAACAGATGGATGTGAAGACAACATTTCTTCATGGTGACCTTGAAGAAGAAATTTATATATCCCAACTTGAGCACTTTGTGGAAAAAGGTTAAGAAAAATTGGTTTGCAAGTTGAAAAAATATTTGTTTGGTTTAAAACAATCTCCTAGAATGTGGTACCAAAAGTTTGAAACTTTTGTTTTTTCATTGGGATTTGTAAGATAAAAATCTGATCATTGTGTGTACTACAAAACTAAAAGTGATCGAGTTATTATTATTGCTCTCTATGTTGATGATATGTTGTTCATAGGCAATAGTAAGTTAATGATTTCTGATCTAAAATCTCAGTTGTTTGCAAAGTTTGAAATGAAAGACTTGGTGCAACTAGGTATATTCTGGGAATGGAAATAACTGGGGACATGAAGAGTAGAAAATTGTGGTTTAGTCAGAGTAAATATATTAATACTGTTCTAGAGAGATTTTGTATGAATGATTGCGAGTAGCTAGTTGTTCCAGTTTTGTGGGGAACGAAGCTATCTATTGAAGACTGTCCAAAATCTCCTACTGAGATAGAGGACATGACCAAAGTGCCTTATGCTAGTGCAGTTGGCAGTTTAATGTATGCAATGGTCTGTACAAGGCCAAACATTGCCCAAGCAGTGGGAGTTCTTAGTCATTATATGGAAAATCCTAGAAGAACACATTGGGATGCTGTGAAAAGAGTGTTTAGATATCTAAAGGGTACTTCAGAATATGCTTTGTGTTACCATGGAAATTTGGTTGAATCATAGAGGATTCTCAACATTCGAGGCTATGTGGATTCTGATTGGGCAGGGGACATTGACAACAAAATATCCACCAGTGGATATATTTCATGTTGAATGGTGGTGCATTTAGTTGGATGAGTAAGAGGTAGGTTGTAGTCACTTTGTCCACTATAGAGGAAAAATACATGGCAACAACACACGCCTGTAACGAAGCAATCTGGTTAAAATGTTTGTGTTCTAACATTGGGTTTGATGCAAAGAAAATTACAATTTACTGTGACAGTCAGAGTGCTATTTGTTTGGCAAAAAATCCTACTTTCCATGCTAGGACAAAAAATATTGATGTGCAGTATCATTTTGTATGAGATACGATGGAGGATGTAAAGATCTCTTTAGAAAAAATGGATACTCTTGAAAATGTTGTAGATGCATTGAAAAAACTAGTGAGCAAAGACAAGTTCAGGTGGTGTGCCAGTTCGATGGGCCTTAGTACCCATGAATTTCAGTAGTTTATTTGTGCTCTAGAGGTGTCAATAAGATCTTCGTCAAGTGGGAGATTGTTAGAAAATGTGCCTCAAACTAACTGGCATGTAAACTCCTAAAAGGGAAAAGTCAGTGAGACTCTCTAGCAGTCTTACCGACTAGTAGCTGTGTTCTAAAAATTTGAAGTACTCATATTGCTGAGACTTTGTTTCTGTCTTTCCGACGGGAGTCATCGGAAGGACATTTCGATCGATGTGAAAGTTCTAACTCTGTCAACCTAGGAAAACCTCTTCTCGACAGGTTGGTTCATATTGGACATCAGGGAGAGGCATGAACCATCAAAGTGACTCATTCCAACAGAGTATGTCTTGCTGAGGTTTTACACTTAGGCGATGGATGACTTTAGGGAGACTCTTAGCTGATAGGTTCACATTCGGTAAGAAATATTGCCGATGGATGTGGTCTTACCGATAGGCTGGTGCATTCGATATGACCTCTTGGAAATAGTGTTTCTCTCTCTAACTATTTTGCGCTTGGTATGATGTCTCACTGATAGCGATGGTCCTACCAATAGAGCTACATGAGCTGAACATCAGTGTGAAGTCTTAGCGATACTGTTGGTCTCACCGATAGAAAGGTGTTTTCAGTAAGAACTTTTGCCGATGTTTTTCCTCTCACCGATGGGTATGAACATCGATATTACATAAGGTTCTGTAAGACTCTTGGTGATAGAAGAACTCTTGCTAATAGATCTGCAAAAGATGGATTTGTGTTTGGTATGACCTCTCGCCAATAGCAATGGTCTGGGCGATGGTTCTACAATGGATATTGATATGATATCTTAGTGATAGAGTGAGTCTAGGAAATAGGTTTGAACTTGATATGACTCTTGCCGATGGTGGTGACTTTGGCCGATAACGACACTCAGACATTGTGGCATTGGGGAGACATGATCTAGTGTCTCACCAACATGCGATACTTTTTGAACTCCTTGATTGAATGTCTATCCTATGCAGTTTGTTTTCAACCAATCAGAGAAGGAGAATGTGAACAACTAGTAGTTGGACTGTTACGACTGTTCCTGTGAGGGAGATGAATAGACTATGAGGAAAAATGATTATGCTTGGGCAATGGCAGATGACGATGTATAGAAGAGTGTGAGATAACAAAGTGTTGCTCGATTGAACATGATTTGATCAGTGTGTATGAATTCAATTCTGAGAGCATTTCTGT
This sequence comes from Sequoia sempervirens, assembly GCA_007258455.2. Taxonomy (NCBI): domain Eukaryota; kingdom Viridiplantae; phylum Streptophyta; class Pinopsida; order Cupressales; family Cupressaceae; genus Sequoia; species Sequoia sempervirens. The sequence goes on from VDFB02000363.1 coordinate 28,485,189, forward strand.
ACAAGGTTGATCAAGAAATTATGCTACTATAAATTGACATCAGAAAGTTAAGTCTGAACTCTGTATGTAATTTTCTTTACTGTAATACAAAGAGATTTTTCTTGGTGTGGTGGGTTTTTCTCCTATAAGGGTTTTCCCATGTAAATCTGGTGTCCAAATTGTGTATGTTCATTTCTCTGTTTCTGTTATTTCTTTCATGAGTATCTTAATTGAACTATAATTGAAAAATTTAAAATCACCTCTACATTCTTCCTTGAGGTTTTGACATTAGGAGAGTTTGTTCCGCACCTAAGCTTTCCTTAGAGCCTCTACCCTATAAATTAAACCCTCTACCTTATACATTGTACCCTCAACACTAATCCCTCAATCCTATACCCTCAACCCCTATCCATCTCTATCTATATATCTATCTCACCTCTCTATCCCTCCCTCTCTATTACACTCTCTAATCATCTCTATCTACTTTCTCCCTCTTTCTATGTACCTCTTGCTCAATCTCTCTCTCTCTCTCTCTCTCTCTCTCTCTCTCTCTCTCTCTCTCTCTCTCTCTCTCTCTCTCTCTCTCTCTCTCTCCTTAAAACCTTAAACCATCAACTCAAAAAACTCAACCCTCAACCCTTAATCCCTCAACCCTAATACCTCAACCCTCAACCCTTAAACCCTAAACCTTAAACCCATATTCCCTAAACCTTAAATAGTCATCCCTCAAACCTTAAACCCTTAAAACCTCAACCCTTAAACCCTTAAACCCTCACTATTAAATTCTTAATCCCTCAACCCTCTATCCTATATATTGGACCCTCAACCATAATCCCTCAACCCTCTACCCTCAATCCAATATGATAAACCTTCAACCCTATAGGTCCTCAACCCTCTACCCCATACATTGGATCCTCAACCTGCATCTCTCTCTCTCTCTGTCATTCCCTCCTCTTCTCTCCTCTCTATCTCACTTCTCCCTCCATCTCCCCCTCCCTCTCTACCTTAATCCCTCAACCCTATACCCTCAACTCTTAAACCTTTAAACCATAACCCTCAACTCTAAACCCTCAACCCTAATCCCTCAAACCTAAGCCCTCAACCATTAAACCCTTAAACCCTTAAACCCTATACCATAAACCCTCAACTCTCAACCCTTAATCCCTCAACCCTAATCCCTAACCCTAAACCCTTAAACCCTAAACCCTCAACCATTAATCCCTCAACCCTAAACCCTCAATCCTCAACCCTTAAAACCTAAACCATCAACCCTTATACCCTCTTCCCTATACATTGGACCCTCAACCCTAATCCCTCAACACTATACCATCAATCCTCTACCATCAACCTAGTACCCTAAACCCTCAACCCTCTACCCTCAATTCTCAACCCTCTACCCTATACATTGGATCCTCAACCCTCATATATCTTTCTCCTTCCCTCCTTTTCTCTCCTCTCTATCTCACTTCTCCCTCCATCTCTCCCTCCCTCCATCCCTCCCTCTTTACCCTAATCCCTCAATCCTATACCCTCAACCCTTAAACCCTCAACCGTTAACCCTTAAACCCTAAACCCTTAAAACCTCTACCCTCTACCTTGTATCCAATACTTTAAACCCTCAAACCTAATCCCTCAACCCTATACCCTCAACCCTTAAACTCTCTACCCTAAAACCTCAATCCTCAACCCTTAATCCCTCAACCCTAATCCCACAACCCTTAAACCCTAAACCCTCAACCCTTAATCCCACAACCCTCAATCCCACAACCCTATACCCTCAACCATTAATACCTCAATCCTCAACCCTTAAAACCTAATTCCTCAACCCTCAACACTTAAACCCTAATTCCTCAACCATTAAACCCTTAAACCCTCAACCATCTACCCTCTACCCTATACAATAAACCCTAAACCCTCAATTTTCAACCCTCTACCCTATACATTGGATCCTAAACCATAATCCCTCAACCCTATATCTTAAAACCTATATACTCAACCCCATACCCTAAACCCTAAACCCTTAAACCCTCAACCTTATCCCTTAATTCTTAAACCCTTATACCCTCAACCCTTAACCCCTCAACCCTTAAATGCTTAAGCCCTCAACCCTCTACCCTATACATTAAACCCTCTACCCTATACATTGGACCCTCAACCCTAATCCCTCAACCCTATACCCTCAACCCCTATCCCTCTCTCTCTCTATCTCATCTCTCTCTCCCTCACTCTCTCCTACCCTCTTCCTCTTTCTACGTACCACTCAATCAATCCCTAACACTCTGTCTCTCTCTCACTCCCTCTCTCTCTCCCTCTATCTATCTCCCACCCCCTCTCCATCACTCCCTCCCTCTCCTACTCTATCTCTCTTGAAATCCCTCTCTTGATCCCTATCTCTTAGGTCTCTCTCTCCCTCCCACCCCCTCACTCTAGTCGGTCTCTCCCTCTGGCACCCTACCTAGGTAACTCTCTCTCTACCCCCTCTCTCTCTATCCCTCCTACCCTACCTAGATAAGTCCCTCTAATTCTAACCCCCTCTCTTCCACTCCCTCTCTCTCAAGTCTCTCCTCCCACACCCTCCCTCTCTGGGGTCTCTCTCTCTCTCTCTCTCCTCCCTCTTTCCCACTCCCTCTCTCTCCCTATCTCTCAAGTATCTCCCCTCACCCCCCCTCACACTCTCAAGTCTCTCCCTCTGGCACCCTACCTACATAACTCTCTTTTTTTCTCCCTCTCTCTCTCTCTCTCCCTCTCTCTCCCTATCCCTCTCTCTTATGTATCTCTCTCCCCCCTCTCTCTCTCCATCTATCCCTCTGTCTCTCCCACCCTACCTAGCTAAGTCCCTCTCAATCCAACCCCTTCTCTCCCACTCTCTCTCTCTCTTAGGTCTCTCCCTTCGACCCCCTCTCCCTCTCTCAGGTCTCTCTCACCACCTCTCTCTCTCAAGTCTCTCCCTCCCTCTCTCCCTCCCACCCTACCTAAAAAAATCTCTCTCTCTCTCTTAAAATTATCCCTCCCTATAAAGAAATACATACACACATACATACATACTTACATACATACAAGAATACATATGTATGTACATACAATATTACATACATACACACATACATACACTAATACATACGTACATACATACATATGTATACATATGTATACATTGATACATACACACACACATACATACATACATACATACATACATACATACATACATACATATACATACACTGATACATACATACATACATATAGACATACATACATACAGGTACACACACATACATACATGCAAGAATACTTACATACATACATGTCATACATGCATACATACATACAAAGATACAAATATATATATACATACATTTAATAGAATAGAATTTAACACAAAGTAAGACATAACATGAGTGTGTTATAACACACTCACGTTATGTCTTGCTTATGCAAGCCTTGGGCACAAATGAAAAAATAATGTCAAAACTATGAAATAACATGAGCGCATTATAACACGGTCATTTTATTTATTGCTTTGGGAATCCACAAGAATTTTGGAATACCAACCCAAAGGCTTGGATTGCCTTCTCAATGTCCAAAGATGTGTTTCTGCAAATTTTATAATATTTCACATAATCACGTTCATGCTAAGCATCAGGTTTACACATGTTTTAAGGTCAAACAAATCAAACACCTAGGTAATGTAAGGCTCTCTCTTAGCTATCTAACGATGAAATTTTTTTCACATTTTGACAATGTTAGCCTTTGATCTATAATTTATTTTGTTTACGTGTCTATTTTTTTAGCAAAAATCAGTTTTTGGTATTTTTTCTTTATAAATTAACCGCTCATCAAAATTTCAAATAAATTACATTTTTAGAAACTAGAATCGATTCTACACATTAAAAAAAAAAGATTTTCAATTAGTTTTCAAATTTTATAGGGATATCACGACCAAAATTCTATTTTTTAGGAAGTGTCCACTTTGAAAATTAGTAAAAAATCAAACATTCATTAAAAAATTATCAAAAAAATCAGGCATAAACTACATGTTGTTAGCTAATTTCTCATTGAAGTGATTTTGAAAATATCAAAAAAATTTAACCTTTTGAGGGAGCCACAAAAGTTGTTATGTTATGTTTTTTTGACAAAGAAAACACCAATTTCTATGGCTCCCTCTTTTAAACCCCTTAATCTCCACCATTTTAAAAAAATAGTAGTTTAGAAAGTAGACTCGAAGCACTACGATCCTTGTTTTTGTTGCATATAATTTTTTTGGGTCTAACTATCCTCAATTTCACGTCCAAGGTCAATATTTCCTGATTTAAAAAAAAAAAGTGGCCACTTAAGACCCCTTTCTAGCCCCCCATCTTTTTGCACCTACCCTCTTGCTGGTGTAAATCTTACATGTATTTGGAAAATTATTCTCCTTTATCACATCTCTTATAGTCCATAGTATTTGCAATTCCCTTAGTTCTAAAATACCCCTAGGGTTGTATCAATTAAAAAATTGAAATGGAGTGTTACATGTACTTTTATTAATTGACTCACTATATGTAAACTCAACTTGAGACAATACCAAATCCCATTGCTTAGGCTTGTCACCAACTTGAGACAATATTTCTTAAATTTTGATTAACAAATTCAAACTATCCATCCATTTGAGGATGATATGCAAAACTAAACTTTAAATCAGTCCCTAATTTCTTTCAAAGTGTCCTCCAAAAATGTCCCAAAAACTTAGTGTCATGATTTGAAACTATAATTTTTGGTAAACCATGTAACCTAACAACCTCCATGAAGAACTATGCCATAGAAAAAAGGACCCTTTGCTTGACATGGGAGTAATTCATAATAATTGGACATAATGAGGCCTTAATCTAGTGTTGTGAGGCATTTAATGCATCCACATTAGGTCTTGGACCCTTATAAATTGAATAAAGTGCTTTTAATGATGTCTTGTAAAGGACTTTCACACTTTCATAGACTTAATTAACCTATTTATCCCTAATTAAACATTATTAAATGTGCTTAATAATATTATTACATCAATCTAGAAGGTTTTTGAATTAAATTTAATGATAAACTAGTGTCATAATGTGTCTCACACATTCACATTGGTTCATGTGCCTTTCTAGGCTATGTGGACCTCATTTTAGTGTTGTAAAGTGTATTTAATCACACTTTCACATTGAATTTTGTATCCCAAGCCCTATTTAACATTTACATCATCACTAATAGGCCCTTATTAACCCATATTATGCATCCCAAGGAATACTTCAAATGATCAAATAATCGACATAGTCATCATATAAACCTAATTTTCTTACTTCTTGACATTCCAACTAGCAAAAATGGCCCTTGTGGGACCCATTCACCATTAGTGGAAAATTAGTCCCATCTAGGTGGGATCCATTCACCATTAGTGGTGAATGAATCCCATTTGAGCCATTTTTGGGGTTTTTAGTGAGAAAAAATAGGTTTTAAGTTTAATTTTTCTCCATGTCGGCCTTAGGGATATAATTAATGGGAAAATAAGGTGAATTTCCTATAAAATAACCTCTCTAAACTCATTTTTTCATCTATTCATCCATTAACACATTCACATTATTCATTCATCATCTATCTTTTATCTCAAGTCAAGCAAGTTAGGGCTTTCACATTGCAAGTTATCAATTTAGCTTTCTACGACATCCAAGGGTAGATTCTACATGTTATGTTGCAGAATTCCAAGATTAATCATCATGGAAAGGTAATCTATTCCATTGTTGCATGTTTCATTCTTTTCTTTCAGCATTTTGCTTTAATTACCTAAAAGGGGTTTGACCAAGGAAAACCCCCATGCCCTAACATTCAACATTTCTTCTTCTCTCCTTGTATGTTTGTAGATTTAGGTATCTTGGAAGTTTTGAAATAATTAAAGATCAATTGGAAAGGTTTCTAAAGTCTTCTCCTCATTCATCAAGTCAAAATATCAACAAAAATCTATTTTTAGACCCATAAATTAGAGTTTCGGAAGTAGACACATATAGGGAACCAAAGCACATATCGAAAGCTTTAGAATAAGCCTTTGAAAATATAGAAATTAAAAAGTGGAATCATTCACCATGAGTGGAAAATGAGTCCCACTCTAGGGTCAATTTTGAGTTTTTCTGCATTTTTTAGTACCCTTTTGTCAGAAACGGGTTTTGGTATAGTTTGGCAGAACTAGGACTAATTCACCCAGAATGGCGAATGAGTCCCTCCAGGCCTAGATTTCAGCATCAATAGCATTCCAAAAGTCATTTCCAATTCTCTTCCATATCTCAGATGGACACTTTCAATCTGATTCATTTATGTTGCAGTTTTCCATTCATTTTTAGGTGATTTTATATTACACAATGTGTTTTCAAACAAGTTTTTTTCCTTTAGTTTCTACTCATTATTCAATCAATCTCATTCATTTCTTGCATTCAAGAATTATATCTACAAATATTTCATCCTTATTCTATCCATATTTCATTTACTTTGAATGTAACATAAGCAATTTTTACCCCTCTTTCTCCTTTTAGGTGAAAAACCCTAGAAGTGCTAGAAAGCAAGTGGGTGCCAAAAATATATGCTACATTTTGGTGAAATTGATTTTTAATACTTCTATTTTCTGGTTTGGAGTCCTTCATCATCATAAATCTATCTTGCATTATGGTTTGCATGATTCATTTGCATGCTAGGTGTTAAATTTTGCATTCATAAAAAGTACATTTTGGTTGCATTTTTGGCATCTAAATTCATTTAAATTTTCTGAAATTCTGCATTTTTAATTTAGGTCTGCAGCATAATACTCAAAACACATCAAAATCAATTAATTTTTTTTGATTTTTTTTGAAAAAATCCTTACTGGGACTCATTCGCCACCCTAGGCGAATTAGTCCCTTCTGACCCCTAAAATTGTCTTTTATAGAGCTGAAAACCCTATTTTTAGGCTTCTATTTGGCACCATTTCATACCTATATCAGTTGGTTTCATTTTTGTATTATCCATTTCATCAAATCTAGCCTAAATTAGCTCATTTCATGCATGGTTTAAATTTCACATATTCTTACATAGCATAATTAGTCAATTATTATCTAAAATTTTCATTTCATTTTAGCCTTTTACATTGCATTTTCAATTAGTATAGATTGGTCTTTCAAAATGTTAGTTTCGATCTTTTCCAAAATTTCAAAGAAAACACTAGTCAACAAACATTCAAGTTCTTCATTCAATGCATTCCCTAGTTATGATAATCCCCTAGCACGAGAATGAAAATGTTAATGCTTGTCTCAAACTAACACTCCCTCATATCTCTCCCATTTGTGAGGATGATGTGTTAGAAGGGATACAAACATAGATAAACATGATGATCCTAGTTGTACTTCTCCCGATACCTCTCCTTTTAGCGACGAAGGTATCTTGGTGAAAGAAGGTACAATCATTGAGGATCATGAAGGTCTTGTTTGTCCTTCTCCTCATTCCCCTTGGGAAGATAGTATAACAACACAAGATGAATGCATTGCCACCACCTTACCTAGTCTATATTCATCTCCCAACACTTCCCCTATTTGTGAAAATACTTTCATGAATGATCATGACCAACACATTTGTGAGGAGAATATTTTGGTATCAAGAAACCCAATGATTGAGAGTTATAACATTATTTCTCTCCTTCCTAATGTTCCTAACAATTGGCAGGCTCTATTTGAATAAGAAGATCCAATCATTGATACACATGAAAATCCTAGTTGCCCTCCCCTTCATGACTCCCCTATTTGTGATGAAGCTTTGACATGTGATGCACCTCTTGACTGTCACTTTCCTCAAATCTCTCCTATTAGGGTAGATACTATGGCACAAGACAATGAGATGATAGACAACAATAAAATTTTCCCCTCTCCTAATATCTCTCCTATTAGTGAAGATGATATTATGGTGTTACACGATCCAATCAATGAAAATCATGAGAATATTATGTGGGAAAACATCATAGAACAAAACAATTCAACCATGGATAGCTCCCTTACTTAAAACGATGACATGTTGGAAGAACAAATCCTTGAATTCCAAGAACATTTGTATTATCATTCTCCTAACAACTCTTCTCCTAGGGAGACTATTATGGTGCAAGAAAATGATATGCCCTCCTTAGGGATACATCAAACCAAGACTGATGAGGTTATGCATGCGCAAGTGTCCATTATATCCCCTTCAATCAATGAATCGCCTACATACCCTGTGGGACATCCAAAGAATCCTCTAATTCTTTACCCACCATCACACAAGCAACAAACTCAACACCAAACCAAACTTATCCTCTACCCACCATCACACAAGCAAAAAACTCAACACCAATCCCAACTTATTCTTTACCCACCATCACACAAGAAACAAACTCAACACCAACCCCAAATCATCCTTTAGCCACCCAAGCATAATGTTTCATACCAACCAAGTTACAATGACCTTTCTCACATATGTAACAAAGTATATACAATCAAAGACAATCAGTTGAAACTTTGTTTACTTATCCACATAAATAAAATTAGTTTTTGCTCCTTTCCATGCAATAGTTGTAGGATCACAACATACTCACCATTTCATGTTTTACATCCATCACAAGGGGTGGCATACCATCATCCATTTTAGGCTCACCTTTGTCCTGCACTAAGTGGGGGCAAGGGTTTTGATAGCATTGACCTTGTATGTCACTTGTCATTGTCTCTTTTGACTTGTTTCTAACCTTTCATGAAAATGTAAGAGTAAGCTTGGGATGTGGACAATATGTCTTAAGATTGACTCACATGTGACATATTACCCTTTTTCATGATGTAGCTTATCGAAAACATATGACTTAGCATAGGAATTTTTGAATAAGCTCTCATACCTTCTTCTACTTTAAAGCAATTTATCACAATAATGGTGTTAGCAACCACTTTAAAGTGGGGGGAATACATAGGCAACATCCTTTTGCAAATTTCATGGCGTGATTTACTTTTTCTTGTGATGTGTCTTCTCCTTGGTGGTTTCAATGGGCTTGATGCCTTCCAAGCATGTATGATCAACTGAAGTGGCTTGATGCGAATGAAGCATCCCGTGGATAATGATCTGACATCTTGAATTTTCCTCTCTTAGAGACATTAGGCACAATGTTCCCTAAGGAGAAGACCTTACACGAACAAATAAAAATCCCCTTTAGCAAAAATTTTTCATGACATTCAATTTTTTTTACAAAAAGCATAATCTTGTGGTGCCTTATCAATGTTATTAGGATCATAACATTGGTATGGTTTGTATAATGGGAAGCTGACGCACTGGTATGAATTTCTCATTATACAATGGGAATCCAAAACACTTGCATGAATTTCTCTCTAAACCACTTCTTTTGGGCTTTCTCACCCCACGGAAAACCAAAAATTCTATGGCCTTAGAGTGAGTATGCATCTTCTTTTTGGACAAACAACCTAGATCTGATCCAGAACTAGCTAGACAAATGATCGAAGCTTGATCCACCTTTCCATTTTCATCTTTCTCTTTCTTGACTTTGCATGATTTTGTTTTTTTGGGGCTTGAACTACATATGGATCTCTCTTGGATGTTTACTTTAGTGTGATTTTGAAGCAAGTTCATCCTCTCACTAAAGTCGGGGCTAATTGTGTCATAGAAAAAAGGACCCTTTGCTTGACATGGGAATAATTCATAATAATTGGACATAATGAGACCTTATTCTAGTGTTGTGAGGAATTTTATGTATCCACATTAGGTCTTGGACCCTTATAAATTGAATAACATGCTTTTAATGATGTCTTGTAAAGGTGTTATAAAGTCTTGTAAAGGACTTTCATGCTTTTCTAGACTTAATTAACCTATTTATCCCTAATTCAACATTATAAAATGTGTTTAATAATATTATTACATCAATCTAGAAGGTTCTTGAATTAAATTTAATGATAAACTAGTGTTGTAATGTGTCTCGCACATTCACATTGGTTCTTGTGCCTTTATAGGCTATGTGGACCTCATTTAGTGTTGTAAAGTGTATAAAATCACACTGTCACATTGAATTTTGTGTCCCAAGCCCTATTTAACATTTACATCATCACTAATAGGCCCCTATTAACCCATATTATGCATCCCATGGCATAATTTGATCAAATAATCGATATATTCATCATATAAGGCTAATTTTCTTACTTCTTGGCATTCTAGCTAGCAAAAATGGCCCTTGTGAGACCCATTCGACATTAGTGGTGAATTAGTCCCATATAGGTGGGACTCATTCACCATTAGTGGTGAATGAGTCCCATTTGATCCATTTTTGAGGTTTTGAGCAAGAAAAATTAGGTTTTAAGTTTAATTTTTCTCCATGTCGGCCTTAGGGATCTAATTAACAGGAAAATAAGGTGAATTGCCTATGAAAGCACCTCTCTAAACTCATTTTTTCATCTATTCATCCATTAACACATTCACATAATTCATTCATCATCTATCTTCTATCTCAAGTCACGCAAGTTAGGGCTTTCACATTGCAAGTCATTAATTTATGTTTCTAGGACATCCAAGGGAAGATTCTACATGTTATGTTGTAGACTTCCAAGATCAATCATCATGTCAAGGTAATACATTCCATTGTTTCATGTTTCATTCCTTTCTTTCAAAATTTTGGTTTAATTACCTAAAAGGGGTTTGACAAAGGCAATCCCCCATGCCCTAACATTCAAAATTTCTTCTTCTCTTCTTATATGTTTGCAGATTTAGGTCTCTTGGAAGCTTGGAAATAATTGAAGATCATTGCAAGGTTGCTAGAGTCTTCTCCTCATTCATCAAGTCAAAATATCAACAAAAATCCATTTTCATGCCCGTAAATCAAAGTTTCAGAAGCAGACACCTTTAGGGCATCAAAGTGTAGATCAGAAGCTTCAGAATCAACATTTGAAAATACATAAATTAAAAAGTGGACTCATTCACCATGAGTGGAAAATGAGTCCCACACAAGGGTAAATTTTGAGTTTTCTACATTTTTGAGTACCCTTTTGTCAGAAATGGGTTCCGGTACAGTTTGGTAGAACTGGGACTAATTCGCCCAAAATGGCGAATGAGTCCCCCTAGGCCTAAATTTTAGCATCAATAGAATTGTAAAAGTAATTTCTAGTCCTCATCCATATCTCAGATGCACACTTTCAATATGATTCATTTCTGTTATAGTTTTACATTCATTTTTAGGTGATTTTGTATTACATGATGTGTGTTTAAACAAGTTTTCCTTTAGTTTCTACTCATTAGTCAATTAATCTCATTCATTTCTTGAATTCAAGCATTATATATAGGAATATTGCATCCTTATTCTATCCATATTGCATTGAATTTGAATGTAGCATAAGCATTTTTTACCCCTCTTTCTCCTTTTAGGTGAAAAACCCTAGAAGTGCTAGAAAGCAAGTGGGTGCTAAAAATCTATGCTACAAGAAAAAAATTTCTACATGTGTTGCAACATTTTTCTTCTTGCACACTATAAAGTGAGCCATTTTTAAAAATCTATCAATAGCTAGAAAAATAGAATCCTTGCCTCATTGTGTTCTTGGCAGTTCAAGCACAAAATCCATACTTACACCTTCCCACAGTTTCTTCAGTATGAGTAATCACTAATTTAGGACTTTATTTTGACTCCCTCCTTTGGAACATTGACAAAATTGACTTCTTTGAACATTTTTTCTGATTTCTATCCTCATCCTTGGCCAAAAATATATTTCACTAAGCTATACCATCCTTTTGTTAGCTCCAAAATTTTAAGCTAAACCACGACAATATTTTTCTCTTATCAAATTATAACTCGTTGATCCTTGAGGTATGCAAAATTATTGTCCTTTGAGAAAAAATCCATATTGTATAGATTGATGCATCCATTGCATCCTATCCACACTAGTAGGTTCCATACAATTTTTCCATGACTCCCTAAAATCCACATCATCTTTGTATTGCTATTCTACTCAACGCATTTGCTACTTTATTTGAAATTACACTCATATTCTTGAGAACAAAAGTATAATTCTTGTAGGAATCTTACCCACTTCATGTCTCATTAGTTAAGCTTAGTTTGACTATTAATGAATTGAAAAGAATGATGATCTATGTAAAGAATAAACTCCTTTGGAAGAAAATAATGTTGTCACTTCTTTAAATCTTGCATAATGGCATTAAATTCTTGATCATAAAAATTACCTCTTCTTTGTTGTAAATTTTTGTCATTAATGTCAAGTTTTATGAGATGGAGATTATTGAATTGGTCTGATTTGTTCATGATGTGATGTTAGTTTGGTCTTTGTCTAGACTAGATTGGTGATCTAGATTGGTTAGGGTTTATGCTCTTGGCAAGGTTTTATCCCTAATTCCCTTAAACTCTAAGTGTTTTTCTAGTCATGCATTTTATATTCTAATTCATCATTGACTAGCTATTGGTTGTTCCTAGTTGCTTAAGTTATTACATAAGACCTTCATCATCATTGGTCACTGGCCTTGCTCATTGTTTGATTCAATTCAAAATATTTTTCCCCAAGTCTAAGTTAATGCTTTCTGGAAGCTAAGGATGACGTTGATGGGACAGGTGCTAAAATTGTATAAGAGCATATTTTAAGTCATCTCTAACCATGTTGAAATTGTAGTGGCATGGAAAGTTGACAAGTGTCAATGCTACACAAGAGAAAATTTTGGAGTATTCAAAATTATGTCAAGTTTATGGTGAAGCACTATATTGATGCATGTTCAGGATGACGTCTTTATAGGATGGTTTGAAAAATGTCATGATAGCACATGAGTGCATTTTGAGTCTATCTAGGCCATGGAAAAGTTGTAATAATGCAAAATATTGAAAAGTGTCACGATACCGCAACAATGCATTATGATGCTTTCACGACCTTGATGGTTTTCTGGTGTTATACGTGGTTGACGTGTGTCTAGTGTTCATAACTTTCCAACACTAGATCAATGAATATTGTATGTAGGCAGAGAGGATAGAGAAGGTTGTGCAAAGTTGCATGATGATAACACATGTCCAAGACTTTTCAAAGTGATATCTATAGGTCTACAGGTCGAGGGATATTCCAAGGGCTGACATAGCTCAATTTGAATAAACATTGTTTTCTTATCTATGAATGAGGAAGATCTATGGAACATATTTGAACATACTTAATAGCTAGCTCCTATTTCTAAAATTGATTTTATCATGTTGACATGTTAGTGATATCAATGTAATTATATTTCCATAATCCATATGAATTTAAGTATAATTGCTTCTAGATTTGATTGTGTGCTAGTTTTTGCATCAACATTTCAGATCACACTCAGTGATCCATCATTAGGATAGAGAGTTGAAAAAGATGAGAAGAGATAAGTTGCAGACCAAGCTTGTAAGAGGGAGGCAATGATCTGAGCACTTTATCAATATTATCCAATTTTTTTGATTTTTGGTCCAAGATGACATCAATATTATCCATCATCCTAGATTAGTATTTAAGCTAATTATTTTAGGATTTTGAAGTGTAAAGGTACAAAACTATGAAGAAAAATAGAGTACTGTGATTGTACATGGGTGTGTGACCTATCCAAGGTTTTTGTTTCTTATCTTTTAGGCAAGAGTTTGTGGGCATGTGCAAGAAGTTGGGTCCACAAATAGATCAAAAAGTGGAAGTTTTTTCTTGATTATCAGAATTTGTCATAGTTGGACTGAAAATTAGAAGCATTTACACATTGCATCTTAAAATAATTTAGTAACAAGAAATTTAGTACTTTTAGTCTAGTTTCCAAATATGTCTTTTATTCTAATACCCAAATGATACACACTAAATTTAATAGGAATGTATAAAAATCACTTTTAAAGTAATTTTTTAGGACCATACGATGCATGCGTATGTACACCATAATTTAACCTAAATAAAAGTATTTTACTAATTCCTTTTGGTGAAACATGTATAGTAAACTAAATATTGATGAGGATATTTTTTTTAATTCTTTTCCAAATATTTGTTTATTAATTTTTTATTGGCCCTATTTGTTATTTTTAAAAATCAACATGTACAAACATCATAATTTCACCTAAGCTAATAATTTTTTGAATTTTCTTCATTGTGTAGAGAATTTTTGTAGATTGATGTCATAAATTTTATTTTTAACAAAAAAATAAATTAAAAGTTATTAAAAAACTAAAAAAGCCTAACATTTCAAGTTTATGGACTAGTTTTCTTAAAAATTAATTAAAAAATAGAAAACATAATCTAATCATAAAAAAATTATATACTTGAAAACTAGACATCATGATCTATAATGGGTTTTAACTTCATAAATTAATTCTGAAAATAAACACATCAACTATACTGCTAAAGTTAGATATTTATCTTGACATTGCCTTAGCTTCTTAGTTGCAAGTCAAATGCTAAGGGTTGGGTTACCAAACCTTTCTCAATCCTAAAACCAAAGCAAAAAGTGGCTTGAGAATTCAAACTTTAAAGAGCAAGTACCCATTTGAAAGTAGGTTTTCGTTCCTATTTTAGAATGGGTACCCATTTCAAAATGACTACCTATTCCAAATTTCCCCGTTTAAAAAATAGAACATGTGGGATAGTGTAAGATCATGGAGGTTCAAACTAGGCCCTTAAGTGGAAAGGAAAATTCAAAAAATAGAGTTAGGCAACTTGACATAAAAATTTGAATAGGTTACTAACATAATTTGAAAAATATGTAAGAACATAATTTGAAAAATATGTAAGAACATAATTTGTAGCAAATTGAATGAATTTTCCAAGATACTAGTCATCTTTTGGAAAAAAGTAAATCTATTTAGTTAAATTTTGAAATTTCAATGTAGGAGTACTAAATTTTTTCAGGGAAAAATAAAAAGCAAGTGTATGTTTGACCAACGTAAGTAGAAGAAAAAATAATGTTATTTTTTGAAACTTTTAATATAAGTAGAGGACACATGCCCAGATGTGCCACATTTTTTTTATAATTTTTTTCAAGTAAATAATTAGTTATGAGTTTTTTATTAGAAAACTTGAAAAATATTAAAACTTTTTTTTTGAACCACCATAACTTGGTCAAAAATTTATGAAAATCATTTTTTTTAATCCCATAGTATGGGAAGCATAGAATGTGTCACATCTTTTGTATTAAAAAAATGTAAAATCATTTGAGAATTATAGATTTTTTCAATCAAGACTTTAGTCAAAATACGTGTAGAAAATCAATAATAATTATCTATTTAATTCTAAATAAGTCATATCTTATATTGGTGGAAATATGACAATTGCATCAATAAACCCTTTTTGTTTCATAAAATTTGTATAAAAAAAGTCATCAACCACTTTTGGGTCATATTGCCACTTTTTGGACCCCCATGATCTTACACTCACCCACATACTCATTTTAGTTTAGAATGGGATCCCATTCTAAAATATAATGGTTACCTATTTCTATTATACCTTTTTTTTCTAAAATTTGGCAAAAAACAACTTACCACCTTTTTTCTGCAACATTATCTTTTTGTAGTACAGAATGACGATATTTTTTATGATTTTTTATTCAAGTTTATCTTGTGAAATCTCTTAACAAGTCATATTTTATTCAACTTTTTGAAGGAGACAATTACAAGTTGATTTTTCTGAAGTGGAATCAAGTACAAGGACTTTTCTCAAGAGGAATTAAAAAGAGGGTTTTAATATATTCATATTTATTTGTACTTTAGAGTTTATAGAACAAAGGATCTGCATATATAGTTTTATTCCAAAATTTCAAGGAGGTAGAAATTTGAAAATAGGTTAAATATATATATATATATATATATATATATATATATATATATATATATATATATATATATATATATATATATATATATATATATATATATATATATATATATATATATATATTATCAAAGGTGTGGTAATCATGGGATCAAAGCAAAGGAAAATAAGAAAAGTAGGAAGTTAATGTCACTTGAAGAAATTGAAGGAAATAGAGAGATGGAAGCAAAATAACACAGAGATAGAAGAAAAATGATTCATCAAATGAAAAATATTGAAGCCCCTAGTTCCATGAATCTTGAAGAGGAGACCATGAAGGATGGGATGAATTTAGATGATGCAAATGTGGAAATGGTGAATATGGAAAAAAATTGATTATAGAGACTAACCCAACTATGTCTTCAAATTCAACTTTGAATGACATGGAAATAGTGACTGTAGACACCTAAAAATGACCTAGGCCTGCAAGTTTCATTTTTACCACTTTTGTCCTAGCATAATTATGTCATTTAGTTATGTCCTTGGTCCACATTCGACTATTGATTAAATAATTCATAATTATTTAATTAATTCATGTCATTTATTGTTCATGATTATTAAATAAATAAATCTTATTTATTTATTAAATACGTCATTAACTGTCTAAGTCTTTCTTTAATTAAATAAATTTCTTAATTTATTTAATTCCCCCTTCTGCATTTAATTCTTCTTGATTATTAAATGAATGAATTATATTTATTTATTTAATACGTCACTGACTGTCTTAATTAAATAAGCTGATTAATTTAGTTAATTAATTGATCTCATCTCCTAAATTAAATAATTAAATTTAATTATTTAATTGCCAATTTCATATTCTTCTCATTATTAAATAAATTAAATTATTTAAAATGTCATGTCAATCTTAACTGTCAGTCCTTTTTGATAAATAATCTGAAAAAGATTATTTATTATCTCTCAAAATCCATAATTTGAATTATTTTAATTCAAATTAGTAATTAATCTTCCAAAAATCAAGCAATCGGGCAGATTCTTGATTTTCCAAATCTTATCTTCAGTCAGCATCTTATCTCTTTGATTTTTCGAATCTTACAAATTAGGCAATCTTATCTTCTTGATTTTCGAAAATCTTTATTTTCTAATTAATTTGTCTCATTTATTCTCCACCGTCGATCCGATTTTATTCTGACCGTTCGATTAAGGATTTTTCCCTAACCCTAATTAGGGATTTTTAGGTTAAATTTGGATCATTCATTTTAGGTTCTTGTCATTGATTTATCTCATCCATCCGTTCGAAATGGCCTTTTCTATAAAATGCCATTTCCTTCTCATTTTTGAAGGGGTTGACATTTGGTGTAATTACTATAGGCTTTCATTTACTTAGTCTCACATATTTTGTTATAGGCATTTGATTAATATTGGCATTTATTCTAAGCATAGACATAGACATAGGCATTGGCAATAGTCATAGGCATATCAAATCCTTCAAATCTTGTTGTAGGGCTTAGGCATTTTAGATTGCTCAAAGTACAAATCTGAGGGCAACATTTCCAACAAGCAAGAAGGTATTACAAAAGGGAATCATGGAGGTATCGATGATCAGGTATACTTGTTCCTTTATTTACTTCCTTTGTGTTTCATAAAATCTTTGGGTTTCATTTATCATTTATTGCTAACTCTCCAAATCTGAAGAAAACCCTTGATTACATTGGTGAACCCGACTCTGTTTTGCTTGTTTCCGTACGGTTTTTTGTTGTTTTCTGTTGTTTTGTAGGTACAGGTACGGATCAATGCAACTGTCTATTTTTTTTTAAATCGTGACGCATTTGATGCGTCGCGACGCATCTGCTGACAGAAGCGAGACAACTGCTCTGACAAACTGCAACTGACAACCAGAACGACACATTTGATTTGCCGAGCCGCATTTGAATACCCGAACGATGCATCTGCCCTGTCGAGCTGCATCCGTCTGGTAAAATTTTCTTTCAGTTTTTCTCATTTTGATTTTCAGATTTTTGGGTTTTTTTTTGTTTACTGGTTTTTTGGTTTTCTATTTTTTTTCTGTGTTTTTATTCCTGCATGTTAATTAGATTAGATCTTTTGTGTTACTAATATTTTTTTGTAGCGTGTGGCAATCCTCTTTCGTGTGTCAAAGACCATTACATACAAGACTACTAATATTCATTGTTTGCAGATTCACATGTCAAAGAAGGAACAAACAAACATTATGCTTGTTTATTTCTAGATTAGCAAACATTTATTTTGGTGCTTATAAAATGAAATCATGTCTTCTATGTTTGACTGTGATTGTGGAATGGTAGGTGAGTATGCTCTCACTTGGTGAAAACCTTGTGATTAGAAAACCAGACCCATTCTAATTTGTTATTTACCCGGACTTGGTACATCGGAGTATCCTCTCCCCTCATGCTTTCGGGCGATCTTGGGTGTAAGAGAAACAGTTACCAACTCTAGAAATTGGGCCTGCTTTGGGATTTCATCACCCCAACACGACTCAAATTGGCAATGGAGCTAAAGCCAAGCTACCCCCGACCGGTATATAAATGTAAACCTTAAGGGAAAACCTAAGGTTGTGACTGCGGATGTGTCATACGGACGGAGTTGTACTCCCTTAAACCCTATTGAGCTTAACCTCTTCAGGCTGGAGTGCCACCTTAATGGTGATTAATCTCTTTCCCCATGTATGGCCACTCGAATGGGGGTCCTGAACTAAAAACTCTTGTATAGAAAGCCAAAATCCTTCTATTTGCTAGCGCAACACCAGTCGGTGTGAAGGCATCCACACCTTCGTAGTTTATAGTAGAGGTGATCAGCTCGCCATGGGAGTTTCATGGGGGTTGGAAGCTTGGTTGGCCTGAGTAGAGAGTGCACTATAAGGGGGAGCCTATGCAGCCAAGCTTCTGAATTCACACGCTACAGATATGCAGTTGGGGAAACCTGCGTGGAATCTAGCAAATATTGTCATGGCCTAACCTAGGATCATGCTTTTCTGATGTGTGTTTGGTTACTTTATAAAACACTGTGTTTGTCAAGTGTATTCTGGTTCTATCATAGTTCAAACAAAAACATTCACCAAACAGATTGAAAATTCCATCTAAACGACACAAAAATCACTTTGAAACAAAACTATCATATCTGTCAAACCGCAATTGATTTTCTGCAACACAACTGTTCTGCTAAACTGCATTTGAAACTTAGAATGCCGCATCTATAGGTGTCACAACGCATCTGTCAATTTAAAAGCTGCATTTGCTTAATCGAGTCACATTTGACAGTTAGAAAGTCGCATGTGAAAAACTGAACCGCATTTGCTAAACTGTGACGTATTTGCCAAACTGTGACGCATTTTCCCGTCAGAATTTTAAACTTCACAGTCGAAACCTAAGGTCTTCAAACTGTCAACCATTTGTCAAACTCTGTCATCAAGAAGATTCTGTCAAAAACCTAACTTGAAATTTCTCAAAGTCCTATCTATTAGCTTACATTAGTCACCATAGGTTTCATACATCATTCCTTCTAGTTGCATACATTCAACATTACGTTGTCCCTAGGTCCATACTTGCATACTTAGGATTAGGAAAATCTTAAGCACATTTTTGCAAAAACATCATTTTCGACATTAGACCCTCTTGGACTAAGTTATCACCCTTTTAGTCATTTATCCTCTTTTGTGAGATTTCTTCCAACTCAAAAGTCTAGTTAGGAAAACTCACTAGTCTTTTAGACCTTGTCAACTTGTCATTTCCAACAAAGTTCAAGCTTAGAAGTGTTTAGATAACCTTTTCTTACATTGCATACAAATTGCATACCTTTTTCACAAAAATCCAAAAACATTAGTCATTCTAGGCGTCATTTTGAACTTAGACTTCACATAGTGTCATACTCGCATTTAGTCGTCATTCCCATTTGAGCAATCTCATTTATGGTTGAAACCAAACTTCAAAAACAAAGGAGACAAATGGAAAACTTTAGACAAGACCCCCCGTTTACTGATATCAATCCTCCACATGACCCAAATTGGACCTTTTATGATCCATTTACCAAATAAGACAATCAACTTCCAGCAAATAGTACATTCGAACTCTACTTGCAAAGAGACAAAAATGGCCAACTACTTCAGGAAAACATAGAGGCATTGACACAAGACCCAGAGGTCTATAAGCTTGCTAAAACAATAGCTCGTCAGGATAGAGACAGATTCGTAGCCATGCTCTTGAGTGAAGGAGCTAAGTTACCACCAGGATTTGATGCCAACATGCTAAATTCGACACTTCATGACCCTAATGCCAATAACGCACATAACATGTCACATAGTGGTCAACCTCTAAATACTACAAGAAATACTTCCTTTGGGACCACAACTAATACCACGACGGTCAATGCCATGCCAGTAAATGCCACGGGGGCATCATCAAGCCAAAACCATCCCCCCTTGACAAGTACATCTACTACCATGAACACAACTTCGACACATCCATCCAGTGGTATTTCACAAAATCCTTTGGGGGGAGCCACAGGACGTATCTTTATTCAAGGACAACAATAAAATTCCAACACGACAACACAGTCAAACGTCATTGCCTCGCAAGGTATAAACACAAACGTTCCCCTTGTGCAAAATCACCAATTTACACAAGGTGGTCAAATAACGCAACCCATGACATCATTGATACACCATAACATTCATGGTCACAACATCCCCCAAGTAACAACACACGTGGCTGGGGGACATATCCCAACATACTCATCCAACATTCATACTCATCAACAGGCACCAAATCATAACTTCCAATACCAACAACACACGTCATACGTACCACAACAATCTGTACCACCGCAATATACCAACATTCACGCACACCAAACAGGAACACATGGTGTACTAGGTAACCCAACATATGGAAACGTAAATGACCCTACCATAGATGAACTCAAAGCAAGAATGAGAGATATGGAGAAAAGCATGCAAAACATGTACATTTCAGGCAGGAAATCAGAAATATCATATGACCCGGATGTATACCCTTTCGACATGAACTTACGTATGCCTGCATTTCCACCAGGATACGTGTCACCCAACTTCACAAAATATAGAGGTAAGACAAATCCCATTGAACATGTTCGCGAATTCACGACCAACTATATGGATATCGCCTATGAACCGACATACTTGATGAGACTTTTTTCCAAAAGTTTGGCAGGCCAAGCCCTTGAATGGTTCTCAACGCAAAAAGATATCCTAACATGGGATGAGCTTAAACAAAAATTCATAATAAATTACGCATACAACATCGACATGGATACCTCTATCACTAGCTTGTGCAATCTCACGCAAGAAGACTCTGGTGATACATTTATTCCATTCTTTCAAAAATGGAGAAGCCTTGCTAGTCGATGCCACATTGACATTCCTGAAAGGGAAAAAGTCGACATGTTCGTCCAAACGCTTCTAGGACCCCTAATTCGCATTGCAAATACATTGTTGCACAAACTTCACAGAATTGGTTGAAAAGGGGGTCCAGATTGAGAAAGCCCTTATCGCAAAGGGAGAACTGAGATATGGTTCCAAAAACATGAATGTCAATCCACCAACTGACAAAAACAAATATTGGGTTAAGAATAAGCATGTTACAAATGATGGTGTTGTTGATGCCAAGACTGCAAATACTATAGGTCCTGTATTAGCCCTGAAAGGGGTTCAACAACAAAACAGACCAACAACAACATTGACACCTCCCCCCAATACTTTTTCAAACAACCAAAGTGGTCAAAACAGTCAAGGGCAATATCGTCAAATGAGACAATTTCCTAGGGGTCACACATACACCCATTTGGGTGAACCCATTGAAGAAGTCCTTAAGAAATGCATTCAGTATGGGGTCATCACACTTCCAAAAATAAAACCTTATGACCCAGGACAGTTCAAACCATCATGGTGGAATGACAATGCACTTTGCGAATACCATCGAGCCAAAGGACATACAATCGCTAACTGTCGACAACTAAAAAATGTAATTCAAGATCTTATTGAAAATCACACAATCGAAGTAGGCGGATCACAATTCACCTCCAACGTAGATCATACTATCCACAAGAATCCACTACAGGATCATGGTTCTCATAATACGTCCACGTCAGGTTCATAGAATCGGGCTAACTTTGCCCTAGTCAAGTACGATTATTCTAGTGGACCAATTATAAATAATGTCTGAACTAAAGATGGGCATATCAATACCATTATGGTCAAGAGAGCACCTCAGTGTAATGCTACTACGTGCAGTGGCAAGGTCACTATAGCTGGTCCACCTCCCCCTAGACAAGTCAAAATCACAATACCGGGCCCATCGGCTAAACAATCACAACCTGCTTCATCAGCTAAACTACCAAAACCTATCTCAACCCCACAGCAGTGGAAACCCAAGAGTTAGTTCAACCTCATTGGCCAGTTAGGAAAAAATCTCGCGCAAATATCTATCCTTGAATTGCTTCGCATCTCTCCTGCACACAAAGAAATCCTAGACAAAACTCTCCTAGAGTCGTCGGTCCCTAAGGACATCGATGTCAATCAGTTTGAAACTATGGTGGGATATCTCACTAGGCCGCACCATGTCACCTTCTCGGATCAGGACTACTCATCACATAAAACCAACCACAATGACGCATTACACATAGAAACTTTTATCCATAAGCACAAAGTTAGACGGGTTTTAGTAGATGGTGGAGCAGGGTTGAATATATGCTCCCTCAAATTGGTTAAGGCTCTTGGATTCTCTGATGCGTGCGTAGACCCAACGAAAATCATAGTGATCAAAGCATACGATGACGAGGAATGCTCTTCAAGGGGTGTTATCTCTCTCCCTATCAGAGTGGGACCGGTCATTGTAGACACAACCTACCAGGTCCTGGATTTGGAACTACCATATAACATTTTACTTGGCCGTCCATGGATCCACACTTTAAAAGCCGTTCTGTCAACATACCACCAATGCCTCAAGTTTCCTTTTGATGGTACAAAAGTAACCATATATGGAGACCTCGACCCTTTCCAATATTGTACCAATTTAAGGGGTATCTCTGAAAACCGAGTACCTATTAACCGAGAAGCACTTGGCTCCTCATCATCCAAGTACATCGACCATTCCACACTCACATCATCTTCCACATCCGCTCCATCCACGTCTTCCACCGTACCACCACCTTCCACCAACCCTAAGACTGAATCAACTGTCAAAATCCAGAACCTTGGCTATGGAGAATTCAAACTGAGAATAGCATACAGCATAACAACAATGCCTAGATCTCCCAAGGACTATGGTCGGCCATGTTTCCGAATGGAACCTCAGGAAACCTTCATAGTCCCACCAAATACAGTTTTTATCAAGTGGGGAGACATGAGTGAGGAAGACCTTGTTGACATCATAGGATGGATCTATAAGGATACGGTTACATTACCCCCATTACCAGTTCAAATATATGGCAAAGGTTATGACTTCATGAAGGCTAAAGGCTACGGTGGTACTAGTGGCCTTGGAAAAAATAAAACTGGCCGAAGGGAACCCATAGAAACTTTTCAAATTCTGAAGTATCTTCGATTAGGGTTTGGATCACTTGCCAATGGTGATCAACATACCTCTGGACTTTCAAATGAGCGAGTACATGCTTCTGACAGTGTCAAGTCTACTAGGGAACCCCCCACTGAAACTGACTCCCACGAGTGGGAATTTGGCTCAGAACGATCCCTAAGTGACTGTTGTCTTGATGATTTGTTTGTTGAACCAGGGGAATTGACCTCTGAACAACAGTTTTGGAAAACATTCAAAATTGAATAGGCACCAAATAGTCAAAGCTCTACTACCACTTCCCATAACACACAACAGCCATCGTCTGACCCCCCTCAGTCCAATCTATCCAAAGTGTCGGAAGACATTGATAACCAGGGCTCTAAAACCTTCACTCCTTATTACGACAATGAATATGACACTAGTGAAGGAGAATATTGGATAGAGTCCGATGTGGAGTTGGATGATGATAACCTCATCTACAACATCAATGAATCCATCTACATGCTGTCCACATCCTCACCACAATTCACTAGCCTTGACGATGGCATCTCTTTAGTTTACCCTGAACTAGTCGATTGGGACCAACAAGGACCGCCAGTTCTGGATACATTCCAAAATGATGAAGCCATTGCTGAATTCATGGGATTACGAGAAGGCATACCGAGTGGGGACCACAAATCAGGATTTGCTATTGATTTAGACTGTACCGCATACTTTGGCGAGACTATCCAGTCCTCTAGTCGCAAAAGTAAAAATAAAGTAAAAAATGAAACGTCTCTAGGTGAAAACCGAAAGGCACCTCTTGACGATAAAATAGTAAAAATAAAGGACGAATCTACGGGTGAAAACCTCTCTGAGGCACCCAAAGATGGAGGACTCGACTTTCTCCCCGTGCAACAGGAGAAATCGGCCATGCTTATTGAGGACACAATAGAGGATAACATTTCAACTACAGAAGACCCCAAGATGGTCCTGTTTGCGGCATCATTGACTGACGAAGAGAAACCAGAATTTCATAAATTCTTTACAGAACGGAAGATCGACTTTGCACGGTCCTACGCAGACATGCCAGGATTGGACCCCAAACTGGTTCTACATCATCTGCCACTGTTACCCAATGCTAAACTAGTCAAGTAAAAGTTGTGCAAAATGCACCCTCAAGTTGCTTTATTGGTCAAGGCCAAGTTAACAAAATTACTGGATGCCGAATTCATAAGGTCAATAGATTATGCTGAATGGATTTCCAATCTAGTGCCAGTGACAAAGCCAAATGGGCTGATTTGGGTGTGTACAGACTTTCGGGATCTAAACCATGCATGTCCAAAGGATGCCTTTCCTTTGCCCAACATTGACATCATAGTAGACCTAACTGCAGGACATGAGATGCTATCCCTCATGGATGGTTTCTCCGGTTATAATCAAATCTGCATTCTCCTAAGGATCAACACAAAATGGCATTCACTTTCCCATGGGGTACATACTGTTGGAATTTCATGCCCTTCGGTCTAAAAATTGCAGGTGCCACATATCAAAGGGCTATGACCACGATCTTCCATGACATGATGCACAATATAATGGAGGATTATGTAGACGACCTGTTGGCCAAATCAGCAACTAGGAAAGATCATTTGAGGTTACTCGACATAATTTTTGAGAGACTTGAAGAGTACAAAGTTCGGCTAAACCCTAAGAAGTGTGTCTTTGGGGTCACATCAAAAAAACTATTGGGATACATAGTTTCCTAAAGAGGCATAGAGGTTGATTCGGCAAAGGTCAAAGCAATCATAGACATGCCTCCACCTAGAGGGATCAGTGAACTCAGAACTCTGTAGGGTAGAGTACAATCCATTTGCCGTTTCATAGCCCAATTGGCAGATAAGTGTCATCTGTTCCAGTACCTATTGCGCAAAAGTGTCCCCTTTGTATGGACGGATAAATGTCAAGAGGCCTTCCAGCAAATCAAAGATTACTTGTTGTCAACACTAGTACTCATGCCGCCCATTCATGGAAAGCTGTTGATTCTGTACATCTCCACTACTAGTTCAGCATTGGGGGCATTGCTGGCCCAAAATGATCACGAAGGAAAAGAAAGAGAAATTTATTACATCAGCCGCACATTGATAGGCTATGAGTTGAACTACACGTACATTGAGCGTGCATGCCTCGCTATTGTCTTCACATCCCAAAACTAAGACACTATATGCTCAGTCATTAGACACAACTAGTTGCCAAGATTGACCCATTGAGATATCTACTAAGTCGAGCAGCATTAACAGGCCGATTGGAAAAATGGGTCATGATCTTAAGCGAGTATGACATATAGTATGTTGAGCGCAAGGAAATAAAAGGGCAAGTAATAGTAGATCAACTAGCAGATGCACTGATTCAAGCCACTCATCCATTAGTAACTGATTTTCCCGATAAGTCCATTTTTCATGCGGAACTGGCATCACCATGGAAGCTATATTTTGATGGGTCTCATACTGGTCATGGCTCAGGTGTTGGAATCTTGTTTATCACACCATAGGGAGATTCAATCCCTAAGTCATTTAGGATCGCTTTCCCTTGTACAAATAACATTTCCAAATATGAAGCACTAGTCATAGGTCTCAAGTTGGCAATTAAGTGGAAAATTCAGATGTTGCTGGTATTCGGGGATTCCCAGCTCGTAATCAACCAAGTGAATGATGACTATGAAACAAAGGATGAGAAGTTGCTTCCCTACAAGAGGATGGTGGACAGTTTCATGACATACTTTCAATTGATTTCTTTTGAACAAATCCCTAGGGTACAGAATAAGGCAGCTGACGCAATGGCTACTATTAGTTCTCTCTTGGACATCCCTAAAAATGTGTCCCAATTTGAGTTCTTAGTAGAGCAGCTTTTGATACCGGCATATGATATCCTAGAAATAGAAAAGGTTTGTGAACTTGTTGGTCCCAACTCTCCTTGGTATCAAGACATTTATGATTACCTAAAGTCTCACACCCTTCCACCGAACCTGTCAAATAACCAAAGGAAGTCCTTCATTAGAAAATCTGCAAGGTATGCCATTGTCAGTGACACCCTATACTGCCGTAGTTTTGATGATACCCTCCTTAGATGTCTTGACACCGACGAAGCATGTACGACCTTACGAGAAGTACATGATGGTATATGTGGATCTCATTGGAGTGGTCCTACGCTAGCTAAGAAACTGACAAGACTTGGATATTATTGGCCGACAATGGAAAAAGATGCAATTGAATATGTTCGAACTTGTCGCAAATGCCAAATACACAGTGACTTGGTCCATGCTCCAGCACAAGAACTCCGGCCCATCACTTCTCCTTGGCCTTTCACTCAATGGGGACTCGACCTTGTGGCTAAGATTCACCCAACCTCATCCAACGGCCATAAATTCATTATTACCGCCACTGAGTATTTCACAAAGTGGATTGAAGCCATCCCATTGACATATATTACTGGTAAACAAATATCAAAATTCATCCTCAACTACATTATTTTCTAGTATGGCCTCCCACAGTCCATCATCACTGACAACGGACGTCCGTTTAAAAACCAAGACATACGTGAGTTATGTGAGCACTTCCATATCCAACACCACTTTTCATCTCCATACTACCCACAGGGAAATGGCCAAGCGGAGGCATCGAATAAAACCATTGTCAAGATCTTAAAAAAGACTGTCAATGACGCTAGCCATGACTGGCACATACAACTTAACCCTACTCTGTGGGCTTATCAAACTAGCATTTGTACGCCTACAGGGGCCATTCCATTCGCCCTAGTCTTTGGCGCTAAAGCCATCTTACCCATTGAGGTCAAAATTCCTTCGCTATGAGTCTCCTTGAAGGGTCTTACTAATGAAGAGGACTACCGACAATCATGCCTGCATGAGCTGGAAATGCTGGAAGAAAGACGAAAAAACTCACTGAATCATCTCCAAGCATATCAGAACCACCTTTGTCGTAGCTACAATAAAAAGGTTATGGTCAGAAAGTTTGACATCGGCGACCTAGTTCTAATGCAGAACCCCAAAAACCAAGCAGACAGAGAAAAGCCAGGAAAATTTGAACCAAACTGGCTAGGTCCCTATATTATCATATCTTCTTTTGGTTCTAGAGCTTATCAATTGGCAACTCCAAATGGGGAACAATTGACAAAACCCATCAATAGTTTACATCTCCGAAAGTTCTACGCATAGCATCAGAGGATGGAGTTGAGAATCATAAAATACAAAAAAAATTGAAAAATGATAAAAATCGTCACCTTGATGAAAACCTGGCAAATAGGCGTCTTGGTGACACCAAAAAAATCAAAAAGTCAAGAAAATAGTAAAGAGAAAAAGATTCGTTCAATAGTGAAAACCTAGCAAACAGGCACTTTGGACAAGTACCATGGTGAAAACCTGGCAAACAGGCGCCATGCATAATCAATCATTACTCTGCCATCTACTGTCACTTAGTCTAACTTGGCCTGGGATGAAAGGTATTTCTGCCATTATTCCGCAAATCGCTATCACATCCTACCCTACCTGTCATAGTAGATAAATGATTGACATCAAGTCCTGACGACTGTCCATCTACCAAGTCAGCAGCATCCCATCCATGTCCCTTGCAAATGGCTAAGTCTTAGACCTGACTGGGGGCAAAATGCTTATCATGAAACTGTAGTGGATGTCACACATGATCTCGACAATTGGTAAAAAGTTCTGAAAAAAAAGACAAAAACATCACAAAAATTCCTGAAAAAAGACAAACATCACAAAAAGTCCTAAAAAGAGACAAAAACATCACAAAAAGTCCTGAAAAAAGATAAAAACATCACAAAAATTCTTGAAAAAAGACCAAAAACATCACAAAAAGTCCTAAAAAAGACAAAAACATTGGCAAAAAGTTCTAAAAAAAGATAAAAACATGGAAAAGAGTGCTGAATAAAGATAAAAACATCATAAAATGTCCTGAAGAAAGACCAAAAACATCATAAAATATCCTAAAGAAAGACCTAAAAATCATAAAATGTCCTGAAGAAAAACACAAAAAAATCCAAATCAATGTCAAAATCCTAAAAATGGAGTCAAAGTCAGTCATGTCAATCAGTCCATGTCACTGTCGAACTACGATGTCTCTGTGCATTTGATATGTAGGCAAGGCCATCAGTCGATGAGTCCCCGAGACATTAGGTTAGTCCTTTTAGGTTTGTCAAAATAAAATCATGACGCAATCTTTGGTCACCAAGACAAAGTCATTAGTCGTGTTGAACCACTAGGTCAGTCCACTAGGGTTCATGGCATTACACTGGCACACACGTCAAAAATCTGCTAGTCACGACATATCATTTCTCCAAATGGGAAAACTCCTAAAACAAAGTACAGCAATTATTCATTCAACATGGCAATCATATCACCATGGTATATTATTGTCATATGATCAACACAAGTCAGACTCAGTCAAAACAAGTCAAATTATTGCAACCAGTCAAACTATCAAATCTTGGTTACCTTTCAGATGGGTCCTTCTGAAGAATAACCTATGTCATTGGTGCCTTAGGATGTGTCCTTCCTAGGCATCATCCCTATCATTTGACATTTTCAAGGGATCCTTTCTGACACTTAAGGATCATTCCTCTCGACAACAACATTCTTTCAGATGTGTCCTTCTGAAGAACAAAACTTTGACATTGGTGCCTTAGGATGTGTCCTTCCTAGGCATCGTCCCTATCATTTGACATTTTCGAGGGATCCTTTCTGACACTTAAGGATCATTCCTCTCAACAACAATGTTCTTTCAGATGCGTCCTTCTGAAGAACAAAACTTTGACATTGGTGTTTTAGGATGTGTCCTTCCTAGACATCGACATTATTCAGTATGTGTCCTTCCTGAATATGGCAACCTTTGGCATTCATCATCTCGACATCATTAAAACTTGAAATCTAGACACACTTGGCAAATACTTGGCATTCGTTTTTGGCTTTTTATCATGCTACTAGTTTTTTAGCGAGATCCTACACCGGGATTTAGAGAAGCAGTGATGTATCATGACATTTGTCTTGTCTTTTGACACTCATGTTACTAGTTTCTCAGCGAGATCCTGACAAAACAATTTAGAAAAGCAATGACGTATCATGATAATGAATTTATCTTATTTCTTTTTGACATTCATGCTACTAGTTTCTCAAGGTTGTCTTGGAAACAGGATTTAGAGAAGCAACGACATTTCATGACTTGTCCTTTTTGTCTTTTTCTGCTTGTGGTTGATTCTGACAAAGACTGGGGCAATAACGCTCTTGGTATGAGTCATGATCTTCCTTGTCTGTGACTGCTTGTCTTACGTGATGGTACGACCTTGCACACCTTGATCTATGTCATATCATGGTGTTTGTTGGCCATCACAACAATCTGCCCAATGATGATTAAGAGCAATAAATATTAAAAGTCCTATGGTAAGTTTTGAAGGATTTGGTCTAGGAACTTACATGCATCTCATTTAGTCATGTCATCTTCTCTCGCCCATCTCATATAAGCATTGCATTCATGTCTTTTGCACTAAAATTTCTTCGTTTCTTCATATTCTAGTCTTCTCATTAATTTTGAGAGCACACCCATGTTCTTGGAACCCGTCTTTCCTCTCGAGGGGGCATACCATAACCCTCCTTATTTTTCTTCCTCATCATATTTTGCACTGGGGCATATTTCTGACTTGTTTTCTTTGTCACAATGCGACAAGTGACATTATGACAAAGAGGGGAAAAATGTAGACACCTAAAAATGACCTAGGCCTGCAAGCTTCAGTTTTACCACTTTCGTCCTAGCATAATTATGTCATTTAGTTATGTCCTTGGTCCACATTCGACTATTGATTAAATAATTCATAATTATTTAATTAATTCATGTCATTTATTCTTCATGATTATTAAATAAATAAATCTTATTTATTTATTAAATACGTCATTAACTGTCTAAGTCTTTCTTTAATTAAATAAATTTCTTAATTTATTTAATTCCCCCTTCTGCATTTAATTCTTCTTGATTATTAAATGAATGAATTTTATTTATTTATTTAATACGTCACTGACTGTCTTAATTAAATAAGTTAATTAATTTATTTAATTAATTGATCTCATCTCCTAAATTAAATAATTAAATTAAATTATTTAATTGCCAATTTCATATTCTTCTCATTATTAAATAAATTAAATTATTTAAAATGTCATGTCAATCTTAACTGTCAGTCCTTTTTGATAAATAATCTGAAAAATATTATTTATTATCTCTCAAAATCCATAATTTGAATTATTTTAATTCAAATTAGTAATTAATCTTCCAAAAATCAAGCAATCGGGAAAATTCTTGATTTTCCAAATCTTATCTTCAGTCAACATCTTATCTCTTTGATTTTTTGAATCTTGCAAATCAGGCAATCTTATCTTCTTGATTTTTTGAAAATTTTTATTTTCTAATTAATTTTTCTCATTTATTCTCCATCGTCGATCCGATTTTATTCTGACCGTTCGATTAAGGATTTTTCCCTAACCCTAATTAGGGATTTTCAGGTTAAATCTAGATCATTCATTTTAGGTTATTGTCATTGATTTATCTCGTCCGTCCGTTTGAAATGGCCTTTTCTATAAAATGCCATCTTCTTCTCATTTTTGAGGATATATATTTTACGTAATTACTATAGGCATTTATTTACTTATTTTCACATTCGTTGTCATAGGCATTTGATTAATATTGGCATTTATTCTAAGCATAGACATAGACATAGACATAGGCATTGGCAATAGTCATAGGCATATCAAATCCTTCAAATCCTATTGTAGGGCTTAGGCATTTTAGATTTCTCAAAGTACAAATCTAAGGGCAACATTTCCAGCAAGCAAGAAGGTGTTACGAAAGGGAATCATGGAGGTATCGACGATCAGGTATACTTGTTCCTTTATTTACTTCCTTTGTGTTTCGTAAAATATTTGGGTTTCATTTATCGTTTATTGCTAACTCTCCAAATCTGAAGAAAACCCTTGATTGCAGTGACTATGCAAATAACTTTGAGTATGTCTTGAAATCCACTTTTTAATGATATAGAAAATGCAACTATTCAAAAAAATCTAGGTATGTCTTCAAACCCATATTTTTATGATATTTATATTAATTATTTAAATGAAGTAGGATATACTAATAATGATATCGATTATACTAGTGAAATAATAGAAAAACAAAATAAGAATGAAATATTTTGTATGCATGAAAATGAGAATGTAATCCCTTGTTTTGATGAAAATGAGAATGAAATCCCTTGTATGTGTTGAACAAGACAACTGGGAGGGGGTGAATCAGTTGTAGTAAATTTTAATCCTTAAAACATTCACTGAACTTAAATCAATCACAAATAATTACTCTGCTAAATGATTAAACATTCAATGTAAAGGCAAGAAACTAAAAAGCATCACACATACAAAGTAACACCAATTTTATGTGGAAAACCCAATAAGGGAAAAACCATGGTGAGGATTAGCTCACACTATAGAGAATATCAAAATCAATTACAAAAGGCTTAGTGCTTGATAAGGCTCACTGCCAAAACAAGGACTCACTGTATGGATCAAGACTCAATGTCCAACAAGGGTTAACCACCTGGAGGGATCACTTCCATAGAGATACAAATAAGATAGAAGAGATATGTTACATAGAGAAGACAATCTCAATGCAACAGAGATTTCCACCATGATTCACTCAACCACTTGCAGACATGCATGAATGATAAAGTACACCTTCAACTCACTACTTCTAGAAACTAAGAATTTAGGATTCACACTGATCTACAACACTCACATCACATACATAGATCTTGATCTATATCTTTTCACTATCTCTTTGTCGCTCTTTCATCAATAACTCATCTTGTATTTATACCATCTTCAACTTTGAAACATATCCAAAGTTGGTCATCTATTATTCAATTTCAAGTTAGGTCAGCACCAAAACATTCTAGGGTGGAATTAGAATGAGGGTGACCCAAACACATACTTGATGAGGACCCAAATAAGTCCCAAAATGCTTCATTAACTTTGAAAGTCATGTTTAACACAAGGTTAGCCAAACCAGTGTAAAACACATAGATAAATTAAGCACATACAACCCTTAGCACAATCCAATCCTTCTAGATACCAAAATTATCTCCAATACGATCATAACAACTTAAATCTAGAACTTCTAGTCATAAAACTCAACCAAAAAGAAATTCTGACCAACAATATTTCTCTTGGACCTCAACCAGATACCCTAAAAAACATAGTTCACAACTAGTGAACATAACTCACACTATTCAACAATCCAAAATCCCAAACCCTAGATATAGCGGCTTCCAACAATCATGATCAACATATTTGAACCACACGAGCATATGATCAAAACCCAAAGCAAAACCTAGAGCAACCACTGAACACCTACAACCTTTCTCCATTACAATTTTCTCAATATCCTTGACATATACAACCAATAGCCCACATCCATGACATTAATGACAATAACCAGTTGATAACTAGTTAACTAGTTGACATCAATGATAACACCTTCATTCTTGCAACAATCTCCCCCTTTGTCATTGATGACCACACATGATGTGAAAAACCATCAAAGACAACACACTATCTTTGAATACACTGTTCATGATATATTTTTTTCTTTTTTTCACATCTTCCTCATCTTCATCTCTCATCTCCCCCTTTGACATCAATGGAAAATGAAAAAGATGTTTTACATTGATTTCCACTTTGAAATTAAGCATAAAATAATCTTTTCAATGAAAACACATGACACTACTTGCTCCCCCTAAGAGGTAGCCACCAAAACATCAATCTAGAAGAAATATAGATCCATAGACCCACTAGAATGATGCTTCTCCATATGCATCTAGTTTAAGAAAGGAGGGGAAATGATCCCTAACTTCTCCCAAAGATACTCAAAATTATCTTTAGGAAGAGCCTTCATAAATATATTTTCAATTTGATCCTTCATAGGTACACACTTAAGATTTACTTCATTCTCCACAACCTTCTCTCTCAAGAAATGATACCTAATATATATATGTTTTTTCCTCGAGTGCATCATTGGATTATTTGAAATGTTAATTTCTCTTGTATTATCATAGAAGATAGAAATAGGAATGTCATACATTAGTTTGACATCCTTTAATGTATGTTTCATCCATAAAAATTGTGTACAACAAGATGCAACATCAGTATACTTAGCTTTAGTAGTAGATAAGGAAACTGAATCTTTCTTTCTACTCAACCATGTCACCAATCTACAACCAAGAAAGAATGCATCACCACTAGTAATTTTCCTATCATCCATACATCCAACCCAATCTACATTTTTATAAGCACTTAGTGTAAATTCGACATTCCTAAGATGCCATAAGCCATAATCCAGAGTGCCATTCAAATATCAAAATATTATTTTAACAACAAAAATGGTGCAGTCAAGGATGGAGGGTCTAGGAATAGGACTGTCCAACCTTATAGCAAGAGTAAACACAATAGAAACTCAAAGAATTTAAATAACAATCACACATGTATATATATAATGATTAATTATTCATTGGAAACATACCTTTCCTTCTGACTTATAGATTACAAAAAGATATGTTGCTAAGCCCAAAAAATACAATGTGAACCAAAATATCTCTATCAATATCTTACTACCTAATGCAACTATGCAATGCTTATATATATATCATTTCCCAACTCTAGAAAAGGTCTGTGTCAGCCTTAAGAGGTCTCAAACCCCAAAGTTGATGAAATGTGTGAAGGTCAGCCAAAACATATGATTTTCCCTTGATCCTTGGAAAAACGTGATGCATATCAAAATGAAGGTTCCTCGCTGAATTTGTATCCTTATGAAATGGTTTCCTAAGCTCCACAAGTCATGGAATAGGTCCAAAAACTTGAAAATCCAAGACTAATTTGTGAATGCTCTCTGTCCCATTATAGTTGATATTTTGTTAGTGATAACTTTGTACTAGAATCTCCAAAACACTTGAATTTTGAATATGACGTAGATGTTGCCATGAAGATCATATATCCTACTTTGTGAGCTCTGATGTTATATTATGGTATAATGTGGTATGAAATACTGAGACTGGGTCCTGACAACTAACTACTGAAATGCAAGAAAACATGAATTTAGATATTTTTGGTTGATGCAAGATTGCTTGCAACCAGAGATGCTTTTACATCAAAAAACATGTGTTTCCTTAGGATCTTCTTGAAATCTAGCCACAAGATAGACAACATGCATAATATCTAGTCTAGTAGTAATCAAATACAACATACCTCCAATAATAGATCTATATTTGCTTTGATCAGCCTTAGGTGAATCATCATCTTTACCTAAATTGTAACTAGTCACCATAGGAGTGTATACTAGTTTGGAACCATCCATCCCAAACTTCCTCGACATATCTTTCACATAATTATATTGCAAAATAAAAATCCCTTTCTTTGTTTTATTAATTTGTAACGCAAGAAAGAAATTCATCTCTATAGACATCTCAAATTCTTTTTGCATTTCTTCCACAAACATCTTACACATAGTTTCATTTCCTCCAAAAATATTGTCATCAACATATACAACTACAATCAAGATTTTTTCATTCTCAATTTTAATATATAGATTATTATCTACCATACCTTTGTTGAAACCTTGCTGAATCAAATACATGTCTAACCTTACATACCAAGCTCTAGGATCTTGCTTCAATCCATATAAAGATTTCTTCAATCTACAAACCATATCTAGTTGATCTAACAACTGAAATCCTTCTTGTTGTTCCATTTAGACCTCTTTTTCCAGCTCACCATTCAAAAATGCAGACTTAACATCCATCTGATAACCTTGAAATATTTATCAGCAACAACACAAAGAACATCTTGATAGCTTCCATTCTTGCTACTAGAGCAAAAGTCTCCTAAAAATATTTTCCTTCTACTCGTGAGTAGCCTTTACACACAAGCCTTTCTTTATTTTTGACCACTTCTCCATTCTCATTCAACTTATTTCTAAATACCCACTTTGATTCAATTTTATCTATTGTTCTTGGGACCAATTCCAAAGTTTGATTCTTCTCAATTTTCATAAGTTCTTTCATCGCTTCCATCCAATGCTCATCTTTACATGCTTCATTTACAATCTTCGGTTCAATTTCAGAAAGTAAACATAGATTTATCTCACCAACAATAGCTCTGCTTCTTGTCAATACTCCTTTTTTCTTGTCTCCAATGATCTGATTTTTTGAATCATTATTTTGCACATACTTAGGTGTCTTAGGGGACACCACCAGAGCTTCATCTTCTTCTTCATTCTTCTTCTCTTGCTCACCCTTGTTCTTCCATGATTTCTTCAATCCTTATGCAACCAGGTTCATCAGATACATATCCATTAACATTAATTAAACTCTTTATTGCTTCATCAAACTTTACATTTGAGCTTTCTACAGTCTTCCTCAGTCTTTTATTTAAACATTTGTAGCCTTTTCTTTTAGTAGAATATCCAAGAAAAATACCTTCATCACTTCTTGCATCAAACTTTCCTAAATTTTCTTCATCCTTTCTAATATAACATTTTCTTCCAAATACCTTGAAATACTTAATAGTAGGAATTCTTCCACACCATAGCTCATAGCGGGTTTTTGTACTATTTTCTCTTGCTTAAATTTGATTGAATACATAAATAGTAGCGTGAATAGCTTCTCTCCATTAAACTTCTGGTAGACCTACTTTAGTAATCATTGATCTAGATACTTCTTGAATTGTTCTATTCTTTCTTTCAACAACTTCGTTCTATTGAGGAGTTCTTAGAGAAGATAGCTATCTTTTTATTCCATGAACTTCACAAAACCTATTAAACTCATGGGAAGTGAATTCACCACCTCTGTTAGATCTTAAGCATTTTTTCCTCAAATTTACTTCATTTTCAACCATAGCTTTGAATGTCTTGAATCTTTCTAATGCATTAGACTTTTCTCTAAGAAATATAGCCCATGTATACCTAGAGTAATCATCAATCAAAAGCATAAAGTACCTTTCACCTTGTAGATTTCTCACTCTTGTAGGACCATAGAGATCGATGTGAATTAAATCTAGTAGTCCAGTAGTAGATTGTTCCTTTGATTTGAAATGATTTCTTGCTTGCTTTCCAAACTTACAATTCCCGCAAATAACATTAACATGCTTTCTAATCCTTGGTAAATCTCTCATGGCATAAACTGCACTAATCCTCGCCAAATTATCCAAATTCATATCACACATTCTTTGATGCCATATCCAACTTTCATTAATCTGAGTCATAAAGCATCGTCCATCAACACCTTTAAGTTGATATATATTTCCTTCAAATTTATTTCCTGTTACAATCACTATTCCAGAGTATTTCTTGATTTCATATTTTCCATCCTTAAATACAAGATTATATCCTTTACTGTACATCTAACCAACACTCAAAATATTATGCCTTAATCCATTAACATAGTAGACATCATCAGTATTATGCTTTCCATCAAAACTTACTGAGCCTATCCCACAAGTTTTAGCATCAGGGTGATCCCACAAAGTTGGTTTACAATTTTTTGGGAGATTCTGATTTTTGCTGAAATCACATATTTTTAGAAAATATAATGATCTAAACCTTAAAAAGTTCCATTTAAAGCATTCCAATTGAATAGGGTTTGATCAAACTACCTTAGATCAAACCCCCTTGGATAGAACCCCGCTAGATTTAAACCATACCTATAACGGAGTCTCATTTACACCTATCGAAATGCTGATAAAAAAAACTTTTGATTTACCTTTTGGAGGATCAAATGAATTCATTTAAAATTTATTTTTTGTAAGTATGTAGTCCTTATTATAAGCTTCCCAAAAAGTATAATTTTAAATAAATTTAATTTAATTATTATATTTATTTTTTATTTCTTGTGAATGTAGGGTTTTCATTGAAAATCAAGCTCTATGTTCTGCACATGTGGAAAAATAGAATATTATCAAATTTTCTTTTGAAAAATATGAGTGCACTAGATATTGAAGTCCTTGATCCAACAAAAAAAAAAAGAATTTTGATACATACAAAAAAAGTTGTGTTATACAGTCTGCCTATTTCTGAATTGTAATTGGTTTGACTTCGAAACTTAATGAAGGAAAAATATTCAATAAAACACTATGAAACCAATTGGAAGCACTAGATATTGTAGTTACAACTCTAAATTTGAAAAAAATAGAATTTTATCCTTCATGG
This sequence comes from Sequoia sempervirens, assembly GCA_007258455.2. Lineage (NCBI taxonomy): Eukaryota > Viridiplantae > Streptophyta > Pinopsida > Cupressales > Cupressaceae > Sequoia > Sequoia sempervirens. The sequence continues at coordinate 28,522,836 of VDFB02000363.1, forward strand.
AAAAAAATTTGTGTTATACAATGAGCATCACTCCTTAAAAATGGTGTTTATTGAAAAAAACTAGTTTTTGAAGGAGATGGAAAAAGAAGTACATATTATTCCAAAAATTTTGAAAAAAATATATTTAGAATCTACAAACAAAATGTCAAAAATTACTAGTTTGCATTATCTTCAAATTCCTCACGGTTTAGTCGCTATAGGTGCCCAAAAATGAAGATTTAGGTAGAAAAAATTAGTTCAGTATCTAGTTTGGCCAAAAATTGCAAATCAGTATTGTGGGATCACCCACAGTATCATCTCCAAACATAACTAAGACACCATCATATTTTTCAAGTTTAACAAACTTACTCTTATCATAGGTCATGCGATGTGAACAAACACTGTCAACAATCCAATAGTTTTTTTTTGTTTAGCATGTAGGGCAGAGATTATAGTACCTTCACTTTTCTCCTTCTCTAAAGGACATTCCTTCACCTATTTTTGAGAATTAGTAGAAGTAGGTTCATCTTTTATATCCAATAAAAAGCATTCATTGTCATTAGGATTTCCATAATAAGATTCCTCATCCAATATACTAGCATCCTCGTTCACATAATATGCTCTGTTGATCTTCTTACCTTTATTTTCTTTCTCATATATTTGTTTATTCCTCTTAGCTCTTTCTAAACACTTCAAAGCATAATGACCTATTCCTCCACAACTAGATCAAGTAAAGGGTAACTTACCTTCATACTTACCGAAGCATTTCTTCATTCTTCTCGCAAATTTAGCTTCTACTTCATCAAGATTTTCTTCATCTGGATCTTCAACTTTTGTAGCCTTGAAAGTGGTTTCTGATTTGCATCCATTCCTCAAGTTCAGCTTTCTCATCTCATAAGATGTCAGAGTTCCTAATAATTTATCTTTAGTGTAAGTCTTCTAGTCTAAATGTTCTTCAATAGCACATACCTTTTCACTGTATGCATTAGGAAGAGTTTTAAGAATCTTCTTTACAATCCTAGATTCATATAATGTAGCACCAAGTCCTCGCATTATATGTACTACCTCATCCAATCTTTGTACATAGGCTTTAACATTCTCATCTTCAGACATATGTAGGAGATCAAACTATGTCCAAATTCTGCAACATTGCTTCTTTCACCCTTTCATCACCTTCATGCACTTTTTCTAAAGTATCCCATACCTTTTTAGCATTCTTTAGGTTTTGAACCTTAATCAACTCGAAATGTACAAGACTATTCTTCAAAATGAACTTTTCCTTATTGTTTGCTTCATGTGCCTTGATTTCATCAGATGTACTTGGACCATTAGCAGGAGGAGTGTAAGGAGTCTTGTATGCTTTCTCCACATCATATCCACAACACTCTAGATATTCTTCCATTAGTATTTTCCAAATAGCATAATTAGTTCCATCGAACTTCAAATACTCCTAAGTAACTTTTCCATCCATCCCAAACCTTACTTAGCGATTAACTTCTTCTCCAAGGAACCAAGATCTGATACCAATTGTTGAACAAGACAACTAGGAGGGGGTAAATTATTTGTAGAAAATTTTAATCCTTAAAACATTCATTGGAACTTAGATCAATCATAAATCATTACTCTTCTAAATGATTAAACAGTCAATGCAAAGACAAAAATTGAAAAGCATCACGCATACACAGTAACACTAGATTTACATAGAAAACCCAATAAGGGAAAAAACATGGTGAGGATTAGCTCACACTATAGAGAATATCAAAACCAATTACAAAAGGCTCATTACTTGATAAGGATTACTTCCAAAACAAGGACTCACTATCCAAATCAGGACTCACTATCCAATAAGGGTTAACCACCCAGAGGGATCACTGCCATAGAGATACAAAGAAGATAGAAGAGATATGTTACACTGAGAAGACAATCTCAGTGCAACAGACATTTCCACCACAATTCACTCAACCAATTACAAACATTCATGAATGATAGAGTACACCTTCAACTCACTACTTTTGAAAACTCATCATTTAGGATTCGTACTGATCTACCACACTCACATCACATACATCAATGATGATCTATATCTTTTCACTATCTCTTTGTCACTCTTTCATCAATAACTCATCCTGTATTTATACTATCTTCAACTTTAAAACATATCCAAAGTTGACCATCCATTATTCAATTTCAAATTAGGTCGCAAAAATATTCTACGATGGAATTAGAATGAGGGAAACCCAAACACATGCTTGATGAGGACCCAAATAAGTCCCAACATGCTTCATTAACTTCAAAAGTAGTGTTTAACACAAGGTCGACCAAACTAGTGTAAAAAACATAAAGGAATTAAGCACACACAACCCTTAGCATGATCCAATCCTTCCAAATACCAAAATTATCTTCAATATGATCATAACAACTTAGCTCTAGAACTGCAAGTCATGAGACTCAACCAAAAAGAAATCCGGAGCAACAATATTTCTCCTAGACGTCAATTAGATACCCTAAAAAACATAGTTTACAACTAGTGAACATAACTCGCACTATTCAACGATTCAGAAGCCCAAATCCTAGATATAACATCTTCCAACAATCATGATCAACATATCTGAACCACATGAACATAGGAGTAAAACCCGGAGCAACCACTGAACACCTACAACCTTTCTCCATTACAATTTTCTCAATATCCTTGATATATACAACCAATAGCCTGCATCCATGACATTAATGACAACAACAAGCAGTTGATAACTAGTTAGCCAATTGACATCAATAACAACACATTCATTATTGCAATAGTATGGTTAAAAAATAAAATGAAATCCCTCATATGAATCAAAATAAAAATGTTTTCCTTACAATTGAAAGAGATACCTTAGATAACCTTCCTGGTAAAATTTCTTGGAGACAAATGAGAACTTATGGAAATAGATTATATAAAATGTTTTCTATAGAAAAAAATAGGATTTCAATGTTGACTCATGATACAATAAATAAAAATGAGGAAAATGTGAAAAGTGATGAAAAGATTAGGTATTTTTTAAAACCACAAAAGAAAGATGATTCAATAGAACAAGTCATATCTAGTGTTTCTAATGCTATTGATTCTATAGGAAAGAAACCGATCTAAAGATAAGTGTAGAGACCTGAATTTGACCACACCCATATGGTCAAATTCACCCCTTGTATTCCTTTGTCTTGCATCCCTCATCCATATTAATTAAATAATTTATTATTTGATTAATGTTTCCCTGTAGCCTTGTGTCCCTTAAGGAATTTAATAAATTAGTTAAATACCTTATCCCCCTTTCATCTCTAAATTAAATAAATACTCCAATTTATTTAATTTGGTCACTTTAGCCCAAATGAATTAAATCAATTATTAATTCATCCTTGTATCTCTCCTCATGTCACATTCTTAATAATCCTCTTTAATTTAGATTAATTTAATTAATATGTGATTAGGATGTGCACACCCCTAGTCATCATTAGGGTCACATCCTCCATAATCTCCCACTTGCTTCTAATTTGTCATTAATTCATCTAATCAGGGATTTGCACAACCTTAATCACATGATTAACCCAACCTAATCTCCATGCCATTTATGGTATGTTACCTAAGTCAACTGCATTAAATGCTTTCTCCTTTTGGAGAAGGCACCTACTTCCCTATGTGAATTTTTCATTCACATTTAATCTCCCAAGGCATTTTAAAGAGTTTAAATTCTTTCTCCCATCTCCATGAGGATTTTTCGAGGAATTTTTAATTCTTCAAATGTCCTCTCAAGCACATGTGGACAAGGACATTCTTTATGAGGAGATCTTGTCCCTTCCCAATGTACAACCTAGTACCTCCATGTCACCTCCACATCATCCCCTTCTTTCCATCTCACCCACCACATGTCAAGATGTGAGGGCTTGTGAGTTCTAAACTCACCTTGGCCCTTGATATTTACCATCATGGATCAATCTTGACCCTTCATTCATTTAGAGACGCTTCCCCTAAAAATGGTGGAAATTCCCCCTTTTGCACATTCCATTCTAGCATTGAAGCACTTAGCAATTTTCAAGCATCCAAGCATCCACCATTGTTGCAGCCATCCTAGAGCTTTAATCTTGCATCCATTCAACTACCCACATCCACCATTTCATTGATCTTCACTTTAGCTTCATTTTTCACTAGGTTTTATGCCACTTTTCCAATGGAGGAGCACACATATCAAAAAATCAAAGGGCCAACCAAGACCACCATCTAAATAAGGTAAAAAATTTTCAATTTCATTGTATTTTGTTAAGATTCAACTAGGCCTAATCCAAGTGTTTGTTTTTGTGTTTTCCTTTTCTGTATTAGTTTAGTTTTTGCATCTTAGAGTAGGAATTCACACTTGCACACTTTTTTGGCATACCCGATGGGACCCACATCATGGGTCTGCTTTACTTTTGCTTGTTGTTTAAAGTTTTGCAGGTTTAGATTTCATATGCAAGGGAAAATCTTCCCTTGACGGGAAAGTTTGCTCGACACATGGGTGAAAGCACTTTTTAAGATAGGCGAACTCTCTCCTTCCTTTTTAGCAAAGGGGTAGACTTGCATCAAACTAGTCAAATTTTTTGTCATAGAGGTGAATCTACATAGGATCACCTAAATAGGTGAAGCTGATCAATATAGAGGCAGATGCATATGAGTTATAGAGGTAGAATCATATACGTCTCTCTACTTGAACAACGACTGTGATTTCTCTCATCCTATAAATAGGAGATCCTACTCCATAGGCAAGGGTGAATTACTCTCACACAGAGGTGAATTGGTAATAATCTAGATCCTTAAATTTTTTAATTTGAGCTACCATTCAATTTTGGTTTTGGGTACTGATTAGCTAACTTGTTGCCGATGATTTGTGGCATTTAACTAATAATTTGTGTGGCTTGTTCCCCCACATTTGTCCAAGATCAAAGGTCAAAACTACTAACACGTGTGTTGCAGGATGAGTAGTCAAAGCCTTTAGTTAGCTCTGTCTATTATTTTTCACACTAATTTAGGCACACATAGATTAATTAAAGGGTCAATTAACTTGTTTGTTGTGTTTGGGAATGAATTGTTGATGTATCCACTCCCCTTGCACCCTTCAGTGATCCTAGGTGGCAAGAAATCACAATTTATTCCAGTCCAGTCCAATCTACCCAAGAAGTGCTAGTTCATCTAAGCTCTCCCCCTGTGCTACGCACGAGCCTGGGGACTAGCCAAAGCATCTAGTATTTCCTTCCTTTAGTGGGACTTGCTTGGGATTTCATCACCCGAGGGATGATTCCAACCACATATTACCGACAGGGTATATAAAGGAGGGAGAACTAAATTTGTACCCCAATCTAGTCACGTCTTGTCTAGCAAAGCATAAAAGCTAGGGTGATACCTAGATAAGACATGTAGGATTGGTTTGAGTTTCCAGTACATCATTGGGGCTCTCAATCCATGCTTGTGATGGGTTGGTGTTCACGGTTGTGCCTCACATACCTAGCATATATCGAGGACACACGAGATAGCCTGTTTCTCCTAGATAGAGATCTGTGTCTTAGTCGTGGCTTGGCGTAGTGTAGGAGATGTGCATCATACCTTGAAGTTACTCACCATGTACTCCCTTGGGTTGAGATAGAAATCCTCATGGTGGACTATGATAGTCTCTGAGAGAGAGAATGAATGTGAGCCCGTGGTGTTTGTTGATGACCCTGTGCCACTGAATTGCTAGCTATCCGCCTTGTGAGAAAGGGTGATCCAAAGAACCACCCTGGTATCATAGAGTATTAACATTGGGTTGTCCCTCAAGGTGGTGGGCCTACATCAAGTTTGTAAACCCTTATCACTAATTCCAGGATTGTGTTTCCTATCGTATCTTCTTTGTGTGATACTAGTGTATGTCGTCAGTCTGAGTTAGTCCAGCCATTCTGCTTTCTATTTGTTGTGTTTTTGTCTTTTTCCATAGTCTACCCCTACCCTCAGTGGTAATTTTTCTTCTCATAGAGGTGAAATTTCATTTTGGATAGGCAATCCTACTTTGAAATGAGCATTTCTAAGCCTTGAGTCTAGTCTAGGTCATCCTTTAGGAAAATTCATCCTTTTCAGGGGAAAATTTGCTTGTGGGTCCCTTAGTTAGGTGACCCTATGTCCTCCTGTTCCCTGAATAGGTGATCCTATCCAATCCTAAGGAGATTCTACTTCTAGTCTGCATCTTTCGCGTCTACTTGTTCCCTTAGAACAGATGATCCTGTCACCTTCTTGGGTGAACCTACTATCCACAACAGTGATCCTGCATCCATCTGTACCATCCTCGTCTGTACAATTTAAGACATAGGTGATCCTACTTGTCCTATAGGCGATCTTGTCATAGGAATTTCTATTCCCCATCTGTACATCTAAGGAAATAGGAAAAGTTGTCACATCGATAGGCAATTTTGTCCATGTCCATACCTCTCAAGATAGGGGTGATCTTGATCCTTAGGAAATTTTGCTTGTCATGTCCGCTTGCTTCCTTTTGAGCGTCCAAAGATTTAGGTGATCCTGAAACTTAGAAAGGTGATCCTGAACCCTAAATAGGCAATTTTGTGTACCAATTTTTCCTGTTTCTTTTGAGCATCCAAAGATTTAGGCGATCCTGCATTTTAGAAGGGTGATCCTGTGACCTAGATAGGCTAGCCTGCTAGACACAAAGGAAAATTTGTTGTCCTTTAGATAGGTGATCCCATCACCTAGAGCGATGATCTTGTTACACACAGAGGTGAATGTGCTTCCCATACAAAACTCTCGAGAGTTAATCCTTTGGGCCCTTGAAAGCCTATTATTTTTTTAGTCTGATTCTGAGATAAATTTTTTTTATCACCATCCCTCCACTCATAATTATCATTTTAGCCCATCTGCATTTTCCAAAATTCATCAATCCATCAATCAAATCATATAGGTGCATCTTAGGACACCCATAGATTGCATATCTATCATCAGTTCATCAATCTCAATCTCTTAGACTTCGTTTTAGGGGTTTTTATCCAAGCTAGCTTAGGTGTCTGATCTTGATCATCATCATTCATGCCTACTTAGGATTTTTATCCATCCTAAGTCAATGATCATCCATGGCCTAATCAATCTACTTCCATATTGAGGTAGACTCAGTGTCAAAAATCATCCTTTTCATAATCCAATCTGATCATCAGCATCATACACCATCTATTCAAACCCCTGAACTTGGTTTAGAATCAATCACATCAATCTAATCCAACCAATCATCCAATCCTATCAAATATCCAATCCAGTCAATCGACCTAGTCGAATTCAATCCAATCCAATCATTCATCTAAATCATCTCATCCAATTGATCAATCAATCAATCAATAATCTTATCTAGTCAATCCATTATTCATCATTTAAGTGAATCCTAAGGCTTAGTGTCATATTAGTCATCTGATAGCTTTTCATTTTCATGCCTGTTACCACCCAATCACAAGCAAAGAAATTCATGGCAGAACAACAGTCCCAAGGTGCTCAGCCTCATATTCCTCAGGATCAAGAGAAAGGGTTAAGAGAAGCTATTCTAAATCTAAGCTATCAATGAATAGTAACAATGGAGGATGCTATAGTAGATAGACTCCCATAAAACCAAGTTTTTCTTGACCAAGAGAACATACAACTACAAAAAACTAGTGCAAACTTCTAAGGTCTACTGATTTTCAGATTGTGCATTCACCTCATGAACATAAAATTGAACTAAAGTACAATAAATGAAATGGCTCAGACTAGCTTTGCAAAGTGGTTCATCATCAACAAACCACAAAAAGCATGACCTGGAAGTGCATCCAATACTGTAATAACAACCACCATTAAAGTCATTCAAAAAACTAACAAACTAAAACTAACATGGAGGTTGAATCATGCATGCAAAATGAGAAAGCTCAAAGAAAACACCCAAAATAATGCAACGATTCCTTTTATTGATGAAAAATTCCTATTTACAAAAATTCACCACCACCAACAAATGAGGAGTAAACCCCTATTTATAGTTTTCCAAAGCCCAAATGAATGGCTAGGATTTAATTACAATGAATGGCCCAAATTTGTTACAATTTAGGGTTTCACTTGTCCCTAATATTTCACAATTTAAAATAGGCTATTTTATCCTCTTTCCTATTTTTTCTTGTAGCCTATTTTTTCTTTTAGTTACTATAGCTAATTTTTCTTCTAGCTTCCTTCTCTGCTATGGTAGAAAACTGTTGAAGTCTTCCCTTTGTCTGACATGTTTGCAACATCCTTTCAACCAATCAAGTGCATCCTCTTGCAGATCCACTTTACTGAGAAGCACAAATATTCCCCTTGATCCTAGCGAGTAGCTCCTTAATGGTCATCATTATTTTGTGAAAGATAAAATATCTCCTTCACTCACTCCTCCAAATTCATCTTTTTGGAAAGTAGTTCCTTCATCTGTTGCATAACCTAGAGTAGGTTCATAGATTCATAGACATCTGATTGTGTAGGCCTAACACAACCTCATAGGCAAGCCTTCTTTAGTATGCATCCCTTCATCCGATCTCACTGGGTGTGCCAAAAACACGTGTAAGTGTTAATTTTTACTCTAAGATGCAAAAATTAAACTAATGTAGCAAAGGAAAACATAAAAACAAACACTCAAATTAGGCCTAGTTGAATCTAAACAAAATATAGTGAAATTGAAACTTTTTACCTTGTTTAGATGATGGTCTTTGTTGGCCCTTTGATTTTTTGATGTGTGCTCTTTCTTTGGTAAAATGGTATAAAACCTAGTTCAAAATGAAGATAAAGTGAAGATGAATGGAATGGTGGATGTGGGTAGTTGAATGGATGCAAGATGAAAGCTCTAGGATGGCTGTAACAATGGTGAATGCTTGGATGTTTAAAAATTGCTAAGTGCTTGAATGCTAGAATGAAATGTTCAAATGGGAGCATTTCCACCATTTTTAGGGGAAGTGCCTCTAAAGGAATGAAGGGTCAATATTGATCCATGATGGCAAAGATCAAGGGCCAGGGTGAGTTGAGAACTCACAAGCCCTCACATCTTGACATGTGGCGAGTGAGATGGAAAGAAGGGGATGATGTGGAGGTGACATGGAGGTACTAGGTTGTACCTTGGGAAGGGGAAATATCTCCTCATAAAGGAGGTCCTTGTCCACATGTGCTTGAGAGGACATGTGAGGAATTAAAAATTCCTCAAAAAATCGTCATGGGGATGGGAGAAAGAATTTTAAATTCTTTAAAATGCCTTGGGAAATTAAATGTGAATTAAAAATTCACATGGGGAAGGGGGTTCCTTGTCCAATAGGAGAAAACATTTAATGTGGTTGACTTAGGACACATACCATAAATGGCATGGAGATTAGGTTGGGCTAATCATGCGATTAATGTTGTGTAAATGCTCGATTAGATGAATTAATGACATATTAGAGGCAAGTGGAAGATTATGGAGGATGTGACCCTAATCATGATTATGGGTGTGCACATCCTAATCACATATTAATTAAATTAATCTAGATTAAAGAGGATTATGGAGGATGTGACATGAGGAGAGAGAAAATGATGAATTAATAATTTATTAATTCATTTGGGCTAAAATGACCAAATTAAATAAATTGGAGTATTTATTTAATTTAGAGATGAAAGGGGATAAGGTTTTTAACTAATTTATTAAGTACCTTAAGGGATATTAGGTTGCAAGGAAACATTAATCAAATAAGAAATTATTTAATTAATGTGGATGATGGATGCAGGATAGAGGAATACAAGGGGTGAATTTGACCATATGGAGGTGTTCAAATTCAGGTGTCTACATTTTTCCACTCTTTGAAATATTGTTAGAATAACAATGTTTCGAAGAAAAATAAAATACAGATGACTTGATAAAAGAAAGGAATGTTATATGATGCCCCAATATCACTGGAGAATGGATAGGATGGAAGGATGGAGGAAAATGGTAGGGTATGCTCCTACCAATCTAGATGTATTTTATAATGGATCAAATCTTTCTCCTAGTTATAGGAAAGCAAAGGGGGTGGTTAGTGAGAAATTAAATTCTTCATTATTATAATGCTTTTCCCCCATTATTAATTAATTTGTAATGATATTATTGCAGCCAAAGGATAATTTGTCAAGGGGTCACATGATTATCTTAACCTCAATTATTTTATGAACGTTGGAGGGGGTAATGGTACAAGGAGGATGGCTATCAGCAGCTCACACATGGAATTATGTTATAGGGGAAGATTAAAGCCCATTTATGGGTTTTATGGTTTTAATGATTAATTATTTGATGGGATCCCCATTTAATTATTTTTATGTCACATGCAGGAGAATTTTTTACTTACCAAAGGGAGGAGCCTACTAGTGGAACAAGGCAAATAAGGTGCTTCCGCTTGATGGTGAATAGGGAATCATATTTGGGGTGGGATACTAATTCAAAGTCGCCAAGGTGTAGGATATGTTTCTTCAATTAAGGCACATTCACCCATCCTAGTCTACCTCACCCAACATAAAAAATATTGAAGCAGGAGGATAAACACACATACCCCCCTTTTCATACAACTATTATCAACAAAATAAAATGCATTGAAAATGCAACAAATCAGATTTAAAAATCTCCAACATGAACACTTGATTGTTTATTCATAATCTCCAAAAAAATATCACAATAACTTCTCCAAATTGAAAATACAAATGGTGCAGCCTCATGGGTTGATAATAATAGTCTCAAAACTAATATAAAACTGATGTACAACAAAAAAATAATTTAAAAGACAACAATAATTTCATTCTTTCAAATCTTCTACCAAAAACTGTGAAACAAGATCATCAAACACTTGCAAACTTCAATACAAAATCTACAACAATTGAATCATGGATCCTTAAATCCATTTGCTACTATGAATTCACTTCCAAACCTGCAAAAAAATTCATACCAAAATGATTTCTCCTTCCCTCAACTCTCACCAAACTTCCCCTACAAAATCTCTCTTCTCTTCTCATATTCCCCTTCTCTTCACAAGCTAATTTTCTGCACTTTTCTTTGTGCAACTCTCAGGAGCAACTTGCAAGTTCTTTCTCCAAACTTGCTACTATTTCTTGCTTCCCTTTGAATACATTAAATACTACATTTTGATAAAAACATTTTTGAGATACCAAAATAGGCACCCCAAATCTTCTCTTTCATTTTCATTCAATTGTAATTTGAGAAATTCTTCAATTTGTGTTAAAATTCATCATTAAATGCTTCCAGCTATGCAACAAAAAGTTGCTGCACCTTATTCCAAAAATTTCTATTGTAAATTCCTCTTAAAAATCAATAAAATCATGACCCAAGTCATGCTCATTCACATTGATTTGAATACTGAAGTCATTCATTGATTTTTCCCAAAAACACTAGCTTTTATGCATTAAAGCAAAAATATGTTTTTCTTATCTTGGGTGTCCACTCTCTCCATCCCTACTTTTTAGGGATTTTGGAATCTCAAAAAAATAATATTTTAAATGGAATAGAAAGTCTCCAAAAATTCTATTCCAAAATTTCCAATTTTGAATTTCAAACTCCAAAATTACCTCCTACACTTTCTCTCACTTTGAAAATGCAACATTTAAATAAAGACCAATTATTTAATAAAGTATTTTGGCCTCAACATTGCAATTTATTTTCCTATTACATATTTAAACCAAACCTTAGGAAATTAAAAATTAAATTCTTTCTTTTTGGTTGATGAGGATAGCCCTTTGACCATGGATGCTCCTGCATCAAATATGCATAAAATTCAAATCGAAATCACAAAGCAGGACCGAAAGCCTACCTAGTGGGGTACCACTTGATGGTATTTGTATTGTCACACCTCCTCACCTCAGTGGATCAACTCGTCATCCATGAATGCCTCGTCACTGCTCGACCTGTCAACTATCCTCGTCACTCTCTCTCTCTCTCTTTCATCTAGTCAGCTGCCAAGTGTGCAAATGAGCATAAGGTGAATAGTAATGTTTCAAATTTAGTATTTATAATTTTTATTTTTGCACCTAATTATCCTTTTAATTTTTGGGTAATTTTTATCCTTTAATTACCCTTTTATTAATTCATTCACCCATTTTCTTCTGAGGGCTACCATTCACACCTCGTTTTTCCATTTTCCTCCATTCCAAAGCCATTCTTCATTATTTTTCACACTCTATCGCATGGTACCCTTTGTTTCTCCATATCAAGTAGTCGCCTGAGGCCCCTTTTCTTCCCCATCCACCCTCTCAAGGGGGCATACCCTACCGTTTTCCTCCATACTTCCATCCTATCCATTCTCTTGTGATTTTGGGGCATAATCTAACATTCCTTTATTTTATTGAGTCATCTATATTTTATTTTGCTTTGAAACACTGTTATTCTAATAGTATTTTGAAGAGGTGAAAAATGTAGACACCTGAATTTGACCACCTCCATATGGTCAAATTCACCCCTTGTATTCCTCTATCTCACATCCCTCATCCACATTAATTAAATAATTTATTATTTGATTAATGTTTCCCTGCAACCTAATGTCCCTTAGGGTATTTAATAAATTAGTTAAATACCTTATCCCCCTTTCATCTCTAAATTAAATAAATACTACAATTTATTTAATTTGGTCACTTTAGCCCAAATGAATTAAATCAATTATTAATTCATCATTTTCTCTCTCCTCATGTCATATCCTGCATAATCCTATTTAATCCAAATTAATTTAATTAATCTATGATTAGGATGTGGACAACCCTAATCATCATTAGGGTCACATCCTCCATAATCTCCCACTTGCCTCTAATCTATCATTAATTTGTCTAGTCAGACATTTGCACAACCTTAATCACATGATTAACCCAACCTAATCTCCATGCCATTTATGGTATGTGTCCTAAGTCAACCACATTAAATGCTTTCTCCTTTTGGAAAAGGCACCCCCTTTCCCATGTAAATTTTTAATTCACATTTAATCTCCCAAGGCATTTTAAAGAATTTAAAATTCTTTCTTCAATCTCCATGAGGATTTTTTGAGGAATTTTTAATTCCTCACATGTCCTCTCAAGCACATGTGGACAAGGACCTCCTTTATGAGGAGATCTTGTCCCTTCCCAAGGCACAACCTAGTACCTCCATGTCACCTCCACATCATCCCCTTCTTTCCATCTCACCCACCACATGTCAAGATGTGAGGGCTTGTGAGTTCTCAACTCACCCTAGCCCTTGATCTTTTCCATCATGGATCAATCTTAATCCTTCATTAATTTAGAGGAACTTCCCCTAAAAATGGTGGAAATTCCCCCATTTCCACATTCCATTCTAGCATTCAAGAACCTAGAAATTTTCAAGCATCCAAGCATCCATCATTGTTGCAGCCATCCTAGAGCTTTTATCTTGCATCCATTCAACTACCCACATCCACCATTGCATTGATCTTCACTTTAGATTCATTTTGCACTAGGTTTTATGCCATTTTTCCAAAGAAGGAGCACACATATCAAACAATCAAAGGGCAACCAAGACCATCATCTAAACAAGGTAAAAAGTTTCAATTTTATTGTATTTTTTTTAGATTCAACCAGGCCTAATCCGAGTTTTTTTTTTTATGTTTTCCTTTGCTTCATTAGTTTAGTTTTTGCATCTTAGAGTATGAATTCACACTTGCACACAATAAGAATGCATCACAGTGTGATATAACAACTATTTTAGTTAATAAATCAAATTAGAAATAATTTTAAGTAAGATTAGTAAATATATAAAGTTAAATCCTAAAAATTTGATAAGAGGGACCAAGAGAAGAGAAAGTATTGAAAACAATCCAATTAACCAATTTTGGAGTTTTAATGGTAGACTACCAAAGTTGGACAAGAAATTAACTAATCAAATCAAATATTTAATTGAAAAATATTGGAATTAGAATACAAGAGTATCATCTAATATTAGAGGTGTTTTAAAATTAAGAGTTGGATCAAAAATACATGACCCTCAACCAAAACATTTATTAGATATGACTCAAATTGAATTTTATTAAAAAAATTAGGCAATTCAATCTTACCAAATATTAACATAATTCAAAGATCATTTGAGAAACCTAAACCTTGGTATGTGAAAATTAATAAACAATGAACCTCTTGTTGTTGTATTAAAAATTATGTACAATTTTGTTATTATTATGATATTTTTCAATAAATATGTTTTACTTCGCATAATAACAAGATTATGTTGGTCATGACCCTGTGGTGGTTCAACATGACAGTTTTCTTCTTTCAAGACTGCATAATATTGTTGCTTGGGAGGAAGAATTTTGGAAGCAAAGATCTTGGGCAATTTGGTTATGGAGTGGGGACAAGAACATGAAATTTTTTCATCTCTCAACTTTGAAACACTGGGATTCTAATTGAATCTATCATATACTTCATGATGGTCATTTGCTAGATAAGGATGATGAGATTAGGCATGTTGCATCTTCTTTTTTGCTGAGCTTCTCTCTGATAAAATTCATTTTGAACTTGGTTTTCAAGAAACTTTTTTGGATGTGATCCCTAAAATTATTTTTGAATACCTTAAAAAACTACTTTGTTTCATTTCATCAGAGGAGGAGGTTAAAAAGGTAGTTTTTTCTTTTGAAGGTAATAAAGCTCCTAGGCTAGATGGTTTCCCTATGTTCTTTTCCAAACCTTTTGAAATATCATTTCTAGAGATGTTTTGGATGCCACCAAGGAGTTCTTTAGTAGTAAGAATCTTTTGAAAGAAATTTCCCCTGTTATTGTCCTTGTTCCTAAAAAGTTGGGTGTTTCTACTTTTAATGAGTTTTTCCCTATTATCCTTTTTAATTATATTTATAAAATCTTCTCTAAGGTTTTGGCTATGTGGTTGTAGCAAGTTCCCCCTTAGATTATTTCCCTTCAACAAAATTGTTTTGTTCTTGGGAGGAAGATTCTTGATTCTATCATTTTAGTCGATGAGAATATTCACTCTTTATTATTCAATAAGTAGGTTGTGTTTCTTTTGAAGTTGGATCTTGTGAAGGCGTATGATCGTGTGAATTTCCAATTTTTGCTGAAGATTCTAAGGGCTTTTGGTTTTTTGAATAGATTATTGCAGCTTGTTGGGTAGCTTATTTCTACTCCTTTTTATGTTCTTGTTAATGGATCTCCCTATGCTTTTTTTAGTTGTTCAAGAGGCTTAAGGCAACGGGATCCTATTTCACCTTTCTTTTTTATTATAATGGTGGAATCTCTTGGAAGCTTTATTCAAAAGGTTGTCATTGATGGTTCTCTTAGGGTTTTCAATCGCTCTCTTCTAATCAGATTTGTTCTCATCAATAATTTGTGGATGATATGATCATCCTCAGAGAGGCGTTAGTTGCAAATTTGTTAAATCCAACCATTTTTTTTTGCAAAAATATGAATCTACTTCCGAGTAGAGGGTTAGTCTTCCTAAGAGTACTATTTTCTTTTTGAATACTCTAGAGAGAAGAATGCTTAGAATTGCTCACATTCTTTAGTGCAAATTTGGGAAGTTCCCTTCTATTGATTTGGTTCTACCTTTTTATACTAATGCTATCCCTGAATCTTTTTAACTAGGTTTGATTGATAAATTTGATTCTAAAGTTGCTAGATGAAAAGGTGCACTACTCATTCAGGTTCGTAAGATCCAACTAATTAAATTGATGTTGCACAATCTCCCATTTTATGCATTGAGTCTATTTCAGATGCCTAGGAAATTCTTGGAAAATATTGAGACTATTTAGAAGTGTTTTTTATGGTTTGGGGTGGAGGAAAAAATTAGAATGCATCTTGTTTCTTGGGAGGAAGTTTGAAAATCTAGAGAGAAATGCATATTGGGGATAAGGAAAATTAAAGAATTTAATCTAGCCCTCCTAGCTAAGCAATTGTGGAACCTACTTCTTGGGGTAAGGAGTCAGCTTTGATTTTATCTAACAAATAATTGTGGGGGGTTAATAAATTTAGAGATCTTTTTGTGGAAGGATTCTTCTCCCCCAAGGTCTGATTTATGGAATTTTATGATTAAAGCCATAGATATTGTTTCTTTTGGTCTAAGATGGTCTCTGGGAAATGGTCGGTCTATTTTATTTTTTGGATGATTGGTGGATTAGGAATGGTCCTCTTAAAGATGAGTTGTGGGCTACTCCTTTCCAGGATCTTTGTATTCACTCCTTTGCTATTCTTGTGGATGATTATATTGTAGAAGGTAAATGGAAAAGAATCCATGAGGAGCATAGAGAACTTGAGCTGATCTATCATTTCTTATCTTTGATTCACATCCTGGCTTATCTCAAATTGATAAGGTGGTTTGGCATTTTTCTTCGAGTGGTTCATTTTTTGTGACCTCTTCCTTCTATCATCAGACTAATGTTATTGGACCTCCTCCCCTTTGGGAAAATAAGTGGTTGCCAAAGTTAATTCCTAAAGTGAACAATTTTTCCTAAAGTTAACAATCTTTGGAAGAGGGTTTTTTTGATGCTAAATAGATGTTACCTAGGTGAGAAGGCTATAGAGGAATCCTATCATATAATGGTTGGGTGTAGTTATGCCTTTGCTATTTGGGATCATGTGCTTCATCTTTTGAAACTTCATTGGGTCTTCCCTTTGTTTATGGATGAATTGTGGCTTCAATGGTCTACTCCTATGACTAACCCCTCTTTGGCCTTGCTTTGGTCTCTCATTGTTCCGCATGTGGCATGGGTTTTATGGAAGGAAAGGAATGATAGAATTTTTTGTGATGCTTCCCTTCCTCCTTTTAGGTTGGCATTCAAGATTTTTACTACTATTAAGGAGAATTTTATTTTTGAAATGGATCATACTAAGTACTCTGGCTCTAAGGTGACTATTTTGGATTATGATTTGCTAGTGGTTGATCAGTGGAGTATTAATTTTGATATCTCCCATCCTTTGAAGAAGGTCAAGTCATCACGATAGGGTGTGGTTTGGCAAGCTCCTCCTCATGTTTGGTATAAAGTGAATTTTGATGGTGTCATAAAGGTAATCCATGGCTTGCTAGATGTGGGGGAGTGTTATGATATTCACATGGTAGGCTTGTTTCTGTGGTGGTGCTCCCTTTGGGATTCTAGAAAAACTAATTTGTTGAAGCTTCTACAACATATCATGGTCTAAAAATTGCTCAAGAAAAGGGGATTAGAAAAATATAGTTGGAGGGAGATTCTCTAAATGTTGTTAATTGTCTTAATAAGGTCAATCCTCCTTTTTGGTTGATTGAGCATATTATTAAGGATTCTATTTCCATATTAAACTCCTTCAAAGATTTTAATTTCTCACATGTTTATAGAGAGGCCAATTTCTTAGCTGACTACCTTACAAATTTGGGATTGTCCTCTCCTAGGCATTGGGACTCTAACAACTTAGTGCCCATAAAAAATCAAACTTTTGTTAAAAATGATCCAATATCACATGTTTCTCATGCTAGATGGCAAGTTAGAACTTAGTGGTGATAGCTTATCACCTCATAATTACCTCTTCAATGTGAAAGACTGATGGGATGTTGCATGTCTTGGTAATTATGGTAGATATTGGGGAAAATTACCATGGTTATAGCCATGATGACACTCAGTACTAGGGCTATTAGTCTTACACACTTTCTGGGTGTTATTTTCCTTCCCTCTTTCTGGATTCTTCATTTTCTCTTGGCTACTTTCTATCTCAGGAAGGAAATTGTGATCATATGTGTTCTATTGATAATGGTAGGTGATAGGTATAGGACGAAGCCTATTACTTGGGAGGATACAAAGGATAATGGCTTAGTTTGGGAAATCATCAAGAAGGGAGGGTTTACATGCTTCATCCTAAAGCTTCATGGGTTTGACACTCAGGTTTCTCTAGAGTTTGTTAATGGGTGGCATAATAGGGTGTTGAGAATTTTTGGGGTGGAGATTGATATTACTAAGGATTTTATTATGGAGATTACTGGCCTTCCCACTCAAGGTAGGAAGTTTTATAGGGAGAGGTTGTCTTCCAAATTGGTGATGGCTGCCTTCCTAAAAAATAATGAAAAAATAAAGCTTAAGAAGTTGGGGTGTGGAGGTTATGATCAACTATCCATAAATCCCATTTGGCAGGAGGTGGCGATGGTGTTTATGTAATACTTCACCTTGGATGGTAGGTTCTTTTCCATTTATGGTTATCATTTCATGCTCCTTAACTATTTTAACATAACAAGGTGGTGTTGTTTCCTTTTTATCTACTCTTGTCTTTGAAAAATAACATACTAGAGTTTAGAAATAACCCCAATAACCCCTATTTGCATGATGTAGGAGTTTAGGTGAACTCCTCAAACCCCCCATAATCACCTACAAGACAAAAAATTCCACAAGAGAGAAATGGCAGAAAAATCATGCTATGATTAAGATGCAAGGATGCCAAATTGATTATAACATGACATGATTACAAATGTACAAAATGCCTGAATATATAGGCAAGAGTGGAAACCTAAAATGCATAAGATGTTGCCATGTGTCTTGATCTAAAAACATGTGAACCCTATCTAGATGATTATTAAATGTTGAGATAAGTTCTAGAAGGAAAACTCATCTTCTAGAAGGAATCTTATCCTACCAAACAAGGAAGGGAATATTTCCCTATTGATTAAGTGATTTATCTAATAATGCAACCTAGGACTTAATTAATTAAATACAAGACCTAAGTTAACTTATGCTAGTGTAATAATTAATTAATTACACTAACACCCCCCCATAAGTTCAACTTAGGGAGGAAAATGCAATGATTATGCAAAATGATGATGGGTCCCGGCTACGAGGCCATGTTAGGTACCCATGTACATGAAGATGCAGAAAATATCCCACAACCATAGAAAAGGGGAAAACCCAATAGGAACAAAACCCCTCTCCAAAAAAGGAGATGAAAAAGAAAGAATGTGAGAATGGGAAGGATGGAGGACTCCCAAATACCCCCCAAGTACACCATCCATCACATGGATACAATACAATAGTTCCTCCATAGGAGGGAAAGAGAGAGACAATATAGCCTCCCTGAAGATGTGATCAAAGTAGAGATGCTTCCCATTTCGGATAGGAATTGAAGGAAGGATGAATGATGATGATGTCTCTGAACTCTACTCAAATGTCTCCTTGCCTAAAGATGAAGATGCCACAATCAATGGTGACAAACCAAGATGATAAGAAAATTGATGTTGAACAATATCCAAAGACAAAGATATAAATGCTTGATTTTTCTGAAACAAAAAGTGGCCTGCTTATAAAAAAAATTTCCTCAGAGGACAACTGACCTGGATGATTTTTTGCTACAAATTGTATGGATAGTACGATTGATTTTTCAAACCCTAAAAATACCTCTGAAGCTCTCGGGTTGATGTATCTGATTTTGATGAATAGGAAAGTGATCCTAGGGTTTCGAGGCCTTTTGAAGACAATGGCAAGCTCAGATTTAACTCTATCTACTTCAGAAATCAGCTTGGTCCTCGGGTGGAAACAAGTAGCCTTCAATGGAAACCTCCAAGCTTGCGAAGAATCTCGCACACCAACTTTCTTGATCGAGGGTTGATGTTTCACTGGATAAACTCTGATTATGGATGCACAGTCCTTGAAGTTGCAATCTTCAATGGAGGACCTTTGAGCCAGGAAAGATGATCAACCACAAAGAAAAGTGTTGCAACAATGGAATGCTGATTAAAGATTTTATTGATATGACGAAAAAGATATGATGGGTATGATGGAGACTTGATAGCCCCCCTGAATGAAGTGTCCTCAAAACCACTAAAAGAAATATGAAGCAAATCCAATGGTAGATGTTGAAGAAACCTCAAGTCCTGAATGAAATGATAGGGAAGAAGTCTTGGATAAGAAATTTGAATAGAGGAGTGATATGCCCTCAAGAATGGCTCCAAACCTGTAGAAGTAGCCATGTCAGTGATACCTGAAAAAAAGCCATCCTATGATTGCGAGTCTAGAAAACTGAATGTGTTCTGATGAATGATGATAATGGAAGCCTCAATCAATGAAACTGGACAAGGAATCATTAAAGGTGAAGGGATTCCAACTGTCTCAGATGGAGAAGAAGCACCTAAGGGAACCTTGTCAACCTCTTCAGAAAGGTCAAGATAATCAACCTCCTGCACAATAATATCATCATACAAAAGTTGATCTGAAGCATGAATGGATATATGGATATGATCATTGTGATTGTCCTCACATTCTTTGTATTAAGCTTTGGGAGATATATGGAGATTCAGATACTCCACCATTCCCCGATGATCATGCTTCAGAATGTCATGCTCCCCACACTGATATTGTTGTGCAGGAAGTTGATTACCTTGATCTTTCTGAAGAGGTTGACAAGGTTCCTTTCAGTGCTTCTTCTTCATCAGAGACAGTTGGTATCCCTTCACATTTAGTGATTCCTTGTCCAAAATCATTGATTGAGGCTTCCACTATCATCATCCATCAGGACACATTCTATTTTTCAGACTTGACATCACATGATGGCTTCATTTCAGGTATCACTAACTTGGCTCCTTCTACAGGTTTGGAGAACATTCTTGAGGGGATATCACTCCTCTATTTATATTTGGCTTTGGAGAGTTGTTTTGAGTATCCACATTCCTTTGTCTCAACCTTGATTGGGAATCTAGAGACCATCTTGGAGGCACTTGGTTTCTCTTCAGATATTTCATATCCGAGACTTCTTCATTGTTATTCCATTCAGGATTTGAGGTTTCTTCAGCATCTACCATTGGATTTGCTTCAAACTTCCTTTAGTGGTTTTGAGGACACTTCATTCAGGGGGAGAAATTGAGTCTCCATCACATCCATCCTATTCATTTTATCTCCATCTTTGGATATTGTTCAGCATCAGTTTTTGCATCATCCTGGTTTGTCACCCTCTTCATTGTTTGGGACTATGGCATTTTCATCATCAGGCAAGGAGACACTTGAGCAAAGTTCAGAGAAATCATCATCCATGTTCATTCTTCCTTCCTTCAGTTCCTATTTGGAATGGGAAGCATCTTTGCACTTGCATTTGGTTTTGTTTCTTCCGAAAGGGAGACAAGTTGTTTGTTGGCATTGGATCTTGTTTTGTCTTCAGACACTTACCTTTCTTACAGGTGATCTCATCTTTTGGGGGGGCTATATAGTCTCTCTCTATTGTATCCATGTGACAGATGGTGTACTTTGGGGGTATTTGGGAGTCATCCATCCTTCCCATTCTCACATTTGTTTTTCATTTTCATCTCCTTTTTTGGGGAGGGGTTTTGTTCCTACTGGGTTTTCCCCTTTTCTCCGGTTGCGGGAGATTTTCTACATCTTCATGTACATGGGTACCTAACATGGCCTTGTAGCTGAGACCCATCATCATCATCATAATCGATCATCTTTGCATAATCATTGCATTTTCCTCCCTAAGTTGCACTTATGGGGGGGTGTTGGTGTAATTAATTAATTAATTATTACACTAGCATAAGTTAACTTAGGTCTTGCATTTAATCATTAAGTCCTAGGTTGCATTATTAGATAAATTATTTAATAAATGGGATAATATTCCCTTTCCTAGTTTGTGGGATAAGATTCCTTCTAGAACTTATCTCATCATTTAATGATCATCACCATAGGGTTCACATGTTGTCACATGTTGTTAGATTTTGACACATGGCAACATCTCATGCATATTAGGGTTTACCTATTGCCTATATAATCAGGCATCTTGTTCATTTGTAACATATTAATCATATATCATATCAATATCATATCAATAGAATCTTTAATCAACATTCCATTGTTGCAACACTTCTTTTGTGGTTGGTTATCTTTCATGGCTAAAGTCCTGCATTGAAGATTCTGGAACTTTAGGGGCTGTGCAATTCATCATCTCAACATTTTTTTTTCTCAAATTTTCCAAAATAAATCATGAAACTTTCAACATCTCCTTTAATAACTAGTTTTAAATAGAAAAAAACATTTTTTAGAAAGTAAGCTTTGTGTCGTACAACATAATTTTTTTTTTCTATAAAGGATTAAATTCTAATTTTTCATATATAGATTCTCAACATCAATATCTAGGGAAAGGATTTTTTTCACACCTTTTTTTTGCATATTTTTTCAAAATTAATTTTTGAAGTCACTGTAACTATAATTTAGACATGTGTGTATGTCATACAACCTAACTAGTTGCGTATATTGAAATATAATTTATTTTTTTGGGTGGAACAAAGACATCAATACCTAGGGAATGTGTATTTTTTGAATTATTTTAGCAATAATTTACTATTTTTCCACCTATATGCACAACAAAAGAGCTTAATGTTAAGAGAAAAACCTATGGTGAGTAAAAAAATGAAAAATAAATACATGATAAAATGAAAATATATCAAAACTAAACTTGTTGGAAGCTCATTTTGAGGGATATAATCTTGCAAAATGTATTTTTTAAATAACGTTATTTAATCCCTTAAAAGGTAAAGAAAAAGTGGTTTCTTGCCATCATTTTGATAGGTGCAAAGGAGATTCCATTGTGGGTATGATTTAACACTAGAGGGGTTCTATCCATGGGGGTTTGATCGAAGGGGGTCGTATCAATAAATATTCAATTAAAACCCTTTATATGGAGGCTCTCAAGGCTAAAATCATTAGTTTTTCTAAAAAAAAGTGATTTAAGGAAAATATCAACATGTCCCAAAACTGAGACACACTATTGTGGTAATACCCCAAGGTTGATGATTCTAGTCATATATAAGCTCTAACAATCATAGGTTTCTCTAGTTAACTAGGTAGCCTCTACATTCTTAATAGCCTTCTTTGGAAACAATTCCCCCTAAGCCCATAGGTCTATCACTAGTTGGATATCATCCCTTTTTATTTGATATGGTTGGTCTAGTTAGAGGTATTCATAATGAAATCTACTTAGGATTATCTAGATCCAATCTTCTTATTTGGTGAAGTTTAGGAATTCTCTCCACACATCCAATCATTTCTCTGCTATGTTATGTAGCATAAAAAAAAAACCTTTTTCACACTTAGTTTGGGAATAAATAATTAATGATAAAATGGACTTAAGTGTGCCTTATTTAGGGTCTTGTAAAGTGTTTTCTTACACTTTCATACTAATTTAGGTCTTTATTAATAAATTAAGGTTAATTAGAGCTTAATTGGCCCCTTAAATTCAAATCCAAGCCTAATTTATTGAATTTTACTAAGGATATATCCCAAAACTCATTAATAATATTACGTTTAATTTAATTTGGCAAGATTTTAGTCCTAGGGTAGTGACCTAGGACCCATTCACCACCTAGAATATTATTTCACCTCCTCGAAACTTGATCCTAGAAAACTGTGCTACGACCCATTTTCCTAAGGTGGCGAATGGGTCCTCCTTACCTAGGACACCACATTTTTAATTTGTTTGTTGCATGATTTTAATGGTTTTGATTCCTAGATCTAATGTCGGCTTGTGTTATTTGAATTTCAAAATTAAATCTTAAATTTAGTATAAATATAAGTTTAATTCACATAGTTTCACATAATTTTTATGTGATTTCATGACATCAAAAGCAAGAGAATTATAGAGAATTCAAGAGTAATTATAAGTCATTCACGAGAAAATTATCAAGGATTTATTATAGAAATTCAAGGTCATATCATGAATGTCAAAGAAATAGTGCATCAAGCATGGTGTTGAGCTAGTGTGTTGATGCATTATTGAAGATCCATTTGCAAGAATTGTTTCACATCCAATTCAAGTTCAAGATCTACATTCTTCATGGCCACTTCATGTTATATTATAGATTTTCATTCCAATACATCATCCATGGCATCAATGTTCATGTTCATGTTCATGTTTTATGTTACATTGTTTCATCATAAGGTTTAATTACCTAAAAAAAGTTTGTACAAGGAAAAACCCTATTACCTAACAATCAAAAGTTTTTCTCCTCTTTTATGTGTGATTGCAGATTCTAGATTGAATATCTTTGAAGAGAAAGATTGGAAAGAAAAGTTGTCATTTACATTGCAAGATCATGGAAAAAGCTCTACATATTTGATTCTATACTTTTAAGAGTTGATCACCTAGGATTTGAGAGTGCAAAAATCAATGAATAGAACCCCAAAAGTGATTTTCAAAAACCCTTATAGGGACCCATTCACCACTTTGGGTGAATGAGTCCTTAGTGACCTCAAAACAACATTTTTTCAGCCTCTCAAAATCTCCCCTATTGTTATAATATTTAGGGTTGATTTCCAATTATTATTTATAAATTTTAGCTCTCATAAATTGAGTGAAACCCTAGAAGATAAAATTAGGGGTTTATCATCTTATTAATTCATTTTGATAAAACCCACCTTATTTTTCTTCATTTTATTATGGTAAACCTGACTTATTGAACATCGTAGTTTTTTTAATTTTTGAGTCTTTATTCTCATCCTAAGTTAGATCTTGCATTCATTTGCATTAAATTAAATCTTATTTAGGTTGTCCTACTTTGCATTCAAACTTGCATCTCATCTATGGTTTTAGAATTTCATTTTTTTGCATTCTTTAAATCTAAAAAATACAAAAACAAATTAGTCATCTTGCATATCATTTAGATCACATAAATTTTCATTTGAAAAAAAAAAAATTGCATATCATACTAGGTTTTGTAATTCATCATTTCATTATATTTCCGACTTGAATTTCATAGTACATTTGTAGAAATTTGAAACTAAGAGTTACTGTTACATACCTGAAATTGAAACTCATTGAAAAAAGATTAAAAATCATTAAAAAATAGTTCTAAAAACCTAATCTAGGACCCATTTTCCCAAGGTGGTGAATGTGAGCCTAATTAGTTTTGAAATTGCATTTTATGGAATCTGAAAACTCTATTTTTTGCTTATGTTTGCTGCTATTACATTTTCATTTCAAGTTTTTAATTTTATTTTTCATTAAATTCATTATATCTAGGTTAGTTTGCTTCATTTAGTGTCATGACCAATGATATAGCATAGGCTATCTACACTTGATCCATAAGGATTCAAAGCATATTTAATTTACTAAGCATCGATCCAAATAAGATATTCAATGTAAACAAAGTGAAGAATCCAATAAAAATAACATTCTAAAACATGAAAGCTTGAAAAATCTTCTATTCTAAGCCATTGAATCTTATCCTTTATGGGAGTGTTGTCGCATTGATGTGGAATGGTGAGCCTTTCCCAATCCCTTAGATAATATGAGCCTTTTTGATTGACTTTATTGATTAAAATTGATGGAAATTGATGAAAAAGATGAATGAAAGCATGATGAAAGCTAAGATGTTTGATGTAAGTGTATATAAAGCTATTCTAAATGTGCACAAGATTTAAATATGCAATTCGTAGATTCAAAATATACTAAATGTATGCAACCTAAGTTATCATGGAAGCCATTAATGGATGCTAAGTTAACAATGCATTTAAATATTAATCTAAAATGATTTTACACATAAAATAGGGATGCAAATGAGAGTCGTTTTCAACAACATAAGTTTTCTCTAAAAAGGTGGATCCATTTGTCTCCCAATAGTGATCTATTTATAGGAGAGCAAATGAGAAATCAATGGTCAAGATTGAAAGAATCAATCAATAGTCAAGATGGAAAGAAAATAGAGGCATGAATCATGGATTCCCATCAAGGGTTGAGAATGCAAGTTCATATTCAATCAAGGGCTCATAATCATGCAAAGAAGCACACTTTCAAAACTTGCACAAGGTTGTTGAAAGTTTGTTACAGGGAATAATATTCCCTTTTTTGAATGAGTGAAGAGGGAAGGAATATTCCATGAGAATATTCTCTTTTGGAGGAATGTACAAAGGAGGAATATTCCCTTGCAAGTGGGAGTTAGAATTAATTAGTAATTTGATAATTAAAACAAAGTTTCAATTATGCAATTTAGAGGAGTTTAGGATATCAATTAAATAATTAACTTATTTAATGAAAAGAAATCGACATGAAATTTAATTAAATAATTAAGATTATTTAATTTAAATGATAGGTCTTAGGGTGTTAAAATTAAATATTTCGATTTATCCAATTTAACAGGATGAAATGATAGCATGAAAAGGGTAGGAATTATCCTAATTAGATTAATCAGATTAATAGATGAAAATGAGGCCTTTGATTAATTAACTAGGTTAATTTAATCAAACAAGCAAAAAGGTGGTGGATTTTAGGATGAAATGGTGTTAATATATCAAATTCAAGTGTGTATATCATTCAAGACATTTTAAAGTGTCTACATTTCTCCCCTCCTTGAAGTGAGGTACATACTACATTGTTTCAAAGATTGATGATTTTTATATTAAAACTACTGCTCAAATCAAAAAATAAAAATTCTTCTAATTTTTTTTGTATTCCCCACTCTTGCAATTTTTTTTATTTTTCTAGATGCCATTGTTTCCTCGGTGGAAGAAATTTAAGCTAGTACCATGCCCTCTTGAGAGATCAAGTGGAAATTTGGAAATTTGAGTTTTTCTCTCGACAAATATGCAATCATAGGTTTAGCTCACAGAGGACTAGAAAGCTTAGATGCTTGATGTAGAAAAATTTAATGATATATAGATAGTCATCAGTCATGGATAGCCTCATGTATATTTTGATAAATCACACATATTAGACACTTGGATAGAAATTCTAGTAAAGATAAAAGAATAAGAAGAATAAGATGGATGGATTAACCATTGATTTCAAGAATGATTCAGAATTCCAACAAGTCCATGAATCTTTGAGACTTTATTAGATATAATGATGAAATGGATGATTTTTCTCATATTTGGGATTGGGGTTTTATGTCATTCCTTATGTTTTATATAACACATAGACATAATGCATCAAGGTATTGATAACTAGGATGGTGTTGTATCTAGTGCAATGGAATTTGACTCTACAAACAAATAGGATAGTTCTTGTTCACACCTTAAGAAATGGAAATTGTTGTAAGTAAGAGCTACTCTAGTAGTGTTGTCATTGATGTTTTCATTGATGTCAACACTATTTAGTATGTTGTAGATTGTACATGTATAGTTGAGATGTTGTTGAGGTGTTGTGAGTACATGGAGCTATCTTATATGGTTTCCAAATGTATTGTGTTGATTTTCCAAGTTCTTTCGAGAAAATTAATAAAGAAGAGAAGTCATAGTGATGAATATGTTTAGATTGTGCTCATGTATGTGCTTTGTGTTTCTTCTATGTTGATCTTATGCCTATGCAGTTCTGAATTTTTCATTACGGTGATTTGATGGTGATATATTATGAGTTTCAGTTTCTGGTGAGATAGTATGTGAAAGTTGTGTCCACCAGTACTTGTGTTCTACTGGCAGAGTTGATCTTCTACGGACTGGGAGAAATTTTTCTGCTCCACAGTCCTCTGCTGGTTTGTTTTAGATCTTGCAGACCTAGGATATGTCTTGTGAAGGTTTCTTTTGTGCTCTAGAAAAGAGGTTTGAATTTTGGTGATTTGGAAGTCATGTTTCAATGTTTTAGTGTGAGTTTATATAGTTCAGATGGGCCAATGAAAGATGTTCAGTGTATGAAGTATATTGTTTTTTTGCAGACATATCTGAAGAAGTCTTAGATGAAGTCTCATGAATATTGAAGCATGTTGAGGTGTACACACGTCATCTTCATGTTGGGAAATGTATGCATCATTGTTCAATTTTTGTTTTCATTAGGTTTGGCCGAGCTAGTGTTTACATTTCATTCAAAGAATAAAATTTAATTGAGGAAGCATGTAGAAGATTCAAGAATATTATTTTTTGTCTTGGCTAAATGTTTTTATTGGTCCACTCTCATCCCTTTCCACCATATGAATGTTGAGATTCCAACCTAATTTGAATTTATGAAACAATGTATTTTGGCTAACCTTGGAGAAAGTTTCTAAGGCTAAGGATGGTATAAAAGCAAGTTGAGTTGTGAAGATTTGTATGATAGTGTGATGCAAAGTGACAAAAGTGTGCCACGAATCATAAGAGTAGAAGTGTGTGTGAGTGAGTTGTGATAGTAGTCTTTCAGTGTGTTGAAGGAAATGAGCTGAAGGTTTCTACAATCCTACGAATGAGATTTAATTGTTGTGGTGGATCTTTTGTTCTCTTTTGTATCTATAGGTAGTGAGCCTCCTTGTCAGATAGTGAGTCCTTTGTAGGTAGTGAGCCTTTGTATTTGGATAGTGAGTCCTTTTTAGTAGCAAACCTTTGTATTTGTACAATGAGTCCTCTTCTGGGCAATGAGCCTCTGTATTTAGTTTTATAATCTTTATATTGTGAGTTAACCCTCACCGTGGTTTTTCACTTGTTGGGTTTTCCACATAAAAATCTATTATTCATTGTGTTGATTTACTTTCTATAATTTTTGTTTCATACTCATATCTAATAAAAAAATAGTGTGGTTGAAGAATTGATAAGTGATAAAGTTTTAAGTTTGAACTTGTGTGACAACTTATTCACCCCCTCTTAGTTGTCCTATGCCTTTTTAACAATTGGTATTAGATCTTTTGGTTTCTTTTAAAGTGCCTAACTTCTTAAGATCCAATGACACACAAGTTGGTGATACCTATGTTTGAAGGAACTAACTACAATGATTGGATGGGATAGATGAGAAGATATATTATTTCTCTTGGTTTCAAGACCTCGAAGAATGTAGAGAAAAAGCGTACACCTCTATCCGGTGGTGTTAATTTTGCAAATGAGATCTCTGCTTATGAAGAAAATGAGAAGGTGAAGTATGTGATTTGTAGTGGTTTATCTAAAAATTAAAGAGTTAAGGTTAATTCTTTGGATACTAAATATGAAGTTTCAAGGAAATTGGAATACACGTATGAGGGGAATGAAAAGGTGAAATTGACAAGCTAATGACAAAGCATAGATTTGTGAACCTAATGATTGAAGATGGTGAAGAATTTACAAGTTTCTTTCAAAGAGTTAAACTTGCAACAAATGAAGTTAGAAATCAGGGAGGAAAACTATCAGATGAAGATATAATCGAGGAGATCTTGATCACTTTACCGAAATGTTATAGTGACAAGATCTTTGTTATTGAAGAAATGTATGATCCTAAGAAGTACACTCTAGAAGAGTTGTTTGATGCCTTGCAATAATTTGAGATAAGGAAGTTTTGGAAAGATGAAAAGATAGAAGAGAAGATAGAAAGAACATCTATGGCTTTGAATATTGAAGAACTATATAGTGATGATGAAGAGCTAGAAGCAAACATCACCAAGAAATCGAAGAAAGACACGAGAAAGTATAAAGATATGTTACCCTTTAAATGTTTTAGTTGTGGTAA
This sequence comes from Sequoia sempervirens, assembly GCA_007258455.2. Classification (NCBI taxonomy): domain Eukaryota; kingdom Viridiplantae; phylum Streptophyta; class Pinopsida; order Cupressales; family Cupressaceae; genus Sequoia; species Sequoia sempervirens. Next base: position 28,552,150 of record VDFB02000363.1, read on the forward strand.
AATTGGTCATTATGCTTTGAGATGTCCAAATAGGGCTACACATAAAAAGAAAAAGGATTATAAGGATAAGGATAGGAAGGATAAGAAGTATAAGAAGTTGTACTATGCTAAGGAAGAGGCCATTATTTTTTATGACGAATCTGACAATGAGGTTGACGATAGTGAATACTTATTCTTAGCTTTGGAAAATAAATTTGTATCCACTAACCCTAGAAAATGTGTAAGTGAGAAGGCTCCAAAGGTTAAGAAGAATATGATGGAAGGTACCTTGGTTATCACTTTTCATGAAAGATAGGATGAAGACTACTGGGTAATTGATAGTGGATGTTCAAATCACATGACTAGAGATAAGAGTAAGTTCACTAAACTTGAAAAATATGATGGTGGTTTAGTTATGTTTGGTGATGATTTGGGAGCTAAGATCTATGGTAAAGGTTCAATTATTTTTTTTGGAGTGCACAATATTGATGATGTATATTATGTGAAGGGTTTCAGGCATAAGCTTCTAAGTGTTGGTCAGATGTGTAGCAATAGTTTTAAACTTGTGCTTCAGAATAATACCTATGAAATCAGAAAATGATCTAGAAATGGAGATATGATTGCAGCTAGAAGAACTCATGGAAACATCTATTAGTTGAAGGTAGTTGATGGTAATTCTCTTGTATCTAAAATCAGTGAAAGTTGGTTATGGCATCAGAGAATGGGACATGTGAACTTTGATAACCTAGTCAAGATCAATGCTAAGGAGATTGTTCGAGGACTCCCTAGAATCACAAGACCTGTCAATGCTATCTGTAAAAGTTGTCAATTAGGGAAACAAATAAAATGTAGCTATAAGGGAAAAGAGAATTATACTACTAGCATGATGGAGTTGGTACATACTAATATCGGTGGTCCAACAAGGACTAGGAGCCAGAATGGTGATAGATATTTCATGTTGCTTATTGATTATTATACTCAAATGGCATGGGTTGCTTTTCTCAGAGAAAAGACTCAAGCTTTCGATAGGTTTAAGGAATTTAAAGCAAGAGTGGAGAATGAAGTAAATTTGAAAATCAATTGTTTGAGATTTGATAGAGGTGGTGAATTCACTTTTGGTAAATTTAATGCATTCTATGAGAAGTGTGTCATAAAAAAGATAGTTTTTTGCTCTGAGAACCCCACAGTAGAATGGAGTAGTTGAAAGGAAAACAAGAACTATACAAGAAGTTGCTAGAACCATGATGAAAGAATCAAATGTACTAGATGTATACTAGAGAGAAGCAATACATACTACTATTTATGTTCTTAATAGAGTTCAGATCAGACACAAAGACACCTTTTGAGTTATGGACCGGTAAGACTCCTACTATAAAATATTTTAAGGTATTTGGAAGAAGATGCTATAATAAAAGGGATGATGAAAACCTTGGAAAGTTTGATGCTAGATGTGATGAAGGAATATTTATTGGATACTCTACTACTAGCAAGGCATACAAATGTTTTAGCAAAATATTGAGGAATATTATTGAAAGTGGTAATGTGAAAGTTGATGAAGACACATGTAGACCTATTGAGATAAGTGAAGTTGAACCTGATGATCCTATCTATAGACATGTACCTAAAGAAAATAAGGATATTGAGGAAGAAGAGAAAGAAGAAGAAGAACAAGTGGAAGAAGAAGAAGAGAATGAACTAGAACCAACTGCTAGGACTTCTAAATATGTACAGAAGAATCATCCAGAAGGCCAAATAATTAGAAACAAGAGTGAAGGTGTGAAGACAAGAAGTAGAGTTGCAGCTAAGGTAAATTTGTGCTTACTTTCTAAAATAGAACCTAAATCAGTAAAAGAAGCATGTGAAGATGAAAGTTGGATGAGAGCTATGAAAGAGGAATTGTAGTAGATAGAAAAGACTCAAACATGGAAAATAGTCCCTAGGCCTATGAACAAAAAAGTGATTGGATCAAAATGGGTGTTCTAGAACAAGCTGAATGAAAATGGAGAAATAGTAAGGAATGAGGCAAGAGTGGTTTGCAAAGGATATTCACAAGTTGAAGGAATATATTTTGAAGAAACATTCTCCCCTTTGGCTAGAATGGAAGCTATCAAAATTTTGTTTGGCATTCTCTGCCCACAAGGACTTCAAGGTATATCATATAGATTTCAAGTCAGCTTTTCTAAATGGTGAGTTGGAGGAAGAAGTGTACATGGAGCAACCTAAAGGGTTTTAGTTGTCTGACAAATTGGACATGGTTTGTAAATTGAAGAAAGTATTGTATGGATTAAAGCAAGCTCCTAGAGCTTGGTATGCAAGATTGGAAAATTATTTAACAAAGAAAGGATTCAATAAAGGTTTTTTTGACAACAATTTCTACTTCAAAGTGCAAGGTAATAAGATGTTGATTGTAGTTGTTTATGTTGATGATATCATTTTTGGTGGAAATGATGGCATGCGTTAAAAGTTTGTTGAAGAGATGCAAAAGGAATTTGAGATGTTTATGATTGCTAAATTGAATTTCTTTCTTGGTCTACAAGTGAATCAAACTAACAAAGGGATATTCATTTCACAATCTAAGTATGCAAAAGAATTGTTGAAGAAGTTTGGGATGGAACCGATTTGTACCCCTATGGTAATTGGATGCAAATTGAGCAAGGATGATGTATCTTCTAAGACTGATCAAAGAAAATACATATCCATTATTGGCAGACTATTGTACCTTACTGCTACCAGACTAGATACTATGCATGCAATGTGTTTAGTTGTTAGATTTCAAGTAGATGCTAGAGAAGCACATCTTATAGCTGTAAAAAGGATATTTAGATATCTTAAACATAGATCAGATTATGGACTATGGTACCCTAAGAGTAATGATTTCACCTTGAGTTCCTATACAGATGTTGATTGTGCCAGATGTGCAGATGACCAAAAGAGTATCAGTGGTAGTGTTTTCTTTCTTGGTGGAATATTAGTTTCATGGTTGAATAAAAAGAAAGACTTGGTTTCTTTATCCACAATAGAGGAAAATAATATTGCTGCAACATCCTACTGTACACAAGTTCTATGGATGAAGAAAACTCTAAAGGACATTAAGATAGTATACATGATGAGCCTATTTCTATTTTCTATGACAATACAAGTGAAATAAACATTTCAAAGAACCTGGTTATGCATTCAAGAACAAAACACATATCTATCAAGTATCACCTCTTGAGAGAAAAAGTGTTGGAGAATGAGGTCAAATTGGATTATGTGACAATAAAGGAACAAATTGCAGACATATTTACTAAGGCTCTTCCAAATTATACTTTTGAGCATCTTAGGGAGAGGTTGGGGGTCATTGGCCCTCCTAACTAGGTGTACATGAAGGTGTATTAGTCCAGTGAATTCACAAATTCTTCATTTATCTAGAATGATAGATGGGTCTACTTCATAGGGGGAATAGAAAAGGTTTTCATTGTTGTAGGATGGGTGTACTCGTAAGGGGGAGTAATCAAAGTAGTTGTTCTTTTCCATTGATGTCAAAGGGGGAGAGAAAGTCATGTGAAAAATAGTTGTTGTAGAAGAGAAGGTGTTCTCCTAGAATATTGTGTCAGTTGTTGTCTTTGATGGTTTTTCACACCATGTGTTGCCACCAATGACAAAGGGGGAGATTGTTGTAAGTAAGGGCTAGTCTGGTGGTGTTGGCATTGATGTTATCAATGATGTCAAAATTTTTTAGTGGGTATGTGTAGGATCATGATGGGCCAAAAAGTGGCAATATGATGGGTATTTGTAGGGTATGTGGCTGGCGACTTTTTTTTACCCAAAATTGATGAAATGAAAAGGGTTTTAAAGGAGATTCTCAACTTTCAGCCAATATAAATTATGCTTTACTTTGAATTTGATTAATAATTATTATTCATTTCCTTTTTGAATTATGACTAAAGTCTTCATTGATAGGATGATTGAAAAACATCTACAACTTTCAAATAGTATCAAATTTTTGGAATCCAAAATGTGCATCACATTCTATGCTTCACATACTATAGGATTAAAAAAAGAAAAATTGAATTTCATGAAGTTTTTACCAAGTTAAGGTGGTAAGACATATGGGTTTTTATATTTTTTAAAAGTTGAAATAAAAAATTCATAATTAATTATTTACTTGGAATTTTTTTTAAATATGCATCACATCTGGACATGAGTCCTCTACTTATGTCTAAAATATTATAAAAAAAAATAGTATCATTTTATTGTGGTTAGGGTGGTTAGACATACAACTACTTATTTTTTCTCTGAAATTTAAGTACTACTGCATTGAAATTTCAAATTTTCACCAAATAGATTTAAAAAAAGAAAAGAAAGCCTAGTAGTTTAGAAACTACATTCAATTTGCTACAGATTCTATTCTTACATATTTTTGAAATAATATAGATAACTTATTCAAATTTTTATGTCAAGTTGTCTAACTTTTATTTTTCTGATTTTTTTGCCACTTAAGGGCCTATTTTTTCCATGATGATCCTGCACATACCCTAGTATGTTATATATTTTACATGTATAGTTGAGATACTACTGAGATTTTGTGAGTACATGGATATATCTTATATGGTTGAAAATGTATTGTGTTGATGAGTTTCCATGTGCTTTTGAGAAAATTAATAAAGAAGAGAAGTCAGAGTGATGAATGTGTTCAGATTGTGCTCCGATATGTGCTCCACATTTCTTTTGTGTTGATCCTATGCTTGTGCAGCTCTAAAGTTTTCTTATAGTGATTTGATGGTGATATATTCTAAGTTTTAGTTTTTGGTGAGATGGTATATGAAAGTTGTGTCCATTGATGCATGTGTTCTACTAGTAGAGTTGATCCTTTGTAGACTGGGAGAAATTTTTTTGCTACGCAATCCTCTACTGCTTTGTTTCAAATATTGTGGATCTTGGATATGTCTTGTGAAGGTCTTTTCTATGCTCTGGAAAAGAGGTTTGAAGTTTAGTTATTTGGAAGTCATTCTTCAGTGTTTCAGTGTGAGTTTATATAGTCTAAATGGACTGGTGAAAGGTGTTCAGTGTATGAAGTATATTGTTTTGTTGCAGATGTATCTGAAGAAGTCTGAGATGAAGTATAGTGAAAATTGAAGCATGTTGAGGTGTTTGCATATCATCTTCATGTTGGGAAACATGTGCATCATTTTTAATTTGTGTTTTCATTAGGTTTGGCTGACCTGGTGTTTACACTTCATTTTAAAAATTTAATTTAATTGAGGAATCATGTAGAAGATTCAAGAATATTATTTTTGGTCTTGGTTAAATTTTTTTATTGGTCCACTCTTATTCCTTTCCATTTTGGGAATGTTGAGCTAGCGACCTAATTTGAAATTATGAAATGATGTATTGTGGCCGACCTTGGAGAAAGTTTCTAAGGCTAAGGATGGTATAAAATCAAGTCGAGTTGTGAAGATTTGTACGATAGTGTGAAGCAAAGTGATAAAAGTGTGCCACAAATCATAAGAGAAGAAGTGTATGTGAGTTGTGATAGTAGTCTTTCAGTGTGTTGAAGGCAGTGAGTTGAAGCTTTTTATAGTCCTGCGAATGAGATTTAATTTTTGTGGTGGATCTTTTGTTATCTTTTCTATTTGTAGGCAGTGAGCCTTGTTGTCAGACAATGAGTCCTTTGTAGGCAGTGAGCCTTTGCATTTTCATAGTAAGTCATTTGTCGGTAGTGATCCTTTGTACTTGGACAATGAGTCTTCTTTTGGGTAGTGAGCTCTTAGCAATGAGCCTCTGTATTTAGTATTATAATCTTTATATTGTGAGTTAACCCTCACTGTGGTTTTTCCCTTATTGGGTTTTCCATGTAAAAATTTGGTGTTCATTGTGTTGATTTACTTTTTGTATTTTATGTTTCATGCTCATATCTAATAACAAAATAGTGTGGTTGAAGAATTGATAAGTGATAAAGTTTTAATTTTGAACTTGTGTGACAACTGATTCACCCTCCCCCTTTCTGTTGTCCTTCACCTATTTAACATAAACCTCGTTGGAATGTAGTTTAGAAGTTTAAAATATATCACTCCAAATCATATGCAATAGACAAAAATCTACCCCAAATGACCTCCCTACACACAATTAAGAAAGTATGTGGCAATTTATTTTACAATAATACACCACAAAGAAAAAAAATGAAATATATTGATCAATGCCCCATTCCTTTCTCTCTAAATCATTTTAAGACATTATTGAGAGGTCCTTAGAATGGGTGAATAAGATAAATCATAAGACAAGATTTAAAAAAATTGTCGGTATTATCTATATCTCTTTCTAAAGGGTGTAATGTGCTTTGAGGATAAATATCCAAAATGATTACCAATGATAATGCCCATTGTAGGAAGGATCCATCTTAGGATGTGCTATCAAGTGTTGGTGGGTTGATAAGTTGTTTGAAAGTCCATTGATAAAAAGTTTGATTGACATGTTTGATAATGATCAAGAGTTTGATTTTTTTACTTTTAGTTTCTATTTTTGCTGATTGTTGTACTTGTTTTCCATTTTTGTTACCAAAAGGGTGAGTGTGTTGATTGATTTATTATGGATGGAAGTTTATTGTGAGTGAAAGTGAGATGGGATGGGTGGTTTTGGAGTTTTTGGAATATTTCAAAGTTTTTGGTATTTTTTTGTAAAGTTTTGAGGCTATTTTTGGTCTTTTTGGGTATATGTGAATGTTTTGATTTTCAAATAAAAGATAAGTCTTTCCTATGTTATACATGCAAAGACCTCATAGTTTGACTAACATAACTTATTGTTGATGAGATATGAATTGTTGATGGATTGCTAGTTTATTATGATGGAATCCTAAAGGAATGACCTAAGGTGTCTCAGAGGAACATCAACGATGCCCTTTCCTATGTTCAACCTCAAAGACAACATAGTTCAACATGGTTCTATTTTTGGATTTTTGATGTTTTGACCTTTTTAGGGATTTTTAATGAGATTTAAAATAACCTTAAGATATACAAGAACCCCAATCTAATTCATAATGAATTTCCCCTAGAGTGATGTAATATACTACCTCGATATAAACAAGACAAATTTACCTTAAGAATATTCCAAGGAGTACTAAAGGGGATACAATACTTCACAATATAAAGCTATGATATAGACATGGATGGGTGATGTGGTGTAGTTGCACCAAGTTCATGACAAAGGAGCTAGAAGGTCTATAATTTGAGTTTGGTGAAATTGGGTCATCTCAATATAATAAGGCCATGTCAAGGCCATTACAGTGTCTAGGGAGTAATCTTTGAGTCATTTGTGTGTTTATAGAGTTTTTAGTGCAATAAAGTGTTAACATGGAAAAGTTGACAAATTGGTAAATTGCAAAATTGCAACAAATTTGAAATGTTAATGGTTAGCTTTTGAAAGTTGGTTCTTTGATAGTTAGAGTTGGTTGTGGAAGGTTAGTTTAGTGTTTTTTTTGGTTAAAAGGGACTCACATGTTCGAAGATGGAGGTTGGAGAGAATGTATTAGGAAGTAAATCAATAAAATCACATTGTCCTCTTTGCAAAATTTTGTATTTTACCTGAAATCTTATGTTTTCTTGAACTGTATGATTTTGTACATAGTTTTTATTCTCTCTTTTTGATGGAAACTTCTAGGAAGTAGGGTTAACATCATCACAAATTTTGTTTGGAGTGATTTCAATTATTTTTATGCATTTGAGAGGCAAATTACTAAAGGTAAGTTTGTATACCCTATTTAAGGGTTTTGAGTGCATTTAAAATGGAATTTTAATCCTTCCACCCACTGTATGCTAATGTAACTCAATGGATAGGCTTATTTGGGGTTAATAATTTTTTTTTCATCATTTCATGTGTAGGGGAGGTCTGGATCATGGTTTTTGGTGATGCACTAGATGGCATTTTGGGTGTTTTTGAATGAAAACAAGAGGTTAGAGAGGGTAAAAGTGAGAAGTCTCTGAGGAAAATCACTTTTTATGTTATTTTAAGTTTTTTCAAGTTATTTGGAAGGTTTTTAATGCATTGGGAAGGTCTAGTTGGGTATGTAAGTGAGTTTTTCAATAAACCCTTGCCTAAATTGAGCAAATTGAGGGTTTTGTGGAATGAGGTCTTGGAGGGAAATCTCTTGAAGATAAGTTGGAAAATTTGTGGTTTTGTCACCTAGTGAGTGTTTCCCCACTGAATTTTGGCTTTGTGGGTTGTTTCAAAGGGGGTTTCTTTGTTAATTTGGCCTAATTGGCCTTATGGGTAGCGGAGTTTTCATGATTTGTGAAAGTTGTTACAAAGAAGTCCTATGTGGGTTTGATGGATGTTTAAGAGGACTTAAATGGGTGCTTAGAATGATGGTTATTTGTAGAGGTTGCTATAGAAATCTAAGAGTTAAGCTGTAAAATTTGGGTCTGTAGACCTATAAGGGTGTCTAGTTGAAAAATAACCCTATATCAATTTTTTGAGAGAAAGGTGGTTTGGAATCCTTATTCTTGTGAAAGTGAGGTGTTTTACAACATAGGTTTATATTAATTGGTATCAAAGAAAATGGAGTAGGTCTCTTGAGGGAGAAGGTTAATGGTTTGTGTGCAAGGAAAAGGTGTGATTGGAGGAATCAAATGCCTCCTAAAGGAAGCACTATTGTTAGGAAGATTGATAACTAGGCTAGAGAATTAGAATACTTGAAGAAGGAGGTTGTTACATTAAATTATAAATTTGGGGTTGATATCGATGAGAGTTATTATGAAGAGGAATAAACCTCTAGTGAAGAAGAAGAGTTGGATCGAGAGGATGTGAGGATGTTGAAGTTATTAAAGGCTATGAAAGGTGATGGACATGGAAAAATGGACTTTCCTATGTATGGAGTAAAACTAGATGGTGAAGAGCTCTTGGATTCGATAGGAGCCATGGAGAGTTTCTTTGAAAGTGAAGAGGTAGATGAAGAACACAAAGTGAAGAAGGAAAAAACCAAGTTGTAAGGACATGCTTTGTTGTGGTGGAACTTTGTGTAAGAAGAAAGGAAAAAAAAGTGGAAGGCTAAGAACACTTCTTGGGAGAGGATGAAGGAAAAAATAAAAGGTAAGTTCCTTCCTAATGATTATGATGTTCAATTTCTTAAAAGACTTCAAAATATTAGGCAAAAGGATCTAGATTTGCAATCATACACTGAGGAGTTCTATAGGTTAAGTATAAGAACAAAGCATGAGGAAGATGAGGAAGAAAGAGTGGAAAGGTATCTAAATGGTCTAAGGTATAATATACAAGATGAAATTAGTTTGATGAAACCAGAAATAGTAGAAGAATGTTTTCAAATGGCTATAAGGGTAGAAGAGAAAGTGAAGAGGAGACAAGAGAAGGTAACAAGAGGAAGAGGTAGTACTTCTAGGGGTAGAGGTACTTTTTCTATACCAAAAAAATTCAAATCAAGAAAAAGAAGATGCTAGTAAGGGTAAACAACAAGTGGTTGAATCTAGAGGTGGATGAAGAGGTGGAAGAACAAGGTTTAGGGGTAGTAAAACTATTTAAGGAAGTGGTTCAAATGTGTTTTCAGGAAGATGTTATAAATGTAGTAAGTTTGGACATCCATCTTTTAAATATCCTGTGAAGTTTGGTGCTACTACAAGTGGGGGTGAAAAGAGAGTTCAAATTGTGCAAGAAGATGAAGAGGAAAGTGTCAATTCTCCAAGTCATAATTGTGTTCCTGAAGTTGGTGAGAGTTTGATGATGCAAATACAATTATTGAAGGCCTCCAAGGAGAAAGAACCATTGCAAAGGAGAAGTCTTTTCAAGACCACTTGCAAGAGCAAAGGTAAAGTATGCAAGTTAGTAATAGATCTAGGCTCCACTGCTAATATAGTATCAAAGGAAATGGTAGATAAGTTGGGTTTGGTAAAATTTCCTCATCAAACACCCTATAAGGTGTCATGGTTAAATGATGATTAGTCACTTCTAGTAAATGAGCAGGCTTTACTTGAATTTCATATTGGAGGATACAAAGATAGGGTACTCTATGATGTTATACCAATGCAATGTTTCCATTTTTTGCTTGGAAGGCCATGGAAATTTGATAAATGTGTTGTGTATGATGGATGGGCTACAACAAAGGTAATCATGATGGGTAATAAATATTTTGTGAAGGTTGAAGATAGGAAACAATAAGAGTGTGTACAAGGTGAAGATGTGCCAAAGCAGTGAGTTTGAAAGGTGTCTCAGTCTTGGAGAAGGAAAAAGATGTGAAGATAGAAAAGGTAGGCCAAGAAAAGGCCAAAAATGTTTTGTTTGTGAAGACATTATATAGCTTAGAGAAGTGTGACAATATCATGGTTGGGACAATGTTATGTCCACTTATTGGAAGAAAGGTTGATGGGAAGGTGTATTCTATTTGTACAAAGGTCAAAACATATAATAAAACAAAAGCATTTGGGACTGAAAGTTTGAGAAGAGATGCGGGGACAAAGAGTGAAGTGCACAGGGGTCCTTTTCCAACACATTTGGATAAGTTCAAGTATGAAAGGATGATGAAGGACAAAATTAAAGGACCAATATCTAATTTTTTATTTGTAGGTATGGCATCACCTTCAGGTGAGAGATGGTGGCAAGCTTGAGGCAAGCCTATTTATAGAAAAGAGACAATGGAAAGATGGATGCAAGTTCAACAATGTAAGAACTAGGTATATAGTCATAAGGAGGATATTTCCAATTCAAGAAGAATTTTTAGCACAAAGAGATGTTGTGAAAAATATAGGCTTAAAACAATTCAATCCTCATGGGATATGAGGTTTATTTTAGTGGGGGTGTATGGTGCAAGTGCACCAAGTTCATGACAAAGGAGTTAGAAGGTCTATAGTTTGATTTTGGAGAAATTGGGTCATATCATTGTAATAAGGAAATTTTAAGGCCATTCTAGTGTCTAGGGAGTCATATTTGAGTCATTTTTGTGTTTAGATATTTTTTAGTGCTATAAAGTGTTAACATGGAAACATTGACAAATTGGTAAGTTGCAAAATTGCAACAAATTTGAAATGTTAATAGTTAGTTTTTTAAAGTTGGTTCTTTGATGGTTGGAGTTAGTTTTGGAAGGTTAGTTTAGTTTTTTTTGGCTAAAATTTCCTCACATGTTCAAATGTGGAGGTTGGAGAGACTATATTTGCAAGTAAATCAATAAAATCACATTGTTCTCTTTGCAAAATTTTGTATTTTACTAGAAATTTGATGTTTTCTTGAACTATATGGTTCCATACATAGTTTTTGTGCCCTATTTTTGATGGAACCTAGTGGGAAACAGGTTTAAAATCATCACAAACTTTGTTTGGAGTGATTTCAATTATTTTTGTGCATTTGAGAGGCAAATTACTAAAGGTTAGTCTGTATACCTTGTTTAAGGGTTTTGAGTGCATTTAAAATGGAATTTTAAGCCTTCCACCCACTATATGCTACTGTAACTCAGTGAATTCACTTAGTTGGGGTTAATAAACATGTTTTCATTATTTGATGTGTAGGGAGGGTCTAGATCATGGTTTTTTGTGATGCCCTAGATGGCATTTTGGGTGTTTTTGAATGAAAAAGAGAGGTTAGAGAGGCTAAAAGTGAGAATTCTATGAGGGCAGCCAATTTTTATATTCTTTTAAGTTTTTTTAGGTTAGTTTGAATGTGTCAAGTGCATTGAGAAGGTTTAGTTGGGTCTGCAAGTGGGTTTTTCAATAAACCCTTGCCTAATTGAGCAAATTGAGGGTTTTGTGGAATGGAGTCTTGGAGGGTGATATCCTAAAGATAAGTTGGATAATTTATGGTTTATTCACCTAGTTAGTGCTTCCCAACTAAATTTTGGTCTTTGTGGGTTGTTTGAAAGGGGTTTTCTTTGTTAATTTGGCCTAATTAGCCTTGTGGACAATGTAGTTTGCATGATTTTTGAAAGTTGTTCCAAAGGAGTCCTATATGGGTTTGATGTATGTTGAAGAGGGATTAAATTGGTGCTTAGAGTGATGGTTAGTTGTAGAGTTTGCTAAGGAAATCTGAGACTTAAGTTGGGATTGGGTCTGTAGACCTATAAGGGTGTCTAGGTGAAATGTTGAAGATAATCCTACATTGAGTTTGTGAGAAGAAAGGTGGTCTAGAAACCTTAGTCTTGTGAAAGTGGGGGTTTTTCCAATTTCCAACCTAGGTTTCTATCATGATGGAATAAATAAGATGAATAATGCGATGGATGGATGAGATGCAAAGAATTATAGGACAAAGAGACAAAGATAGATGGAGGTGTTTTATTTATGCAAGGCACCTGTTTGATAGGTTTTCACCAAGGTACTCACCTAAAGCACCACCAAAGTGGTTTTCACTAGAATTTTTTTTTCTTTACTATTTTCAATCCCTTTTCTTGTTCTTTTTAGTTTTTTTATCATATTTTTATGTTTTTTATTTTTTCATATTTACACCATTCAAGCCTAGGCATAATTTTTTTTATGATGCAGACTATTGGTTGGTTCCTGCAAGGGTTGACCTTCATGCACTGATAATTCATACACTTTTGATCCATATCTTTCTATGAAAATAAATGGGCCTAACCAGTTAGGCTCAAATTTTCCTTTACTATCTAGATCTGGAAGATTTTTCTAACTCTACTTGAGAACAAGATCCTCCACATGGAAAATACTGACTCTTGATCTTCTTATTATATCACCATTTTAGTTTTTTTTTATATTCTTGCAAATGATTGAGGGTGTCAAGATGACACTCATCCAAAAATTATAGCTCATTTAACCGAGATACTCTATACTCTTCATTAGTGATCAGATTTTGTAGTGACACTTATAGCGAGGGAAGCTCGACCTCATTGGGAAGGATGACTTCTAATCCATAGACCAAGGAGAAAGAGGTTGCACTTATAGGCATGAAAATACTGGTTCAATAGGCCTAGAGGGAAATATTTAACTGTAGATGCAAATCACATCTAGCTTCCTTGACTATTTTCTATAGTATTTTTATAATGGTCTTATTTGTAGCCTCAACTTGACCATTTCCCTAGGGGTAATATGGGGTTGAGAACCGATGTTGGATGTTAAATTTTTGGAATAGCTCTTTCACATCCTAATTCTTGAAGGGTGTTCCATTATCAGAAATAAGGGCTTGTAGAACACCATAACAAAAAATAAGGTTATTTAGGATAAACTTAGAATTTTTCTTCCCTGTTATGTAGGTCATATGAATGGCTTCAACCCATTTTGGTAAATCACTTAGTGGCTATGAGGATGAATTATGGAAATTGGATGAGGTAGGAGTAATCTTTCCTATGAGGTTAAGTCCCCACTATGAGAAAGGCCAAGGTGTGACCATTGGTTGTAACTCGCGAGTTGGAGCATGAATAATATGTCCATGATGTTGACACTAGACACACTTCTGCATGTACTAATGGGCTTCTATTTCTATGGTTGGCCAGTAACAACCCACCCTCAATAGTTTCATAGCTAAATTCATACCACTAGAATGGGAACCACAAGTGACTTCATCTAATTTTTTTAAGGTAGTCAAGGCTTTCCCTTGTTTGAGACAATGTAGCAATCACCCCTCAATGATTGAGTAGTTTAAGGTATCACCTAGGATCACAAATTGGGATGCCTTTTTAACAAAGGTATTTTTAATATTGGAGGTGATATCAAATGGGAGGGTTCCTTTGCTAAGGTAGGTGAATATATCATTATACCACGGGGAACCAGGTGCAAGGATTACACATGAAAATTCTGATTCAGGGATTTCAAAAGATAGCATAAGAATTTTCTCTACCAAGAATTCATATTGAAGGACATTATGTAGCATGTCTAACAATGATTCAATTTTCTCCATGGAATCTGATGCTCTATTTTTCATGCAAGGATTCAACTCAAAAGTTATATTAATAAAAAAGTCCTTGAGACTTTCTACCATCTTCTTATAAGGAGTAAGCTTATCATCCTTGGTTTGGTAGTCATCATTAAATTGATTTACAACTAGCTATGATTCCCTATAGACTTTCAACTATTATATCTACCATTGAATTGCTATCCTTAGACCTGTTATTAGAGCTTCATACTCTGTAATGTTGTTATTACATGGAAATAATAGCCGATATGAATTTGGAATACAATCACCTTGAGGGGTGATAAAAATAATACCTACCCCTAATCCATCAAAGTACATTTTCCATTGGTTTGTTGTATTGACAAGGAACACTGATTCATTAGGGAATTCTAATATCAAAGGGTTCTCTACATATATAGCTGCTTCTTCTAGTTGGTCTATGATCACTTTTCCTTTGAGTTCCTTGCACTCCACATGTTTTATGTCAAATTTAGTCAAGATCATTACACATTTGGCCATTCACCCAGTGAGAGTTGCTCTAGATAATATATATTTCAAGGGGTTGATCTTAGTGATAAGCTTGATTTGATGTGAAATCATGCAATTTCTAAACTTTTATGAAGCAAAAACCACTACTAATCATGCCTTCTCAATGGATGAGTAATTTATTTCATAGCCTACCAAGGTCATACCGATGTAATAGATGGATCTTTCATTTTTGTTTTCATCATGTTGTGCTAGAAGAGCAAGTAGTGCCACTTGTGTTGCTGAGATATATAGGATCAATGGCTTGATTGGTATCAACAACATGAGCACTGGAGGTGTCAATAGATAGTCCTTGATCTTTTAGAAGCCTTTATCACACTTCTCATCCCATTTGTATGTTATTCTATTATGGATAAAGTACAAGAAAGGATGGATCTTATCTGATAGTTATGTTATGAACCTTCTAATGGATTGTAATCTTCCTTGTAGCCCTCTCATTTGTTTCAATGTTTGTTGAGGTTCCATGTCTAGGATGGTTTTCACTTTTTCTAGATCAATCTCTATCCCTCTTTGTGACATGATGTATCCAAGAAGCTTCCCTAATGTAAACCCAAAGACACATTTTTCAGGTTAATTCATACCTTATATTCTTTGAGCTTGTCGAAGATGGGTCCTAATACCTCTATGTGCTCAGTCCTTTTCTTTGACTTGGCCAAAATATCATCCACATAGTCTTCGACTATTTTGTGGATCATATCATGAAAGATGAGGGTCATTGCTCTTTGATAGGTCACGCCTACGTTCTTTAGCCCAAATGGCCTTGGACAAGTGAATGCAGTTTTGTGTTGATCCTCCTTGGCAATCATGATTTGATTATATCTTGAAAAAATATCCATGAGTGATAGAATTTCATGTCTAGCTATTAAATCTACAATGATGTTGATGTTAGGCAGAGGGAAATCATCCTTTGTACATTCCTTGTTCAAGTCTCTAAAATTTGTGCATATTCTGATGCCCCTAGTGGGTTTGGAGACTAGTACTAGGTTGGAAACCCACTCAGGATAGTCAATTGGTTGAATAAATCTAATGTCAAGAAGCTTTTGCAACTCAACTTTTATCAATATTTTTATTTAAGAGTGCATATATATATTTTTTTTCATGGGTTTCATTTTAGGACATACTACTAAATGATGCACCACCACTTTTGGATTGAGCCTTGACATATTTGTGTATGACCATGCAAATTTTTCTCTTTATTGTTTTAGGAATGCTATTAGGTTTTTCTATTCTTCATCCAATAAGGATTTGACATAGAAAGTTATCCTTGGGGCCTCTTCAGATCCCACATTTACTAGAGTAGCCTTCTCTATGAGCACTGCTAAATTTTCTAGATGCATTGCACTAAGGGAGAGATTGAATCCCTCATCCTTGGGTACTTCAGAGAGGTTTTCACTCATGTATGTATCCTTTCTTTTTACTATTTTAGGATCAGAAAGTTCCATAGTGTGGTTTTTACTCAAATATCTGCATGTTATTTGCATGTCATCCATTTTCTGACTGAAGGATTCAATCATCTCCCCATAGTATGCTTGTGTTTCTAGCTCTATATTAAAACTAGATTTATGATCTCCCCATGGTAGTTCACTACAAAGTCACATAAATTCTGAGATTGCTTCATCATTTTCAAATAAATCTAGAATCGGTGGTCCTCATTGGTCCTAGTCAATGAGTTGGGGGTATACTAGGCTTATTTCAATGGTTTGATTTTTTGGGGTGAAATACGTTGTGGATATCATGAAGAGAGAGTTATTCTCAAATAGGTCTACAAAATTGAGGGGGAAGTAATCTAGGGTAGTATCATGCGATGTTGGTAACCAAGAGGAAGCATCAACCCATTTAGAATAAGTTCCTTTTCCAATAAGGGTAACCTTAGTAGTAGTACATCCTAAGCCAAGATTCTTTGGATGTCTCTTAGGAATGATGGGTTCTAGAAAACCATTGTCATTTTGACCCAACTTCTCATTCTTGTTGTACCCCCACCCCTTAATTAATTGTAAGCCTTTATTGTCACCTTCCATGGGAAGTATAGGTATATGTCGGTCATCTTGATAAAGTAGTTTAGAGACATCTCCTCATTGAAATATTCTATGTTCAAATCCCCCCACTTGGTGAAGGTGGTAGATTCCATTATTAATGTTTCAATTGATTTATTGATAGGTGCAAGTTTCCCATGAGATTTGGGAGAAAGAGGTACCTCTCTTAGCACAAAATTACCCTTCATTAGTTAATAATATCCACAACCATAATCCTGGATAACTGCTTTGATGTTGGGAATGTTGTGCATAATGGCTGATTTTATTTTTGAGGTAGATGCAAGGGATGATGGGTTAACAAATGAGGAGGAGGGTGTAGGCCCTTCATCATTTTTAGGAATTTGGAGTATTTTGTAAAACCTAGCCTCAAGATTCTTGCAGTAGTAAAAAGGATCAAGATCACCATGGATGGTAACTTATTTTTCCTCAAAAGGAATCTTTACACATTGGTGATAGGTTGAAGCTACAGATTTCAAGGCATGAATCCATGGTCAAACAAGCAAAATATTATATGGGAGATCAAGGTTTAACACTTTCCATGTAGTCTCTACAATGACGAATCCCACATGGATGGGTAGTTTCCTTGCGATACCTATTCTTGATCATCATATGCTCTTATGATTGTACTCTTTGCTTTCCCAATTGCATCCTATGAATAAACCAAGTTTTTGAACTTTTGAAGGGTGAAAATGTTTGAACAATGACCTGAAGGTTTATAGCACAATTATGAGATGGTTGCAATAGTAGATCTTGCTCCAAGAAGGTGAGAAGATGAGGGATAGTGATATGCCCTACCATAGCTTGAAACTGTTATGTATCTATATCCTCAGGGACAAATCATGCAAATAAAGCTTTCTCTAAGGTTTCCCTATGTGTAGGGGATAACCTTAATAGTTCAAAGATCAAGATCTATGTGGGGGTCTTCTTAAGATGGTCTATGAGACTATATTTTCTAGGGTTTGATGTTGACAAAGTAGGTTCTTCCCTAGGTTGAGATGAAGATCCTTTGATGTTGACCCTGCCATGTCACATGGTGACTCCAAAATATTTACTAGGCCCTTTTATGTTGACAAATTTTCCATAGGAGGCGACAACATTGGAATAGACATGTTGCATGTTATTGTAACTCTTCCATTTTCCATTTTCATTCCATTTGTTGTGATATGATATTGGGTTCTTTTATATCTTGGGATCCTAGTTACCAACTAGTACCTTAATGGATGTCTCCATTTTCAATAAGATCTTTGATGGCATTATTCAATTTCATACAGTTAGATGTTTTGTGTCCTTTGATTTTGTGAAATTCAAAAAGATCCTTTTCATTGTACGAGGTTTGTTTATCCTATGGTTCTTGGTAGTTTTGGAAATTGGGAAGTGTTTTCAAGTTTTAATCCACCAATTTCTTCATGATAGTTTCAATAGGTTATGCCAATTGTGTGTATTTACATTTTGGATAGTTGTTCCTGTTGGGGTTTCATCTTTGTTGTGTTTCTGTGTTATTAATCTGACTATTTTGTGATGGTGTGGTTTGTTGTATGATTGGTTGAGCATTAGTTGTTTGATTGGTGTTTAGCGTAGGAGCACTTAGAACCACCTAATCATCTACCATGCCATCATTTATCATGTTCTTGTTCTTATCCCAAACTCGAGGCTTGTCACTTGAACTAGCTGATGGGTGGTTGTATTTGTATGCTTGGGTATTTCCCTATGAGATTAGAGTCTACTTGATATTGAGGGCTATAGGGACAAGCTCATCATAGGTGGTAATACTTTGCATCTTCAAGTAGAAGGATAGATCGAGATCAACATTCACTATAATGATCCCCACTTTTTGTTCATCAAGAATGGGCCATTTGATCTTACGAGCTCTTTGTCTCCATCTTTGCAAGAAATTGGTGAAGGATTCTCCTTTGTTTTTCTTGAGATTATACAACTCTTCTAAGCTTATGTCCACATCAAGATTAAAGGAGAAGTAATCTATGAATTTATTGGTGATTTCTTGGAAGGTTTTGAGACTAGGAAGCAACTGAGAAAACCAATGAGTGATTGGGATCATCAAGCTTCATGAAAAGAGGCACATAAAATAGGAATAATTGTAGGCCACCTTCATACACATGAAATTAAACCATTTGACATGGTCCACAATATTTCCTATCCCTTTGTATTTATCAAATTTGGGAGCCTCAAAACTGGGAGGGAATGGTACTATTGTGATGATTTGATATAATGGATATGGACATAGGTTTTGTTGTGTATGGGGCTTCTTCATCTTTCCCATTTTAATTTCTTGCATTTGCTGCATTAGTGTCTTGAGTTGTGATGCTACATCATCTTGTGGGGTTGGTAGAGGAACATATGTTGTGTATTATGAGATGGAAAATGTATTGTACATGGGATTTTGATATGATGGTGTGTTGTATGGTGAGTATGGCAGTGTGAGATATTGTGAAGGTGATGGTGGTGGAGGCGTAAATGTTTCTAACATGTTTGTATTGGTGATTTTTTTTGAGGTTTATAGTAAAAAAAATATTGTTGTTGTGTGAAAACCTTTTGTTTTTTGCATGCTATTGGGATTGTTGTTGTTGGGACACTAGGGCTACTTGGTGTGATATTTGTTGTTGTTTTGCTACTAAGGCTTCTTGGTGTTTTTGGGACATGAGGGATTTTTTTTGGGCTTGTTGTTGTTGTTGCACCACTAGGAAATTTTGTTGTGCTGCTAAGGTTGCTAAGTGTGCTTGATATTGTTGTTCTACTACTAAGGCTGCTTGTTGGGCTTGTTGTTGTTGTTGTGCTACTAGGGCTGCTTGTTTTTGTTTTTTGGGATACTAGGGCTGCTTGTTTTTGTTGTTGCATGGATTGTTGTTAAGCTTGTTCTGCTTGTTTCAAGGATAGAGCAAGTGATTGCACCGTAGGATCATTTGGTTGTTGGGACATTTGTGATGGGTTTTGGGTGCTTATGGTTTGAGTGGGTTGTAGGTTTTCATTGTTTAACATTCCTTGTAGGATAGTGGATTGAGATGGAGGAATGTAAGATTGAGGTCCCATTTGTTTGTCCATGATGTAGGGGACCAATGAAAAAGATGATGATGGTGCCATTTGGTATTGTGATGGTAATGGAATAGTCATACCTTGAAATTGATTGAAAGGGTTCCCTTGCTATGTTTACGGTGGGACCAAGATATTACCTTGGTTGATGGGATTTGTAAACAAGGTGTTGTTTTGATTCGGGTTGATGATGGATGGGAAATATATGTTTTTTGAAATCAATGTAATGGATGACCCAATGGGGTGGTTGGAAAAGGATGTCCCTTGTTGCATTACACTTTGGAATTGGACTTTGTTAGCCACTAAAAACAAGGTTTTTACTAACCATATTTAGGATAAACTAGTGCTATACATGTGGTGATTCACTCAATTAAGAGGCCTCCCAAGCCTTAGAAATATCTAATGGTTTTGACATATCACATGGATACTAGGGAGACATTCATTAGTATAGGACAAAAACACCAATTTGGTTAATGACTTTAGTCACACCAAATTATTTATATAGTGGACTAAAATGAAAGCACCACTTGGGTCATTCCCTCTCACAAGTTGGGAGGCAAGCCCTCTAAAGGTAACATAGATTGTGAAGCTTAAAATTATTTTCATCACCCAAGATTTCCAAAAGGTGCAAGGGGATAGGATAGGTACCTCCAAGAAGAAAAGTGTACTTGTGTGTTTCTCTTCACCCAATATCACATGAAGTGCAAGGCAAGAGGATATGCACAAGAAGAACACACAAGTAAATAAAACACACATTCATTTTAAACTTGACAAACATAATGAGGTTTTTTTAAGCACCAAGCTAAAATGTTGGGATTGTTTTGTTCAATTTTAAACCAACATTGCAAAATGATGATATGTGGGATCAATTTTAACCAACTTTCAATGTTTATTTTAAATCCAGAAGGAAATTTAGTTGGTCCTAAAACATGAAATAAAGCATCAAAATATGGGTTATAATTGCTCCATAAGTGTGAAAACACTTGTTATAATATATATTCAAATGATGATATGTTCCTTCACTTCAAATTTTATTGACCAAATCTACAAAGCTAGTTAGCCTAAAAACAAAACCAAAATTCAGTGACATGTTAAAGAGAAGATAAAATAAAAAATTTAAAACACATGCAAAAATTTAGTCATGATTTTGTTTACCAGTAAAAAGCACTGTTGTTTATGAAGGAATCGCCATAATTCTAAAAAGCATCACTCTAGTGAGAAAAAAATATCACTCTATAGCAAAACAAAGATGATGATAGGATCACTATTTTCAAATGTTTGATAACTTCAAAAAGTATTAGAGTCAAAATATTTAATAAGCATTGTTGATTTAATTAAGTGTCAATATAATCCCTACAAAAGCATTTTTGTATCTATAAAACCAAGAAAATGAGAATCTAAAGAGAAATTCATTAGATTCAATTGGCCAAGCCCTCCTTCTAGTTCCAAAATGTGACCAATGACATAGTATAGGTTAACTACATTTTATCCATAAGGATTTGAAGCATATTTAATCCACTAAGCATCAATCCCAATAAGATATTCAATGTACAAAAAGTGAAGAAGCCATTAAAACTAAAACTCTAAAAAATGGACAAAAATCTACTCTAATCCATTGAATCTTATCCTATTAGGGAGTGGTGTTGTGTTGATGTGGAATGGCAACCCTTTCCCAATCCTTAGGATAATTTGAGTCTTTTTCAATTGACATTATTGATTAAAATTGATGGAAACTAATGAAAAATATGAATGAAAGCATGCTAAAAGCTAAATTAACATAATGAAATTTAAGATGTTTGATGTAAGTATATGCAAAGCTAGTCTAAATATGCACAAGATTCAAATATGCAAGCCCTAGATTTAGAATATACTAAAAGTTGCAACCTAAGTTATCATAGAAGCCATTAATGGATGCTAAGTTAACAATGCATAAATATTGACCTAAAATTCTTTTAAACATAAAACATGGATGCAAATGAGATTGATTTTCAACATCATAATTTTTCTCTAAAAAGTTGGATCCATTTGTCTCCAAATAGTGATCTATTTATAGGAGAGAAAATGAGAAACCGATGGTCAAGGTTGCAAGATTCAATCAATGGTCAAGATGGAAAGAAAATAGAGGCATGTATCATGGATTCTCATAAAGGGTTGAAAATTCAAGTTGATATTTAATCGAGGTCTCACAATCATGCAAAGAAGCACACTTTGAAAACTTGAACAAGAATTTTGTTGAAAGTTTGTTACAAGGAAGAATATTCCCTTTTTTGAATTAGTGAAGAGGGAAGGAATATTCCATGAGAATATTCCATTTTGGAGGAATGTGCAAAGGAGGAATACTCTCAAGGAATATTCCCTTGCAAGTGGGAGAGTTAGAATTAATTACCAATTTGATAATTAAAACAATGTTTCAATTATGCAATTTAGAGGAATATAGGATGTCCATTAAATAATTAACTTATTTAATAAAAAAATATCGACATGAAATTTAATTAAATAATTATTTAAATTAAATGATAGGACTTAGGGTGTTAAGATTAAATATTTTTATTTATCCAATTTAACAGGATGAAAGGTTAGAATGAAAGGGGTAGGAATTGATGTGATTAGATTAATTAGATTAATAGATGAAAATGAGGTGTTTGATTAATTAACTAGGTTAATTTAATCAAACAAGAAAAAAGTGGATGGATTTTAGGATGAAATGGTGTTAATATATTGGATTAAAGTGTGTATATCATCCATGACATTTTAAAGTTTCTGCAAGTGCATTGTCAAAATTCAAAATGGAATTTATAACATTCATTTTCAGATTGTTTCATATTGTAATTACCAAATTACCTTGTTTAGAATCTGAAAATTGCATTTACACATTTCATTCTAGGTAATTACATTGAATTTTAAGTTTCTTCCCATTTTAAGTTCGTATAAATTACTTTTCAAAAATGTTAGTATCTATCTTTTCCAAGTTTGCAAAGAAAAAAGTTCATCAATAAGCATGTTAGTCATTCATTCAATACATTTCCTAGTTATGAGAGTCTCTTAGTGCAAGAAAGTGAAAATATTGATGCTTTCCTTAAATATACACCCCCTATTATCTCTCCTATTTGTGAGAATGATGTGATAGAAGAGGATGCAATCATAGACAATCATGATAGTCACAATTGCTTTTCTCCAAATACCTCTCCTATTTGTGATGAAGGTATCATGGTGAAAGAAGTTGCAATCATTGAGAATCATTAAAGTCTTGTTTTTCCTTCTCCTCCCCCCCCTTGGGAAGATATTATGACACAAGATGATATCATCACCACTACTTAGTCTAAATTCATTTGTCAAAACCTCCCCTAATTATAAAAAGCATTAGTGAAAGAGGATACAATCAAGAATGATCATGAAAATCACATTTGTGAAGAGGTTATGTGGGTGTTAAGAGATCAAATGATTGAAATTTATAGCATTATTTACCTCCTTAATTTCCATAACATTTGGAAAGGTCTATTTGAAAACAAGGATTCAATCATTGACAAGCTTGAAAATCATAGGTGTTCATCTCTTGATGTCTCACCTATTTGTGATGAAGCTACATTACAAAATATAATTGTGGAATGTGATGAAACACTTGTTTTATTCTCTCCTAAAAGCTCTCCTAATATGTTAAATGTTATGGAACAAGAGAGTGAGACCTTCAAAAATATGGAAAATTATAATAATCAAAGTTCGCCCTCTCCTATTACTAAAGAATATATCTTGGTGTTAAAGATCTAATCAATGAGAGTCATGAAAAAAATATTGAACAAGAGAATGCCATCATTTATAAACAAGAAAAACCAATCATTGAAAAGTCCTCAACTTGTGATTAAGTTATTGAATTTCATGAACATCTAGTTTGTTGCTCTCCTCAAAACTCTCCTACTAGGGAGGATATCAAGGTGCAACAAAATGAGAAAATGGGCACAAATATTTCAAGAAATAATAATGTGGCTTCCATATATGAAGTTAATGAAATGACATTAGAATCACCTTCACTAATAGATCATGAAAATAAGGACAAGAATTTTGATGTTATGCACATTAGATATCTCTCTAAAAATATTTTTTTCTCACCTCTTGCACCTCTAGGGTTTTACACTTAAAAGGAGAGAAAAAGATCTTCACTTCGTTCAAAAACAAACCCTTGAGATTTCAATGAAAAAGAGATTGAAATATAACAAAGGGAGAGTTATAGGGATATGATAAAAAAAAATGAGGGTTCACCACCAAGTGTAAACTTGGAAAACATTGAATGTTTGAAAACACAATGTGATATGAAAACATATACTAAATGGCCTAGAAATGTAAAAAAGACTAAACAAAAAGATGTGAAAATGGAAGCATGCACCTGGAAACTTCTAAAGGCTAGGATGAAATCTAGAAATGCTACTGATTGTGAAATTTTGACCTACTAGGACTCATACGCCATTCTAGTTGAATTAGTCCCAGATCTGGAAAATTGCATCAAAGCTTGTTTTAGCCAAATGGGTATCTGAATCTATAGAAATTTCTAGAAAACACATGTACAGTGGGAATCATATTCCACTAATGGAATATGAGTCCACTTTGAATTTTCTAAAAAATTGAAATTGGAAATGGAATCTCTCGTTCTTCTCTTTCTACTCCTTCAAGTGTTCAAATCTGAAACCCTACTTTCTGACACTATAAGTAAATTTTATGGATATTTTGAATTTTATAGTAAGGAGATGACTTAAAAAAACTTGCAACCTATTCTTCAATGATCTCCAAGCCTTCAAAGTACTTAGATATACAATCTTAAAAATAAAGAGAAACAAATTTTAAATGTTAGGGAATAGGGGTTTGCCTTGGTCAAACCCCTTTTAGGTAATTAAACCCAATGAAGAAATAAGATGGAGCATGAACATGAAATAATGGAATTAGAAACTTTCCATGATGATAGATATTTTATTGGTGCATCAATGGATGAAGAATCTACCCTTGAATTCCTTAGAATTGATCTTGTGAAGTCTTAAAAATACCTAACCCTAGCTTGCTTGATTTGAATGCATGATGAATGAATGATTAGGTGTGAAATGAATAGAAAAACCTTATATATATATACACAATTATTCCCTAATTCCCAAAGATACCACATCATAGGATGGCCTTAGGTCTTAGAAAATAATATCCCACAAAAATTTTGAATTTATTTTGATTTTTGAGCCAAAGGGGACTCATTCACCCCTAGTGGCGAATGGGTCCCACTTAGGAATTTTAAGTGGGTGTTAGAAATTAAGATGTATTAATTGATGTTTAACAGGATTATTTTCAAAAATACACTTAAGGCCTATAAGTATAAAATGGGGCCAATTAAAGCATAAGAAAGGGTCAAATTATTGATGAAAAGCCTAGAAAAGCATGAAAGTTTGTTACAACACTTTTGAAGTAAGGTTTGGTAAGTGATAAAAGAAGTTATTTAGGAAAAATATATTAATAATGTCCTAGAAAATTGTGAAGTTGTGTTACAACAATTCACAACACTTTTGCAAGGCATCATAAAAAATTTACTGATTCACAAGGGCCCAAGACATAATGTGAATGTGTTGACCACATTACAACACTAAATCAAGGAAATGTTAAGTCTAATTCATCATTAATTATTCCTAAATCAAACAAGGAAAATGGTTACTTTCTTCTATGCTACATTTATCCCCCACTTTAGTGAGAGGATGAACTTACTTCAAACTCACACTAAAGTAGACATTCAAGAGGGGTCCAATCATACCAATGTGGTTGACAAAGGATGAAAAATATCAAGGAAGTAGTCAAGCCCCCAAGATCTAGGATCCTAAGTCAAACCAACATGAGCACAAAAGGACATACACAAGGTGAATGGTTTGCACCAAAACAAGATAAGTAATCATGTAATGGAAATAACTAAAGGAAGAACAATAATAAACAAAAGCAAAAATGTGGATCAAGCTTCGACCATTTGTCCAACACAATGTGGATCAGATCTAAGTTGTTTTTTTTCTGAAAATGCATACTCAATTTGAGGTGACAAAACTCTTAGCTTTCCACTAGGTGAGAAGTCCTAAAAGGTGAGACACATATACTCATGGTTGGTATGCACTCACATACATGCAAGTGGCTATTGGGAAACTCATGCCTTAGAATGGGCTTCCCACTCAACCATACCAAAGTTATACCTCTTGATCACTTTAATAAGGCACCACAATAAAAATGCTTTAGTAAATTCTTTTCAATGTCATGTAAAATTTTCGTTAAAGTGGATTTTTCTTTGTCCGTGCAAGGTCTCATCTTAGGGAACATCATGCTTAATGTCTCTAAGAGAGGAAAAGTGAAAATGGTCTCATCTTGTTTCCAAGAGAGGACAAGTGCAATGTATCATCCTGGGCAATATTGTACCTAATGTTTCCAAGAGAGGAAATTGCAAGAAAAATAAAATCACACAATGAAATGTGAGTGTCAATGTATGCCCCCACTTTAAAGTGGTTGCTAAGACCATTTCTATGAGAAATTATTTAAAGTAGAAGAAGATATGAGAGTTTATTCGGAAAGCCCTATGCCAAGTCATATGTTTTTGATAAGCTATGTCATGAATAAGGTAGCATGTCGCATGTGAGTCAACTTAAGGCATGTTGTCCACATCCCAAGCTTTCTCTTATATGTTCATGAAAGGTTAATAGCTAGCCAAAAGAAGCAATGACAAGTGACATATGAGGTCAAGGCTATCTAACCCCTTGCCCCAACTTAGTGCAAGACAAGGATGAGCCAAAATGGTTGATAAGATGCATGGTAGAGTGAAAACTAGTATCAATTAGAAGAATTAGGTGCCCCCACATAAGGGAGAGCACCAAAATCCTTAAGATGTTGGATTTTACTATGCAAAGCCTTACATTCATTAGTAGAATGACCATGAACTCTATGATATGCACAAAATGAATTCTTGTAATAAAATTTCTTGTGAGTTCTTGGAGGGAGAGATATCAATTGATCTTGGAGGAGTCTCAACAAGATATCCTCTTGATCAATGGTAGGAGGTGTTCCTGTCATTTGCAACAAAGATTTCATACTTATGCAAGATTGTTTATACTGTGATATTTTTTTCTCTCCTTTATAGGAGGGTGTAAAATCTAATGAATTCAAATAATTAGTGTTTTACAAGGTGACATTGACACTAAGTGAATATTTATCTGTTTATTTTAAATAATTATTTCTAATAGTGTTGATGTTGAGTGAAGGTTTGTTTATTTCTATCAAAGGAAAATAACCAAGACCATGAGTTGTTTCTTGTATGATAGGATTGATAAGGTTTCAGATACCTTGTACTCTAACACCACATCCTTTTCCATTGTAGCCAAGTTTTTTCATAAGTTCATAACATTTTCCATAAAGCTTTTACATTGCTTTTGGATCTAGTGGTTGTTGATAGTGAATGTTGTCAATTTTTTTTGTGTAATTAGTCGTCATGTGTTTGGAAGTGGTTGGGGTGGATGCTTTCAAAGGGTCATCAAATTTTTTTTTTGACATTACTACTTTTTCATGTTCCATATTTGAATCTTTGTTTATGCTCTTGTACTCACCCAGGAATGTATGTTCAAGATCTAAGGAACCCCAATCATCCTCTAATAGCTTTGTGACATCATCAATTTATTTTCCTTTGTCTTTTTTTTACATAGGTTCCACTTGTGTGGTTGGTGTAATGTTGTCAAGGGATTGTCTTTATTTTTCTCAAGTTTTAAGACACTATAAGGCTCAAGTTCATCATCAAGTGTGTACACTTTGTTGTTGTAGATGTATTTCATTTTATGATGAAGAGTAGAAGGCACCCCATTCATTGCATGAATCAATGGTCTACCTAAAAGGAGGTTATATGAAAGATCATTAGGAATAACATGGATCAGTGTTTCCAATGTGGCATTTCCAACTGTAATAGGCAAAGTAATCACAATAAGCGGTTGTTTTTTGATATTGTCAAATCCATTAACAAATAAAGAATCAGGTTAAATGTTTGATTTATCAATGCCAAGCCTATCTAGAAGGATTACACTACACAAATTAATGGTAGAATTAGTATCTACAAGATTTCTCTTTATCCATTTTCATTTGTATTGAGCTATGATCATGAAAGCATCATTTTGTTTTTGCACTTCCAAAGAGGGTAGTTCACTTTGATGGAAAAAAATGTCATCGTTTACTCCTTGAATCATGGCTACTATGTCATTTGGTTGCACATTAGAAGGGATAAGAACTTGTTGTAAAGCTATTTGAATCATGTTATGATAATGATGGGAGGCTTGAATAAGGTCCCATAATGATATTTTAGTAGGGGTATTCTTTAGTTGCTCAACAAGATCATACTCCTTTCCACAAGGAGGACCTAGTAAGATAGGGTTAGGTAGGATAGGATTAGCCAAAGGTAAGGGTGTCAAGGTTGGTTGTTGTGGTTGTAGATTACTTGTAGTGTTATATCTATGAGCAATGGTATTATGACTTCATTATTGTGACACATTATTCTTAGATGGGTAGAGGATGAATTTGGTTCTATTTGGAGTTTGAGGTTTGTGTGATGGTGGGTAAAGGATGATTTGAGGTTGAATAATATTAAAATCCCTTAGTGGGTGAGAGTCTAATGTTTCCTCTTTATCTTCTTCTAAGGGTATAATATCATTATTGGCAATGTTATCCTTGTCTTGCATCATGATATTTTCCCTAGGAGGGTTTTTAGGAGGACTAAAAACCAAATTTCCTTGACAATTAAAGGTTGGTTCTTATAAAATGAATTCATTGCACATAGGGGAAGGATCAATGGTTGAATTGCCTAGCTTAATAATTTTTGAACTAGTTGAAGGGGGACAACTAAGATTCTCATGAATTTCACTAATTTTGTTTGATAACATCAAAGTACCTTCTTCACAACTATGAGAGATAGTAGGAGAAATAAAAATGTTATTGTCACGATTATGTATGGTTGTGTTGTCTTTTTCATCAATATCTTGTCCACTAAGAGAGGTAAGAGGAGAGAAAAAACTAGGATTCTCAAAACTCTCATTGATTGGTTCTTCTAACACAAAAATATCTTTTTCATCAATAGGAGAGATATGAGGAGAAGAACAAATATGATCATTACGAATGTCTAAGGTTGTATTGCTTTTCACTAAAACACTCTCATAGGGAGGGGATATAAAATTTTTCTTAGTATGTTTAGTTATGTAAGACACTATCATTGTTTGAAAAAAATGGTAAAGAAATTGTAACCATTTAATGCAATTTCTTAGCAATATAAACAATGTTCACCAAAATGAAACAAATATTTTGTCACCTCTTGCACCTTTAGGGTTTTGCACCTAAAAGGAGAGAGACAAAGATCTTCACTTCATTCAAGAACATACCCTTGAAATTTCAATGCAAAGGAGATTGAAATATGAAAAAGGGAGAGTTTTAGGGATATGATAACAACAAATGATGGTTCACTACCAAGTGTAAACATAGAAAACTTGAAATTTTTGAAAACATAATGTGATATCCAAACATATACTAAATGAACTAGAAATGTAAGCAAGACTAAAAAAAAGTTGTGAAACTAGAAGTAAGCTAATGGAAACTTGTAAAGGCTGGGATGAAGATAGGAAATGCTACTACTTCTAAAATTTTAGCCTATTAGGACTCATATGCCATTTTGGGTGAATCAATCCCAGATCTGGAAAACTTTACCAGAGCCTATTTCAACAAAAATGGGTATCTGAATCTACAAAATTTTATGGAAGAACATGTACAGTGGGAATCATATGCCTCTAATGGAATATGAGTCCACTTTGACTTTTCTTAAAATCCAAAAGTGGAAATGGAAGTTCTCAGTCTACTCTTTCTTCTCCTCCAAGTGTATGGATCTAAAACCCTAATTTCAGACACTATAAATAATTTTTTATGGATATTTTGACTTTGCCAATAAGGAGACCACTTCAAAAAACTTGCAACATATTCTTCAATAATATTCATGCCTTCAACGTACTCAAATCTATAATCACACAAAGAAATAAAGAAATGTTGAATGTTAGGGAATAGGGGTTTTCCTTGGTCAAACCCCTTTTAGGTAATTAAACCAAATGAAGAAATAAAATGAAGTATGAACATGAAATAATAGAATTAGAAACTTGCCATGATGATAGATCTTGGATTGTTGCAGTAATGGATGAATAATCTACCTTTGAATGCCTTAGAATTAATCTTGTGAAGTTTTAAAAATACCTAACCCTAGCATGCTTGACTTGAATGCATGATGAATGAATGATTGGGGGTGAAATGAATAGAAAAAACTTATATTTATACACAATTATGCCCTAATTCTTAAAGATACCATATCATAGGCCAACCTTAGGTTTTAGAAAATAATATGCTGCCATAATTTTGAATTTATTTTGATTTTTGAGCCAAAGGGGACTCATTCACCCCTAGTGGAAAATGGGTCCCACTTAGGAAATTTAAGTGGGTGTTGGAAATTAAGATGTATTAATTCATGTTTTTGAGGAGTATTTTCAAAAATACACTTAAGTAAGGCCTGTAAATGTAAAATGGGACCAATTAAAGCATAAGAAAGGGTCAAATTATTGATGAAAATCCTAGAAAAGCGTGAAAATTCATTACAAAGCTTTACAAAACTTTTTAAATAAGGCTTGGTAAGTGATAAAAATAAGTTATTTAGGTGAAATGTATTAATAAGGACCTAGAAAAGTGTGAAGGTGTGTTACAAAACTTCACAACACTTTTGCAAGACATCATAAAATTATTATTGATTCACAAGGGCCTAAGACCTAATTTACCATATTACAACACTAAATCAAGGAAATTTTAAGTATAATTCATCATTAATTATTCTTGAATCAAGCAAGGAATAGGCATACTTTTTTTCTATGCTACAGCCTTGAAGCAATATCCCAAGCCTAAACTTATCATTTATCCACCCTCACAACAACAAGTTCAAAATAAACCACCTAAAATGAAACCCAATGATGATAATGTTTTACAACAATCGACTTACAATACCATTCCTCATATATATAACAAGGTGTATACAATCAAGGCTATCCTTGAACCTAAAAGTTATTTGAATGTTGAGAAAGAAAAATAAAACCATATTGAAGAAGTCAAAAAGTTATAAAAAAGATGCTTGGGATTCCTTTGATTTCACACTAATATTTATGGGAGAATACAAGACCATAACAAATGGGTCTAACAAGGGAAAAAAAAAGTGGTAATGTCAATATAAAATTTGAAAGCATCAACTTCAACCACTTTAGAAGAAAAGACAACATACATGACAAAATTTGATGAAGTTGATTATGAACAACCACTGAATCTAAAAGAAATGAAAAATATTTATGGAAAAGGTTATGAGCTTATAAAAAAACTTGGGTATAGTGGAAAAGGATGTGGTGATAGAGAAAAAGGTATATGTGTCCCTATAGATCGTGATAGGAAATAAACAACTAATGGTCTTGGTTATTGTCCTTCAATCAAAAGAAACAAAAACATCAGAAAATCCTTCACTCAATATCAACACTCTTACAAAATATTCTTTGATGATAACTTGAACTTTGGTGTATCCTAAACTAATAGATACTACATGTTGGAACATTTCATTAGATAGACATCAAGTTGATACTTTTTCTACTCATTAGAATCAATAATAATCATTGTTTCTCCTTGCCATGTAATAGTTATAGAATCATAGCATACTCACTATTGCATGTTTTACATTAATTGAAAATGATTTCCTTTTTGCAAGGAGTGACATATCATTAATCTTAGCTCATCCTTGTTTTGCACTTATTGGGGGCAAGGGGTTAGTTAGTCTTGTCATAACTTTGGAATTTGATGTTGTCACTTTGGCTAGTTGCCCGCCTTCTGTATATACTAAGCAAGATAGGGATGTAGATGACATGTTATAGATTGACTCACATGTGCCTTACTAGTCTTTTTATTTGTTTTCTTTTTCATGTTCTTTTATGTGATTGTATGTGCATAATGTGATCCCCATAATGTTTTTTTTATGTATCTCTCTCTATTTTTGCATTCCTCTATATGTACCTACATTATTCTCTATGTCATAAACATTTTGTATTTTTCATTTGTCTTGTGTTTTCCTTTTGGGGATGATGCAAGGCATTGAGACATTTAGGTCTCTTCCATGTTGACTTGAAGGATTTTACTTTTTTATTTTCTCACTCTATATGTCATTCTTTCAATTCTATGAGTATTTAGGGAATGATGGCATTTCTAAGCTCTATAATAACATTGTAGCAAAGACATATTGACACTAAATCCATAGTTACCTTATGTATTTTTAGGGGTAACCCCTCCCTCATTTTTCTTGGTATAGATTTATTTCATAAAAATATTACTTGGGTATGTGCAGGATCATGATGGGCCAAAAAGTGGTGATATGATAGGTATGTGTATGGTATGTGGCTGACGACTCTTTTTTACCCAAAATTGATGAAATTAAAAGGGTTTTTAATGGAGATTCTCAGATTTCCACCAATATAAATTATGCTTTACTTTGAATTTAATGAATTATTATTATTCATTTTCTATTTGAATTATGACTAAAGTCCTGATTGATAGGACGATTAAAAAAAATCTATAGCTTTCAAATGGTATCACATTTTTTGAATCCAAAACATGCATCACATTCTATGCTTTGCATACTATAAGATTAAAAAAAAATGAATTTCATGAAGTTTTCACCAAGTTAAGGTGGTTAGACACATGAGTTTTTATATTTTTTAAGAGTTGTAATAATAAATTCATAATTCATTATTTACTTGGAAAAAAATTACAAAAAAATATGCATCACATTAGGAAATTAGTCCTCTACTTATATATAAAATATTATAAAAAAATACTATCATTCTGTTGTCGTTAGCATGGTCAAACATACACATACTTTTTTTTCCCTTGAAATTTAATTACTATTGCATTGAAATTTCAAATTTTCACCAAATAGATTTAAAGAAAAAAAAACCTAGTACTTTAGAAACTACATTCAATTTGCTACAGATTCTATTCTTACATTTTTTTGAAATAATATAGATAACTTATTCAATTTTTTACGTCAAGTTTCCTAACTTTGATTTTTCTAATTTTTTCGCTACTTAAGGGCTTGTTTTTTCCATGATGATCCTACACATAGGCACTTGGAATAGGGTTTTTTGAGGAGATATCTCATGTCTTAGGAGAAAACATTGGCTACTTTAAAGTAGTTTCTCACGATAATGGTATTAGCAATCGTTTTAAAGTGGGGGCATGCATTAATGACATCTTTCGACATTTTGCATATTTCATGGTGTGATTTTATTTTTTCTTGTGACATGTCCTTTTTTTGGTGGTTTCATTGGGTTTTATGTCCTCCAAGAGCATAATATTTATAAGTGTACAATTTCCCTTAGTGGCATGATGCAAACAAGGCATCCCATAAGTGGCAATCTAATATTTTTGACTTGTTGTCCTCTCTTGGAGACACTAGGCACAATGTTCCCTAAGAATAAGGCCTTACACAAATGAAGAAAAATACCTCTAATAAAAACCTATGGAAAAAACATTCAAAATCATTCATAAAAGCATAACATTATGGCGCCTTATCAAATTTGTTAGGAGGATAACTTTGGTATGGTAAGGGAGGATTTAATATGATTACCTTATTTGCTACCTCATTAGGATAACTCACCTAGTGGATGACCTAAGGTTACACTACCCCAAAGTGAGCATGCATTATATAGACAAATAGGAAATATGTGTTCTACATCGTGTTGGAAAATCAAAGCTTGATCATTTTTCGTGGACAAACAACAGTGTTCCACATTGTGTTGGAATGATTAAAGCTTGATCCTTTGTTTTCCTTTATTTTTCTTGGGCTTTGATAGGGTATGGAAATGAATCTATATTATTGCTACATACTTAAGTGTCTTGAATGTCTACTTTAGTGTGAGTTTGACATGGGGAAAAGATCTCACTAAAGTGAGGGAAAAATGTATCATAAAAAAAAGTAGCCATTTTTCACACTCAGTTTGGGAATGAATAATTAATGATAAAATAGACCTAATTATGCCTTATTTATGGTGTTGTAAAGTGTTATATTACAATTTCACACTATTCTAAGTCTTTATTAATTAATTAAGGTTAATTCAAGCTTAATTGGCCCCTTAAATTCAAATCCAAGCCTAATTTATTGCATTTTTTGAAGGATATATCTTAACACTCATTAATAATATTGCATCACATTTAATTTGGAAAGGTTTGAGTCCTAGGGTAGTGACCTAGGACCCACTCACCACCTAGAAAATGGGCATCCACCATGTCCTAAGACCCCCTTTTGGAATATTATTTCACCTCCCCAAAACTTGGTCCTAGAAAACTATGCTGGGACCCATTTACCCAAGATGGAAAATGGGTCCTCCTTACCTAGGACACCCCTTTTTTAGCTTATTCATCATGTGATTTTAATGATTTTGAATCATAGATCTGATATCGGCTGGTGTTATTTGAATTTTGGGATTGAATCTTAAATTTAGTATAAATATAAGGTTAATTCACATATTTTCACCTAGAATTTTTATGACTTCATGAGATCAAAAGAAAGAGAATGATTACACAATAAAGAGTAATTGAAAGGAATTAAAGGGCATATTATAGAGGCTTCATACAATTCACCATCACACAAACTCTAAAGGAACAACTTAAAATGCAACAATTTAAAAAAAAAAACCATAAAGATTAAACACTAGCTTTATTAATGCAATAACATAGCTAATGTTTACACATTAAACACCTAAGTCCCTTGGGGTACATGAGGTGACATTACCTAAACTATCCCGTAACAAAGTTAACTGATGAAACATTCAATTTCAAATTATGTAAACCATTCATTCACATATCATCATTTAAACATTCATTAATGATAACCAAAATGACAAGAATAATCCATATAAGCCATACATGCAAATTACCATAAAATGAACATGGAAATATAAAGTACATATTTCCACAGATACAACATAACATTAAAGTATTTACAAATTTTAGTTCTAGAATGATTTACATGGTGTGATAATACACTACATTAGTCTACTAGTACATCTCAATGACAACATATACAAAGTTGCATCATAGGTCTTCCCAAAAAATGTGAGAGTGATACATCAATACATAAAATACATCTGGAGTAAAAATATACATCTGGTAACATATGAACTATGGATCAAACTACATCTGCAAAACTCTGCACTAAATGGTACAACTGCATCATAAGGAACCCAACGAGGTGCGTAGCATATTCCACCTGACCACCCCCATGCTAGGAGTAAATAAGGAAGGATCCCCGACCAAGCACATCCAAATAGTCATGCAAGACTAAACTCCAGACACAGAAAGAAAGAGAACACAAAGGAAATATAACATAACAACAATAAATCACCAACAACATAACAATAGACCACTTCCAGAGGTTAGCAATAGAGAAAACTCAAAAGAATGCTAGAGGAGAGTGTCATCGCACAATCCTACATGGGTTATCCTGACTGTCTTTCTCTAGGTGCCACCCCCATCTATGGTTATCTTGATAGCCTCTCTAGGCACCGACCCCATAGGGTGACTCACGTGGAACCATTAACCTCTCTTGGAGATGACACAATGATTTTGCCAACCACGGCCTTCTCGGCCCACCTTTAGTCTATGAAAGCCCTAACAGGCAGACAAGGCATCCATAATTATCTTATTAATGTTTGCTACCCAACCCCTAATTAATTAATTAGGTTATCACTTATTACTCTAACTCTAACATGGGTTATCCTGACAACCCCTTTGTGCACCGATGCCCACATAGAGCCACTCTCCCTAGAAATCCAAAGCATAAAATCCAATACCAAGGGTTTGTACCAACAAGAACACTAAACCACAAATGGAACATTTGCGAGGAGAAACCATCTTTCCAAAATCATATGAAACAACACTCATAAAAATGGTACAACCCATGTGTATACTTAAGTCACAACTATAGCTAAAACATAGCGACTAATATCAAATTAAAAGATAAAAAAGAAAACATCATTTCCCCATCTTTGGAAGTCCCTAACAAGTAACTTAAGCTCCTATAGAAGGATAACTAACTAAAGGATTTTTCCCACAATACATAATCCCAAATAAGAGAAAATCATCATTAATTCAACGAAAATTCCAAGAGTAAACAATCATGTACACGAGCATGCTATAATTCAAACAACACCATATAACATATTTGGTTACAAAAAAAATTCACCAAGAAATAAATAAATAAATTTACTCGAGAATATTCAACTTAATTTAAACCACAGAGTTATTTCTAATTTACTCGATTACACTAAAATATCCAACATTAAATTTTTTTATCTAATTATTCCATAATCTCAACATACATAACCATCTATGTCTATATATATATACATATATATACACTTTTACGCTTATATACATATATATGTATATGTATAAAAAATAAAACATATATTAAAAATCATGCATTCAATCATATAATAAAATCACCCAT
Source organism: Sequoia sempervirens (assembly GCA_007258455.2). Lineage (NCBI taxonomy): Eukaryota > Viridiplantae > Streptophyta > Pinopsida > Cupressales > Cupressaceae > Sequoia > Sequoia sempervirens. Next base: position 28,588,159 of record VDFB02000363.1, read on the forward strand.
ATACTACAATATATTTTACAGCAGTATATACATACACATATATTTTAATATATACATATACATATACATATACATATATATTAATATATATTAAAATATATATACATATACATATATATATATATATATATTAAAATAAAAAGACTAAATAAAATAAAATTTAATTTTTTTAAAAAACAAACCCCACACAAACTGTGTACTGCATACCTCCTTGTGGGGAGGCCGCAGCCCCCACACGGATGTGTCCAACAGCCTCAGCTTCTATGCGCAACCTGTGGTGGCTGAGTACAGCCCAACATGGGGTTAGGGGTGGTATGGCAACAGTCGACCACTCCCCCGCAATATATATAAATTTTTATTCTATATTTTTTTTTCACCAAAACAAGAACATAGAACTTGAAATTTATAAATATATTTTATTTTCTTTTAATCACCAGAACACAGAAACCCTGAAACATACATATATTTTATTAAAATGAAACAAAATATCACATATGAATATGTATATATTTATATACATATATATATATAGGTGTATATATATATTCCCACAATATAAAATAAATAATATGAACAACAGTCTAGTTTTTCTCTAGACACAAAATAAATCTGGGCATACAATTTCAATCCCATAATAAATTTATTTTCATTTCAAACAAGAATTTCAAAACTAGATTTCAATAGAAGATTTAAAAGTTTGACACAAACAAAGTTCAACAACAGAACCCTCTTTCAAACATAGATATCAATTTAGAGTATGGTAGACATGATTTTCATTTCCCTTACAGAAAAAATGAATTAATAAACAAAAGAATAAATGTATATCAAAAAGAACCTGGAGTCCTTTGTTTGATGTCGAATCCAAACATGGCAGCCCTTCTTCCTTTTACGAAAATAGACTTCCTTTGTAGTCCCTTCTCCAATTCCTTCTTTCAGCTAACTTCTGTATCAATCTTCTATTTTCCCTTGCAAAGAATAATTTTTAACAAGAAGCCCACACATATATTTTCTTCAACCCTTGTTACTTCTTCTTTTCTAGACAAAACCAAAAAAAACCATTCCTGTGTGTGTACAAAAATCTCTTTTCTCACAAAAAAATAAAGAAAAATAAATAAAGATATTTTTTCTCAAAAATCTAACCCATGCATTGGTTCCTTTTTTCTTGTTTTAAAAGCTCACACTTATCCCACAAATTTAATAAAAAATTCATTATTTTCACATTTATCCTCACATGATATTATCATTTGATTTTATAATATTAATATTTTGAAAAAGATAATTTACAATTATCATAAAACATTATTTATTTAAATTAATTAATTTATACCTTTTAATTAATTAAATAACTTTTAATATACAATATTTAAATCAAACATTTAACTGAATTATAATTATGTACAATTAATCATATCAACAAAATAACATTAATTAATCCCATATAAATAAGGATAAATTAAATAACAACTATTCACAATAAAATAAATAATCAACAACAAATAATACAAAGAAAAGGACAAGTTCAAGACCACGACATTGCAAGACTCACAACGAGGTGACAGACTTGGGACAGGGAGACTTCCTTATCAACTTCCTTTTCAACATCATACCCATTGGGTTTATGGGACACACTCAGACCTGACAAGCAGGTGGAGTCGGTGTCCTATACCTACATCCTGCATAGAAAAAAATGTCAAGTAGCATGTAAATATCCATTACAGGCACACCGTGAAAGGTAATCACGGGGTAGCAAGGCGCTCGAAAGTGAGTGATGCTACTCTGTCCTTTTGCCACGACTCACTAGCAACCATGTCAGAAACCATAGCAACATAGAATCACAACAACACTACATATATTATTAAAGAAAACCATAGCATAACCAAATAATATAATCACCACATAATGTATCATCAAACATCATAAGTAATGTCAAGTGCAAAAAACCAACCAAACTATGAATCCACACACAACCAAATCGGTGAACTAATCACCGTCACAAACCAAGTACCAAAGAGTATAAAAGAGTATTAGCAACATGAGGGGTGTTACATCCTCCCCCCTAGAACATGGCTTACTCCTGGAAGCCACTAAATAAATATGGGTAAGCCTCTCTAATATGTGACACATCCTCCCATGTTGCCGAAGTCTCATCATTTGGGTCCCTCTAAACTCGCACCTGTTCAATATCTTTACTCCTGAGGGTGAGTCTCTGGTGCTATAGCACAACCATGGGCTCGAGAGCTAGTTGTTCATCCTTGATATGTAGAGAGTAGCAGTCAAGTACGTGAGTAACATCAGGATAATATGGTTTGAGAACTGAAACCTAAAAAACATCGTGAACCTGTGACAGACAGGGTGGCAAGGCTAAGCGGTAGGCAACAGGAGCAATTCTTTCTAACACCTCAAATAGCCCTACGAAGCTGGGTGCAAGCTTAGAACCCTTTCCATAATGAATAGGGCTCTTTTGTGGATGTACTAGAAGAAACACTCGATCACCAACTACAAACTACTGATCAACTCTATGTGCATCAACATACTTCTTCTACCTATCTTGAGCTACTACAAGATGCTCTTGGATGTGAGCTATCTGCTATTCCATATCTCAAAGAATTTTAGGTCAAAGAAGAACCTTGTCCTCTAGTTGATCACATCTCAAAAGGGTATGACAAGGATGACAGTATAAAGCCTGAAAAGGAGCCATATCGATTGAACTCTGGTAACCATTATTGTAGGAAAACTTGACCAAGTGTCGATAATCTTCCCAATGTGATTGTTGGTCCATGAAATACATGCATAGCATATCCTCGAGCACCTAATTAAACCTCTCTTTCTGACCATCTATTTCAGGATGGTAGGCAGAACTAAAATTTAGCTAAGTTCCTAAGGCACACTGTAAAGATGTCCACAATGCAGATGTGAACACTAGGTCCCTATTAGAAATGATTCTCCACGGAATACCATGCAAAATAACAATATCTTCCATGAAGATTCTAGCAATTGAAGAAGCAGTGTAAGATGATTGGATGAGGGAGAAGTGGGCCACCTTGGTCAATTTTTCAACTGTGACCATGATAGCATCATGTCATTGAAAAGTCATAGGCAATCCCACAATAAATTTTTTTGAAATTATGTTCCACTTCCATTCTAGAATGAGATGCGGCTATAGAACACCTATGGGATGCTAGTGTTCTCCCTTGACCCTTTGACATTCTAAACACCTAGTTACCAAATCTGCAATATCCCTCTTCATGCCAGCCCAAAAGTATAGTGTACAAAGGTCTACATATATCTTCTTAACTCTCGAGTGAGCAGAGTAGGGAGCTCGATGTGCCTCAGTCATAATTAAAGTCTAAAGAACCTCAGCAGAAGGCATGTACATGTGACCCAAATACCTCAAAAGACCATCAGACTCTAGTGAATACCCTACAAACTTTCCTTCCAAGGCTTTGCCTGGTTCCATTTCAACCTTCACTTCCTCATACCAGCCACCTATGGGAAGTGTTGTGAGGACCTGACTCCTCAAATCAACCTCGAGAGCCATTGAAAAAAACTCATGTCTCCACCAACTCAAAGCATACACCAATACATTTTCCTTTCCTTGAACATACTTGATCTCAAAATCATATTCACAGAGGAATTCCATCCATCTCCTCTACCTAGCATTCAAGTTCGGCTGCATAAAGATGTATTGAAAACTGCGATGATTGTTGTGAAGCTCGAACCTATGACCCAATAAGAAATGTATCCATCTCACAAGGGCATGAACCACTCTGACTAACTCTAAGTAATGCGTGGGGTAATTTAGTTCATGATCCTTGAGCTTGCAGGATTCATAAGCAATTGCATGACCTTCTTGCATCAAGATGGCTTTGAAGCCCTCCAAGGAAGCATTTGTGCACACCACGAAATCCACAGTAGGATCAAGCACTACCAATATTGGTGCACTAGTCAACCTATCCTTAAGGGTCTCAAATGTTGTCTAGCACTGATTAGACCAAATGAACTTCTTCCCTTTCCTCTGAAGGGAAGTAACGGGATGTGAGATCCTCAAAAAAACCATGTACAAACTGCTGATATTAGCCTGCCAACCCCATGAAACTATGAATCTATGGTACATTCTTGGGTGTTGGCCAATCAACAATAGCCTAGATATTTGATGGATCCATTGCAATACCTACACCTGAGATGGCGTACCCCAAATATTGCACTTTTTTTTTGTATAACTCACACTTAGCCAAATTGGAAAACAACTGATTGTCTCTCAAACATTGTAATACCTAACTCAAATGTTATTGAAGCTCCTCCATTGATTTAGAGTAAACCAAGATGTCATTGCGAAACATAAGTACAAACTTATCAAAATAGGTTGAGAAGACTCCATTCATTAGGAACATAAAAACTGATGATGCATTTGTTAACCTGAACCACATAACAATGAACTCATAATGTCTGTATCAAGTACGAAATGCAGTTTTATGTATATTAGAATCGGCTATTTGTAACTAATGATAACCAAATTTAAGATCAATCTCGGAGAAAACTTGAGCTCCTTTTATTTGATTGAACAAATCATCAATTCTCAACAAAGGATACTGATTCTTGATCGTTACTTTGTTAAGCTACCTATAATCAATCCATAATATGAGTGAACCATCCTTCTTTTTCACAAATATAACTGGTGCTCCCCAAGGAAAAATGCTAGGATGAATGAATACTTTTTCTAAAAGTTCCTCTAATTGCAAACAAATCTTCTACAATTCCTGTGTTTTCATCTGGTATGGAGCCCGAGATATAGGCTTAGCTCCAGGGACAAGGTCGATTTTTAAGTTGATGTCATGCTTTGGTGGCATCACTGGAATTTAACTTGGAAAAACATCAGAATATTCCTTAAGAAGAGGGTATTCATCCAATGAAATCCCTTGACTCTCTTCTAAGTTCAAATCATTAGCAGACACAACAAACAATTGACATCCCTGCTTGAAGCACCTTTTTAATTGCATAGTTGGGATCAAACATAGTGAGATATCTTTTTGAACACTAATGATCTCAACCTCATTACCCATATTGTCAACATAACGTACAACCTTGCGTCAACAATTAATTATGGCACGGTGGGCACTCAACCAATTCATACCTAGAACCACATCATAAGAACCAAGAGGTAGGATTTGAAGGTCCACTATAGTCATGAGTGACCCAATTTGAAAATTACAAACTTGTACTAAAGACTCAACCATTACCTTAGCCCCAGAGGCCAATTCAACTTGCCACTTGTTTCCTTTCCTTACTGCCACGAGTCTGCAATGCTCTACTACTGAATGGGAAATAAATGAATCAGATGCTTTAGAATAAAATAGAATGGAAGTATTAGTGCCATGCAACACACCTGATTTCTTGATTATAGTGCCCTGATGTTCTACTTGAAAATTGTCCACTGTCGCAAACACCTGATGTGCTCTACCCATGTGATCACCCAATGTCAGCTCAGAAGTAGCTGGTCTTTGACTAAAACCTAAAGTACTCCTATGTGGACACTGTCTAGCAATATGTCCCTATTTCCCACAAGAGAAAGAGCTTGTGCCTTACCCAAATCCTCTGACACTAGACAATGGACTCGACTACTAAAAATTTCCTCATGAAGGTGTCGACTGTGTGCTTTGTGCAAGTTGCTCAAAACAATCTAGTCCAATACACTACTAGCTTTAGTTCTTCCTACTCTAAGATCTATCTCCCTACTGAGACTATGATTTTTTCTGTTTGGGCTATGATTATTGCTGCTATTGCGGACCACCCTTAGAGGGTTCCCAAAAATTCTTGGACGACCCTATAGCTTGAGGCTATCCACCTCTAGATCCAAAACCTGATGTTGGAATACTGTCGATCTAAACTCCTGTGTGACCTCCCAATTCCATTTCCAAATCTTCTTCTACAAAATGAGCCTTCTCGACAGCTACCTCCATTGTCTTCAGCTCAACGACTCTAACTCCACCACTAATTTGAGTGTTTAATACCCTATCAAAATGTTGCACAAGCATTGCCTCATCATCACCAATCCCTGCATACTATTTGATCTCATAAAAATGACACTCATATTGCTCCACTAACATAGCCATCTATCTTAACTCATGGAATTTGTTTTCTCTACACTTCCTCTAGTGAAAAGAGAGGAAATAGGCCTTAAATCTGTCTAGAAATAGTTCCCATGTGACCATGCTGATATCCAAATGTACCTTTTTCTATTCTAGCCACCACCAAGTGGATGCGAAGCCTCATAGATGCATGATTGTGCATCGAGATTTGGTATTGCTACCATAGGGGTGCATCATGAAGCATTGATCCAAATCAATTAACCATGTTTCCACTTCCAGACCTCCTCAAGAACCATCAAATGTAGGTAGGTGTGCTCTCAACAAGTCTCTCATATGACTAGCTAGCACTGCATCTTGATGATGCCATTATCTCCCTCCACCTTGGTGACCTTTCCCTTTCTCTCTCAACCCACTGCTCCTCCTCCGACCTAGGTCCCAACCGATCAAGAATCTCCCCCAGAAGGTGTTGCAACTTTCCATCTAAACCAGGTTGTTCAGGGTTTTGACCACCACCTGACAGATTTTTTTGAGGACTCTTTCATTCCTCATGCTCAAAACCATGGGAACATTGTGGTGATGGACTTTGATGGTTGGCTCCACAATCACCACCCCGACCTCTGCCTCAGCCACTACCTCTACTTGGAGGCATTATCCTGCACATCAATTAGGGGCATGTGAGATCAAGAGTTAATGTAAAGGTTGCCTAACGACCACAAACTAGCCAAAAAACCTAGAGTTAGTATCCTTGGCTCTGATACCAAGTGTAATGCCCCATCACACAAACCCCAAAGGAACAACTAAAAACACAAAAAAAATTAAAAAAAAAAAACCATAAAGATTAAACACTAACTTTACTAATGCAATAACACAGCAAATGTTTACACATTAAACACCTAAGTCCCTTGGGGTACACGAGGTGACATTACCTAAACTATCCTGTAGAAAAGTTAACTGATGAAACATTCAATTTCAAATTATGTAAACCATTCATTCACATATCATGATTTAAACATTCATTAATGATAACCAAAATGACAAGAATAATCCATTTAAACCATACATGCAAATTACCACAAAATGAACATGGAAATATAAAGTACATATTTCCACAGATACAACATAACATTAAAGTATGTACAAATTGTAGTTCTAGAATGATTTACATGGTGTGATAATACATTACATCAGTCTGCTAGTACATCTCAATGACCACCTATAAAAAATTACATCATAGGTCTTCCCAACGTACATGGGAGTGATACATAAATACATAAAATACATCTGGAGTACAAATATACATCTGGTAACATATGAACTCTAGATCAAATTGCATCTACAAAACTCTACACTAAATGGCACAACTTCATCATAAGGGACCCAACGAGGTGTGTAGCACGTTCCACCTGACCACCCCTATGCTAGGAGTAAATAAGGAAGGATCCCCAACCAAGCACATCCAAATAGTCATGCAAGACTAAACTCCAGACATAGAAAGAAAGAGAACACAAAGGAAATATAACATAACAATAATAAATCACCAACAACATAAGAATAGACCACTTCTATAGGTTAGCAATAAAAAAAACTCAAAATGGAATGCTAGAGGAGAGTGTCATTGCACAATCCTACATGGGTTATCTTGACTGCCTTTCTCTAGGTGTCGCCCCCATCTATGGTTATCCTGATAGCCTCTTGAGGTGCCAGCCCCATAGGGTGACTCGTGTGGAACCATTAACCTCTCATGGAGATGAGGCAATGATATTTCCAACCACGGCCTTCTCGACCCACCTTTAGTCTATGAAAGCCCTGATAGGCGGATGAGGTATCCATAATTATCATATTAATGTTTTACTACCCACCCCCTAATTAATTAATTAGGTTATCACTTATTACTCTAACTCTAACGTGGGTTATCTTGACAACCCCTGTGTGCACCGCCGCTCATGTAGAGCCACTCTCCCTAGAAACCCAAAACATAAGATCCAATACAAAGGGTTTGTACCAACAAGAACACTGAACCACAAATGGAACATTCGCAAGGAAAAACCATCTTTCCAAAATCATATGAAACAACACTCCTAAAAATGGTACAATCCATGTGTAGAGTCAAGTCACAACTATAGCCAAAAAATAGGGACTAATATCCAATTAAAAGATAACAAATAAAACATCATTTCCCCACCTCTAGAAGTCCCTAACAAGTAACTTAAGCTCCTATAGAAGGATAACTAACTGAAGGATTTTTCCCACAATACATAATCCCAAATAAGAGAAAATCATCATTAACTCAATGAAAATTCCAAGACTAAACAATCATGTACATGAGCATGATATAATTCAAACAACACCATATAACATATTTGGTTATAAAATAATTTCACCAAGAAATAAATTAATTAATTTACTCGAGAATATTCAACTTAATTTAAACCACAGAGTTATTTCTAATTTACTTGATTATACTAAAATATCCAACATTGCAAATTTATCTAATTATTCCATAATCTCAACATACATAACCATCTATGTATATATATACATATATATACACTTTTATGTGTATATACATATATACATTTATACGTATATCTATAAAATAAAACATATATTAAAAATCATGCATTAAATCATATAATAAAATCACCCATATACTTCACTGTATTTTACAGCAGTATATACATACACATATATTTTAATATATACATATACATATATATATATATACATATATATACATATATATATATATATATTATAAAAAAAAGACTAAATAAAATCAAATTTAAAAACTATTAAAAACAAACCCCACATAGCCTATGTACTGTGTAGCTCCCTGTGGGGAGGCCGCAGCCCCCACATGACTGTGTCTAGCAGCCTTGACTGTTGTGTGCAACCTATGGTGGTTGCGTACAACCCACCATGGGGTCGGGGGTGGTACGACGACAACCGACCACTCCCCCCCAATATATATAAATTTTTATTTTATTTTTTATTTTTTCACCAAAACAAGAATAGGAAACCAAAAATTTATAAGTATATTTTATTTTCTTTGAATCACCAGAACACAAAAACCCTGAAATGCACATATATTTTATTAAAACAAAACAGAATATCACATATGAATATGTATATACTTATATACATATATATATAGTTATTTATTATATACATATATGTATATATATATATATATATATATATATATATATATATATATATATATATATATGTATATATATATATATATATATATATATATATTTGACCACAATATAAAATAAATAATATGAACAATAGTCTAGTTTTTCTCTAGACACAAAATATATCTGGGCATACAATTTCAACCCCATAATAATTTTATTTTCATTTCAAACAAGAATTTCATAACTAGATTTCAACAAAAGATTTAAAGTTTGACACAAACAAATTTCAGCAACAAAACCCTCTTTCAAACATAGATATCAATTTAGAGTATGGCGGACATGATTTTCATTTCCCTTATAGAACAAATGAATTAATAACCAAAAGAATAAATATATATCAAAAAGAACCTAAAGTCCTTCATTTGATGTCGAATCCAAACACGACAACCTTTCCTTTTTCGAAAATAGACTTCCTCTGCAGTCCCTTCTCCAATAACTTCTTTCAGATAACTTCTGCATAAATCTTCTATTTTCCATTCCAAAGAACATTTTTTAACAAGAAGCCCACACATATATTTTCTTCAACCTTTGTTACTTCTTCTTTTCCAGATAAAACCAAAAAACATCATTCTTGTGTGTGTACAAAAAACTCTTTTCTCACAATAAAAATAAAGAAAAATAAATAAAGATCTTTTTTCTCAAAAATCCAACCCATGCATTGGTTCTTTTTTTCTTGTTTTAAAAGCTCACACTTATCCCACAAATTTAATTAAAATTTTATTATTTTCACATTTATCCTCACATGATATTATCATTTGATTTTATAATATTAATATTTTGAAAAAGATAATTTACAATTATCATAAAATATTATTTATTTAAATTAATTAATTTATACCTTTTAATTAATTAAATAAATTTTAATATACAAAATTTAAATCCAACATTTAACTGAATTACAATTATGTACAATTAATCATATCAACAAAATAACATTAATTAATCCCATATAAAATAAGGATAAATTAAATAACAACTATCCACAATAAAATAAATAATCAACAACAAACAATATAGAGACAAGGACAAGGTCAAGACCATGACACTGCAAGACTCACAATGAGGTGACAGACTTGGGACGGGGAAACTTCCTTATCAAGTCCCTTTTCAGCATCATACCCGTTGGGTTTATGGGACATGCTCAAACCTGACAGGCAGGTGGAGTTGGTGTCCTGTACTTGCATCCTACATAGAAACAAACATCAAGTAGCATGTAAATCTCCATTGCAGACACACCATGATAGGTAATCGTGGAGTAGCAGGGTGCTCAGAAGTGAGTGATGCTACTCCATCCTTTCACCAAGACTCACTAGCAACCACATCAAAAACCATAGCAACATAGAATCACAACACCACATATATTATTAAAGAAAACCATAGCATAACCAAATAATATAATCACCACATAATGTATCATCAAACATCATAAGTAATGTCAAGTACAGCAAACCAACCAAACTATGAATCCACACAACCAAATCGGTGAACTAATTTCCATCACAAACCAAGTACCAAAGAGTATCAAACAGTATCAACAACATGAGCGGTGTTATACTTTATTATATAAAATCAAGGTCATATCATCACATCAAAGGTATAGTGCATCAAGCATGTTGTTGAGCTAGTATGTTGATGTAGTATTGAAGATCCAGTTGCAAGCATTGTTTCACATCCAATTCAAGATCAAGATCTATATTATTCATGGCCACTTCATTTTAGATTGTAGATTTACATTCCAAGACATCATCCAAGGTGTCATTGTTCATGTTCATGTTCATGTTTCATGTTTCATTATTTCATCATAAGGTTTAATTATCTAAAAGGGGTTTGACCAAGGAAAACCCCTATTCCCTAACAATCAAAAAAAAAAATTCCACTTTTAGGTGTGATTAGAGATCTTAGATTGAAGATATTTGAAGAGAAAGATTGGAAAGTAGATTTTTCAAGATTGAAAAGTTGCAAAGTTGTCATCTACATTGCAAGATCATGGAAGGAGCTCTACAAATTTGATTCCAAAATTTTGGGAGATGATCACCTGGGATTTGAGAGTGAAAAATTCAAGGAATAGGACCCCGAAAGTGATTTAAAAAAACCCTAACAAGGACCCATTTACCACTTTGGGTGAATGAGTCCTCAATGACTTCAAAACAACACTTTCTCAGTAAGGTACACATTGTTTCAACCTTTCAAAATATCCCCTATTATTTTTATAATAGTTACAATTGATTTCTGATTGTTATTTATGTATTTTAGTCCTCATAAATTGAGCAAAACCTTAGAAGGAAAAATTAGTGGTTTATCATCTTGTTAATTCATTTTGATAAAACCCACCCTATTTTTCTTTGTTTCATGTTTTTGTATTGTGGTAGATTTTGTTGAGTTCCTTTTTGTAAAATAGTTAATCGTAGGACTTCAAATTTTCTATGATTTATCTCTTTGATGGGTGTGGATGTATTTTTTTATGTCTTCTATGTATATCACTTCCACAAGCACTTTTGTGAATTCCCTAGCTAGGTTCTATCTTCATCACTTCAAATTAAAATCATTTATACTTTGGACTTGGATTTTGGGAGACATCAACAAGAATAGGCATGGCCATTATAGTAGCTAAAATTTTTGCGATGGAGTGAATATGAGCTTATGATTTTAGTGTGGAGTGGCAGGAGTGCACAAGCTTAGTAAGAATATAATTCATAGTGAGTGGAAGTGAGGTGGAGGATTACTTAGAATTTTTGTGTGAGGTTAGTGCAATAAATGGTCTACCTATTTTTCCATCTTCCCACATTTTTTTGCGTATTATCATTTTATGACTATTTTTCCAATGAATTTTTAGCCTTTTGTAGTGGATGAAAATATATGGTACATGTTTATGTTAATTGTATTGAAGCTATAATAATGTGGTTATATAACACTTTTTTTCGTATCCCTCATCTTATGCATTTAGGGTTAGATTGACTAAATTTGTGTTCAAACTCAATCCTACCTCTTAAGAGTGGATATTTCAAGTTAACTATTAGGGTTGCAACTGTCTTGTTTTGAATATTTTCCCTATGTTTAATTGTTTTTATATAACCTTGCTTTCTTCAAGAGGTTATTGAATTTTGGTATACCAAGTATTTTTCTTATCTATTTGGATAAGTTTGGAATGTGGTGGATTGGTTTTTGTGTGATTATTTGATGCATTTGTAGTATCTTTCTAACATTTTTTATGATTTTTGGAGTTCTAATATGTTTCTTTTGTACCATAAGTGCTCTTTGAAATCCATATACCTTTTGGGATGTTAATTCATGTTCTCCTTGTATGCATAACTCTAAAACATCATCACTATTAGTACTATCATTATCAATTTCTAATTTAATTTCTCTAGAGTTATTGGGGTATTCCTCTTCATCTATGGTGGGTAATCTTGAAATAGAGTAGAGGTTTTTTAAATCTTCCTGGGTATGTGCAGGATCATCATGGAAAAAACAAGCCCTTAAGTGGCAAAAAAATTCAGAAAAAATTAGTGTTAGGCAACTTGACATAAAAATTTGAATAAGTTATCTATATTATTTCAAAAATATCTAACAATAGAATCTATAGAAAATTGAATGTAGTTTCTAAACTACTAGGTTTATTTATAAATAAATAAAATCTATTTGGTGAAAATTTGAAATTTCAATGTAGTTGTACTTAAATTTCAAGGAAAAATAAGAAGTAGGTGTCTGTCTGACCACCCTAACCATAATAAAATGATAATATTTTTTTATAAGATTTTATATATAAGAAAATGACTCATTTCCAGATGTGATGCATATTTTTTTATAATTTTTTTCCAATTGAATAATTAATTATGAATTTTTTATTACAACTTTTAAAAAATATAAAACCTCGTATGTTTGACCACCTTAACTTGGTTAAAAATTCATGAAATTTATTTTTTATTTTTTTAATCCTATAGTATGTGACACATGTTTTGGATTCAAAAAATGTGATACCGTTTGAAAGTTATAGATGTTTTTCAATTAGCCTATCGATTAGGACTTTAGTCGTAATTCTAATAGAAAATGAATAATAATTATTTATTAATTTCAAATTAAAGCATAATTTATATTGGTGGAAAGCTGAGAATCTCCTCTAAAAACCCTTTTCATTTCATCAATTTTGGATAAAAAAAAGTCATCAGCCACATACCCTACAAATACCCATAATATTGCCACTATTTGGCCCATCATGATCTTGCACATACCCTCCTCTTTGATGAGGGTGGAAAAATAGGATCCACCCAAATGTTTTTGCAAATGAGATGGATCACTTATTTTTCAAGGCCCTTATCACCTAAAATCATGCAAAAGGAGATACAAATAACAATTATAAATAAACCCTAACTGTTATAGAAATTATGAGAAATGTTTTGAGAGCATAAAAATCTATGTACATGTCTAGAAAGTTGCTATTTTTGAGCTATAGAGGACTCATTTTCCTTCGGTGGTGAATGGGTCCTTTTAGGGTTTCAAAAAATTGATTTCAAGATCTTGTACCTTGATGTCTACACTCTTCAAATCTAGGTTATCAAGTTCTAGAAGGAATTATTCAGTTTTGTAGAGCTCTTTCCATGATCTTGCACCTTGAATGACAAGTTTGTAACTTTTGCAACTTTGACAATCTTGCTCTTCAACCTGTAAATCTGTAAGTAAACACTCAAGGATAGAAAACTCTTTTATTTGTTAGTGAATGGGGGTTTTTCTCAGTCAAACCCATTGTAGTTAATTAAACCAAATGATGAGATAAGATAATGAAACATGAACATGAAATAATACAATTAGAACATTGCCATGATTATATGATCTTTGAATTGCTACAATAAACACTTGAATTCTACCTTGAAATTCCTTATGAATACTCTTGAAATTCTCTAGAATGCTTGATCACTTGAATGCTTGAATGTTTAGGATTTCTTCATAAACTTTCTTAGATTGTGTTTGAAGAAACAATGTGAATTAACCCTTATTTTTACTAAATTAGGAGATTAACCCTAAAATTCAAAGAACTAAGGCCGACACTAGATCTGGAAAGAAACATAATTAAATTCCCACTAGAATGAAATTCAAAAATTAAGGTATCATTAAAAGAGGACCCATTCATGATCAAAGGTGAAAGGGTCCTGGCTAAGTTTTTAGGACTAAGCTTTAAGGAGATGAAAGAAGGCCAAAAACCCATTCTAGATCACTAGAGAAAAGTGGGTCATGTTAAGAGAGGACCCACTCACCAACATGGGAAAATGGGTCCTGGCTCAACTTACTAGGACCAAATTTTTCCCAATGAAATAATTTGATATTTAATTTATAATTGTTGGGAAAGATCCTCGGGAGGTGTCAAAATTAAGGCCTAAAAGGGGGGTTAATAACTCCACTAAACCTTAATGGATTAAGACCCATATTAGAAAACTTTACAACACTTAGAAAAGGTACACATTGTGCATAGATTATTTAGAAAGGGGCCCATAAGGCTCCATTAAGCAGATAAGTCTTAGAAAGGTGTCAAAGTATGTTACAACACTTCACAAAACATTTGAAAAATATCAATTAAAGCATGGTTTAGCTAAATAAAGGTCTTAAAATAGTGTGAATTTCTACAAGACATTACAAAACTAGTACAAGACACCATTTGTTTAATTTTAATGTTAGTTATTAGATCAAGCAAGAAAAGGGTAACTTTTTCTATTACTACACTCTTCTCTATCTTGTTCAATTTCCTCTACATATGTTCTTTCTTCTCTTTATCCGAATGGAATGTGGACTATTTTACTAACATCTACCAAAGAGATTTATTCCTTCCTAGAGTCTACTATCCCATTAATAATTACAAACCATTTCAGTCCAAGCAATGATATAAAGTTGTTAAAAGGATCCTCCATTTCTAAAACTTTAAATCAATAATTTGTGTACTTCCTTTTATGTTCACCTCCACATTTTTCCATGTTCCTAATGTTTCCATGCTCTAGAACCATTTACTAAACTAATATTCATGGGTGTTGTGATTCTCTTAGGTCTTCCTAGCCTCTCCCAAGTGGTTTTTTTAATGATATTAGAGTTTGTACCTAGATCTATCAATACATGTTTAACTTTATTGTTATTTAGGTTTGTGGTAATTAATAAAGGACCATTCTTCCAATTCTAGTCTTTTGTAATCCCATGTACATCTTGTTGTTTTTGTTTATTCTAATATTTTACTAACTATTTCAATTTTACTAAAAGATCTTTATATCAATCTGATGAAGGCACAACCTGAGACTTAGAAAATAACCCACAAACAAGAGAATAATTTAATTATTCAGAAAATGGAGCTTCTTACATGCAGAGGATCTCAAATCCCCAAGTTCTACAACACATGCAAATTACAGAAAGCTACAGAATAACCCTTTCACAATATGCGAGTTTGTCCCCAAAAAGCTACCCAAAAATTAGAAACCCGCCCATAAATAGAGCTCCTCCTTAGTTTGGAGACAAAAAAACATTCAAATTTGAGTTTAGGCGGTTTGGCACCAAAAATTTACAACATGAAGTTCAAATTTTAAAAGAGCATTTGCAATTGTATCTTCTAGAAAGTGCGCCAACTTCCCGGGGCCATAACTTTTGATCCGGGACTCCAATTCATGAACAATTTGAACCATTGGAAAGGTATCGAAGTCAATAACGTGCTTGAAATATGTGATGCTGATTTCGACAAGTTTTGGGGCTGATCTAGGAGCTGTAAGTGCCTCAAATCTAACTCAGAAGATTTTCAGGTGCAAATCTGGGAAACTAAAACTGCAATATCTTTCAACCCAGGAACCAAAAATAAAAACCATAAATTGGGAGTTTCATTATGACGAAAAGGGTATCCAAAAATGTAAAAACATATAACAACTAAGAAACTTGAAATTTAACTATTTTTGGGTGATGCAAGATTGCCCTTACACCACTGGATGCTCTTGCATCAGACACCCAGGGTAATTTGAGAAGTGACCCCGTCACATCTCAAATGGTTGAGGAAAACCCAATCAATCAACTACTACCTTAGATAGCCAAGATGAATCTTCTACAAGCCTTCCTCTCCATTTCACCAGATATTCTTCATACTACCTATTTTTGGTACTCCTTCCCACACAACTATCCAAGATTGCTTCAATATCCTCCCTTTCTGAAGTAGGTGCTGGAATGTCATACTACCCTATTGTTGGTGCTTCCTCCATTCCACCTTCATGATACTCTATCAAATCTGAAATGTTGAACACAGGGGAAATGTTGATTTGATCAGGCAACTCTACCTCATATGCATTCCCTGAATCATGCTTCTTCAAAATCTTACAGGGACCGAATTTATTTATCCTCAATTTGTTATATGTTCCTACTGGAAACATTTCTTTCCTCAAGGGGACCATCACTTCATCATCAATCTGAAACTCCTTATACCTCATCTTCTGATCTGTCTTAGCCTTATACTACATATTCATCTTGTTAATATGTTCTCTTACCTTCTCATGTATATCCTTGATATGTTCTGCAAAATCTTCGGCTTTAGCACTTATTTTCTTCTCTTGGTCCATCTTCCTCAATTCTGGAGCTGTTCTGGGGCTACCTCCATACACAATCTAGAATGGTGATCTACCAGTGCTTATGTTGATAGAATTGTTGTAAGAAAATTCTACCTGGGGTAAGATCAAGTCCCATCCCTTGGGTTTATCTCCTACCAAACATCTTAGTAGGTTACCTAGACTCTTGTTAACAACCTCTGTCTTCCCATCTATTTTTGGATGGTGTGCAGAATTGGCCTTCAACTCTATCTTCAGCTTCTTCCACAAGGTCCTCCAAAAGTATCCCACAAATTTGGTGTCACGATCTGAAACAATACTCTTTGGCAGACCATGTAGCCTCACCACCTCTTTGAAGAACAAGTTAGCAATGTGGACTACATCATGGGTCTTCTGACATGGAATGAAATGTGCCATCTTTGAAAACCTATCAACCACCACAAAGACTGAATCATTCCCTCATTGTGTCATTGGAAAACCAAGAACAAAGTCCATACTTATGTCCTCTCATGGCCTCTTTGGTATAGGTAAGGGCTGATATAAGCCTGTATTCTGGCTCACTCCTTTAGCCATCTGACATACCCTTCAGCTTTGTACAAACTTCTTCACATCCTGTGACAACTGAGACCAATAATAATGCTCACTGATAATGGCAATGGTCTTATCCCAACCAAAATGTCCTACCATTCCTCCACTATGCTTCTCCTTTATCAGGTTCTCCCTCATGGAACTCCTTGGGATACACAATTGATCTCCCTTAAATACATCCTAGATTATGAAACTACCACCTTGTCCCGGGCTCCACTGTAACAAGTTCCTTGCAAGCTTTCCAAGCCTCTACAAAATCAGGATCTTTTGCATACAGTGTCTTGAGTTTATTGAACCCAACCAATCAATCTGCATCTTTGTCATCAATGTATGCCTCCTACTTAAGGCATCTACAACCCTATTTGACTTCCCACTCCTATGTTTCAAACAAAGGTATAACACTGCAAAAACTCTACCCATTTCATATGCCTCTGATTTAATTTTCCCTAACTATTTTGTACCGCAAGGCCCGATATCGTAAGATATAGAAAAAATTCCTTTGGCAACAAATAATGTCTCCATTTCTTTTAATGCTTGAACTATTGCATAAAATTCCCCGGATCATATACAAAATACTTTCTCTTGGCATCATTTAACTTCTTTCAATCGAAATAGGCAATGGGCTTACCTTTCTTGGCTCAACGCCGCCCAATGGCACAACCATCGGGCACTACAATCCACCAAACACCTTGTTGAAATTTGGGAGGCTAGAATAGGTTGTCGTATCACCTTCCCGCTCAATAGTTCAAAACTTTTTGCCACCTGCTCCACTTGAATTCTTTTCATCCTCATTGTTTCAGTCAGGGGTCCACAAATACTACTGAAGTTTCTAATGAAATTTCTATAAAAACTAGTCAAACTATGGAAAGATCTGACCTCGGTAGCAGTTCTTGGGGTAGGCCATTCCAGAATAGCCTTCACCTTCTCTGGGTCCATCTTGAGACCTTCTGCTGAGACAACAAACCCCAAGTACACTAACTTCCTCTTCACAAAACTGCACTTCTTCAGATTAATCAATAGTTTCTCTTCTCTTAACTTCTCAAAGGCTCTTCAAATATGCATCAGATGTTCATCCAACATCTTACTGAAAATCAAAATATCATCTAAATACACAATAACAAAACTTTCCAAAAATTTCTTTTTAGTACCTCACCTTGAGTCGCAGACATGAATGTGCTTATGCATTAGTTAGCCCCAAAAAAGGCATGACTAACCACTCAGCATGTGCCCTTCTTTGTTCTTGAAGTAGTCTTCCATTCATCTCCTCTCGAAGTCTAGATCCGGGTGATATCCACTCTTCGTGTCAATCTTTGTGAAGTAATCAGCCTCCACTAAATAGTCCATCGTGTCATCCATCCTTGGTAGGGGAACTGTACTTGATTGTTATCTTGTTTATGACTCAAGAATCACATCCTCCACTCCCCATCCTTCTTGGTGCTAGGTAATCGCAGTACTACACATGGACTCAAACTCTCAGATAAAAACCCTTTCTCAACAACTCTTGAACTTGTCTCTGTTCAACTCCTCATTTTCTACTAGAGTCATTCTATGATCTGCCTTATTTGGCAAACTGGCTTCAGGAGTCAAGTCAATCTGATGACTGATTTTCCTTATTGGTGGTAAACCCTTAGGTACATTATCAGAAACAATATCCTAAAACTTAGCCAACATCCCAAAAACTTCTTTTGGAACCTTCTCATACTTTCCTCCTTACTCACTCTAGGAATCAATAATGCATAACACACACATGCTCATGCTTCATACCTTCTAAAAATTTTCTTCCATCTACATAACAAATTCTAGCACTCATCGCATACCTTTTCTTTTAGTCTCCTTCAGTAATTAACTTGTGATCTAACTCCATCCTTTGTCAAGGAATAAGTGTTTGCATGGCCATCATGTATAGCTCGCCTATCGAATTGCCATGGCCTCCCTAACAACATGTGACATGCATCCATGGGGATGTTATCATAGAGTACCTCATCATGGTAGCTCCCGATCTTGAACTTTACTAGGCACTACGCATTGAGCAAAACTTTGTGGTCTTTCTGCAACTAGGCAATCTGATATAGATGCGGGTGCCTTTCCTCTTCAAATTTCAACTTCAGGGACTATCTCCTCCTCGACACTAGATTCATCGCGTTCCCCACCATCACAATGACATCACAACATTTTCCTTCACACCCTGCACCTTGTGCTTAAATAGATTCTTCCCTTTGTTTTGCCCCTTTTCCTCGCCACAGGGCCTCCCAATCCCTGCGGGCTTCTCCCCTTTCAGCATCATCTCAATGTTCAGATTGGGCCTCTCTTCATCTACATGCGCAACCCTTCCATGACCTTCTAGAATTTTGTCTTCCCTTCCTTGGTTTTGTGGACATTCATAGGCTCGATGCCCTTCTTCACCACATTGGAAACACGTTCCTCTAAAACCACCTCTTCTAGATCCTTGTCCATATCTCCCTCGTCCTCTACCTCATTGATCACCACTATTTTGATCACAAGGGCGGTAGAAGTTGTCATTCCTTTGACTTCGGCTGGTACCCACATCTTCACTTTTGTTTTCATCATCATTTTGGCTTCCTAAAGGTCTTCCACTACCCCTTCCACTTTGATCTCCTCGTCCTTTTGTTTCATCAACCTTTTTGTTCAACTTCTTCCACCTTCAAAGAAAACCGACATCTCACGGTTATTCTGACGAAGCGAACCTCCTCAATGCTCAAGAGAACCATTAAGATATCGGACTTACCTTCTCCTTTTATTGGCCCCTCGTGACCTCGCTTCATGATTATCTGTGAAAATATTCATGATATTCTTCATAGATCTACTTCCTTATGCTTCCAACCGCGTAATTTTTCAATAGATCTAACTCATAGTCCACTGGTATGAATTGTTTCTTCAGTTTCTCTACCATGCGATCCCATCTGGTGATATTTCATTTTCCTCATTGATTTCTTTCCAACTGGACCTCTTTCCACCAAACACTGGCATGGCCTTTCAACTTTATTTTTGCAAACTTAACCTGATATGGGTCCTCTATTTCCTCATACTCAAAATATTCTTCTAGCTCGTTGATCCAGCCGGATCAACTTTCAGGTTCGACTTCCGCACACAACTAGGGACTTCCGCTTCAGGTCTTTCCCTCGACCTTTGAAATGGCCCTTATTAGCCACATTTGGTCTTGATCACTCTTCTTCTTCCTCTTCTACATCTGAACCTTCTTCCTCTCCTTCATCCTCACTTTCCTCCCTTGGGTTTAACCCTCTTTTCAACTGCTCTTGTAATGCATCAATCTCTCTCTGGAGGACTGCTAGTGCATCTCTTCCACCAGCATTTCTACCACCTCGACCACCTCTGGCACCACGACGCCTACCAGGCATCACTCTTGGAGGCATCTTTCTTGACCTCGACCCACAACCACGGTCATGGTGTGAACTGCCTCATGATCAGCGATCTGTCCACATGCTCAAGAAAACCTGCTCTGATACCACTTGATGAGGTCATAGCCCGAGACTTAGAAAATAACCCACAAATAAGAGAATAATTTTATTATTTAGAAAATGGAGCTTCTTACATGCAGAGGATCTCAAATCCCAAAGTTCTACAACACATGCAAGTTATAGAAAGCTACAGAATAACCCTTTAGCAATATGCGAGTTTGTCCCCAAAAAGTTACCCAAAAATTAAAAACCCACCCATAAATAGAGCTCTTCATTAGTTTGGAGCAAAAAAAACATTCAAATTTGAGTTTAGGCAGTTTGGCACTAAAAATTTACAACATGAAGTACAAATTTCAAAAGAACATTTGCAATTGTATCTTCTAGAAAGTGCGCCAACTTCTCGGGGCCATAACTTTTCATCCGGGACTCCGATTCACGAACCGTTTGAACCGTTGGAAAGGTATCAAAGTAAATAACATGCTCAAAATTGGCTACACCTATTTTGGAAAGTTTTAGGGCCAATATAGGAGCACTAAGTGCCTCAAATCTAACTTAGAAGACTTTTAGGTGCAAATTTGAGAAACCAAAACTGTAATATCTTTCAACCCAGGAACCAAAAATAAAAACTATAAATTGGGAATTTAATTATGACGAAAAGGGTATCCAAAAATGTAAAAACATCTAACAACTGAGAAACTTGAAATTTAACTATTTTTGGGTGATGCAAGATTGCCCTTACACCATTGGATGCTCCTGCATCACAATCCAATGATGCTAAAATCTTTAACATCATCACTTCTTCTAAAAGAATGATATCTCATCTTTCTATTGTTGTACAATTTGTTTTTTCCCTTTCTACACTATTTGATCATGTTGTTTCTTACTTGGCTAGAATTTTTCATACTTCTCTTCTTCCAAAACTAATTCTTGATTAATTTCTTCAATTTCTTGTTGTTTATATTTGTTAGTATCTATTCCCTCTTTTTCAACACTATATCTTTATTCTTCTTTGTTCCAAATTTCTTCTTTTTATTTATTTTTAGTGGTTGTTCTTCTCTGAAATAATCTTCATTTGATGCATCTAATGACCATTTATCTATTATCTAGTAGAGTAAAATAGTAGATTTTTACTCCTTGTGGTACTCTTGTAATCACTCTAGATCCTTTGTTATCCGGTAAATAATCACTTCTATAATGTTTTTTATTCTAATAATACTACTATGCCTTATCACATCTGAATATATCACAAGAATCATCATCATAAAAGGGAATTTTCTTCTCATATCTACCCAAAATTCTATGGCATAATGACCTACTTTCCCACTATTGTAACATGTGGCATCACTTCTCTGGATATTTTTTCTTCAAAATCCTCTTCCTCCTCAATAGTTATATTATCTATTATCTCCCATTTAGTCTTACATAGGATTATTTTGTAGTGCATAGGCACTTCTATTTTCTCTCCATGGTGGTTGCCTATAAGGTACATTATATAGAGGTCTTTTTGTCAATTCTTTGATATATAACATGTTCTTTTCTATCTCTACCTCATAGTTGTGGTTCATATGACATATAGGGTTAGTATGATTTGTGTTCTAGATTTAAAATTAGTTTGTAGGAAAATCCTTTGTGATGTGACTATCCCATTCTTGGTATGTTCTAAAATATACTAAGCTTTTCATGGCCAGTAATACTTTTAATTCTACATGTAGTGCGGCTACTATTCTTTCTCCATGTTCTTTATGATAATCATTCTAGAGGTGACCTTCCCTTGAGTATTATGTGAAAAAAATAAAATATTTGTTTCTCCCCATGCTAAAATTGAGTTTTGCAAAGCTAGTTTTTCCACCGCTAGTTAGAGCTTCTCAATATTGTTAGTGTAGGTTTTTATTTTCTTAGTGGGATAAGTTATTTTACCTTAGTCCTAGGTTTTTCCCACACTTTTAATAAGAATTATTGGGATAATAAAGTGAGCTTACTATTTAATAACTAGGAGATACATGATTCAATTTCCCCTTCCTTAAAGGGTGGAACACTTTCCACTTTTAGTGTCATCCTCCAATTTTTGTGGTTGATTCATATTGGTTGGATTTTCCACCTCCATCCTCTCATTTCTATATAAAATTAATTCCTAGATTGTATTTTCATTGATTCATCTTGGAAGCTCTTAATATAATTCTATCATATCAAAATTGCATAATATCTATGAGTTTTGGTATGCACTATTTATATTTTTCCAGTTTATGTAACTTTGATTTTATCTTATAAAGTTCCTTAGGTTATTGAATCTATTTCAGATTTATAACATGGTACTAGAGATTTTTTGAGAAATTTTAGTTCATAGATTCCTAAAATTAAGTGATTCAATTTTCTTGTAAGATCTTGTAAATTCTTGTATTCTCTTCTCTTGCATTTTGAATTATTTGGAGAATTAAAAAGGGTTTGCAAAGACCTAATAACCTCTTCATATTGCATACATTCTTTGTGAGATCTAGGAGATTACAATATTTTTGGTTATACTAGTGTCATTTTTTACTATTCCAATGTGTCAAGAAGGCTCAAGAAATTCAAGATTAGCTTTTGTTTCATTTGAATTGGGGATCATTTGAAAAAGTTGCAAATGGGATCTTGAAGCTCAAATTGGTGAATAGTTTTTTCTAGGAGCATTTAAAGTCAAAACATGCCTTACCATTTCATTCAAGAGGCCAAGGAGACAAATTTTGACATAAAATTCTCCTATATAATGATTCAGGAGTTTCCAATGAAAATAAAATTTTTAAGGGATCTGTATAACCCCCAAGTCGCATAGCTACTTGATGAATAGAATTAAAAAATTTGAAAAAATATATTTTTTAGGAAATTTAATATGAAAATTCCAAGAAAAAAAAAGTTCTTACATATTGTAGTGCTAAGCGCTTGTAGTGTTGTAAATTGTACTCCCCTATAGGTGAAAGTATAATTTCACTCTTAGTTTGGACCTACATTAGTGACCCTTGTATTTATGCATTTTTAACATCTCCTAATTGGACCTTAATCTCCTAAACTATGTATTTTGAGGCATATTTTTCTTGTTTTCAAAGAAATTACAAGAATTGAACAAATGCATTCATTTGATGTCTTGTCCCTGACAATTTCCTAGAAAATAGGGCTAGGACTAGGACACCCTTAGGAATCTAAGTCCCCCTATTTTTTTGTGATTCAAATTTAAATATGTTAGTGTCAACATTTTAAAATTTAAAATTAAAATTGCAAATGTTAAGATTGTGATCTACTTTTTGAGAAATTAGACATATTCCTATAAATACCTTGTCTTTTCAGCATTCAAAACTAGAAAGCATGAATTGGAATCTTGGAGAAGTAAGAGATCATTACATTTCATCCTACACATTTTGAATTTGTAGGTTTTCAAACTTATTTGCATATTTGATCAAGTCCTATTTAATGATTGAAGATTGATACCAATAGAAGAGCATGATGGATTCTTGGTTTGGGAGATGTATTTTGCCATCTCCTTCAACTTAATGACTTGTTTCCTAAGTTTTCTCATCTTCATGCTTCATGCTACTTGCAACATAAAACATGATTTTCTAGAGGTTTAGATTGGAAGATGAAATTTTATAGGGTTGGCACTAGAGAGAAAATAAAGAGCTATAGGTTCAAGTTTTCAGTTCCTGAAAAGGAATAAAAGGATTTGGATGCCCTTGGGAAACTTTTTCCTCCTACTCAAAGTATTTCCAAATTTACCAAATAGGTGCATAGTGTTATACCCTTCTCAAATCTACCTACAAATATTTGTTTTAGTCTATATATTATTATTCTCTTTCATTTTCATATTAGGGCACATAGTCTTATCAATTTCATCAAGGAAAATCAATTCCAATATATTTCCAAGGCTTAAAAAGATCAGATCTAGGTTTGATAGACTCACCTTCATGGTATAAATTCAATCTAATCACATTGTTGATTTGAATCCTAATGTACCTTTAAAAAAGGAGCAAAAGTAATCCTAAGTTTAGACATTAAACTTAGGATTCCCCTTTTTCTATGTTATATTTTTGTGAACTTAATATTTTGATATCATAATAACCTTCTAAAATAACTCAACCCTAGATCTAGGTTTTGCATCACATTATTTTGCATTTCTCATTTAGGACTTCAATTTTGAAAAATAAAAGAAAAAAAATTAAAAAAATTGCAAATCATATTGTACCATAGATTCGATTAGGGTTATTTCAGTTATTTAGATCAGATCTACATTAAAGATTACATTCATAATTGTCATTTGTTTTTCAAGCATTGTTAGAAATTTCCATTTAGGTTATATCTTCTTAAATTGAAAAAATGCTTTAAAATGTTCACTTTTATACCTATTTACACACACAACCAGAATCCCTAAGAATCCTTGTAAACATTAAAAATTCTAGTTCTTACCCTCCATGTCTAGGACTAGGACACCTTTGGGTGACTTTTTCCTACTACTGGTGGCTCAAAAATAATTTGCACAAATATCTCTTTTTTTATTGGTCTGATTCTACTTGTTGAGTTCTAATTTGAAATTTTTAAAATGTTTTATTGCATGTGAAAGATAGGTGTGATTTTTTTTAATTAGTTGCTAATTTATGAAAAAAAAATGTATTTTAGTGTTGGAAATTATCAGATTTATGGGATGATTGTTTTCATTTTTTGAAGCATTCCATAATTTAGGTAAATTATTTTCATTTTTTTAAATATTCAAAACCCTAGGTTGTTATGACACATTACAAAACTAATTCCAAATCTAGGTTTGTAAGCTTCCACTCAATTATTTTATGTCCTTGGTGCCTCTAAAACAAAATTTTTAAAAAGTACCTAGCATGACACAAATTCCCTAAGGCATCCTAGTCCTCTTAAAATTTTCTTGAGATCTCTAGAGCAGACTGATACCTATTGTTAGTTTGGAAATTTGGAACCTAGTGTCTAGTTTTGTGCCTACATCAGGTTTGTAAATCTATTTTCATTCATAGTTAATCTTAAGATGTGTAAACATAAACTAACATTGAAATTTAATGATTAATCTTTGAGAAAGCATTGTCATTTGATCATGTCAAATCTCTTTCTACAAGTATATTGTATTCCTACCAAGCTCTTTAGTTATGATGACTTTGATATGTTAGATGAATCCCTTGATGACTTCACCTCACTAAAATCATCTACTAAGGCTTGCAACATTACTACACAACAAAGAAAAAATAATGTAATCACACCCCATCTTATCATTTATCCACCTACACAACAACCTATATTCCAAAGCAAACTAGTGCTTATCATAAGACCACTTCAAAGAAAACCAAAACCTCATGACCATACCCTAAAATTTGCAAAAAATCCTCACTAGTGATCTTGTGTTGCATCAACCAAGTTATCACACAATTTATTGTACATATATTACAATGAATAACAAGCAACCAATATAAATAACAGTCATTCCCTCATTTATCCCACTCCCACAACATGTTTTACCTAGTGCCCCTCATCTACCTCAACATAGTGGAAAGGAGTATGATCTTGTGGAGAAACTTTGTAACACTCCTAATATTTCCTTGTGAGATATAATTCAAACATCATCAACATAACATGGCATGCTTCAAAGTGATTAGGAATTTTTTTTGATCACTCGTAGTGTGCAACCAAACAATGTAGCAACTTGAATTGACGGTATGAAATCAGTTAATGTGGACATTTTCTTCCATCAAATTGAATTACCTCCTTTGGAAATGAAAAAAATGAAATGATTCTTTGATGATAATGGTTGTTATTAATGAGGTTGAGATTAGATACGCCCTTATTTACAATGGTTTGAGGCCTAGTTTTTGTAGTGTAAATTTTTTTTATAGAATTAGGGTGGATAAGACTAAAATTCAACCAAATAATTTATCTAACCATGGTTTTGATAATGTGGGTAAATAATTGCTAGGTGTGATAACATTACATATCAAATATGCTAAGGTTTTGTTGCAAACTCCCATCCATGTCATGCCCCACAATCTATCATACAACCTTCTCTTAGGTAGACCATGGATCCATGAGATGAACAAAGTACATTCAACACTTCATCGTTTAATGAAATACACTTTAAAAAATAAGGTTTACATAATAAAAGCTAATCTAAAATTTGAAAATTGCTTACAAATTGAAATATGGATGAAAAACCCTTTGAGAACATTGACACCAACTAAAAAAGTGGAACCTTTACATTAGTGATAAAGTTGTTGGAGGATGATTTGGGTTTGACATTATATTGTTGGAATATTATTGTCATTGATATCAAAAGAGTGATTAGAAGTGAGATGGAGCTGATCCGATAAAGGAGGATGTTTGTATTAATGTATAAATGTCATTGATTTCAAAGGAGTATTAGAGGCAAGGTGGAATTTATCATGCAAGGGAGATGTTGGCATGATGATAGATCAATTGTGTGCTTAGTGTTCTACCTAAATGACAATGTCATTGGAATGACTCAGGAAGGTTGTTTGATGTTGTTGTGCAAGTGTTGAAGGGGTTGCAAATGTTTGGGTCTTGGACCTTGGGCTTATTAGATACTGCTTGCTAAGTATAGAAAGTGTTAGTCACTTTTAGCTAAGTCTTATCGAGATTTGGACTTCAAACTTAAGGCTTACAATATGCTGAAGGTATTGAGAATTAGCCATGAGGGTTAAGTATTATGCCTTAACATTATGCTTATGGAAGAAGGAATGAAAGAACCCCAACCTCTAAACCCCATAATAGTTTTGGAGATTGATTATTGGTTATACCTTTTATCGGTTATAGAAATATGAAGTAAAATCCACTAAGTCTGGTGTTTTTTAGACTTTGGAATTCATGTATACATTATGTTCAAAGGAATGGTTATGGAAGTTCACCAAACCCCAAAGAGGATTCAAGAATCATGAGTTAGAGTTAATCATTGATCTTTACTGACTAGAAAGTATGGTTTATGATGCATGCAGGAAGAGTGAACCTTGACTCCCAAAAAGTTTTCAAATTTTGCAGGTAGGAATGGATGTCTGTACCTTACCGAAAGCCATGGGAAAAGGCATGATTTGGACCCTAACTACCAAAAATCCAAGGTAACTGCTGCTCTTCATAGATGGAATCTATATTTATTAATTTAGTATAAAGAATGTGGAATCCTTGATCCTTGATAGCCAATAGAGGGATAGGTGGCAACATCCTGCCATCCCGCCGATTTGAAGCATTAACTTAGGTTGACTTTGTAGGTGTGTGGGATTTTGACACATGGCTTTAGGATATCAAAGATACTTTTAGACATCAGCAAGAATTTTTGGCTAGTCCCTTCGACATGCCAATGAATTGGGACATGGCATATGAGGATGAATAAGATGACATTAATAGTGTATAAGTCATAGAATTCTATTGCATCACTCAACTATTTCACATCATGGTTATAAATCCAAATGGAGAAAGTATTTGTACAATGGGTGATGAAAAAAAGGAGGTGACATCAAAAGTGGATAGATGGTGAAGGATGGACAAATAAGGATCCAACATAGGGTACATGTTGATTTGTTGATTTTACATCTCCATTGTAAATCAACACACAATTTTTGATCTACATTTTAAAAAGTGAAAATTAAACACAATTTTGCTCAATAATCTCAAATTTTTTTAAATGCTTGAAACCCTAATTTGTGTGGCTACAATTTAAAATAAATAAAATATTATAGTTTGAATAGTAGAGATAAACAATACATCTATGGTTTGAAGGGTGATGCATATGCATAAGTCAAGGTCATGATTTCATGGTGCATACGCACAGGTGTATGTCATGATTTATAATGCCAACACAAGTGGCTATAAAACCCTAACAGGTCAAGCATATAGTAATATTGCAAATGCATTGAATAAAGTAGCTAGTTAATTAGAAAGGAAAGGAAACCCTAAGAGATGCTTCTAGATGGGTTTGATGGATTTGAAGACTTTTTCATACTAATTGTGAGTCGGTGGAACACATTGCTATGTTGATGAAGATCAACATTAGAATGGTCAAATAAGGAAACACATTTAATGCATTCAGTCTTGGGGTTTTGTAGACCACCATGGTATCGAATGAACTAGATGCATTGAATAAGGTAGGTGGAATTTTGGATCAAAGTAAACATAGCTTGTTGGAGAAGCTTGTGAGAAAAACCCTAACAGAAAGTTTGAGATGATCTAGATGGTGTTGTGAATCTTGAGGTACTAATCATAGGTTGATGGAGTCAATAAAAATAATTCAATCAAGAAAGAGTGTTTGTGTGATTTTTTGCAATAAGTGGTATCTTGTCTACAAGAGTAGAGGGTGAGAGAACTTTATAGTATGATAACTTGCTAAGTATGTAGTTGAGACAGTGAGGGAAAGAGAGAGTAGATAGTGTAAGCACATATTGTATGAGTAGAACCCAAACAAAAAGATCTTACCTAGGTTAATATTCAAGTGTAGATGTGCAATTACATTAAGGTACAACAATGAATGTTCTAAAATCATAAGGGAGTGTAGAGAAAAGTGTGAAGAAAAGTGCAAATAAAAAAGAGTAGAGATGAGAGTGCAAAAAGAGGAGAGTGCAAAGAAGATAGGTTTTGTTGCTAAGATTGCAACAACAATAGAAGAAAGGATGCTTGCAAAGTTCCCAAGAAAGGTATGAGTAGCTAAAAATTAGAATTGTAATAGAGAACTATATTTGTTTGAATCACTTTGTATTTTTTATTTCAAATTTGAGTGGCTGGTGCCATTAGATAACTGATTTGGTGCTCAGAGTAGGGGATTGGTGTCTCCTTGGATTTTGTACTCGTAAATTAGGGATTTGGTGCTTCCTTAGGGTTGGTTCCCTTAAACATTGTAATAGAGGATTTTATTGTGACACTATATTTGAGTAGTAGACTCAAGAATATTTTTTCACCATGGTTTTCCCATCTTGGGTTTTCCATGTATATCATGTGTGTTATAGGCTTTTGTGTGTGTGCATGTTTATCTCTATACTTTTTTAGTATATCTGCATATTAATGGGTTAAAGGAATCAATCTATTGGAAGTTTTTAGAGCTAGCTTATGTGCTTGGGTATACTTTTGTATCACATATTTAATCTACATAAAAGTTTTGGGAGCTAATCTTTTAGATCTTTTGATTCACCCTCTCTTAGTAGATTGTTGTGCTTCACAAATTGGTATCAGAGCCCTAGGTTCCCTAGGATAAGCTTAATCATCTTAGGTAGATATTTTTTAAGTGAACAAAAAATGGTTAGTTAAGAAGGATCATCTGTAGAAGAAGTATTTCTCTTTGATGGATCAGACTATAAGTCCTAGAGTAGTGAAATTAAGACACGTCTAGAATTACTAGGGTTTGATGTGTGGATGTCAATTGAGAAGGGATACAAATCCCCTGCCACTGCTCCTACTACTATCATTGGAAATATGGATTTTGAACATAACTCTAAAGAAATGTTTATAATTTTGAGTGGGTTGTCAAAGTCAAGCACTTTCAAACAACACATGATGTTTGGGATAAATTAAATATGATGTATGAAGATGGTGATTGTAAGGTGTGGGCTAAGATTAAGAAACATGCAGGTGAGTCTAAAATTCTAAAGATAAGTGAAGATAAGAAGATTGCAAACACATCCATGAGATATGTTACAACTAGAAGCGAAGAGGAAGAAGAATCTACATCTTGATCTGAGAAGTCTAATAAAGAGGAAGTTGATTTCAAGTGAAGACTAGGGAAGTCTCTAGAAAGAATAGAGGTAAGCTACCCCCTAAATTTTTTAACTCTAGTAGAATAAGTCCTCTTCCTACTAAATATTCTCCTAATGAAAGAGATAACTCTAAGAAAGAAGAGTACAACAAATAGAAAAATAAGAATGATCTACACATAAAAGGTGAAGATGGGTTATTAGATGTTTTTGGCATCTTAGATGATGAACATGAAAGTACTTGTGACATTGAGGGGAATTAATCCATGTCCATGTTTTTTGGTACAAATTCTAATGAAGAAGTTGAAAGGTTTGGTGAAGAAGAAGTAGTAGACTTAGAAGGTAAACTCAATTGTGCTCTATATGAGATTAAAGGTTTGAAGAAGGAAAATGAAGATAAAAAAATAAATTTACAAAAGGAGATAGAGAGGCTAACTAAAAACCTTGAATATTTTGACCAAATGATAGCTAGTCTAGAAACAAAAGTTGAGGAAGCTAAAAGGATAAAAGATGTAGTAATATCTAAACTACAGTCTAAATCAAATGAATACAAGAAGTTGGAAGTAGAGATAGTTTCTCTAAGAAAGGAGTTAAGAGATGTTAAAGAGAAGATTGATAAAGGCTTGAAGTTGAAAGGTTTCTCTAAGATATTAGATGAGTTGATCAGATCATAAAAGCCATCAAGACCAAGATCAAGACCAAAAGTGTAGATTAACCTTGACGATGAGAAAGGGAAGATTATTTCTACTTTTGTAAGATTATTTGATAGAATTAGAGTAGAAGAAAGATGTTGCACAAAGAATGATAATTTTTTCATGGAAAATGCCTCAATAGATGGAAAATCAGATAAAGGAACTACTAAGGTGAAGACCACAAAAGAGGAAAAGAAGCCTACTGCTGATAAGAAAATTGAGAAAGAAAAGAGACCTACTGCAAACAATAAGAACAATAATAATTTAGTTTTTCATTATCAGAAGAAGAAGCTTGTAGTAGGTAAGAAGGTGGAGAATTCAACCCCTAAATACCTAAAGAAGAAGTGGCATACAAAGGGAGCTGATGCAAATGGATTTACAACAATGAGACATGCCAAAATGTCAAAGAAAATAAAACCACCTCATCCTACTCAAAGAAAAGATATGACTTCGTAATCCTCATGATTTTATGGATACTATTATTCATGCAATCAATATGGTCATAGGGATTGTGAAAGTAGTGTTGCACCCAAAAGGAGCACAAAACATATTTATAGAAATTCATTTTCTCTTATAGTGAACATGAATGTAATGTGCTACAATTGTCATAACTTTGGCCATGTAGCTAAGAATTTTACATTAAATTATGTAAGAACAATAACATATTATGAGAGAAAGAATATGTCCCCGAAAGTAAACAATGGTTCACATATTCTTGAGAAGAAGGTAGACAAGAAAGAGAAAAATCCCAAAAAAGGTATGGAGAATACATTGTCAACAAAAATAAGCAAATGTTGTTGCTTCTTCCTTACATCACTAAATATTAGTGGTATGGGATGAGTCCAAGGGGAGCTAAATTGGTATCTATTCATCCCTAGAAATGATAAGGAGATCAAGTTAAGTAAAATAAGTTTTAAAAAATTCTAATGACTTGATGGTTGCAAATTTATAGTCATAATATTTATCTTTGAAATGCTTGTTGAGGGAGAAGAACACTCGTAGCTAAAGGAGAAGGTAGTTGTGCATGTGCTCTGTTAAGATAAATTCTCTTTGTCTACATGAAGAAGAGATATGTCTTAGGGAGAGATGTTCGGTAAAATCACTCACATTTACTTTTGGTAACAATCAATATTGAGTGGTTCCAATTCGTGTCAAACCATTGTGAGTATGTACAGAGTAGGTTATTTGGTACAAAGCCTTATGTGGAGAAAGGTTTGAAGGGGATTTGCTATAGGTATAAAATTAAAATTGGTATAGATCATAAAGGGAAAACATCAATAGTTGGTATGAGAGCATAAATTGGTATCAGTCAAAGAGGAGAGAAAGCCCCTTTTCCATTGCTAAGGAGAAGTGAAGACTGTAGTAGCATGATAACTTAAAACAATATGTTCAAGAGGGTGATTTTTTACCGTTGATGTCAAAGGGGGAGAGATTTGAGAAAATGCTCAAAGTAGAAGCATGAGAAAATTATGTAATTTCTCATAAGTTTGAGCAAAGGAGAAGGTATGCCAAAGGGGGATAATTGAGAGCTCAAATTTTATCCACTATTGGTATTAGACCATTGGTAATTTGAGCATTTAGTTTTGGCATCAATGAAAAAGGGGGAGATTGTTGGCATATTGTTGTCATTGATGTCAAAAGAGGGATCATAAGTGAGATGGGATGATCCTATAAAGGACTATTTTTTCATTAATGTAAAATTTTCTTTGATGTGAAAGGAGTATTAGAGGCAAGATGGAATTGATCATACAAGGGAGATGTTGGCATGATGATAGATTTGTTGTGTGCTTGGTGGTGTGCTTGAATGAAAATGTCATTGGACTAACTTAGGAAGGTTGTTTGATGCTCTTATGCAAGTGTTGAAGAGGTTGTAGAAGTTCGAGTCACAAACCTCATGCTTATCAAATATTACCTACTAAGTAGAGAAAGAGTTAGTTATTTTTGACTAGATCTGATCAGGCTTCAGACTTTAGACTTAAGGCTTATAGTATGTTGAAGGTATTGAGAATCAGGCATGATGGTTAAGGCTTAAGCCTTAACATTATGTTTATGGAAGAAGGAGTGAAGGAACCCCAACCTCCAAACCCCAAAATGGTTTTGAACATTGGGTATCAGTTATACCTCATACCAGTTGTAGAATGATGAAGTAAAATATGCAAGTTTGGTGTTTTTGGATTTTGGACTTTGCGTATACATCTTACCTTTGTTTTCGAAGGAATGGGTATGAAATTTTTCCAAACCCTGAAGAGGATTTTAGCATCATGAGATAGAGTTAATCCTTAAGTTTTACCAACTAGAAAGTATGGTGTATGATGTATGCAAGAAGAGTGAACCATGACTCTTGAAAAGGTTTCAGAGTTTGCAGGTAGTAAAGGAGTTTTGCACCTTATCAAAAGGCATGTGTAAAGGTATGAAGTATGTTTTGACCTCAACTTCTAACAATCTATGGTAACTTTTTCTCTTCATGGATGAAATCTATGTTTGTTGGTTTAGCATGAAGAATGTGGGATCCTTGATCCCTGATAGTTGATAGAAGGATAGGCGGTAGCAGCCCGCTATCCCACTGATTTGAAGCATTGAATTAGGTTGAACCCATGGGTATACATGAGTTTTACACATGGCTCCAAGATATTGAAGAGAATTTCAAACATCGGCCAAACTTGTTAATTGGTCCCTTCAACATGTTGATGAAGTGGGACCTAACATATGAGGATGAATAAGATGAAATCATTAGTGTATAGGTGGAACAATTCCATTACATTGCTCAATTGCTTCACATCATGGTTATGAATCAAAACAAAGAAAATATTTGTGCAATGGGAAATGAACAAAAGGAGGTGACATCCAAAGTGTATGGTGAAGGATGGAAAAATAAGGAGTTGACATGTGGTACATGTTGATTTGTTGATATTACATCTCCATTGTAAATCAACAAATGATTTTTGGTCAGCATTTTAAAAGAGAAATTAAAAATTATTTTGGTCAATAATCTTAAAGTATTTTTAAAATTCTAGAAACCCTAATTTGTCTGGATGTAATTTAAAACAAATGAAATCTTACGATGGTGATTAAAATCATGACCTAAATCAAATAATAGAGATAAATGATACAACTAGGGTTTGAAGGGTGACGTGTATGCACAAGTCAAGAGCATGATTTCATGGTACATACACATAGGTGTATGGCATGATTTCTTGTTCTAGCATAGGAAACTATGAAACCCTAATAGATAAAGCATATAGTAATATGGAAAATGCATTGAATAAAGTAGGTTGATTGGCTAAAAAAAATAGTAGCTTCTTGGAGAAGTTGGAGAGAAAAGAAAACCCAAAAAGATGTTTCTAGATAGGTTTAATGGAGTTAAAGTGTTTGACGTAGTAATTGTAAGTCGATGGCACAAATTGATATGTTGTTGAAGATTAGGATCAAAACGGTCAAAGGAGGAAATAGATTTAATGCATTCAGTCTTAGGCCTTTCCAGAATACCATGGTATTGAATAAACCAAATGCATTGAATTAGGTAGGTGGAATTTGGCTCGAGGCATAGATAGATTTTTGGAGAAGCTTGTAAAGAAAACCATAACAAAAAATTGATATGATCTAGATGGTAGTGTGAATCTTGAGGTATTGATTGTAGGTCGAGGGCGTCAAGCAAAAGAAGAAGTCAATCAGGAAAGTGTGTGTTTTATTTTCTAAAAGTAGTGGTATCATGTTTGTAAGAGTAGAGGGTGAGAGAACTATATAGTATGATAACTTGTTGAGTATGCAACTAAGAAATTGAGGAAAAGAGAGAGCATATAGTGTAAGCACATTTTGTATGAGTAGAACCCAAACAAAAAGATCTTACCTAGGCTAATATTCAAGTGCAGAGGCATAGTTGCAACAAGGTAGAAAAAATAATATTCTAAGAGTAGAAGGGAGTGTAGAGAAAAGAGCAAAGAGCAAAGAAAAGTGCACAAAAGAAAGAAAAGAGAAGAGAGTGAAGAAAGAGGAGAGTGCAAAGAAGAGTGGGTGTGTTGTTGAGATTGCAGCAAATGTAGAAGAAATGATGCTTACAAAGTTTCCAAGCAAGGTATGAGCCATTATAGAGTAGACTTGTAACAAAACTAGATTCATTTGAATAAATTTATATTTGTTATTCTAAATTTGAGTGGCTGGTGCCATCAAATAATTGAGTTGGTACTTATATTAGGGGATTAGTGTCTCCTTGGAGTTGGTGCTTCCTTAGGGTTTGTGTCCTTAAAAATTCTAATAGAGGATTTGATTGTGATGTTGAATTTCAGTAGTAGACTCAAGTAGCTTTTCTCATAGTAGTTTTCCCCATATTGGGTTTTCCATGTATATCATGTGTTAAGGGATTTTGTGTGTGTGTGCTTATCTCTCTTCTTGTTTAGTATATTTTCATATTAAGGGGTTAAAGAAATTAATTTTCTAAAAGTGTTTAGAGCTAGCTTATGTGCCTAGGTATTCTTTTGTATCACATGGTTAATCTGCACAAAATTTTTGGGAGCTAATTTTGTAGATCTACTGATTCACCCCCCCTCTTAGTAAAAAATGAATAATGCCAATGTATTCCTCCACTTTAAAGAAATTTATAAACACCATGCTATGAGAAATTACTTTAAAGTAGAAAATGATAAATTCTAGAAATAAAGAGGACATGAGAGCTTACTCAGAAATCCCTATGCCAAGTCATATGTTTTGAATTCAAGCTACCTCATGAAATTGGGTTTCCCCGAAAATGAAATCCCAAAATAAAATAAGGGATCAATAGATTTAGGGCCAGTATGTCTTTTTACAATGTTATTGTAGAGATTGGAATGTCATCACTCCCCAAACAATCATGGAATAGGAAGAATGACACAAAGAGAGAAAAAATAAAGAAATTTTTTTGGGTCAACATGGAAGAGACCCAAATGTCTCAACACCTTGCATCATCCCTAAAAGAAAAACACAAGAAAAAAAAAAGAATAAAGGAAAATCTTTGGTAGGATGAGGAATTTGGGTTCCTCCTTGACTTTGGACATTTTTCGAAGGTTGAGCATAACTAGTCATTGATGTAGTATGTTTACCAAAAATTTGAGCTAGATTAAAAACAAGTTCTACTCCTTGTTCAATTTCAATCATGTGGTGTATGTTATCTATGGTAGGAATAGTAGTGTTGGAATTTTTTTCAATACTCACTTGTTGTAGGTTTGCTAACTCTTCATGGATTTGGATTATGTTTTTTTGAGGGACACTAGCACTCATTGTTTCAACACTTTTCACAGTACTTGTAGGTAAAGAGTTGTTAAGGGTATGTTCCATACCATGCACACTAGTGTCAACACTATGAGTGAAAGAGCTAGATAACTCAAGATGCATGATGAGTGTGCTATTGCAGGATGACATGAGTCTCAAACTATGTCTTACTATAATATTAGCAATAGGAAACTAAGTTGTAAAGCTCATGTAAGGGAAAATCAATGAATGCAAGATAAATGCAATGAACACAAGATAAATGATATTCTTTAATGTTGATTATTTTGTTTACAAATGCACTTGAAATGAAACCAAATTAAGCTAGATCCAATGAAATGAATGAAACAAAAACTCAATAATCTAAAATAGAGATCTAACAATGGCAAACAGAAGCACAAAAAAAAGGCTTTTAATGATGTAAAATGTAGATTGAGGTCTGATATAGGACTAAATCACCTAGAGGGCCATATGAGTCCAAATTAGGGATTTTGAAGGGTTCAAACAATAAATAAAATTTGACACAAAATTCCCAGAAATTAGGTAAAATAATTTATATCAGGATTGAATCACCTAGAGGGGTGAATGAGTCCCAGATTAGGGTTTTGACAAGAAATTTAGCAAATTCTAAGTGAATGTTAAGTTTTGTGGTTTGTACATTTTCTTGACTATGTGCAATTATAAATTTCAAAAGAAATTTAATGATGAAATATGAAAAACTACAATTGATATGAACTTTCATTGATGCAAGATTTAGAAGCCCCAAATGAAAATTAACTAGTGTAAAATCTAATGAAAAGTTAATGTAACCTAGATCTAGGATTGAAATGCACTCCAAATAAAAAATAAGGTGTCCAAAGGCTAGGTTCATGAAAATGGACACAAGGAAATAGGTTTCTCCACCTTTTAGGAGATGAGACACAAAAGGGGAAAGGGATCCCTCCTATTTCACTCTTAGTTCAAGGAAACCCTAGAGGTCTCAAACTATTGATTCAATTGAGATAAGGGGTTTTTACAAGGTCTCCTTAGGTGTTATTAAAAAAAGGTTGTTCACCACTAAGAAAATGCTTAGAAAGAAAGAGATGAAAGTAATATGCAAATCTAGCTATGTAACCTAGAAAATGAAACTCAAAATTAGAATGATCAACTGTGAATGAAAAAAGAAGTACCTAGAAGACTAGAGATACTTGAAACAAGGCCTATAATCCCAAAATTATGACTTTTGATGTGAACTAGGACTCATATGCCAGACTAGGAATTTTTTTCCAAGTTTAGGATTTTAGGATAAATTTATAATCTGCAACTGGTAAACTAGAATCTACAAGAAATGATTGGAAATTGGTATACTAGGACTCATATGCCCAAGTTGGTGATTTAGTCCCTAGTATTAGGGTTTGGCTAAAACTTTGATATCCTCTAGCGATATTTTTTATAGTCTCTCCTATCTAATCTTCTAGATTGAAACTCTGAATTCTAGCCTATTAGTGACTTTCCATGAAGATGGTAACTTCTTCACAACTTTGACAACTTTCTTCAATCTTGGAAATTTTTCTTCAAAGGATCTTCAAGCTCCAAAACATCTAGATCTACAATCACACATGTATAGGGAGAAAAATGTTGTTTTGTTAGTTGATAGGGGTTTTCCTTGGTCAAACCCCATTTTAGTAATCAAACCTTGAAAAGTAATAACATATAATGAAGGAATGATTGAATGAAAAAATATGTTGTGTTGGAACTCACCAAACCCTTGTAAGAAAGGCTATAGTCTTGTATGAAATGGCTAGCATGAATATAGATCTTGAATCTTGATTGTATGTTATAAATATTGACTTTAATGCTTGCTTGAATCATGAAAACCTACATCACAAATGTTAGCTAAAAAAAATGATGCATGATGACTTTGACATGATGCTTGATTCTTTAATATAGCTCAAAAATGCTTGGTAATCAGCTCTTAAGTTTTCTTAAATGCTCTTGTGAACTCTAGATCTCATAAACTTTCTATATGAATTATTTTCAAATTTCCAAGAGAAATTATGTGAAATAACCTTGTATTTGTACTTATTTATGCAAAATTTTCCAAAATTACAACACAAGCCTGTAATACCCCTCATACTATTTAGAATTGATACTTTTTTGGTTTTGATTGATGCTTTGTGACTTTGATTGTACTCCTTATGGTTTGGTGTGATGGATTAGCTAGTTTAGATTGATTGAGGATTATGTTACTTTAGTTAATGACATTATGATTACATTGATTCTATGATGTTTAATTTGATTTCAGTTATATATTTTGATGTAGTGTTTTAGTAATTTTTATATGATATGATTTGTCAGTTTAGAAATGCTATTTCATCATTAATATTATAATTGTTAGAATAGATGTGATGAAAAGATAGTGTAGCATCACTTGTTCATGAGTGCCCTGCTATGTTGTAATTCCTTCTCACAATGTAATGCTTTGATTTTATATATATGTACATGTACACCACCGTGTTTGGATGCAGGGATTGTAGGTACAGAGTCTCGATTCCACCTACTTCTGCAGGACAGGGCGAGCACCTATAACCCAATGGCATAAATGTTGAAATAAAGATGACAAGGAAGTCACCCTATCCCATGTTGGAAAACCATCCCGATTGAATGGTATTGTGTGTCGTTGTGTTGTCATCTCAGTAATTTATTATTGTGATTTGTGTGAGTGTCTTGTTCGTATGTATTTTACGTTGGCATTTTATACATTGTGATTTATTTAATTAAAAGGTGGTAATAAATGTTTATATTTGTGTTGGATTAAATTGTATTAAAATATTTAAGAGTTATGTTTTAAAAGTCATGAGTTTTAGTTAAATGTTAATTATATATTAAATTGTGTTTTGTTAATTTAATTAAATTATCTTGTTGAAGATAATTATAAAATAAATAAAATAAATAAATTAAATTATGTGCATTGCAAGTAAAGCTTGCAAAATTAGATTTAAAACAAAAAGTGTTGATAAAAGGAAAAATAAATAAATAAAAGAACATAAAAGATAAAAGGACGAATGAGAATTAAGTGTTGGCAGAAAAGCTTGATTTAATTAGATAATTTCTTTTATATTGGATTTTTTGAGCTTTTGGAAAGGAAGGGAAATATCTTTTATTTAATTGAAAATTTGGGAGTTTTCATACACAGGAAGATTGAGACAGAAGTTGCAAAAAAATAAAATAAAATAATGGCTTTGAATGTTTAGATTTTCTGAAGTTTTCTGGAAAGGGATTTTTCATTCTAGTGCTTCATTATTCTGGGAAGGATTTTCTGAGTAGAATATTAGTATTGAAATTGAGCATGGTATTCTGGAGAGGAGATTCTGAAGAAGGAATGAAAAGCTCTTCGAAAAGACTGTTGGAATCAAGCAAGCTTCATCAATAATCAACAGTGCAGGACTTCAAGTTCCAATCTCTTGTTTTTTAAAATTTCTGATTCAAGAAAAATAAAAAAATAGTTAAATAGGATTTCTATGAGAAAAGAAAACTTTCGAGATTTATGAGAATTGAAAAGAAAAATTAATGGAAGAAATTAATCTAGTTTTCTGAAAGTTTATTGTTTGTTTTCATTTTGTTAAAACAAAAAATACATCTTCTAGGGAATGTCCAATTTATCTATGTTTGATATGAAAAGAAAATTGTTTTCCCTTTTGAAATTAAATGTGTTTTGAAATTATACCCTCTTATTTTGATATATTCAAATATATATATATACACCTTTAGATATGTGTGTATATATATTTTTATATATATAATTTATATACATTTATACATTCATTCAACTAGTTTTCTCTTCTAAGTCAATCTGATTAAGTATATATACATATATACATACATACATATATATATATATATATTCGTATGAAAGAGATATATATACAATTTTATTTATTTTATATTTTACATTGGATTGGAAACTATGTTTTCATTTTTTGTTTTGGGATAAATCGTACCCATCTGCATATTTATTTATGTGATGAATTCTATAAAATAAATAAATTATGATATACTTTATTTTGGGTAGGAGGGGGACGGCAGTGCCGTACCCTCCTCCACACCTAGTGGCCTGCTGTGTGCACAACAGTCTACACAGACTACTATGTGCAACAGTACGTATGGACTACTACGTGCATCAGCCCGTGGGGACTACTGCACTGTCCCCAAACGGGCTTGGGGATTGTTTAAAGTTTCTTTTTGTTTTATTACGAAAATATATATATATGAATATATTATT
Organism: Sequoia sempervirens; assembly: GCA_007258455.2. Lineage (NCBI taxonomy): Eukaryota > Viridiplantae > Streptophyta > Pinopsida > Cupressales > Cupressaceae > Sequoia > Sequoia sempervirens. Next base: position 28,628,942 of record VDFB02000363.1, read on the forward strand.
ATTATTTTTAGAATTTTATTGTTTTAATATATATATATATATATGTTGTGTATATATAATGTGCCTTGTATAATGTTTGAATTATGAAATTTAGTTTCATGGTTTAATTAAAAATAAAACAATTTAATAGTCATGTTTAAGTATTAATGAACTTTTATCGAGTTATATTAAAAAAATGGAGATTCTAAATACAATTAAACTGGATGTTTATTTGGGATTGTGATAGGATCATATAAAAATTGAAATGAAGTCTTGAGTCATGGGATGGTGATTTTGTTTAATTTACATTCTGTTATTGTTTTGGCTTTTATATAGATGTTGGAACCTTGTTGTTTTTATGAACCCGATTATGGTTGTTCTGAACCTTAGTTCCAGAGGCATGATCTAATCTTTGAATGTTATCCTCGTTTTGATGTGCTCTTGGAGTTGAGGTTTATTAGTATTATTTTTGGAAGGGTTGTACGAGATTGCTGAGATTTTGGTTATGAGTTATCACGAGATGGGTAATGCCTCGCATGTCATTGTTTTGAGTTATATGCTTTAGTTGTTATAGTACAACCCTTTCCTTATTTTGGTTTATGTTAGGGGTCTTAGGGAGAGTGGCTCTTCGTGGGGGCCGATGCCTTGAAAGGAGGAAGAGCACAGGATAACCCATGTAAGAGTAGTATAACAAGTGAAGAACTAATAATATAACTTAGGGGGATGGGTAGTAAAACACATAAGATAATAAATATTAGATACCTCATCTATGCATTATGGCTATCACAAACTAATGATAGACTGAGAAGGCTGTGGTTGGCAAAGTCATAACCTCGTCCTTATGAGAGGTTGACAGCTCTGCATGAGGTACCCTATGGTTTCGGCGCCTCAAGTAGGAGGAAGGGCCAGGATATCCATAGATGGGGGCTGATGCCTCAAGTTGGAGGAAGGGCCAGGATAACCCATGAGAGCTATGTGACGACACTCTCCACTAGACACCCTTATGCTTTGTTTCTTGTTGCCTTTGGAATGTGTTCTAATTATGGTTTCAGTTTCTTTGGAAATGTTTTATGAATGTTCTTTCGTTACTTGGTTAATGGTTATTGCCTTGTTTTGATGTGATGAGATTTATGACTTTAAGTTATTATGTTGACTCATGAATGTTGTTGATTATGTCATTGTAATCCTTGATGTTGTACTTGAGTTTTGCACTATATTGTTCTATTGGAGTCATTTTGGTATTCATGGTCATGATCTCTTCCTTGTCATCTCTGAGCACGGGGGGTGAGTTATTTATAACTCACATGGTTGGGTGGAACGTGCTCCACACCCGTTGGGTTCCCCATTAGTGTTTTATCCTCTCAGCATTCCCTCTATTGGAGCTTGTACCAATTGTTCACTTTGTAATTTCATATATTATTGTACTTTGTATCATCCCACATGTATGGAAAATTTATTGTAATCCATTTATTAAGATCATGTAATGTAATGTTTAAATGATGATGTAATATTTAGGATCCTTTGTAAACATTGTTGTAAGAGATTCTTTATGATGGTAATATGTGATGTAGTGATACTTTCACTTATGGTTCATGGATGTACTTTTATAAATGGTTATTGTAATGTTATTGGATAAGTGTTTTAGTATTATCTTTTACTTTTGTTAATAGTTGTGTTTGTGATGTAAACTCGCGTACCCCAGATGATTTAACGTTAAGATGTTAATGTGCAATGTAAATGTATTTAATGTTTGGTTGCATGTTTACTTTATGTTATTTTAAAAAAAATTGGTTGCAATGTTTGTTCTCTGGGGTTTGCACGACGGGCGTTACCATCAAATCTAGGAGAACAAAATCTTGCCAAGAATTGAATTCAAAATAGGTCTAAGCTAAAGTAGGACTCATATGCTAGTTGGGGAGTATGATTCCCAGTAGCCTATGCTTGGAACATAAATTTCAAGAAATACTTAATTCTATGCAAAATTGAGGACTAGGCCCCAAGACTTAGGTGGGACCCATATGCCCAAGGTGGCATATGAGTTCCAAATCACTAAATATGGAACACATAACCCAATAATATGAATTATGATTAGTCATTTATTGAATTTTGGGATTATCCTTAGGAAAATGCATTAAATAAGGCTTACAGATGTAAAATAGGACCAAATAAGGCATGAAGAAGCCCAATTTCAGCAAGGAGGGCCCAAAAAAGTGTGAAAATGTTAAGGGATACATATTTGTACACTATACATGCAACATTGCTACATGACTTTCCTGAAATCCTTTCTTGGATTTATTCAAACATACCAAGTATTGACCCTAAGATAGTCATGCATAACATTGTCCTAGAAAAAGATGCTAAAATTGTGAGATAAAAGATACAAAAGATGAATCCTAAGATGGATTTATTAGTTAAGGCTAAGATTGAAAATATATTACAAGATATTTCTATCTACCCTATAGATTATTAACCTTGGATATCTAATAGTATGGTGGTGGGAAAACTTGATAATCACATTAGGATGTATACAAAATTTCACGTCATCTTAATAGTGAACCTTTAAAAGATGATTTTCCCCTTCCTAACATTGACATGATAGTGGATTCAAATGCAAGTCATGTTTTACTATCATTCATTGATGGTTTTTTAGGGTATAATCAATTTTTCATTAAACTTCTAGATAAATATGTAGTGACAGAAAAAGTATCCCTTTCATTAAAATTTGGCTTCTTTATGCCTTAATTGGAGCTATTTTGCATCCACAAGTCTTATTTAATGCATTTTTCTAAGGATAATATTGAAATTTAATAAATGATAAATTATTATTCAATGTTTGAGGTTATTTGTTTTGGATCTTGTGATTTAGGAACCATACACCACCTTGGGCATATGGGTCCCACCTAGGTCTTAGGACCTAATTTTAAATGTTGCATTAAACAAGACACTTCTTGGAGTTTGTGTCCCATGTTTAAGCCATTGGGACTCATACACCCAACCTAGTATATGAGTTCCACTTTAACTAAGACCTATTTTAAATCAAATTCTTGGTAGGATTCTATTATATCCTAGATCTGATGTTGGCTTGTAGTCTTGTAATTTTGAGAAATTTGGCATAAACAAGTATAAATACAAGGTTATTTCACATAGGTTCATATAAGAAATCCTAGAAAATTTTCAAGCAATCAAGAGTACTTTCACAATAGAATTCAAGAGCATTCAAGATAAAATTATCAACTATTGGGAGCAACATTCAAAATTTAAGCATCATGTCAAAGTCTTCATGATTCATGTGTTTTTTTGAGCTAAAATTTGTGATGTAGGTTTTCATGATTCAAGAAAGTATTCAAGGCATTATCTCATATCAACAATAAAGAGTCAAGATACACATCCATTAGATCCATTTCAAACAAGTTTGCAACCTTCATTTCAAAGTTTAATTACCAAATCAAGGTTTTATGAAGGAAAACCCCTATTCCCTAACAAAAAATTTGTTTCCCCCTGTTCATGTGTGATTACAAATATTAGTAATTTGGAGCTTGAAGATCCTTTGAAGAAAAAATTTCAAGGTTGAAGAAAATTGCAAAGTTGTCAAGAAGTTGTCATCTTCACAGAAGCTCACCTATAGATCAAAATTCAAGATTTCTTAGAATTGGAGATTGGATAAGATGAAAGCTACAAAAGATCACTTGAGGTTACAAAATTTTTAGTCAAAACCTAATACTGGGACTAAATCGCCCCTTTGGGTGTATGAGTCCCAATATACTTAGTAGTTTTTTGTAGATCCTATTTTGTTAGCAAAATATTCTAGATTCTACCTAGATTCTGTAGTAGGACTAAATCACCCAGCCTGGTGTATGAGTCCCATTGTAATTCAAAATGCATAATTTTAGGGTTATAGACATTTTTTGGAATCCATCATTTTACCAAGTTCCTTTCTATCTGATTTATGTTTGTTCATTTGATTGAATGCTTTTAAATTTCTAAGGTTTAGTGAATTAGGGTTTGTATTTCTCCTTAAAAGCTTAATTTTAATGGTGAACCCCCATTTAATCACACTGAAGGAAACCCATAGTCCTTCCCTAAATTGAGTCACTTGGTTGATGGATCTTGATTTCCCAATGATTAAAGTGTGAAATAGGTCCTAAATTCCATCTCCCAAAAGGTATCTAACACTTTCTATTCAATCACAATATAAAACAACTTTCAATAGAACTTGGGGAAAATTTCTATCATCAGTCATACCTTTCAAATTGAAAAAAATTGAATCAACATATCAAAGAGCTATGATGTTAATATTGCATGATTTTATACAAACATTTTGGAAGATTATGTTGATGATATTTTGGACAATTCTATAACACATCAAGCATGTGAAAATCCTTCATAAAATCCTTGAAAGAATATATAACTACAATAAGAGATTGAATCCAAAAAAATATTTCTTTGGTGTTGATTGTGGATTTTTTTTGGGATTTATAGTGTCACTGTATAGAGTTATTAAGATGGAAACAAAAATATTGGTGCAATAATAAGCATGCCACTTCCTAAGAATATTTCACAATTTCATATCTTACAAGGAAAGATTCAAGATATTCATTATTTTATTGCATCCTTGGCTAGTCAGAAATAAAAAAATGCTTGTATATAGATCATACATTCCATATAAATCATAGTCACCACAATGTGGTGTGTAATAACAAAATACATCTAAGTAGGTCTATGAATACCAAAATCCACAATGCCAAGTGGTGGTGATCATCATGAGATGGTTGATTAGAAATGAATCTTAAAGCTAATATGCTCTCATATACCTTGTACATGGCTTATTATTGTAGTCTCACATATGAGTGTTACAATGTGCTCCTACTTGATCTGATCCCTCTTCATCCATGCCTGAATAAGTTTCTCCCATAAAGATTCTTGTGCCTCACTCTCGATAGGAACCTAAGTGGCTCTATGATCATCATGTGCAACTCTAAGCTCCCCATGTGTAGCTCTAAGCTCCTTGTGTGTAGTTTTGAGCTCCTTGTATGCAATTCTCACTTGCTCCTCTTTGGATTAGACCTCACATTTTTCTGCTCTAACCACATCAATGCTCATGATTGCATCATCATAAGATGTCCTCCATCATGATAGGGGATCAAACAAGTCAATATGGAACCCCACACTAGGTAGTGGCCTATGCTCAACTAGTATCAATTGGTGTGGGGGCATTAGTGGAACCATATCTATGATGAATTGATTGAAGAAGACATGCCAATATTCCATCCCAACTATAAAAAATAAAACATGAAATAATTCAAAATATGATATCATACACAAACATAACTATGCTAATCATATGTTAAAAAGATAAATAACATATCACATCACCTAGATCACTAGCTCACCAATCAAGATCTTGATAAGACTTTATAGGTGCTATATTGGGTGGTGCAAGAGCACCTTGTTGTCTTGAAGCCTCCATGAGGCCTATTTGTAAATAAGAGTTCAATGAGTGCTTATGAGTAATTTAATAAGGTATAATTGACCATTGATATGTAATTAGATGTCCAATTTGTAAAAACAAATGAGATGTTGTCAATAATGCTCAAAAGAGAAACATATGTAATAAGGGGGTTTATCAAGGGTTTAGTGAGTCAAACCAAGGAATATGAGAAATAAGGTAATTTTTTATCATAAAAATGTGTATTAGGTCGTTTTAGAAGTTTTTAGAATGGTTAGGGATTCAAAAGTGCAAAAATGGTGAAATTCAGAAAATTTGTCCAAGTGCAAAATTGCAAAATTGCAAAATAAGGAAGATGGAAGATCAAGTTGGTTGGGTAGTTTAAAGAATCAGTTGGAATATGTAGGGGAAAGTGTGAAAAGGAATATATAGCCTTAATCCATAATTGGAAGGTGGAGAGGGGTGTAAAATAATGAAGAAACATTAATGGGGCCTCTTTTTATATTCAATTTTTTGTATTTTGACTAGTAATTATGAGTTTTAGTTTCTTGTAAATCCATGTATGGCCTGATCCTAAAGGGAAAATAAATTGGAATGATAGATCTAAGAGTTTACTTTTTTTTGGTTTTTATTTCATTCATTTTCATGGAGTAGAATGAAAGTTATGAAGGTTTTTGTGGCTACAATTTCCATATTTCTCTATTATAGTCATGTTGCAATGAATTGTACATGTAGGTACGGCCTTAAAATGAACTAAATATTATATTTTTGGATAGATGAATGAGTTATCTTTCTTTTGGCATTAGTTTGAGGTTATTTCATTGAATATTAATAATTTTATGCTCATTTTTGTAGAAATAGTCAAGAACAGATTTTGATAGGGCAGCAAGCTCTCAAAAATGCATAACTCCATTTCTATTGATCAAAATCCTTTGAAAATTGGTTTGTAAGTCAATTATATTGTGTTCTTCAAGATTATTGAGGTTTTAGGTGTAAATTTTGAATATTTGGGCTCATTTGGTGATGCCCTAACACTGTTACAATGCTTGGAAGAGCAATCAAAAGGGTTACAAGATGAGGTTTGGTGAAAACCCATGAAAAAACCTTGGGAATTTAATCTATTAGTATTGGGAGACAAAATTAAACATGTTGGACCAATTAGGGAAGTTTGGAAAATAGTGGAGGTTTGAGAACCAATAAGCACCTACTTTGTGCATAGAAAAAAATTGCTTAAGACTGTGATTTTGTGCTTGAGAATTTTCACATTTGAAGTGTTAAGGTTTGGAATTGTGTAGTGGTCGATTATTTCAATGTTGCTTAAGGTGTCTTGAAGATGAAACAATAAGTTTTGTGCCTTTATCTTAGTTTGGTACCTTGAAAACAAGATTTTGTGAAGAAGGTTTGAGTCCTAGTTGAAAGGACATGAAATATTCATTGGTGTTTTAACAAATGAGATTGTGTAAGTGAATTTTCTTCCTCTGTACTACATCAAATTGGTATCAAAGCTCAAAAAAAGGTCTGGTCTAGTGTTGGTTTGTGGTTTTGTTTTTGTGGTTGTGTGCAGGTTAGAAAGAACCTGGTTGCTTCCAAGAGAAGGAAGAGAAAATTTGAGTTGAAGCAAGGAGAGACAATCTTAGAGATCATCTAAAAGATGGAAGTGATAAGAAGATGTTTGCAGGCAGAGGAATAGAGGAAAAAGAAGAAACAAGAGGAAAAAGAGAGGAAGAGGAAAGAGGAAGAGATGAGGAAAAAGGAGATTGATCAAGAGATCAAAGAGTTGAGGAAAATGATGCAAAGGAACATGGAAAGGATAGAGTAGTTACTTAAAAGAGTCACAAGTTGGCACTTGAAGGTAAACAAGGAGGTTGTGTGGCCTATTCAAAGGTTGATACACAAGAAAAGATAGTTGAAGACTCTTGAAGCATCTATGAAGATGATCGTACTATTGGTCGAATAATACATAGAGCAGCCCAAACAAAAAGAAGAAGGATATGAAGAAATGAAGACAAAGAGTGCAAACATTGTTCAAAGAAGAAGAAAATCAAGGAAAGCAACAATAGAGGAAAAGGTAAGGAATGACATGGTAAATGCACATATGATATCTTTGACATCTAGCATTGAGGAAGTTCAAGAGGGAAAGGTATACATAGTTATGTATGATCCTTTATACCATATTCAGTTGTTTGAATCAAATGAGCAAGATAAATAGGTTGTTGCTATTGTTGGTAACCTTGGTATTGATACTCAAGTTGTTGATGATAAAATTGTTGATAACATTTATGTTGATATTCATGATCAAGTTGGTGTTGATAATAAAATTTCTAATAAGGATGTTGTATATTTTTCTACTAATGGGGTATATGAAGGTTTGCAAGAATATGATACAGGTTATGGTGAAAATGTTGTTATATAGTACTTGGATGATGAGAATGAAAAAGAAGATGATGTTACTAAGGTATATACACAAGAAATGGACATTTGGAGCATGAAGACTGAGAAGTTGCTAGAGAGGATATATTATAAGAAGAAGAGGAACAAGGACCCAAGGATAATTGTCAAGATGAAGGACAAATGTCAAAAGAACTAGAAGACCAAGAAGGAGCATACTGGCTTTCAAGAGGACTTGCATTTTCTTTTCTCTAGGAGAATGGTGTAGGAACACCTTGTTTCCTTGAAGCCTCCATGAGGCCTATTCATAAATAAGAGTTCAATGAGTTCTTACATTCATTTAATAAGGTCTAATATACCATTGATATGTAATTATGTGTCCAATTTGTAAAAACAAATGAGATGTTATCTATAATGCTCAAAAGAGAAAAATATATAATAAGGGGGTTTTATGAAGGGTTTAGTGAGTCAAACCAAGGAATATGAGAAATAAGGTCATTTTTTATCATCAAAATGTGTATTAGGTCTTTTTAAAAGTGTTTAGAATGGTTAGGGATTCAAAAGTGCAAAAATGGTGAAATTGACCAAAGTTGTCAAAGTGCAAAATTGCAAAATTGCAAAATAAGGAAGATGGAAGATCAAGTTGGTTGGGTAGTTGAAAGAATCAATTGGAATACATAGGGGAAAGTGTGAAATGGAATAAATAGCCTTAATTCATCTTTGGGAGGTGGAGAGGGTGTAAAATAATGAAGAAACATTAATGGAGCCTCTTTTTTTATTCAAATTTATGTATTTTGACTGAAAATTCTGTGTTTTAGTCTCTTTTACAGCCATGTACGGCCTGATCCTAAAGGGAAATTAATTTGGAATGATATAAATAAGAGTCTAATTTTTTTTGGTTTTGATTTCATTCATTTTCATGGAGTAGAATGAAAGTTATGAAGGATTTTGTGGCTGCAATTTCCTGATTTCTTTGTAACAGTTGTGTTACAGTGAATTTTACATGTAGATACCACCTCCAAATGAACTAAATATTATATGGTTGGATAGAGGAATGTGTTAAGTTTCTTTTTGAATTGGTTTGAGGTAATTTCATTGAATATTAAGAAAGTTAAGCTCATTTTGGTAGAAACGGTCAAGTTCAGATTTTAGAGGGCAACAAGCTCTCAAAAATGCATAACTCCATTTCTATTGATTGAAATCCTATAAAAATTAGTTTTTAAGTCAATTATATTGTTTTCTTCAATATTATTTAGGTTTCAGGTGTAAGTGTTGAATATTTGAGCTCATTTGGTGATGCCCTGACATTGTTACAATGCTTGGAAGAGCAATCAAGAGGGTTACAAGATGAGGTTTGGTGAAAACCCATGAAACAACCTTGGGAATTGAATCTATTAGTATTGGAAGAAAAAATTAAACATGTTGGACCCATTAGGGAAGTTTGGAAAGTAGTGGAGGTATGAGAACTAATAAGCACCTACTTTGTGCATAGAAAAAAATTGCTTAATACTGTGATTTTGTGCTTGAGAATTTTCACATTTGAAGTGTTAAGGTTGGGAATTATGTAGTGGTTAGTTATTTCAATGTTGATTAAAGTTTCTTGAAGATTAAATAAGAATTTTTGTGCCTTCATCTCAGTTTGGTACCTTGAAAACAAGATTTTGTGAAGAAGGTTTGAGTCCTAGTTGGAAGGACATGAAATATTTGTTGGAGTTTTAACAAATGAGATTGTTTAAGTGAATTTTCTTCCTTTGTACTGCATCATTGGGAATCCTATAATGGTTTGGTGGTGTGGAAAGAACTACATAGTTGCTCCCTCCATGCTTGTGGGACTGGATTCCCTGTATGGTTGTATAATGTGCTCGTGTGATATGAGGATGAGAAACTATTCTTGTGACTATTGCAAAACTCATAACAACTGTTATAGTTGTAGACACTGAAATTTGGTTAGGCCTGTGACTTCCATATTCTTCATTATTTCTATTCTTCACGGTTATTGATTAAATAATCTTAATTATTTAATTAATTTATCTTCTTTTATTTCTTCTATTAATTAAATAATCTTAATTATTTAATTAATTCACACTTTTCTTTATTTTATCTAATTAATTAAATAAACACTTTTTATTTAATTATGTTACTAATTAACCTTATCCATCTTGTCAAATTAAATAAATTCTTATTTAATTTACTCTTTATCATATTTCAACTATAATTAAATAAATTCATTATTTATTTAATTATTCATTTAAAATCCCTTCATCATTTAATTAAATAAATCTTATTTATTTAATTATTCTTCAATTATCGAGTCTTGAATTAAATGAATTATTTAATTCATTAATTCTATTTTAACGTATTCCTCTATATTTTAGATAATTATGTGAGTTATCTAAATATTCACTTTTACTCGACTCAACATCTATTTTAATCGTTTAGTTAACTATTGATTTGATGTCTAAGTGGCTGTCTCGAGTAATCTCTTTGTCAGATCATTCAATCCTCTAGTTCTAACTCAATTGCGTGTACATGCAGATTAATTAAATATTCTTATTTAATTAATTAAATGTTGTGCGTGCATTCGAACAGAGAGTCGTTATAATCAATCTTCATCTTTGTCATGCAAAGATATTTCTTATGTTTTCGAATGCCAAACTGAAGATTAAATCATTTATTTAATCTTTAATTCTATTTCTAATTTATATCACTCATGTCGCTACTAACAGTTATCAGAATGCATGTCTAATCTGTCAATCTCAACCGTCTGTTAATCTTTCAATCTTGACCTGTAGTTCGAATAATCAATTTTCTATAAATTGATTTGTCATTCTTCATTCCACTCTCTCTCATGAAATCTTATGAATTTTGAGAGCACTTTGTCTTGAATCTTCGATATTTTGCTAATCATTATCTTAGGCTATGCTTGCATGAATTACATGAAATCTGAGGGCAATTATACTACACAAGCAAAATGGAGAAGGGCAATCGAGATGAATCATGGAAATACGTTTGAAATTGGTGAGATTGTTTCAGTTTGTTTACGTTTTACTTTCCTTTGTTCTTTGTTGCTTAACATTTAGATTTGTATCTTAGATTTTAGTATTGCATGTTTGCTTCTAATGATCTCTTGTTTTCTATAGTGCAATTTTCTATGGTGTTACATTTGGTGAACCCAATGTGAAGACACCATCTTCGCGGATCCGTAGATCTTTTATTTTTGGTTTTTGTATATTTTTCATACGGAACGACGCATCTGAAGTTTTTTGAACCACAATTGACTTTTTGAACCACATCTGATAGAGGAAATGATGCATCTAAATTTTCCTGAATTGCAAGTGATTTTCTGAGCCACAACTGAAGAAGAAACGATGCATCTGACTAGTAACGAAATGACACAATTGACTGGTAAAATTTTATTTCTGTTTTCCACAATTTGAAATTTTCAATTGATTTTTGTGTTACTGATATCTTATTTTTAGTGTGTGGCCTTTTGGAGTTAACAAGCTTTTGCAGGACGATTGACGAAGACTATACTGAAAATTACTAACGAGTTTTTCTGCAGGATGTTTGTCGAAGACCCTAGTTAATTTTGAAATAGATTGTTTGGTAGCATAGAAAATCTTTCATTTGGTTAAAATTAACAAGTGTCTACTATGTTTGGTGTGAAAACACAAGTCTGGTTACCCTCATGATTTGGTACATCAAAGTATCCTCTGCCCTTGTGCATCTGTACGATCCTGGGTGTAAGAGAAACGGTTACCAACTCTAGAACTTGGGCCTGTTCTGGTGGGAAAAGGTACTCACCCCAGGATGACTCAGACCGGTAGCACCCTAAACTCGGGGGACTTCCAGCCGGTATATAAAAGTGGGTTCTTGGGGAAACCCCAAGAATCACGAGTGTGGTTCCGACGAGATGGATCCGAAAGGGGACTCGCACCATATGGATCACACCCCATGAATGGAATGCCCGAATTAAATACCTTTTGTTTTAGAGACCAACCTATTTGTGGCTGTTGCTTGGTATAGTGTAGGGTATAGTATCATGCCTGAAGATACTCACTACTAATCCCCTTGAGTAGAGATAGCAGTTCTTGGGAGGTCATTGCCCAAAGAATTTGAAATTGGTGTGCTCGAAAGACATTAATGAGCTGTGGAGGGGAGCCAATGCCACCAAATTCCTAAGCTATCCGCTCTCGAGAAGGAAAGGTGCTCATCACCAATCCGGGGTATTTTGGTGGGCTATACCAAGTATACAAACCCTAGGTCTTTGGCCTATTAGGATGTGCTTGTCTGTTATCAATTTAAATGTTCTTTGAGTCCAAAATCAAAATTGAAAACACTTTGTCTTATGATTGTCTTGGATTGTCAGAATTTGATCACGAAAAACAGAGTCAGTTTAAATTTCATAGCACTGAAAATTCACAGAGAGTCACAACTATTCACCAGAAACACGCATCTAATTTTTAGAGTTGCATCTGTTAAGTTTTGAGTCACAACTGTAATTTTGAGTCGCATCTGTTAAATTTTGAGTCGTATTTGTCAGTTTAACTCACAATTGCTTTGGAAAAACCACATTTGGTAAATTTTGAGTCACATCTGGTAAATTTTGAGTCGCATCTATCAGTCAGACTGTAATTGTTAATTTTGGACCGCATCTGTTAAAACCTGAGATGCATCTATCTAATTATCAGAAAACCAGAATTCACAGTCATTGTCCACTCAACACGGTTATACCAGTTTTAGTTGTCTTCACACAAAACAGTCTTTGAAACAGAAACCTGAAATGATTTGCTCCATTTTGCGTACTTTAGGGTCATTTAATCATTACCATAGTTTTCTTCAGTTAGATTTTAGCTTCATCTTAGGGTACATATCACCTTACATTAGACTTCTAGAAAGGTCACTTTTACAAACTTTAGGAGTAGTCCACCATCTATACTCTAGAAAGGTCATAGTGTCAACAAAATTTGTCATTGAACCTAGTCTTATCATCTTATACTTTGTCCTATAGAGAGTCCTCCTAGCTCATCAGTCTAGTTAGGAAACTCAACTTGTCTTTGATCTTTGTCCTACATTGGTTCCTTGACTTAACTAAATTGACACCTTGGTTTGACTTTGGGTAGTTGGTCCCTTCACCTTGGGTTTATAGAATTGATCACTTTAGGGTCTTGCTTAGACTTTTGCATCTTTAGAGTCTAGACTAGTGTCATCCTAGGACATCCCTTATTTTGCATACAAAATTCCCAAAAACATAGACTAGGGTCATACTGTTCATAGATATAGTCTTGCATTTCCCGCATATTGAGCTTGTCTTACATGGTTGAAACTAGGTCTAAGAGAAGAGAGAGAGAAAACATGTCGAACCCAAGCGAGTTCATCAATCCATTTTCTTCAAGACCTCATAAGACTCTATTAGACAAATTCACCACTAGAAACACTCAAGGAACATATTGCAGTAGAGGACATAGAGGCTGCCGCACAGGACCCTAGTTTGCCTCTTTTGTAGATGAGTACCTAGCAAATGATTGTCAACAATTTTTAGGAAAATTGCTAGCTAAAGGTGCTACTTTACCTCCAGGATTTGATATCAGCACCTTACAAACTCAACCTACACAAGGGACAAATACCACGACTGCTAGTACTACTATACCTCAGGTCAGCACAACTATGCCATCTAGCACATCTACACAGAGTACGACAGTCCATACTTCCCCATTTGGTATGTTTGGCATGACATCAGGATTTAATTTCACTATAGGGGCATCATCATCCACTCCCACTGGTCCTCTTATTGGGAGTAAAAGACCTAAAACCTCAGCCCATACCTCATATGTCAGTGTCACAAGTGCACAATCAACAACCATACCTACTGCTAGTATCATGGGTACCTTACCACAGTCGATGGCCATACCTAGTGCTCAAATCACTAGTACTATACCAAGGATTACACAAATAGGGGGCATTCCCTCCTTCCAATATGGAAATCAAAATCCACTCTTCCAGACTAGCAGTCAAAACCAATTTACGTCGATTCTGAATCAGAACCCTTTTTCACAGATTGGTAGTCAGAATCCGTCCACACAGATTCCAAGTCAAAACCAATTCACATCAATTCCGAATTAGAATCCCTTTTCACAGAGTGGTGCTCGGAATCCATTTACACAGAATCCAGGTCAACACCAATTTATGTAGATACCAGACTAGAATACATTTACCAACATTCCGAATCCAAATCCATCTCAGATGCCAACATTCAATCAAAACCCATCATGAGACTTTATTTTAGAATACATACATGGATCCGCATAATCCTCCTAGCACATCTTTGACCCAAGTTGATGTCCTACAAACACAAATGCACACATTACAAACACAAATGGATAACATGTCGGTGTCAACTAAGAAATCATTTTCAACAAAGGACATATGCCCATTCCCCTTTGATAGATCATTGTACATGACACCTTTCCCTCATGGATATGTCATACCAAATCTTCCTAAGTACAATGGAAAATGCAATCTAGTAGAACATATCAGGGAATTTTCTACCATATGCATAGATGTTGCTTATGACCCCACGTATCTTATGAGGCTATTTCCAAGAAGTCTTGTAGGAATTGCACTAGAATGGTTTTCGGGTCTAGATTCTAGCATTAGATCTTGGGGTGAACTAGTTGAAAAATTTATGGAGCAATTCTCCTTCAACATTGACCACGAGATAAATATAGCAACCTTGTGCCACACGACACAAGATGAAGGTGAAACATTCATTGCTTTATTCCAGAGATGGAGAACTATTGCTAGTAGGTGTCCTATTGAAATACCCAAAAAACAAAAGGTTACAATGTTTCAAGAAAACCTTCATCCAAAACTCAGGAGTAACTTAAGGGTACATTGCTGCATATCTTTTTCAGAACTCGTGGAAAAGGGGGTGATAATAGAGAAGGATCTCATTGAAAAAGGTGAACTCAAGATGACAACATCCAATTGAAACCTGATTGTACAAAACACCCCCACGGATAGAAACAGATTTTGGTCTCACAACAAAATGTCACAAATGATGGGGTGGTTGATGCTAAAACACTACAAGCAGAACCCCTCCTCACATTGCAAGGAACTCATAACTTTTCTAACATGCTTAATGCTGTCAATTAACCTCCCAACGTGGTCCAAAACACTCAACATCCACAACAAAGGAGATTTTAGAAACATGAGTTCACTCCCTTAGGGGAACCCATTGAGTCAGTGTTCAAACAATTGTTACAACATAACCTCATATAGCTGCAAGAACCCAAACAATACGATCTGGGACAGTTTAAACCAGCTTGGTGGGATGACAATGCCTTTTGTGATTATCATAGGACTAAGGGACATAACCTACAAAACTGTCGACAACTGAAGAATATCATATAGGATCTTGTTGAAAGGAGAATTATTGAAGTTAGTGGACAAAAACAAAAGACATCGAACACTGATCATCAAGTCTTTTCAGACCCACTACATGACCATGGGAAAGGAACTGCCCCCAGTTCAAGTACTAAGACCAATATGTCAGCCAACTATGCAAGTATCAAACATGATTATGGTAGTGGCAAAAACATTCATTGCCTTCGCGCCGCTGATGACAATATCAATACCATTACTATCAATGCTAATCCTGAGTGTGCAATCAATACTCATCGTACTAAATTCACTATTCAAGGCCCTCCATCACAGCAAACACCCCAACCTTCCAAGTTACAATATAACCTTCTTGATCATTTGGGGAAGACCCCAACCCAAATCTCAATCTTGGAATTGTTGCGCATTTCACCAGAGCATCGGTCTATCCTTGATAAAGATTTATAGAATACCACGGTCCCTAATGATCTAGATGTCAATTGTTTCCAAGAAATGGTGGGCTACTTGACCAATAATCACCATGCCACATTTTTTGAACAAGACTATGCAATAGAAAAGACGAACCACAATGACCCTTTACATCTAGAAGTCCTTGTTGATGATACCAAAGTTAGATGAGTTCTAGTAGATGAAGGAGCAGGGTTAAATCTATGCACTTTAAAACTAATTAAGGCATTAGGCATTTCAAAAGCATGCGTAGACACCACCAAGATTATTTTCATTAAGGATTATGATGATGAAGAATGAAAATCAAAGGGGGTGGTAACACTTCCTATTAGAATTGGTCTTGCGGTAATGGAGACAAAGTTCTAGGTCTTGGATCTCACCCTCCCTTATAACCTTCTACTAGGTAGACCATGGATTCATGCCATGAAGGCGGTCCCTTCCACGTATCATTAGTGTCTTAAATTCCCTTACAATGGCACCGAAATAACTATAGATGGTGATCCTGATACTTTCCAGTATTGCACTAATCTAAAGGAGATCCCTCACTGCCAAGTGCCAATAAACCAAGAGGCCTCACCATCTAATCCATCTTCTTATGTTGACCCATCCACACTCACCCGAACCTCTATTTCACCCTCACTTCCTACCACTCCTAGGGTTGAGATCCAAGACAAGGGTTGTGGAGAGTATTACATGAAGACTTCTTATTGTGTTAGCCATTTGGTTCCTCCTAAGTCATATGGTTTACCTACAATAGGTCAGGTACAGTCTATGATCACTATACATGTTCCCCCCATGACAACTTTCACAAAATGGGGTCAATTAAGCAAAGAGGCTATAGATACAGAAGATGTCACTTCCTGGCTGTATAAGGAAGATAATCAACAACCCCTTTAAATTGCTCATATTCCTACAAGTCTATATGGAAAGGGTTTCAAAACCATGCAAAGCAAAGGATATGATGGAAAAAGTGGTTTAGGTTTAAACCAAGATGGCTAAATTGAACCAATATTTGTTTCTCAGTGGCCAAAAGGAGTAGGGCTAGGGTTTCAACCGATTCAAATTGGTGTTCCTAGTACTCCATTACCCTTGAGGAAATACGTGCTTCAGAAGATATTAAGATATCTCACGAACCAGTGGACCAACATCATTGTGACTCCCCTGATTCTAACGATTATGAGTGGGAATCGCTATCCTCTACTTCCTCCATGGACCTTGACAAGTTATTTGGAGAATTTGACTTGATGTTAAGTTCCTCACCAAATCCCTTAAATTCCTATCCACCAAAGAAAATGACAAAAGAGGAATGGTTTAAACATTACTATTGGGAATCACTTGATCCTACTTCTTGGCAACCTGAGCCACCTATTTCTGGTAGTCAAACCTTGGCATTAGGCCCACCTATTCATCTACCTGGACCCAAACCCAAGAGTAAAACAGACATGGTACAAGATTTTTGTAATCACATGAATAATTCAATCTTTACCTTGACCCCATTAGACTTTGATGATGACATGCCCTTAGTTTATCCCCAACTCATTAATTGGGATCAACAAGACACACCCGTCTTAGACACTTTTGAGAATGACAAAGCAATTGTTGAGTTCCTAGGATTACGTGAAGGCATACCTAACATGGATCATAAGGCTAATTTTACCATTGACTTGGACAATAAAGCATATTTTGGGGAATCTGTTCAACCCTCTAGTCACAAAAATGACAAAAAGAATAAACAGAATAAAAAAGATGAGTCCCTAGGTGAAAACCGAAAGGCACTTCTAGACAATGAAAAAGTAAAAAGAAAGGATGCATCCGAAGTTGAAAACCTCTCTGAGGCACCTAAGGATGGAGGTTTGAACATTCTCCCTGTTGCACAAGAAAATTCACCCATGCTCGTTGAAGAATCCGTAGAGGTCAACATAGGCACAAAAGAGAATCCTCGACTGGTTTATTTGGCAGCGTCATTGACAACAAAAGAGAAATCAAAATTCCATGACTTCTTTGAACAGAGATAGATAAATTTTGCTTGGTCATATGTGGACATGCCAGGATTGGACCCTGAACTTGTTCTACATAATTTTACCTTACAACTAGGTGCCAAACCAATGAAACAAAAGCTGAGAAAAATGCACCCACAGATTGCTTTGTTAGTCAAGGCATAACTCATGAAACTCTTAGACGTTGGTTTCATAAGATCTATCGACTATGCAGATTGGATTTCCAATCTTGTACCAGTCACTAAACCAACTGGGGGCATCCACATCTGCACTGATTTTAGAGATATCAACCAAGCTTGTCCTAAGGATGACTTCCCTTTGCCTAACATAGACATGATAGTTGACATGACAGTAGGATATGAGATGTTGTCCCTTATGGATAGATTTTCAGGATATATCTAGATCAGAATTGCTACTGAAGACCAACCTAAGACAACTTTCACTTGTCCTTGGGGAATGTATTGCTGGAATGTTATGCCCTTCGGACTCAAGAATGCAGGAGCAACCTATCAACGTGCCATGACTACTATCTTTCATGATCTAGTACACACTTGTATGGAGGATTATGTTGATGACCTTATTGTAAAATCCAAGACAAGGGTAGAACATTTACAGGTTTTAGACAAGATATTTCAGAGGCTGGAGAAGTATAATGTGAGACTCAATCCAAAGAAATGTGTGTTTGGAGTCAACTCAAGAAAGTTGTCAGGTTATATCATCTCTAGATGAGGCATTGAAGTGGATCCTGCTAAGGTGAAAGCAATCATGGACATGCCACCACCCAAAAACCTCAGTCAACTAAGGACACTACAGGGAAGGTTGCAATCTATCAGAAGATTTATAGTGCAACTAGAAAACAAGACGCATCCTTTTCAACATCTACTTAAGAAAGGAGTACCCTTTGCATGGACAGCTAGGTGTGAAGAGGCTTTTCAACTAATTAAAGAATATTTACTCACACCACTTGTCTTAATGCCACCTGTTGAAGGAAGACTATTGATTCTTTATATTACAGCAACCCATTCATCACTCGGAGCATTGCTTACACAGAATGACGATGAAGGTCATGAAAGGGCAGTCTATTATATCGGCTAGACTTTCGTTGGTTATGAGCTCAACTATAGTAACATTGAACGTACCTGTCTTGCAGTAGTATTTTCTACCCAAAAACCGAGGCACTACATGCTAAACCATCAAACAATGTTGATTGCTAAAATAGACCCTCTGAAATATCTTCTCAGCAAGGTAGCATTAACGGGGCAATTGGCCAAATGGGTTATGATTCTTAGTGAGTATGATATCCAGTATGTAGAAAGAAAATCTATTAAAGGATAGGTCATTGCTGATCAGTTAGCTGATGCACCCATATAGGCAGATCACCCATTAGTTGCAGAATTTCCTGATGAGTTCATATTCACATTTGACACAAACATAACATGGAAACTATACTTTGATGGCTCACATACAAATCATGGTTCAGGGGCTGGGATATTGTTTATCACACCACAGGGTGATTCCATCCCTAAGTCATTCAGGATTGCATTTCCATGCACTAACAACATGGTAGAGTATGAAGCTCTAGTGACAGGGTTACGCATGGCAGTCAAGTGGAAAATTAAGGTTTTACAGGTTTATGGCGATTCTCAATTAGTAATCAGACAGGTAAATGATGATTATGAGACTAAGGATGAGAAGCTTGCTCCATACAAGCGCATGGCTAATAGCTTTAAAGAGTACTTTGACAAAGTCGAATTTCATCAAATACCTCACATTTTAAACAAGGCAGCAGACGCTATGGCTACAATTGCATCACTTCTTGACATTCCTAACAACGTGCCTAAGTTTGAGTTCTTGGTCGAATAGCTTTTGGTCCCAACCTATGATATCCCAGATTTTGAAATGGTGTGTGACATTGTTGGTCCCGATTCCCCATGGTACAAAGAAATCTATGATTACCTTCATGTCAAAGTCATACCCATTGGCCTATCCAATAACCAACATAGGACATTCCTCTGCAAGTACACCATCATCGGAGATACCCTATATAGACACACCTTAGATAGTACCCTACTGAGATGTCTTGATTCTACTGAAGCACAAACAACCTTGCATGGGGTGCATGAGGGTATATGTGGTTCCCATTCGAGCAGTCCTACCTTAGCCAAAAAGATTATGAGACTGGGTTATTACTGGCCTACTATGGAAAAAGACTCATATGTCTTTGTAATGAAATGCCACCAATGTCAAGTTCATGGAGATTTGATACATGCCCCAGCATAGGAGCTCCATCCTATCATGTCACCATGGCCCTTTGCCCAATGGGGACTTGACCTTATAGGTAAGATCCACCCCACATCATCTAATGGACACAAGTTCATTATCACTACCACTGAGTACTTTACGAAGTGGATTGAAGCCATTCCTATGACATACATTACCGACACACAAATTTCTAGATTTATCCTGAACTATATCATCTGTCGATATGGTGTCCCTCAGTGCATAATCATAGATAATGGCCGCCTATTTAAGAACCAAGAAGTCTGTCATCTGTGTGATGAATTTCATATCCAACATCACTTTTCCACTCCATATTACCAACAAGGTAATGGCCAAGTGGAGGCGTCTAACAAGACCATCATTAGAATCCTCAAGAAGACTATTAATGATGTTGGTCGTGACTAGCATTTACAAATTAATCCTGCCTTATGGGCCTATCGCACAAGTATCCGTACTCCCACTGGTGCTACCCCATATTCACTTGTTTTTGGCTCTGAAGCTATTCTACCTATTAAGGTCGAGATTCCTTCCCTAATGGTATCCCTAAAAGGCCACATTGATGATGAAGAGTACCGAGTGTCGAGACTTCATGAGCTAGAATTCCTGGATGAGAAAAGACATAAGGCACTAGACCATCTCCAAGCATATCAAAATCGCCTTCGTTGTAGCTATAATAGGAAGGTATTGAATAGAAACTTTGACATTGGTGACCTGGTTTTAATGGAGAACCCAAAGAATCAAGTAGAAAGAGAAAAACCAGGAAAGTTTGAACCTAACTGGTTAGGACCTTATATTGTTATAGAAGCTTTTGGATCAGGAGCATACCAACTCTCTACTCCTGAAGGGGAATCATTGGCCTCACCAATCAATAGTATGCATCTGAAGAAGTTCTACACATAGCTTCTGCGAGCCTTTGTCTTAAATAGCAAAAATACAAAAAATTCAAAAAAACATAAAAATTGTTATGAAGGTGTGATGCAGAGGGTCAGGGATCTTTGCAAGAAACTCACCAAATTATCAAACTTCAATGGTTCATCTACAACCTTTCCTCTAGACACCAACTTGAAGATAAAGCCTCAACTTTGCATTCATGACTTATTTGCCTCCTTATGGACCCAAACCCTAGGAAAAATCTTAAGAGACCCAAACAAACTTTTTTTGAATGATTTGAAAGCCCAACCCTCTGACTTAGACACAAAACCAATTTTTCACCTTAACTAGGCTACTAGCCCAACTAGGCCTCCTGCAGTGATTTTTTGACTTTTCACTCAAAATTTCCAAAGGAACCCCAAATATAATGACTGTTTCAAGTGTGGTTTGTGATTAAAAACAACATATCCAAACCTTGGTATCACTTGTTTTAGTCAAACCCTTCCAAAATCTGCTGTCTCCTCAAAAACTAGGCCTAATTAGCCCACTTTTACAAAGCAACCTCTCTTTAAATTTTTTCCCTGACCATGAAACTTTCAGTAGTCTTCTAAAATGACTCAAAACCAAGGAATCCAAGTTTTTATCCCTCTATGACACCTCTATCATGCTCCAGCACAAACCCCTCCTCAGCTTGCCTCAAAAACTAGGGATTCTTGAAAACTAACCTTCCAATCACTTCCAGAACTTTCTCATTGACTCTACACCATTAGTACAACATATTTAGTTGTTCCAAACTCAAAAAAATGCCCCTCATTAAGGCAGATCTTCTGCTGCTACACCCTAGCCTCCATCTTCAAGCACTTTTCCCTTTGACAACTTGGTGTACACCCTGATATTCTTCCTTCCTGCACATTAGTTGGTTAAATATGTATGATACATGTTAGGAATGATCCATTTCACAGGTCACAACAGCATTCTACCTTGAAATGGATCAATCATCCATGAAAAACCTCAGAATTAGTGAAAAATCTGTGTTCTTTTTTAGGACAGTCAATATAAAATGCAAAGAAAGTAATTATCACTGCTTTCAGAGCCTTCAATGGTGTTAAAATATGTAAACAAAAACTCCTAAAGCATCCTACTGGACATAGATTCAATAGAGATCAAGTATTTAACAAAAAAAACACCATAAAAGTGCCAAAAACTATGTTTTTTCACTATTTCCAGAAAAAAGTCCGTACAGTACTTGCTCCAAACGCCCAAACTCCGTACAAATGATTATTTTGGCTTTGTATATCCTTTCCCCAACTGATCCAACTGTTTGGTATTGATTAAGTTGCATAAAAGTGATTAAAACTCAAAAAACTACTTTCCCGCCCAAACAAAATTTGAAATTCTAAAATAACAATCTTGAGATTTATTAATAATTATCACCTAAAGACCATTGGATATCTAATATCCAAGCTTATTTAACCTATTAAAATCCTAAGAGCATTTAAAAAAATCCCTTAAAACATACTTTTCCCCTTACATTGCATTTTGACTGGATTCCTTATCAGGAATCTTGACCCCTGTAACATCTTCAACACACTTATTAAATTCAAATGCCATTATAGGTTTCAACACATTATAATTAATGCTTTGACATGCTTGAAATGTCCTCCTGACCCCTGCTCTCTCCTGATTCTTGAAGTGTTCCCTGAATTTCCTGGGTGCTCCTGCACCAAGGTGAAAACTTGGCAAATAGGTGTCTTGGTAACACTAAAAAAAAAATAGATAATCTAGAAAATAGTAAAGACAAATCATTCATCCAATAGTGAAAACCACTTCGATGGTGCTTTGGATAGGTACCATGGTGAAAACCTAGTAAATAGGCATCATGTGTACTCAACTCTACTCCTTTGTCTAATATTATTCTAATCTATCCTATACATAGTCTACTTCCCTGTACATAGTCCTTATTCCTATACATACTACCTATCCCTGTACATATCCCTTATCTTTTATGTCCATCGCTTGTATATACCATTCATAATAAGTGGTAGTCCTTCCCATAACTTGGAACGATTGACATCGAGAGCATTTCATATCCCTCGTTTTACCCTATTCATAGATAATTGGTCTTATACTCGACTGGGGGAAGACACTTGACATGTGTCATATTGGTTCTTACATTGGTTGTGTTGAAGACGTAAAAACCATGGAAAATCCAAAAACATCACAAAATGACCTGAGAAAACACAAAAAACATTAGAAAACTTCAAAAAGACAAAAAAATCAAAACATTTCAAAAAAATCCAAAAACAAAGTCAAAGTCAATCGCACTTGTTAGTCTTTGTCGTTTGTCAAACTACATTGCCTCTATGACTGGACGTAGGCAAGGCCATATGTCGATGTGCCCTCGAGGCATTAGGTCAGTCTGTTTAGGTTTGTCTGTATAAAATCATGAGTCAATCCATATGTCTATATGACAAGGTCATTGGTTGTGTCGAACTATGAGGTCTCTATGTGTATAACGTAGGCAAGGCCATCAATCGATGAGCCCCTGAGGCCGCACTAGGTCAGTCCATTAGGGTTTGTCACATTCACTTTCACACATGTCTTCTATTTGTAGTTAGTCTTGTCAGTCAAGTCAAGTCGAACTATGAGTTCTCTATGTGTATAACGTAGGCAAGGCCATCAATCGATGAGCCCCTGAGGCCGCACTAGGTCAGTCCATTAGGGTTCGTCGCATTCACTTTCACACACATCTTCTATTTATAGTTAGTCTTGTTGGTCAAGTCAAGTCAAACTATGAGGTCTCTGCATGTACAATGTAGGCAAGGCTATCAATCGATGAGCCCCCGAGGCCGCACTAGGTTAGTCCTTTAGGGTTTGTTGTCACACAGTCAATTGTCCACACATTGTATCAAGTCATGCATCAATCTGGTGAACAAGTCAAAAATATCTCTAAGTCAAATCAAACAACTTGCCAAACAAAAAAATCAAAACAAATCAACTACAGTCTACTACAGGATGTGTCCTTCTTGGAAATAGACGTTATCAAAACGGTCAACCTATGTCTTATTCAGGAGGAGTCCTTCCTGCATAATCGACAAGGACAGATAATCAACCTATTTCTTTTTTAGGATGAGTCCTTCCTACATAATAGACAAGTTCAAACAATCAAACATAGCCTTACACAGGTTATCACATCAATGGCATATGACTCAACATCTTATACGATACATGTCTTTCTGAAACTAGGCTTTGTCATGCCTTATACAGATAGTCATAACATCGAAACCAAACTCACAGTCTTATCCGGTATGTGTATCTCTTGAAATTAGGCTCTACCAATCAACAAATCAAACAAACAAATCATGTTTTGGCAAATATTTTACTGGCTTTTTGACTTTATGGCTTGTTTATCTTATCATTTATCTTGAATTGATGACTAGGATTCATGTTACTAGCTTTCTCAAGGATGTCCCATGAAGGATTTAGAGAAGCAACGATGTATCATAATTCTA
Source organism: Sequoia sempervirens (assembly GCA_007258455.2). Taxonomy (NCBI): domain Eukaryota; kingdom Viridiplantae; phylum Streptophyta; class Pinopsida; order Cupressales; family Cupressaceae; genus Sequoia; species Sequoia sempervirens. The sequence goes on from VDFB02000363.1 coordinate 28,653,262, forward strand.
TTTCCTTTGACTACTATCTGTCGACTATCTTTTCAATTTGATTTTGAGTCATGTTACTAGTTTCCTCAAGGATGTCCCATGAAGGATTTAGAGGAGCAATGACGTCTCATGACTCATCTTTTCTTTTGTGTGCTGTCTGTGGTTTGTCCTAACAAAAAGACTGGGGCAACTTGTGCCCTCAGTATGAGTTAGTGACAATCCTTGTCTGTGAATGTCTGTTATTAGCAAGTGGATGACCTTGCACACCTTGATCTATGTCATATCATGGTATTTTTCTCCATTTGTATTAGTCCCGCCCAATGATGATAAAGTGAAAAACCTTTTGTGATATGGAAAAATATCTAAGATTCCTAATACTAACATCTATCGTCTATCTGTCATTCTTTGTCAATCTTTCTTTCCACACATAACAGTTCTTCTTTCTTACATTATGATGGAGTCCTGTGACACAAAACATTATGCATCATCCTGCATCAACATATATGTTAGAAACATACATACATATATGAATATTTCACATCTAGATTATTATGGCATAATAGAAATTCATCATCAAATGATACATATCATAAGCATTCCATGTACAAAGGAACTGTAAATACGTGCATCACATTACATTTGTATAACATCACATGTCATCTGTATCATACATATAACATCACATTGCATCTCATAATCATATAGGATCAACATCATATAGAATCATACATCATATAGAATCAACATCATAAAATACATACACTCATCCATCACATAGGAATATCATATAAACATCACATGTATAAATAAATATTACATAATCAGTACATAGAAATGCATATCAGGGGAATCACTGCCAAAATCATATATATATATATCGCTCAAAAGTGTCACATCACAATGTCATAATGTATCAATAATACATGGAAGCCCGTAGGATATAAGATCAAAATATAGTGTCTCAACAAACAATACCCCTATCCTAAGCTACCATTGCCATCATGCCAGGAGTGTATGGGAGAATGGTGATGGGACCCTGATGATCTCTATGTGGAGGGAGGTCTGTCATATGGCCCTGCTCTATGTGGCTGATCCACCCCCTCTGTGCTGACTGTCCGAGTGTGGGTCCTGGTCTGGGACCTACTACTATGTGCTACTAAGAAACTGGGAGCTCATCTCTCTAGTGGAATCTCTACCTCATATAGATCTCGATAGTATCTCTCCCTCTCTCTAGTTCTGGCCAGCTCTCTGGTGAATGCCGCTAATGGTCTTGTGCATATTGCCCTGAGCTCTGTGAACCTCTGCTCAGTCTCCAGCTGCCGGGCTATAGCCTGATCCTTGTCCATCAAGGCTCTGTCCCTCTCCACCCGATAGGCATCTCTCTCGGCCATCAACAATCTCATCTGATCCTCTAAGGAAGCAACCTGGGCTTGCAATGTATCCATGTCTGGATCCTCAACCCCTGTATCATCCTGTCTAGCCCTATCTATCCCATCCTCCTCCTCATCCAGCTCCTCTAGGATCTAATCTTGGATCTCTCTCTCTTGTGATCGTCATCTTCATCATCATCCTCTTGGTAGGCACCCAACAACCCCAGAGCGTCAACCTCTACCTCCTCTCGACCTGCCTCCTTGACACCTCCCTCCTCTCTGCCTGCCTCCTTGGCACCTGCCTCCTTGACACCTCCCTCCTCTCTGCCTGCCTCCTTGGCACCTGCCTCCTCTGCTAGAATCTCTGGGATAACTACCTCTGTTGGCTACTCCTCCTCTCCACCTCTAGCCACATCCTCCTCACCACCTTTGGCTACATCTAGCATAGCCACATCCTCCTCTCCTCCTCCCTCCTCCTGGATCGGTGACAAGGCTGGCCCTCATCCCCACCGACCACGTCTCCCTCTCCTACCTCCACGTCGGCCACCTCTGCCATCATCCCCTCCATCACCACAGTCTCCTCTGTCTCCTCGGCATCTCCCTCTGCCTCCTCTGCCTCATGGAATTGTACCATGCCACTCTACCAGCTCTAGATGCTCTGGATCTATCAAGGGGATTGGCCTGTGTGCTGCTCACCCCTGATCATAAGCTGGAGTGGTCCCTAGATCTGCTGGTCCATCCCTCCATCCCTATGGAAGTTCTTGTAGCCCATCAATATCTGCCTCTGTAGTGGCCACTGGAATCTCTGGCCCCCATAGTGGGACCTCCCATGAGGATCTGGCAAACTCTACTCTCCCTCGAGGTACATCCTGTACCTCTCCAAATTGTCTCAAGACTTGGTCTGGCAACTGCCACTCTATAATATGCACATGAGACACTGTTCATCCCACCAAGTATTGTGCCTATCTACAAAATGGCAAGTGCTCATCCTCATCTGACCACACCTCACAGCCTAGGTATGGTCTCCATGTGAACTGCTGCATTGTGTCTATCGCATGTCTGAAGTAGCCTGTGTCTCCAATATGATGCTGTGTGGTCACCCCCGCATAATGGAAGGCGTATGGAGCTCCATGAGGTAGGTCTACTATAAAAGGTGGTTTGAAAATAGCTATATGCTCCCACACCCATATCATTAGGAGCATGGTACTGCAACTCATCGACTGTGCCTCTCTATAGGCAATATCGTGCAAATGAAAGTATAACATCCCTAGCACACAGGAACCCCAGGCATATACAACTCGCTGCTCGAGCATACCCACTAACATCTCCCCCCATCCCACAGGGAATCCATGACCTTGGTGGTCCGACAGTCCTATACCGCCTATCAATGTTGCTAATAGACAGTCTAACTATCTATATCGTTGGGCCAACACTCGCCACCTAATCTCATAGTCATCAAACCCTAGCTGTCTAATGTCAGCATGGGGGTAATACCTGCACATCTCGGCAACACCCCTCTGCGTATCATAGGCCACCCGTGTGCCTCTAATAGGCAGTCTCAAGATCTTATATACATCCTCTAATGTCACTGTGGCCTCTCTAGTCGGTAGGTGGAAGGACGATGTCTCCAAGTGCCACCTCTCACATAATGTTGTCAACAGTCCCCAATTTTCCTGAATCTGGGGCATATCGGTCACATGCAACAAACCCAAATGGCATAGAGTCTTTCGCTCAGCCGGCCGCAAGCTGTCTCTGAATCGAAATGTCGTGGGTCTTGACTCCCGTATATAAATAGGGTCTAATACAACCTGCAACAACATTATGCATGCCTCATGTCAGCCTGAATCATCTATTCTAGTGCAAGCTGCCTATACTACATAAAATGCAAATGTGTCATTATTTTGCACATGCGTCATTGTTTTTCATATGTATCGCTTGTTCACATATGCAGTTCATAAATTTCATATGTGTCATTATTAAGCACATGCAGCTAATAATAATCAAATGCATTACAAAATAGTCAATTGCGTTGCAAAATATCAAATGTGTTTCTAAATATACATATGCGTCTATAAAAATGCAAATGCGTATCAGAAATAATCAAATGCATTTAACTGCTAAATCCTATTCAAAATGATCGATGTAAAAATTCAAATGCGGTTTTCCACATACACATGCGTCATTCGTGCATGCATATGCGGTTCAAAATTAAAATGACGCATAAGTAAAAAATGCATTAAATGCCTAAAAATGCGTGCAAATCAAAAAATTTCAAAAGGCAAGTTTTAGGTCCATACCAGGGGGTCCGCGCCGGCTGGTCTCTGATATGTCCGGATCCTATATGCGCGATGGTGAGTGGTTGGAACTAGAGACATCCTTGCTAGAAAGTCAGAGCAAATTCTCAAATTTTCAACTAGGTGGGTGAAAATGAATAGGTTTTTACCCCTATTCCTATATATACCTAGGGCTTAGGTGACATTTCCTTCCTATTGGTCATGCAAACTTCCATTTTTCATCATGCCGTACCCGTCCCTCCCATATCCAATCCCAATTCCATCAACTGCACTGCATTTCTGCCTATCTAACAGACTAATTGGGAGCATTTTCTAATTTTTCTTACCATTTTAGAAATTTATCAATTTTCCCGAGGGGGCATACCTTCACCTATTTTATATTGGGGCATGACTGGGGCATATTTTTATCGACTTTCTTTGATACAATGCCTAAACAACATCGTATCAAAGAGGGGCAAATGTAGATACCGAAATTTGGTTAGGCCTGCGACTTCCATATTCTTCATTATTTCTATTCTTCATGATTATTGATTAAATAATCTTAATTATTTAATTAATTTATCTTCTTTTATTTCTTCTATTAATTAAATAATCTTAATTATTTAATTAATTCACACTTTTCTTTATTTTATCTGATTAATTAAATAAATGCTTTTTATTTAATTATGTTAATAATTAACCTTATCCGTCTTGTCAAATTAAATAAATTCTTATTTAATTTACTCTTTATCATATTTCAGCTATAATTAAATAAATTCATTATTTATTTACTTATTCATTTAAAATTCCTTCATCATTTAATTAAATAAATCTTATTTATTTAATTATTCTTCAATTATCGAGTCTTGAATTAAATGAATTATTTAATTCATTAATTCTATTTTAACATATTCCTCTATATTTTAGATAATTATGTGAGTTATCTAAATATTCACTTTTACTCGACTCAACATCTATTTTAATCATTCAGTTAACTATTGATTTGATGTCTGAGTGGCTGTCTCGAGTAATCTCTTCCTTAGATCATTCAATCCTCCAGTTCTAACTCAATTGCGTGTACATGCGGATTAATTAAATATTCTTATTTAATTAATTAAAAGTTGTGCGTGCATTCAAATAGAGAGTTGTTATAATCAATCTTCATCTTTGTCATGCAAAGATATTTCTTATGTTTTCGAATGCCGAACTGAAGATTAAATCATTTATTTAATCTTTAATTCTATTTCTGATTTATATGACTCATGTCGCTACTAACAGTTATCAGAATGCATGTCTAATTTGTCAATCTCAACCGTCCGTTAATCTTTCAATCTTGACCTGTCGTTCGAATAATCAATTTTCTATAAATTGATTTGTCATTCTTCATTCCACTCTCTCTCATGAAATCTTATGAATTTTGAGAGCACTTTGTCTTGAATCTTTGATATTTTGCTAATCATTATCTTAGGCTATACTTGCACGAATTACAAGAAATCTGAGGGCAATTATACTACACAAGCAAAATGGAGAAGGGCAATCAAGATGAATCATGGAAATACATTTGAAATTGGTGAGATTGTTTCAGTTTGTTTATGTTTTACTTTCCTTTGTTCTTTGTTGCTTAACATTTAGATTTGCATCTTAGATTTTAGTATTGCATGTTTGCTTCTAATCTTCTTTGTTGTCTTGTGCACTTTCTTGGTATTACAATAGTTGTTTTCTAGCAACTTTTCCTATTATGTTTTTCTCTATAAAAACTAAATTAGAAAGAATAGTATGAATTTTAAAAATATATAAAGTTCCTACTTTCACACCTTTAGCCAACTAAACAACCTTTTGCAACCTTCTAAATTTTATCTATAAAAGTAACTATGCAACCTCTACCATGTTGAAATTAAATTTCTACTCAATTTCAGAACATGCATCACCTACTATAGTAGCCATTGATTTCCATTTTTTAATTTAATATTAATTATTCCCTCTCCAATAATCTAATAGGGTTCATTATCTCATAAATATACTATTAGAAAGAGAAATGGGGATAGTACAATCTAGAGAACTATACCCCAATATTCCCCAAGTTGTCATTTTATACCCTTAAGGATACAATGAGAGAAATAATCATGTAGTTGGAATCTATAAGGTATACATGGAGGGTATGTACATGATCATCATGGAAAAAATAGGCCCTTCAATGGTGAAAAATTTAGAAAAATCAGAGTTAGGCAACTTGACATAAAAAAATTTGAATAATTTATTTATATTATTTCAAAAATATGTAAGAATAGAATCTGTAGCAAATTGAATGTAGTTTCTAAACTAGTGGTTTTTTTTTTTTTAAATCTATTTGGTGAAAATTTGAAATTTCAATTCAATAGTACTTAAATTTTAGGGAAAAAATAAGAAGTAGGTGTCTATCTAACCACCCTTACCACAATAAAATGATAATATTTTTTTACAAGATTTTAGATATAAGTAGAGGAATCATGTTTCGATGTGATGAATAATTTTTTGTAATTTTTTCCAAGTAAATAGTTAGTTATGATTTTTTATTACAACTATTAAAAAATACAAAAAATCATATGTTTGACTACCTTAACTTGGTCAAAACTTCATGAAATTCAATTTTTATTTTTTAATCCTATAGTACACAAAGAATAAAATGTGACACATATTTCAGGTTCAAAAAATGTGATACCGGTTGAAAGCTATAGATGTTTTTCAATCAGCCTATCAATCAGAACTTTAGTTGTAATTCAAATAGAAAATGAATAATAATAATTTATTAAATTAAAAGTAAAGCATAATTTATATTGGTGGAAATATGAGAATCTCCTTTAAAAACACTTTTCATTTCATCAATTTTGGGTAAATAAAAAGTCATCAGCCACATACCTTACACATACCCATCATATCACCACTTTTTGGTCCATCATGATCTTGCACATACCCTAGAATACAATATACTAACAAAAAAAATTATTCATATATCCATAACACACATGGTTTTCCTTATAAATATTTTGATGTATATGTGTGTGTGTGTGTGTGTGTGTGGGAAAGGGAAATGGAGTCACAACTCTTATCCACACCTAAAAGGGGAATGAAGGAAGAGTAATCTGATTTCGCAAAGTTCACACTCAAGAATGAATCCTTGAGATTCCAATTCAATATAGATTGAAATTTGTCAAAAGATATTGTCCTCAAGGCTATAAATTGATAAAGAAGATAAAATATTGATGCAAAACTAAGAAAATGTGAAGTGTTTGAAAACACAATGTGATATGCAAAATGGCCTACAAAATGCAAACAAACTGTAATGGAAATTAATGAGACTGAAGAGGTGCACCTAGAAACTTGAAAGTGATGAAGAGGAGCTCTAGAATCCTATAGAATTCACTGTTGAAGCCAACTGGAACTCATATGCCAAGCTGGGTGACTTAGTCCTTTTTCAACAATATTCTACTAGAACAAGTTTTAGGAAAAAGGGTACTCATAACTACAAAAACCTTTGTTTAGGCCTAGCAGTGGGACTCATATGCCAAGTTGGGTGACTTAGTCCACTTCTATATTTTAGAAAATTCAAAAGTGGAATCTGTAGCTCTCGGTCTGCTCTTTTTGTTCCTCCAAGTGTCTGAATCCGAAACCCTAATTTCAAAGGTTGTAAGTGGACTTTTGTGGATATTTTGACCTAGCCAATAAGGAGATCTCTTCAACAAGTTTGCAACTTATTCTTCAATCATCTTCAAGCCTTCAAAGTACTCAGATCTACAACCACACAAAGAAAAAAAGAGAAGACATGAAAGAAGACATGAGAGCCAACCTTGAAAGCCCTATACCAAGTCGTATTATTCTAGATTGAGCTACATGATGAATAAGTATGTCACATGTTATTCAACTTAAGGCATGTTTTCCATATCCCAAGCTTTCTCTTATATGTTCCTGAAAGGTGATCAACTAGCCAAAAGAGACAACAACAAGTGAAATACAAGGAGAAAAATTCCTAACCACTTGCACCTGCTTAGTACAAGACAAGGGTGAGTTTGAAATGGATGATGATATGTTGCGCATGTTGTGATGAATGTAAAACATGCAATTATGGAAAGGAGCAACAACCAATGTTATTTATGTTGATAAGTAAACAAAGTTTCTACTTGATACATATGTAATGAGATGTCTATCTGTTTAGGATGTACCAAGGTTAAAGTTTCCTTTAAAGAATATTTTGCTATAGTGTTGACATTCCAGATGGAGTTTTTTGTTTTGAGGGACAATAACCAAAATCATTAGACTTTATAGCATCATAACCATTTTTTTAGGTTGCTTCAGAAGTCCAAAATGTCTTCCCAAAACATTTGTCACTTTTGTTGGATTTGATGGTTGTTCAATTTCCTCAAAGCTTTTCTTGGATGTTGTTTTTTCTTTTAAGGTGGTTGAAGTGGATTTTTTTGACATTACCTCTTTTTCTTTTCCCTTTTTATATTTTTTTGTTATGATCATGTATTCCCCCATGGATGTAGAAATGAAATCAAATATTTTTTAAGCCTCTTCCAATAAATTTGTGGCTTCTTCAATTTGCTTTTGTCTTTCTATATCGTTTTGCTTGGTACTAATCATAACACATGTAACCTTTCTATTTTGAGGAGTAGAAGGTGACTTGTCATGAACTCCTAACATTTACTTCAAGTCTTGATCCATATCAAACAATTCATGTGATGAGGTTGCAACCCGAGACACAAAAAATAACTTAGAAAACAAGAGAATTATTTTATTATTCATAAAATGGAACTTCTTACATGCAGAGGATCTCAATCCTCAAGTTTTACAACATATGCAAATTACAAAAAGTCACATAATAATCTTTTTCACAGTGTGCAAACTTGTTCCCCAAAAACTACACAAAAATAAAAAGCCTACCCATAAATAGAGCTCCTTATTAATTTGGAGCCAAAACAACATTCAAAGTTGACTTTTTGGTGGCCTAGCACTGGAAGTTACAACTTGAGATTCAATTTCAGAGTACATTCAAAAATTAGTATCTTCTAGAAAGTGCACCAACTTCTGGGAGCCATAACTTTTGATCAGGGACTCCATTTTTTGAACTATTGGAAAGGTCTCAGAGTCAAGAACGTGCTCAAAATATCCTACATCAATTTTGGAAAGTTTTGGGGCTGATTCGGGATAGATTAGTGATTCAAATCTGATTTGGAAGGTTTTCAGGTGCAATTCTTGGAGATAAAAACTGCAATATCTTTCAACTGAAGAATAGAAAATAAAAAATGTAAGTTGGGAATTACATTATGATGAAAAGGGTATCTAGAAATGAAAAAAATCTAAGAAACTACCAACATAAAATGAGACTATTTTTTTTGGGTGATGCAGGATTGCCCTTACACCACTGGATGTTCCTGCATCACACACCCAGGGTAATTTGAGAAGTGACCCTGTCACATCTCAAATGGTTGAGGAAAACCCAAATGGTCAACCTCTACCTTAGATAGCCAAGATGAATCTTCCATAGGCCTTCCTCTGCATTTCACCAAATATTCTTCATACTGCCTATTTCTGGTTCTCCTTCCCACACGACTATCTAGGATTGCTTCAATCTCCTCCTTCTCTGAAGTAGGTGCTAGAATGTCATACTGCCCTATTGTTGGTGCACCCTCTGTGCCACCTTCATGATACTCTATCAAATCTAAAATTTTGAACACATGGGAAATGTTGACTCCATTTGGCAACTCTACTTCATACGCATTCCCTAAATCATGCTTATTCAAAATCTTACAGGGACCAAATTTCTTCATCTTCAATTTATTATAGGTACTTACTGGAAACCTTTATTTCCTCAAGTGGACCATTACTTCATCACCAATATAAAACTCCTTATTCATCCTTTTCTAATCTGCCTTCACCTTATACTGCATATTCATCTCCTCAATATGTTCTCTTACCTTCTCATGTATACCCTTGATGTGCTTTGCAAAAATTTTAGCTTCAGAACTTATCTTCTTCTCTTGGTCTATCTTCCTCAATTTTGTAGTTGTTTTGGGGCTGCCTCCATACACAATCTAGAATGGTGATCTACTAATGCTTCTGTTGATAGAATTGTTGTAAGAAAATTCTGCCTAGGGTAAGATCAAGTCCCATCCCTTGGGTTTATCTCCTACCAAGCATCTCAGTAGGTTACCCAGACTCCTATTTACAACCTTTGTATGCCTATTTGTTTATGGATGGTGTGCAAAACTGAACTTCAACTCCATTCTCAAATTCTTCCACAAGGTCCTCCAAAAGTATCCTACAAATTTGGTGTCACAATTTGAGAAAATACTCTTTGGCAGACCATGTAGTCTCACCACCTCTCTAAAGAACAAGTCAACAATGTGGACTGCATCATGGGTCTTTTGACATGGAATAAAATGTGCCATCTTAAAAACCTATCAATCACCACAAATACTGAATCATTCCCTCTCTATGTCTTTGGAAAACCAAGAACAAAGTCCATACTTATATCCTCTCATGGCATCTTTGGTATAGGTAAGGGTTGATACAACCTTGTATTCTAGCTCACTCCCTTAGCCATCTGACATATCCTACAACTCTGTACAAACTTCTTCATGTCTTGTGACAACTGAGTTCAATAGTAATATTCACTGATTATGGCTGTGGTCTTATCTGGACCAAAATGTCTTGCCATTCCTCCATTGTACTTCTCCTTTATCAGGTTCTACCTGATGAAACTCCTTGGAATACATAGTTGAATTCCCTTAAACAACATGCCATCTTGTATTATGAAATCTAGCCACTCTGTCCTATCCACTATAATAGGCTCCTTGCAAGCTTTCCAAGCCTCTACAAAATTAGGATCTTTTGCAAACAATGTCTTGAGTTCATTGAGCCCAACCACTTCAATCTACATCTTTTTCAATAATGTATGCCTCCTACTTAAGGCATTTGCAACCCTATTCAACCTCCCACTCCTATGTTTTAAAACAAAGGTATAACTCTACAAAAATTCTACACATTTCATATGACTCTAATTCAATTTTCCCTAACTATTCAAGTACTGCAATGCTTGATGATCAGTATACAAAAAAAATTCCTTCGGCAACAAATAATGCCTCCATTTATTTAGTGCTTGAACTATTGCATTAAATTCTTGATCATATACATAATACTTTCTCTTGGCATCATTTAACTTTTCATTGAAATAGGCAATGGGCTTACCTTTTTGGCTCAACACTGCTCCAATGGCAAAATCCACCTGAAACACCTTATTGAAATCTAGGAGGGCTAGAACAAGCTACTTTGTCACCTTTTGTTTCAACAATTCAAAAAAATTTGCTGCTCTAATGCTCCACTTGAACTCTTTTCTATCCCATCCCATTGTTTCAATTAAGGGTGCAAAAATACTACTAAATTTTCTAATGAACCTTCTATAAAAAATAGCCAAACCATGGAAAGATCTTACCTCAGTAGAAGTTTTTGGGGTAGGCCATTCCAGAATAGCCTTCACCTTCTCTGGGTCCATCTTGAGACCTTTTTATGAGACTACAAACCCCAAGTACACTAATTCCTTCTTCACAAAACTACACTTCTTCAGATTTATCAATAATTTCTCCTCTCTTAACTTCTCAAAGGCTCTTTAAATATGCATCAAATGCTCATCCAAATTTCTACTAAAAATCAAAATATCATATAAATACACAATGACAAAACTTTCTAGAAATTATTTTAATACCCCGTTCATGAGCCGCATGAATGTGCTCGGTGCATTGGTTAGCCCAAAAGGCATGACTAACCACTCATACAGGCAATGTTTGGTCTTGAAGGCAGTCTTCCATTAATCTCCTCTTGAATCCAAATCTGGTGATAACCACTCTTTAGATCAGTCTTTGTGAAGATCTGAGCTCCACTCAAATAGTCCATTAGGTCATCCATCCTTGGTAGGGGAAATTTGTACTTGATTGTTATCTTGTTTATATCCTAAGAGTCTGTACACATCCTCCACTCCCCATCCTTCTTTGGTGCTAGTACTGCAGATACTATGCATGGGCTCAGGCTCTCTTGAATCAAACCCTTTCTCAACAACTCCTGAACTTGTTTGTTTAACTCCTCATTTTCTGCTGAAGTCATTCTATGAGCTACCTTATTTGGACAACTGGCTCCAGGGATCAAGTCAATCTAATGACTAATCTTCCTCACTAGTGGTAAACCCTCGGGCATGTTATCAGAAACAATTTCTTGAAACTCATCCAACAACCCAGAAACTTCTACTGGCACCTTCTCACTATCCTCTTTACCCACTTTAGGATTTAATGCATAGTACACATGCTTATGCTTCATACCTTCTAAAAAAATTTCTTCCATCAACATAACAGATTCTAGCACTACTACATACCTTTTCTTTGGCCGCCTCCTTTAGGGGTTTCAAATTTTGATGGAACCCATCATTTGTTAGGGAATAAGAGTTTGCATGGGCATCATGTATAGCTCACTTGTTGAACTACTATGGCCTCCCCAACAACATGTGACATGCATCCATGGGGATGATATCATAGAGTACATCATCGTGGTAGCTCCCAATCTTGAACTTCACTAGGCACTGCTCATTAACTAGAACTTTATGGTCCTTCTACAACTAGGCAATCCGATATGGATGTGGATGCCTTTCTTGCTTTAGCTTTAACTTTGTAACCATCTCCTCTAACACTAGATTATTGGTGCTCCCACTATCAATGATGACTTCACAACATTTTCCTTCACATTTGCAACTTGTGTAGAATAGATTCTTCCTTTGTTTAGGCTCCTTCTCTTCAGTCACCAGTGCTCTTCTAATCACTAGGGCTTCTCCCCTTTCAACATCATCTAAATTTTTTGATTGAGCCTCCTCATCTGCATGTGCAACCCTTCCATGACCTTCCAGCATTTTTTCTTCCCTTCCTTGATCTTATGAACATTCATAGTCTCAATGTCCTTAACCACACTGGAAATACATTCCTTAGAAACCACCTCTTTCAAATCCTTGTCTAGATCTCCCTCATCCTCTACCTCTTTAATCACCACTTTTTTGATCATGAGGGCAGTAGAAGTTATTGTTCTTCTAGTTTCGACTGGTACCCACACCTTCATTTTTCTTCTCATCATCATTTCAGCTTGTAGAAGATCTTCCACTACCCTTTCCACTCTGACCTCCTCATCCTTTTTGCTTGTTGTCAAATATTTTGTTTAGCTTCTCTTCAAATTTTAGAGAAAACTGGTATGCATCCTCAATGGTGGTCATTCTGACTAGGCTTAGCTCCTCCTGAATGCTCAGTTGTAACCCATTAAGATAATAGGATACCTTCTCCTTGTTGGCCTCTGTATGACCCATTCTGATGATCATCTTGTGAAAATATTTAGTGTATTCTTTCACATATTTTCCTCCTTGCTTGAACCCTTGCAATTTCTTCAGCAGATCTAGCTCGTAGTCCACTGGTATGAACTACTTTTTTAGTTTCTTCACCATGTGATCCCATCTAGTGATCTTGTCTTTTCCTCTTTGGTTTCTCCAACTGGACCTCTTTCCACCAAATATTAGCATGGATCTTCAACTTTTTTTTTGTGAACTTGAACCGATCTTGGTCTTCTATCTCCTCATACTTGAAATATTCTTCCAACTCATTGATCCAGTCGATCAACTCTTTTGAGTTCAAACTTATGAAATAACTAGGGACTTCTACTCTGGGTCTTTTCCCGATCTTTGAAATAGCCCTTATCAACCACATTTGTTCTTGATCAATTACTTCTTCTTCCTTTTCTACAACTGAATCTTCCTCCTCTTCTTCATCCTCACTTTTTTCTCTCCTTCTCATGTATAACCCTCTTCTCATCTACTCCTGCAATGCATCAAATTATCTCTGGAGGGCTTTGAAACCCTCAGCCACTAGTGGATCTCTTCTGCTAGAATTTCTGCCACCTCAACCACCTCTAACACCACCACGTCTACTAGCCATCACACTTGGAGGCATCATTCTTGACCTTGACCCACAACCACAGTCCTAATACAAATTGTGTCATAATTGGTGATCTATCCACATGCTCAAGAAAACCCGCTCTAATACCACCTGACGAGGTTGCAACCTGCGACATAGAAAATAACTCAAAAAATAAGAGAATTATTTTATTATTCAGAAAATGGAACTTGTTACATGTAGAGGATCTCAATCCTCAAGTTCTACAATAGATGCAAGTTACAGAAAGTGATAGAATAATCCTTTTCGCAATGTGCGAACTTGTTCCCCAAAAACTACACAAAAATCAGAAACCCACCCATAAATAAAGCTCCTTATTAGTTTGGAGCCAAAACAACATTCAAATTTGAGTTTTTGGCAGCCTAGCACTGGAAGTTACAACTTGACATTCAAATTTTAGAGCATATTCAAAAATTAGTATCTTTTAGAAAGTGTGCCAACTTTCGGGATCCATAACTTTTGATCTAGGACTTCATTTTTTGAACTATTTGAACCGTTGGAAAGGTCTCAGAGTCAAGAACGTGCTAAAAAATTCTCTATGCCGATTTTGGAAAGTTTTGAGGCTGATTCAGAACCGATTAGTGCCTCAAATCTGATTTGGAAGGTTTTCATGTGTGATTCTTGGAGACAAAAACTGCAATATCTTTCAACCTAGAAATAGAAAAGAAAAACCGTAAGTTGGGAATTACATTATGAAGAAAAGGGTATCCAAAAATGAAAAAACATCTAAGAAACTACCAACATCAAATGAGACTATTTTTTTATGGGCGATGTAAGATTTCCCTTACACCACTGGATGCCCTTGCATCATCATGATGTTTTCCAGTGAGGTTGATTTTTTGTTTGCACATGATAGAGTTGATGTTTTCTTGCATCATGATACCTTCCCAATTAGGAGAGGTTTTAGGAGAACTAAAAACGAGATTTTCATGACATTCAATGTTTGGTTCTTCAATATTGACTTCATCCTAAGTAAGGGAATGATCCAGGGTTGGATTTTCTTGCTTGGAAATGATGGTATTTCTTTGTTCAATAATGTTTTCCTTGTGATTCTCATCGATGGGATCTTGTAACACAATAATATCTTCTTTACCAATAGGAGCAATATTAGGAGAGAGGGAAGTTTGACTGATGTCCATAATATCATCTTTTGCCTCCAAGGTCTCATTCTCTTGTGCCATAATATTTACCCTAGTACGAGAACTTTGAGGAAAGTGACAAACAATAGGTTCATCACATCTCATGGTTGGGTAACTTGGTAAAGGAGCTTCATCGCTCATATGAGAGGCATCAAGAGAAAGATAAGTAGGATTTTCATGGTTACCAATGATTGGACTATTTTGTTCAAACAGGTCTTCCCAAATGGTAGGAGCATTAGGAAAGGGAGGAATAAGATTCTCATGAGTCTCAATAAGGATATCTTCTAACACTAAACTATCTTCTTCATGTCTAGAGAAAATATTAGGAGAAGCAAAGGTTTGACTATTATGATTGTTGAAATTTACATTCCCATGTCCTATAATGTCTTTTTGAGTAGGAGAAGTAGAATTATCATAGCTCTCAATCATATCCTCCACACAAATGTGTTTTTCATGATCATTCATGATTTTATACTTATGCACTAAAGGATCTTCACAAGGGGTGATCCCACAATAGTGGTTTACACTTTTTGGCCTAACTGGACGATATTTTTTTAACACAATCTCCACATTCGGGCACCTATAGCGATTAAACCGTAAGGAATTTGAAGATGATGTAAACTAGAGTCTTGTCATATTTTGTCTATAGATTCTAAAAATATTTTTTTCAATTTTTTGGAATCAAATTTCACTTCTTTTTCCATCTCCCACAAAATTGGTTTTTCAAAAACAACATTTTTAAAAAGTGACTTAACCGTATAAAGCATAACTTTTTTCCATGAAGGATAAAATTAAAATTCTTTCAAATTTAGATTTATAACTCTGATATCTAGTGCTTCCACTTGGTTAGATAGTTTTTATTGAATATTTTTTCTTTAATCAAGTTCAAGTCAATCAAATGACAATCAGACATAGCGACTTATAACGATAACTTTTCTTGTATGTATCAAAATTCTTTCTTTTTTTTTGTTGGATCAAGGACTCCAATATCTGGTGCACTCATATTTTTAAATTTTTTTTTTTGATAATCTTCTATTTTTCCACTTGTGTAGAATATAGAGTTTTGTTTTCAGTGAAAAACCTATATTTAATAAAACTTAAAAAATAGATAGATAATATAATCAAAACATACTAAAATTATATTCGTTGGATAGCTCGTTTTGAGGGGAACCCAATACTAGTTGGGTTTTTGAGATCTTCTCCATTTTCATTCTGAAATCAAGCTTCGAAACGCAAAATTTTCAACAATTCTGGTGCCTTAGGAAGCAAGGATGAAAAAAGAGGGGTTCGGCCGAACAAGTGTTCGGTCGAACATCTTGGGTGGTTCGGTCGAACTAGGGTTCAACCGAACCCATGTTCGGCCGAACCACCAATCCATTTAATTAAAAAAAGCAATTAAATGAAAGTTTTTTTGTTTTAGCCATACTAAAGGGGTTCGGCCGAACCCAGAACCCACTTCAATATGATTTTTTATAGAGGATTTCATTGGTTCGGCCGAACCAATTCAATGGTTCGGTCGAGCCTTAGGGTTCGGCCGAACCCATTTGATATGAGGAATGGGAAAAATTCAAAATTTCCTTCCTCTTCAAAAGTGTAAACCACTTATGTGGCTTCACCCCAAGTAGAGGAGGTGTTGGGATATGAATGGAGACTAGGTAAAGTGGTGGTCATGATTTCAACTTCATGTGTCTTAATTTATTTTCAAGGGGGAGGAAGATGAAGACAACCAAGAGTTTCATGATCTTTAATGATTGTGTCTTCTTTCACCAAGATACCTTTGTCACCAATGGGAGAGGTATCGGGTGAAGAACAATTATGATTATCACAATTATTGATCTTTGTAACCTTTTATGTCAAACCTTTAGTGGATGATCTTAGTGAGAGGAAGTCCTAAAGGGATTCATCTAACATGTCTAAGTCATCACTACTAAAGGGCTTGGATGATATGCTTTTCCTAAATGTAAGAATTTTTTGAATTTTTTATGTTGATGTTTTTAGTTTTTTTATTTTTGTTTTCTAAAGAATTTGATTTAAATGAACTAGGAACTAATGTTGAAAATGAAAATGGAAAAAATATAATGCTATCCATAATTTCCATGAATGTAAACAATGTTTATTTCTAATTATTTAAATATAATAGAAGCTATGCAATCTTAAAATGCAATATAAATACATAGGATGAAATGTAATTTTTTAGATTTCAAACAAGGTAATGCATTGATTATGCTATGGAATGATCTAAAAATGAAATGTTGTGAATGTAAAATTGAAATTAAGAAATTCATTAAATGAGACAAATTAAGCTAGATTTAATGAAATGCATGTAACAAGAACTTAACCAACAGATATAGATAGTTAATGGAAATAAACAAAAGTGCAGAAAATATGGTTTTCAGTGTTGTAAAAGGTAGTTTTAAGGGTGGAAAGGGACTAATTCGCCCAAGGTGGCAAATGAGTCCCAGTAGGGATTTTTTCTAGAATTTTTGAGATTTTTTTGTTTGTTTTTTATTTTATTTTATTTTGTATGATGTAGACATAAGATCCAAATGCAGAATTTTAGAAATTTTCAATGATTTAAGATGAAAAAATGCAACCTATATGCACTTTCACTAATGCAAAATTTGAAACCCTAGAATGCAATTTAACTAATGAAAAATGAAATGAAATGTTAATGCAAGCTAGTTATAGGATGTAAATGTTCTCCATATTAGAAATATGATGCTTCTAAAGTCGGGTTCACCAAAATGTGGACAAGGGAAATGGATTCACAACTTCTCTTCTCGCCACCTAAAAGGGGAATGAATGAAGACGAATTTGATTTCACAAAGTTCAGACTCAAGAGTGAATCTTTGAGATTCCAATGTAATAGAGATTGAAATTTGTCAAAGGAGATTGTCTTTAAGGTTGGAAATTGATAAAGAAGATAAACTATTGATGAAAAATAACAAAATGTAAAGTGTTTGAAAACACACTATGATATGCAAAATGACCTAAAAATGCAAACAAACTATAACAAAAATTAATGAGACTGAAGAGGTGCACCTAGAAACTAGAAAGTGATGAAGATTAGCTCTAGAATCCCCTAGAATTCATTGTTGAAGTCAATTGGGACTCATATGCCAAGCTAGGTGACTTAGTCCTACTTCAAGAATATTATGCCAGAATAGGTTTCAGGCAAAAGGGTACTCAAAACTACGAAAACCTCTATTTAGGCCTTATATTTGGATTCATACATCAAACTGGGTGACTTAGTCCACTTCCAGATTTTGGGAAATTCAACAGTGGAATCTGTAGCCCCTGGTCTACTCTTTTTGTTCCTCTAGGTGTTTGAATTTGAAACCCTAATTTTTTATGCTGACTTTTTGTACATATTTTTAGTTGGCCAATAAGGAGATGTCTTCAACAAATTTTCAACTTATTCTTCATTGATGAAAATCAAGGTGACTTCCAACACAAACAACACAACTCCAACACTATTTAACCAATATTTGAGACTTCAAGCCCTAACAATGGCTATTCTCCACACAAACTCACTCCTTCACTAGTAGGTCTACAAACCTTGAAATTTGAACCGAACTCACATCAAACTCACTCAACCAATCAACTCCTCATAGTTTCAAGAAGCCATTAAGGGAAACTATAACATACCACAACATTTCATGCAATTCCTTTGGAACATCAACTTGAAACTAGGCCTTCTACGCTAACCTAAGCTATGAATTAGGCCCTTTTTATAAAGGGTCACCACATTTTACTTATTGCTTACCCAAAAAATCTATGGGGCAGCATTGAATAGGTATCAAAATACCCTATTTCACAATTTATTTTCTCGTACATGTTCTCCAAGGTGCTCTACCAAGAAACCCTTATTTCTAGCCAATTTAATGGGGGTTTATTAAAAAACCACTTTCTAGGCCTTCTCCAACCTTGCCACTGCTTCAAATACTCTCCACTATGCCTATAGATGCTTAGAAAACATTCACTAATCCACTTTCAGCAATAAAACATCAAACCCTAATGTAAAACCTCCTTTTTCAAGTAAAATCACTTAGAAATCTTTGAGGACAGTCATCAAAACCCTCTTCCAATAGTACAACCTACTTTATTCAAGTAACCTACCTCTAAACCTATTCAATGAGACCCATTTCATGAGTCACAGGTTGTACAATTAGTGCAATTTTCCCTTAAAACATAAATTTTGGTTTACAAAGCCTTAATAGGGTATACAAACCCACTTTATGAAGTTAGCCTCTAAAATACTTTGATTCAATGAAACTTCTAGCAAATAGAATTAAAAAAAATATAACACTACCCTCCAATGAAATTTACATGATTTTTCACCAATTTTTTCCTGTACAAGCCTATGAATGGCTAGAAATAATGAGAGAATACCAAAATTGCAGTATAACAAAGATATCTTTATTGAAAAATTCTTCTTCAAATCTCCTAGAACCCCCTTTATAATTATATATGCCTCTTTTAAACTTGTTTATCTCATAAGAAAACTATCCCAACCTTACCACAACTAAAATTTTAAATTACGCAACCATTGGGCTCTTAAACTTTTACAAATTTTGCATTTTTTGCACTTTATTATTGACAACTTTTTGCATATTTGTAATATTTGCATTTTTTTGACTCTCTAAACTCCTAGTGACTTCTAATAGACTTATTACATCAAGAAATGGTCTCAATGGCCTTATTTAATAGAAAAATGACTCAAAAAACCCAAAATACACCACATGACCACATTGGATAACTTTGATACAAAATCGCACTTGGTGCACTTGCACCAAACACCCAGACTTTTAAGTTTTCCAAGTCTCTTGGAAATTTCATTGCAACCTATCATCCACTAAAATTTCCATGCATTTTTCCACCTAGAATTATTCCATAAAGTATTCTTGGCCATTGGTTCCACTTGTAGTTGGCATCTTTGATCATGTCACCATTTAAACACTACTCCATCTTCACATATAGATGAATCAAGTATCCTCTAACCTCTGCACCATCATAGGTTGATTTTATGCATGTTTTGAGATCTCTACACATGTTTTTATCACCTATTTTTTCACTTATCCTTCTTTCCATCTTTTCTTTGGGTGTAAACCCTTGCCACATACTCTTCTTCTCTCCATCTTTTATCCTATCAAACTTACAAACAACTATAGTAGCAGACTTAGGAGTCTCTACCCTCAAGATCCTTGTCATATTAGCACCATAACCTTCTAATTTTCCAAAACATGATCGACCTTTCATTTCTAATACTGTCAAGGGATATATGATTGTCCCAAATTTTATTTTATCTTGCCAACTCTTCCTCTCCTCAAGTGATTCATTTTTAATCTTCTCTACTCCAAAATTTTGCATTACATTGTTACCTTTTTTCCTTCCTTATATCACCACATCACCTTTCAAGGTCATTGTTCTACTCTCTCTAGCCTTTGTCATGGATGCTAACTATTCATTCTTGACTTCCCCAATTTTCACATACCCCTTTCTACCAATCATGATTACCTTTGCTAACTTTTTCTACTCCCTAACTTCCTCCTGCAATGGAAGCAAAGTAAAAGTGTTCCCTTCATGCTCAATCGAATATGTATTGGCCCTTCCATCATAAAAAGCATGTTTATCAAATTTCTATGGCCTTCCAAGCAACAAATGGAAACACTACATTGGTAGAACATCACAAAGTACCCTATACTTATACCCTCCAATCTAAAATTCAACTAAATCTTGCTCATTGACTAAAAGTGACCAATCATCATTTAACCATGACATCTTATAGGGTGTTTCATGAGGAACTTTTACCTAGCTAAACTTATCTACCATTTGTCTAGACACTCTATTATCAGTAGAGTGTAAATCTAATACTAACTCGCATACTTTACCTTTTCTCTTGTAGGTGGTCTTGAAAATATTTCTCCTTAGAGGCCTTCAAGAGTTGTCTTTACAGCATCAAACTTTCTCCAACTTCAGGAGCACAGTTATGACTTGATGAATTGAAACTTTCCTCTTCATCTTGCATAATGTGAACCCTCTTTTCACCTCTTCTCTCACTCCCACTTGAAGTTACACCAAACTTTCTGGGACACTTAAAAGATGGATGACCAAACTCACCACAATTGTAACACATTCCTACCAACACATTATAACCTCTTCCTTAATTTGCATTTCTTCCCCTAAAACTTGTTCTTCCACCTCTCCATCCACCTCTAGATTCAACCACTTGTTCTTTTCCTTTACCAACATCTTCTTGTTCTCGATTGGATTGTTTTATTGTAGAAAAAGTTCCTCTCCCTCTAGAAGTACTACCTCTTCCTCTTGTTGTCTTCTCTTGTCTCCTCTTCACTTTCTCTTCTACCCTTGTAGTCATTTGAAAACATTCTTCTATTGATTCTGGTGTCATCAAACTTATTTCATCTTGTATATTATACCTTATACCATTAAGATACCTTAACACTCTTTCTTCCTCATCTTCCTCATGCTTTTTCCTTATACTTAACCTATAGAACTCTTTAGTGTATGCTTGCACATCTAAGTCCATTTTCCTAAGATTTTGAAGATTTTTAAGCAATTGAACATTGTAATCATTAGGAAGGAAATTACCTTTTAGTTTTTCCTTCATTCTCTCCCAAAAAGTGATCTTGGTTTTCCCCTCTTTTTTCCTTTCATCTTGCACAAAGTTCCACCACAAAAAATAATGTCCTTTTAGCTTGGTTTTTTCCTTCTTCATCTTGTGTTCTTCATCTACCTCTTCACTTTCAAAATAATTCTCCATGGATCCTATCTAGTCTAAGAGCTCTTCACCATCTAGTTTAACTCCATACATAGGAAATTCCATTTTTCTGTGTCCATCACCTTTCATAGCCTTTAAAAGCTTCAACATCCTCAAATCCTCTAGATCCAACTCTTTTTCTTCACTAGAAGTTTATTCCTCTTTAGAATCACTTTCATCCATGTCAACCCCAGCTTTATAATTCAATGTAGCAACCTCCTTCTTCAAGGCTTCTAATTCTCTAACCTGGTTATCAATTTTCCTAACAATAGTGCTTCCTTTAGGAGGCATCTTGACTCCTCCAATTTCCTTTTCCTTACTCAATCTTTCAAGCTTCTTCCTTGTAGACTTCAACCTATCACCTTCAAAGATCTACTAACTATTCTTTGATACCATCTAATGAAAATTAAGGTGGCTTCC
Organism: Sequoia sempervirens; assembly: GCA_007258455.2. Lineage (NCBI taxonomy): Eukaryota > Viridiplantae > Streptophyta > Pinopsida > Cupressales > Cupressaceae > Sequoia > Sequoia sempervirens. Next base: position 28,675,231 of record VDFB02000363.1, read on the forward strand.
AACACAAACAATACAACTCCAACACTATTCAACTAGTGTGTGAGACTCCAATACCTAACAATGGATATTCTCCACAAAAATTCACTCCTTCACTAGTAGGTCTGCAAACCATGAAATTTGAACCCAAATCACATCAAACTCACTCAAAAAATTAACTCCTCATATTTTTAGGAACCCATTAAGTCAAACTATAACATACCACAACATTTCATGCAAGTCCTTTGGAACATCAACTTGAAACTAGGCCTTCTATGCTAACCTAGGCCATGGATTAGGCCATTTTTATAAAGGGTTGCCACTTTTTACTTCTTTCCTACTCAAAAAATCTATAGGGTAACACTGACCAGGTATCAAAACACCCTATTTCACAATTTATTTTCTCATACAAGTTCTCCAAGGCGCTCTACCAAGAAACCCTTATTTCGAGCCAATTCAATGGGGATTTATTGAAAAACCATTTTCTAGTCCTTCTTCAACCCCAACACCACTTCAAAAACTCTCTAGTATTCCTATAGATGCTTAAAAAATATTCACTAATCCACTATCAACAATTAAGCATCAAACCCTAATGTAAAACATCCCTTTTCAAGCAAAATCACTTAGAAATCTCTAAGGACAGTCATCAAAACCCTCTTCAAATAGTACAACCTACTTTATTCAAGTAACCTACCTCTAAAACTATTCAATGGGACCCATTTTACTAGTCAAGTCGTACAGTCAGTGAAATGGTCCCTTAAAACATAAATTTTGGTTTACAAACCCTTAACAAGGTATATAAACCCACTTTATGAAATCAACCTCTAAAATACTTTAGATTCAATGAAACTTCTACCATATGGAATAAAAACAAAGCTAACACCACCCTCTAATGGAATTTACATGAGATTTCACAAAGTTTGGCTTGTACGGGTTTGCCACATGCTAGAAACAATGAGAGAATACATAAATTGCAATATTAGAGGGATATCTTTATTGAAAAATTCTTCTTCAAATATCCTTGAACCCCCTTTACAACAAGATATACCTCTTTTAAACTTGTTTCCATCCTAACACAACTATCCCAACTGTACCACAACTGACATTTGAAATTAAGTGACCATTGGGCTCTTAAGCCTTTACACTTTTTTATTATTTGCACTTTATTATTGACAACTTTTTGCATATTTGCATATTTTTTACTCTCTAAACTCCTAGTGACTTCGAATAGACTTATTACATCAAGAAAAGGACTCAATGAACTTATTTAATTGAAAAATGACTCAAAAAATCCAAAATCCACTACATGATCATTTTGGATAACTTTGATACAAAATTACACTTGGTGCACCTGCACCATTCAATCATTTAATGATATGAGATTTCCACAATCCATATTGAATGTTTAATTTTGCTTCTAGATTCGATTGTGTGCAAGTATTTTCATCATCTTAGATCACACTCTATGATCCATCATCAGGATAGAAAGCTAAAAGGAGATGCAAAATGATGAGCTGTAGACCCAGAATGGTTTAAGAAGAGTGGTAGGAAAGGAAAATGACACAAGGAGACACAAAAAAGAAAATTCCAAGACACAAAAATATAAAAGGAAGAAAAGAAGCAATTAAGCTATGAGATAAAGGGAATGAATAGCAAGAAGAAAATGGAGATGAAAAAACAAAATAGATAATTAGGACAATAGACTATTATACATTAGAAAACAAAAAATATAAAGGTAATAATAAGAAAAAATAAATCTACCAATACTAAATTTAATAAAAGAATCAAATTAAGCCAGAATTAAAAATTTTGAGACAAGAGAACAAAATAAACTTCCAAAAGAAAAGTTTTACGAAAACCACAACAAAAATAATCAAGAATTAAAAATGTATACCACTACAACCAATAAAAACCAAGAGAGACCACCAATAAACAAAGATTCTTTAAATAAATAATGTTAAACTTATTTATTTTAAATATATATAATGTTAAATTTAAGACAAAAGAAAGAAAAATTGTTAAATTAAATTTAACAAAAAAGAAGACAAAATTTAAATCTAAAATAGAACAATAGAAGAAAGACAAGAAAAAGAAAAGAAATTAAATAAATATAAGTATTTAAATAAATAAAAGACACACAAGAGATAAAAAGATAAAAATTGTTAAATTTAACATATATATATATCACAGGGATTAGGGAAGGTAGAAAAAATATAACAAAATAAGAAAAATAATTTCAAATTGTAAAATGAAGAAATACATTAATGTGCATTAGAGAGTAAGTGTATATGCATAAGAGTGCAAATGAGAAAGAACCCAAAAAAATAGGCGCAAAAGGAATGAAAAAATTAAGGGTAATAGAAAATAAGAAAATGAAAATAGGAGCTTGTTTTTTTAGTTTTTCCTCATTTTTTTCATTTTCTTATTTTATATTACCCTTAATTTTTTCATTCCTTTTGCACCTATTTTTTTTTGGTTCTTTCTCATTTGCATTTTCATTTACACTCTTATGCATATACACTTACTCTCTAATGCACATTAATGTATTTCGTCATTTTACAATTTGAAATTCTTTTTCTTATTTTGTTATATATTTTTAACTTCCCTAATCCCTTTGCTTTATATATATATATATATATATTAAATTAAATGTTAAATTTAACAATTTTTATCTTTTTTATCTCTTATCTTCCTTTTATATATATATATTCAACAATTTTTTCTCTTCTCTTTTTTATCTCTTGTTTGTCTTTCATTTATTTATATACTTTTATTTATTTATTTATTTTCTTTTTCTTGTCTTTATTCTCTTGTTCTATTTTAGATTTAAATTTTTGTCTTTCTTTTTGTTAAATTTAATTTAACAATTTTTCTTTCTTTTGTCTTCAATTTAACATTATATATATTTAAAGAAAATATGTTTAACATTATATATATTTAAATAATCTTTTGTTTATTGGTGGTCTCTCTTGGTTTTTAATGGTTGTAGAGGTATATATTTTTTAATTCTTGATTTTTTTCTCTTTTTGATGTGGTTTTTCGTAAAACTTTTTTTTTGAAGTTTATTTTGTTCTCTTGTATTCTAATTTTTAATTTTGGCTTAATTTTATTCTTTTATTAAATTTATTTTTGGTAGATTTACTTTTTCTTATTACTACCTTTATATTTTTTGTTTTCTCATGTATAATAGTCTCTTGTCCTAATTATTTGCTTTATTTTTTATCTCCATTTTCTTCTTGCTATTCATTCACTTTATCTCATAGCTTAATTGCTTATTTTCTTCCTTTTCTATTGTTGTTTCTTGGAATTTCCCTTTCCGTGTCTCCTCATGTTGTGTTCCTTTCCTGCCTTCTTAAACCATTCGAGGTCTGCAACTCATCATTTTGTATCTCCTTTTAGCTCTCTAACCTAATGATGGATCACAAAGTGTGATCTGAAATGTTGATGAAAATAATTGCACACAATCGAATCCAGGAGTGAAATTAACAATTCAATCATCTTCAAGTCTTCAAAGTACTTAGATTTTCAACCACACAAAGAAAGAAAGATAAATGTTGAATGTTAGGGAATGGGGGTTTTCCTTAGTTAAACCCCTTTTAGGTAATTAAACCAAAATAATGAAATAAGAAAATGAAGCATGAAATAATGCAATTAGAGACTTGCCATGATGATAGATCTTGAATTGCTGCAACAATTGATGAAGAATATTACTCTTGAATGCCTTAGAATTGAGCTTGAATGCTATCTTGAATGCTTGATTCTTGCTTTCTTGACTTGAGAACATGGATGCATGGTGATTGAATTATGAATTAGGGTTAAAGGTCTCCTTTTATAGAGGAGAGTTAAGTGAATGGATAGAATAAGGATCATGATCAAGGGTCAAGATTAAATTAGAAAATAATTTAATCAATGGCGGAGGTTAATTGAGAGAAGAAAGAAATGGATAGATAAAGACTTGATATGGAAGATAAGATTGGCACAAAAAAAGAGGTTGTTAGAGAAAATTAAAAAATATTTAATTTATGTGACCAACATAGGAGAAATAAATAAAATATTGATTTTATTTAAAAATAAAGGTGAGAACAAATAATTATATAATTAAATAATTAAAAATAATTATTTAATTATAGAGGAAAGGTGGAGTGTTTAACATTAAATAAATAAAAACAATTATTTAATGGAGAGGGAAGGGATAATTAAATAATTAAAATAATTATTTAATTAGGGAGATAAAGAAAGGATAAATAATTAAATAAATATAACCTTTATTTAATTATAGAGAGAAAATGGTAATGAATAATTAAATAATTGAAATAATTATTTAATTATAAAAGAAGAGGGAAAAGCTAACTTTTTAATTAAAATGATATTTAATTCAAAAGTAGGGAAGAAAGGACCATTAGACTTAAATACTTAATAAATGTCTAGAAAAGTGTGAAAGTCATTTACAACACTTTGCAACACCTTTACAATACATTAATAAATGTATTTTATTTAGTTTTCAAGGGCCCAAGACCTAATGTAGATATGTAAAACACATCAGAACACTAGACCAAGGTGAAATTAAGTCCAATTTATCATTAGTTATTCCCAAGTCAAGCAAGGAAAAAGTGATGGTTTTTTGGTGTCCACATTATGTGTGTGTGTGTGTGTGGCAATGAAAAAATTATATGTTTTACTTTTCCTTGGTTGTTTGGGCCCTCCTTGTTAGCTGTGCTTAATGGTGCCTTGATTTAGAGTTGTAATGTGTCTGACACATTCACATTAGGTCTTGGGCCCTTGTGAACTAATGACCTTAAAATGGTACCTTGCTAAAGTGTTGTGAAGTGTTGTAACCCACTTTCATACTTTTCTAAGGTGTTAATTAAATGTTGACCCCTTTGACATTTTTTTGGCATTGATGTCAAGTGTAATATTTGGGCATTTACAGTATTGGAAATCTTTGAAAGGATTATGAGTCATCATTATGTAATTCTCTTCATATGGAAGAAATGGTCAATTTGGTTTGACACTTATTTTGGTGATACTCACATTTAAGTGATATATATATTTTTTGGCATGCATTTGTAGTATATATTGGAGGTTTGGTGCTATTTGTTTAATCATAAAGGAAATGGTACTTGGAATGCATATAGGTTTATGATTATGAATTTTACACTTATAGTTGGAATATGCAATTCAATGATCAATATGACATTTGTGTTGATTGATTCGAGCATGTGTGGCATTGATAGTGTTTTGGTATAGATTTCAAAACATGTATTACAAGGTATAATAGCTTTACAATATGGTTGCTTTGTACAAGGTATATGAAGTCAACTTCATTGCGATAAACATAAACAATATTACATTTCTTTGCTATTAATGTTTCATATAAGAGGGATTTTGAGCTTATTGTGTTAGACTTCATCATTTTGTTGATTCTTAATCAAAAGTATCTATTTCCTTAATTCTTAACTAAGACAATATTTATTATGAAATATGCATATAGTGGACACCATTTGAAATAAGAGTTATCAATGTTTTGATTTCATTTGTTTTAAATGAGATAAAACACATTATATTTGATCCCACTTAAAGTGGTGAACCTAACCAATAGGTATCGACATCTTGTATCAAGTAAATGGTATCATTTTGTGTGAAAGGATTGCTATCTCTTTTAGGGCAGGTTTCAGTATCAGGCATATAGTATATTCATGTTGTATTTTTATAAATTTTGTAGCTTGGATAATAAGGTTTTGAGCATAGGGTTTGGATGGAAATGAGTGTTTGAATTATTTTGAATAGTTATGAGGATCTATTTGATGAAACAAAGCTCATAGTGAGCAGTGGAAGGAGTGAAAGGAGAATAGTTAGTTATTTCGGTAGGATCACATGCACAACACAACAAATAGTGGTGATTTGGTTGTTATTTTCAAGTGATATCTTTTTTTTTTTGGTTGTTTCTATTCCTTCCTTTCCATAATTATTTATATGATGAAAAGGGTTAATGTTTGATTAAGAAAGAAAAGGAAAAGTAGTTTTTGAGGTTGAATAACTCAGGTTATTGATTTGCAAAGAAATGTGGGTTAGGGTTTGTAGCTTTGGTGTTTTGCATACTTGTTTTTGTGACATAATTTTTATCTTGTTGAGTTGTTTTAATCTAACCAATATTTGTGTTCATATTGCATTGGAAGTTATCAATGACAAGTTTTACAATGTCAGTTATCACCAATTGGTGGTTCTTTAAATTATGAGCTTGATTATGAGCAACTTTAAAGTATATAAAATAATATCTGGAAACATGGTTCTATTGGTTAGATACAATGTAGAAATCACATAGTTAGTATATGTGAATCTCACTCGTTGTGATTATCATGCCATACATAATTCTTGAGCAAAATGCAAAAATCTATTTTTGTAAAAACTATGTACAAAATAGTGAAGAGTACCTAGTATACTTTATGTTTTAAAGGTTCCATATTATGAATCTTTGGGAAATATAATATATTAGTGTTAAGGTGTCATAATAATTTTCAAAGAGACAAATTAATCCTCTATATTTTATCATTTCATTTTTAAGAGCATTTGGTAGCTAGTGAGGCTTTTATTGCGAGTGAGGCATTTGGTAGCCAGTGATGCTTATGTTTCCAGTGAGAAATTTCTTTGATTAAGCCAATGAGGTGATTTTGTGAGTGGTTTTTATACCCCTAGAGGGTTTTCCACTCATGAAAAGTCAATTGCGTTATAGTGTGATTGTTTTTATTGATTATTTCTATTCTTTCTCAAGTATTTCATATTTAAATTGTTCTAATGCTGCATGCAAACTATGAAGGATTAAATATTTGAAATATCATAAGAATTGATTGATACAAACTTGTTAGATGAATTTGAAGTTCTTGTTGATAATGCAAGCTTGCTACACCTCATATATGATGTTGCTTTAAATAGAAAGTTGTTTAAGTTACACACTTTGTAAGGACAGATTCTTGAAAGATTAATTAAAAGTTTTTTTGAATTTTCCATACCACCAATTCATTCCCCCTTCTCAGTGGTATCATACTCCAACAAGTGGTATCAGATTCAAATCCTTTCCAAAAATTCTAACAAACTTAAGGGGTTCTTGGTAATAGAGTACTAGTTATGGAATATTAGGAAGGTCTTTCTACCTCTAGAGCACCATTATTTAATGGTACTAGCTATGCTTTTTGGAAATTTAGAATGAAACGTCATATAACCTCTCTTGGTTATGAGGTTTGGTATGCTATGGAACATGAATACACTACCACATCAGAACCCTCTACTATAGAATAGAGAAAAAACATATGAAAATGATGATAGGGCTGCAAATTCCATTTGTTGTGGACTAACTAATGATCTATTGGTTAAAATCAAGGATTGTAAAAGTGGAAAGTCTATCTGGGATAAATTTTCTAGTATTTATGAAGGTGATAAAAGAGTTAAAGAAACTAAATTACAATCTTTCAAAGCCAATTTTGAAATTTTAAAGATGACTAAGGAAGAGAAGGTAGCTAATTACCTTTTACGAGTTCAAGAAGTTGTGAACTCAACTCGTGGTCTTGGTGAAACCTTAGAAGAAAGTGTAGTTGTTAAAAAGGTGTTAAGGTCATTTTCAACTAAATATGATTCTATAATCTCTATTGTAGAAGAAAGAGATTTAAATAAACTCACTATTTATTAGCTACCTGGTGTCTTTATAGCCTATGAGATGAGAATGTGTACTAAAAATCCCACTACCAAAGAATCGACCTCAAGTCTATGAAAAAGGATAATGATATAAACTCTGATCCAGAGAAAATGGATGACAATGATTTTGTCCTTGTGAGCAAACTAAAAAGAGGATCTGGTAGGTAAAAAGGGAAACTACCTTTTAATTTTTTTAATTGTGGAAAAATTGGGCATTATGCTACTCAATGTCCCAACAAGGACTCTGAAAGTGATGGAGAAGTAAATAGTAGACAAGGAAAGAAAAAAAACCTAATTCTTAAAAGACAAATGTTTTTAGAAAGAAGAAAAGTCTGATTGCTGATGTAACCGATACTAGCATAGATGCATCTATTGAGGAAGGAGAAGAAACCCTATTTATGACATTCATTAATCCAAATCAAGATCATAATGAAGAGATTGATAACAATATGAGAAATGGCTCAAGGGTATAAGAATATCTCATATTTAGAACACCTCATTTTCAAGGCACTAGATTCATTTTTTGGAATCCAATGCTAGATGAAAGTAAGTCTCTTGAATCCAATGCTAGGGCTATGGACTCTATCTTTAATAGTTTTCCAAATGAGATTATGGATAAGGTATTTATTGCAAGAACGTAAAGTAGGCTTGAGACAAATTGATTGAAATGTATCAAAATGGTGAGTTGTAGGGAGAGACATCCTCAAAAATTGATACAAGTTGTGACACATCTTATTATGAAGAAGAGGTTGATCTTGAGGATGGATTAAGATGTGCTTTAAGAGACATTAAGAAACTCAAAGAGGAGGTTGTGGTGAAGATGAATCAATTTTAAAAAGATACTAAAAAACTAGTGAACAAGGTGAATAATTCTAAAAAAAAATTGTTGATTTGAAACTTCAAATTGAAATACTAGAAGTTACTAAAATGCAGTTAGAAACCAAAGAAAAAAAATGTTGCACCTTAGACGCAAAATTTTTTGACTTGAGGAAAGAACTTGAAATGTGTAATAGTAGTAATAAAGTAGCAAATCTTATAGGTAAATAAAGGTATCATAAAGACAAAACAAGTCTTGGGTTTATAGAAGGTAACTAAACTCATTCAAGTAAATCTCAACATGACAATGTGACAAAAGAAAATTTTCTGAAGCCATCAGATGTGTACAAAAGAAGTTCAAACACATAGTGTGGAAATCTCATATATGTAGCTAAGGGTTATAAGTCCAACAATATTACATAACAAAAGAAATAAAAAATTTCTTCTCAAACATTTTTTGATATTGCTAAAACAAATTTTATTTGGAAACCAAAGAAGATTGATGAAAAGACATAAGGTAAATTTAGTCAAGAAATATTGCATTCTAAGGTGAAAAATGAATGGATTCTAGATAGTGGGTGCTCACACTATATGATAGGTGACAAAAGAAACTTTCTCAATTTTGAATATTGTGATGGTGGTTTAGTATGGTTTGGAAATGATGATTGTATTTAGATCATTGGGAAAGGTACAATTTCTTTGAATGATAACTTGTTTTTGTATGATGTGTACTATGCAGAAGGTCTCAAGCATAATATTCTAAGCATGACTTAGATATATGATCAAGGTTCTTACAATCTATAAGAAACAAGATGTGTGAAAATGAGTGCTCAATTGAGGGAGACAATGAATTATCTTCCTCATATTCCTCTTCACTAAATCATCTATGTGTAGTTTTAGGGTGCATTTCAAGTATCTTTTTTTATCCCTATGATTGGTTATTGCATTGGGTTATATCTTTGCAGTATTGTTAATAAATAAATTCCAATGAGTTATCTACTTGAATAGTATACACTAGTGTATACTGTGTGAAGTTTTTGATGGATCAAAAGATAGCTTTTTTCAAAGAAAAAATAGTTGATTGCATATGTTTTTTCTTTTGCTCAATACTATAAGGTGTAAGAATTTTTGTTTGAATAATATAGTGATTTTGGATAGTGAAATATTTGTCATTTCTCCTTCCAAAAGCAGTGTTGAGGAAGTGACAATGGACAATAGTTAAGTGAGGTCATTGGTATTTTTTGAATAGTTTCAATGCTCTTACTTGTTAATGTTGATAATATATGTTGCAGTTGCATAATGGTCATTAGATAATGTATAGATAAATGGATAGTGGTTTTGTATTTCTTTTATTTTCTAGTGTTATCAAGCATAATATGTGTTTATTGTACTAGCAGGTATGCTTTGCTTGTTAGTACGATTTGGTGATTCTCATATTTTTAAGACTATTTATCACCGTCTCCAAAATATAAATGTAATGGAACATTGAACAAACCATGATATAATTGTTTGAAATGATCTCTTACAACTTTGCATTATTAGTACTTTCTATAAGATGAAAGGACATCAGTGTTTTTTGATAACATTTTTTGGTCACAAAGATAATATTGTGCATTATTGTTATTGATGACTTCTTGTTCTTAATGATTCTTGATGACAGTGTAACAATTGGTTATATTTTTGTTCTTTAACAGTAATAGTGGGTTTGACATTGGCTTTGGCGATAATGAAGTTTGAGGGTGGTCTTGAAAAGATAGAGATAGGTGATGGTTGCTTCATGCTAGTTTGATTGGTCTCTGATAGTGACAATGCTTTGAAAATGTGACAGTGGTGTTTCCTATGTTGTTCATATTCATGCCTCTTGCATATATTTTGTTTATGCTTCTTTCCTATATTCCTTGGAGATGTATTTGTTCATGACAATGTTATTAACAGTGATTTTTTATTCATCATTGGACTAAATGGGAAAAAATTTATGTCACTTCATGCTTGCAAAGATAAGCTAATTATTTTTTTGTTGTTGTTTGGGTTTAGGGGGAGTTGTGCACCATCTTTGAGTTCTATGTTCAACATAGTAGTATTTTGTTTCTTTTTTAATATACTATAGCATATTTTTGGTCTTATTCATTCGGGATTGATTCTTTTGTGTCCAATGTCTAGGTAGCTTATTATTCTTGGATTAGTACTTGGTGGTATTTTGATACTTCCTCACCCATTTGACCTTTGGTATTGTTGTCAAAAGGGGGAGAAAAGATGATGATATTGATGTGAAAACTCATTTTGAAATTTATTTTGAGATGATATGTAGATTTATTTTGCTTACATTGCCAAAATCAGTTCACTCTATATTGTTGTATTGGGTATGTGCAGGATCATGATGGGCCAAAAAGTGGCGATATGTAAGTGATATGATCGCCCATGTGGCTGATGACTTTTTTTTAACCCAAAATTGATGAAATGAAAATGGTTTTTAAAGGAGATTCTTAGCTTTCCACCAATATAAATTATGCTTTACTTTGAATTTAATAAATAATTATTATTCATTTTCTATTTGAATTATGAATAAAGTCCTGATTGATAGGTTGATTGAAAAACATCTAAAGCTTTCAAACAGTATCACATTTTTTGAATCTGAAACATGTGTCACATTCTATGCTTCGCATACTATAGGATTGAAAAAAAAATTGAATTTCATGAATTTTTGACCAAGTTAAGGTGGTTAGACATATGAGTTTTTATATTTTTTAAATGTTGTAATAAAAAAATCATAATTAATTATTTACTTGGAAAAAAATTACAAAAAAATATGCATCACATCAAGACATGAGTCCTCTACTTATATCTAAAATATTATAATTTTTTTTTATCATTTTATTGTGGTTAGGGTGGTTAGACAGACACCTACTTCTTATTTTTTCCTTGAAATTTAAGTACTACTACATTGACATTTCAAATTTTCACCAAATATATATATTTTTTAAAGTAAACCTAGTAGTTTAGAAACTACATTCAATTTTCTATAGATTTTATTCTTACATATTTTTGAAATAATATATATAACTTATTCAAAATTTTACATCAAGTTACCTAACTAATTTTTCTGAATTTTTCACCACTTAAGGGCCCATTTTTTCCATGATGATCTTGCTCATACCCTATTGCTGCATTTTTTTGGATTCTCATTTGATGATATTGTGATAATGTGTTGGTGATCATATAGGTTGTTTGACATCAATGCCAAAGGGGGAGTTTTTTGACCCATTTGACATTGTTTTGGCATTGATGTCAAGTGTAGTCTTTGGGAATTTACAGTATTGGCAATCTTTGAAAGGGTTATGAGTTAGTATTATGCAATTATCTACATATGGAAGACATGGTCAGTTTGGTTTGGCACTTACTCTAGTGATAATCACATTTAGGTGATATATTTTATTTGACATCCATTTGTGGTATATATTGGAGGTTTGGTGCTATTTGTTTAATAAAAAAGGTAGTGGTACTTGGCATACATATGGGTTTATGATTCTGCATTTTACACTTATAGTTGCATTATGCAATTCAATAATCAATATAAAATAAGAGATTTTATATTGATCTTGGAAATATTACATTTGTGTTGATTGATTCAAGCATGTTGTCATTGACAATGTTTTGGTATAGATTTCAAAACATGTATTACAAGGTATAATAGCTTTACAATATGCAAGCTTTGCACAATGTATATGAATTCAACTTCATTGCAATAAACATAAGTAATATTACATTGCTTTGATATTAATGTTTCATATAAGAGGTATTTCGAGCTTATTGTGTTAGACTTCATCATTTTGTTTATTATTAATCAAAAGTATATCTTGCCCTGATTCTTAACTAAGACAATAGTGATTATGCTCTATTCATATAGTGGAGACCATTTGAATGAAGAATTATAAAGGTCTTGATTTCATTTGTTTTAAATGAGATAAAAAAATTATATTCAATCCCACTTAAAGTGTTGAACCTGACCAGTATGTATCAACATCTTGTATCAAGTAAATGGTATCATTTTGTGTGATAGGATTACTAGCTCTTTTAGGGAAACTTTCAGTATCGGGCATATAGCATATTCAAGTTGTATTTTTGTAAAGTTCATAGCTTGGTTAATAAGGTTTTGAGCATAGGGTTTGGATGGAAATGAGTGTTTGGATTATTATAAATAATTATGAGGATCTCTCTGATGTGACAAAGCTCATAGTGAGCAGTGGAAGGAGTGAAAGGAGAACAGTTAGTTATTTCCATTGGCTCAAATGCACAACACAAAAAATAATGGTAATTTGGTCATTATTGTTAGGTGATATCTTTTTTTTTTGGTTATTGTTGTTCCTAACATTGCATAATCATTTATATGATGAAAATGGTTAATGTTTTGATCAAGCAAGAAAAGGAAAAGTAGCTTTTGAGGTTGAATAACTTAGGTTATTGATTTGCAAAGAAATGTGGGTTAGGGTTTGTAGATTTGGTGTTTTGCATACTTGTTTTTGTGACAGAATGTTGATCTTGTTGAGCTATTTTAATCTAACCAACATTTTTGTGCATCTTACATTGGAAGTTATCACTTGCAAGTTTTATTGTGATAGTTATCACTAATTGGTGGTTCTTTCAGTTATGAGCTTGATTATGAGCAACTTTGAAGTATATTAAATGATATCTAGAAACTTGGGTCTATTGGTTGGATACAATGCAAAAATCATATAGTTAGGATATGTGAATCTCACTTATTTTGATTATCATTCCATAAAGAATTCTTGAGAAAAATGAAAAGATCTATTTTTGTAAAAATTATGTACAAAATAATGAGTACCTAGTATACTTTATGTTTTAAAGGTTCCTGTTACCTAATTTTTACCCTAAGGCTCAATTAGGTAGGATAAATCATGTGACAGAGGTTTGAGAAGGCCAAATGGAGCATTCGTACAAGGGAAAAAGTCATGAATCTGGTGCTAGGTCATGGGGAACTCAGTTTGGAAGCCTGCCTTATTCAAGTTCGGCATGAAAATCTTGTAAGGAGAAAATCGGCAGATGTCTTGCCCACTAGTAGTGGTTTCATCAAGTTTGAATACTTCATATTAGGGATCCTATCGGCATGAAATTATCTGGGTCTCCCCAACCTATAGTGCATTTGGTTAAATATTCATCTATGTTGCCTATCGACAAGACCCCAAGAATGTCACGGCGAGTGGAATTCACCTACAGGTTCCTATCAGCAAAACATCAACGAAGTCCCAGCGACAAAAGGATATGCATTTTTGGCGAAGGTTTTTTCTTTAGGGTAGAGTCTTGGCGACTTCTTGAAGTCTTACCAAAAGGATGCCTTCGGTGTATGTAAGCAGGCTTCGCTACGATGTCTTACCAAAGGTGAAGGTCTCGCCAAAAAGAGGTAGCATCGGTGAAAGGAAGTGAGCTCAATAGGAAGTCCTGCCGACACATGAGAGTCACACCAATAGGATCCCAGTTGTCCAAAAGGAAGGGCAGGTCGCCAAGAGGTCTCGTCGACTGTCAAAGGCCTTTCCAAGAGGAATCGAAATCGGCATGAGGTCTGACTGATAAGTAAAGGTCTCCCCGAAGTGCTCTTAGTTCAGAAAAAGGAATCTTCGATCGGTATGAAGTCTCACCGACCGAAGAGAATCTTGGCAAAGGATGATAGTGTCAACAAAAGGTCTCCCCAACCTAGTGATGTCTCCCCAACTGAGGGGAAAGTAAACTCATCACCCAAAGATAAGGAGCCTCGCAAGAGATCTGGCCGATAGGCCAATGTCTCTCTGACAACAAAGGGTCTTGCTAAGATTTGAAGCCATCGCCATGAGGTCTCGGTGACCAAGTAATGTCTTACCGAAGGCTAGGGCTCTCACCCAAGGAAGGTTAAATCAGTGTAATGTCTCACCGATGGCTTAGAGTCTTCCCAAAATGAAGAGTTCACCAAAGGAAAAGGAATTCTACAAGATGTATCGGCGAATGAAGGTGGTCCCAGTGACGGAAGCGGGAATCGGTATGATTGGTGGACCTCATTATGAAGTCTTCCCAACTTGCCACTATCTTTCCGAAGGAAATGTGGAGCTCAGTAAAATGAAGTGCGTTTGGGGTGACATCAATCAACTCCTGTCGAAGATGAGGGGTCTAGGGGTAACATTTTGCCTTCGGTAAAATGTCTCACCGACACTAGGGTGTCTTGCCGAAATGAACAAAGCTTGGGGTGACTAAAATGAGCTGACTGAAAGGTCTCATTGACCTGGTGGGGTCTTGCTGACAATGATGTAATCGACAAAATAAAAGTGGTATCGATGTGACTTAGTGGTGCTCGTTGTGACTTCAGACCGATGTCGATTGTCTCGCTGATGATTTTGGTGATATCAATATGACTTCTAAAGCTCGCTAAGACATCTCACCAACTATCACATGTTGTGCTGATAGTTCCAAGGGGCATAATCACATCGGTGAGACACTTCCAATGTGTCACCGAGATGCGATTTTGACTGAATGAGTTTTGACCATCCAAGGGATCTACGTGGAATGAACCAACCAATCAGAAGAAGCCAAAGATGAACCATTGATGTTTTAACTGATTGATACCTCAACAAGAAAGATAAACAAAGCAAAGACAACCCATTTCTGCTCTAAAGACAGAGGCATTAAAGACAACTCAACTAAAGAGGTTCAAGGCAGACATGATACCAGGAGGTAAATGTGGTGGTTGCAGAAAGATCTGAAGAAGACCATTCCTAGAGGTGACTCTTCACACCGACATGATAGCGCGGATACACATTGAATGCAGATTTATCTTCATTCATGGGATCGAAGGAAGATCTTTTTGAAGATATTTTGTAAGCCCTAAGGGGCCGACCTCACTTTTGTATATAAGGCATTTTTGCCTCTTTGTAAAGGAGTTCCTTTTTATGTTTTTTATGAAGTTTGTGACTTCTACAGTCCTCTCTCAGATTAGCAGAATTATGTAACTCATTTTGGAACATGTTATATAAAATTCACCTTGGTTACCATTGATGTTCAGATTTCCATCTTGTTCTTGCAGAGTGTTGTGCATTTCAAGTTCATGATCAAGTTATTTTTGTGAATTTCTTTCATTCCCTCATAACTTTATCTTT
The DNA here is from genome assembly GCA_007258455.2 of Sequoia sempervirens. Lineage (NCBI taxonomy): Eukaryota > Viridiplantae > Streptophyta > Pinopsida > Cupressales > Cupressaceae > Sequoia > Sequoia sempervirens. The sequence goes on from VDFB02000363.1 coordinate 28,690,845, forward strand.
TGTTTCATGCCTTCCTTTGCAAAAGTATCATTATACAAATTACAAAATTGTGTTCACTTAATCACACATGGATTCTGATCTATGAAAATATTTCTTTCCTCTTTGGAAAAAGTGTGTGAATCGAACCTGTTTGTGAAATGTTAGTGCAAGGCTTACATAATTTGATGTGTAATCTTATGTTCATCATCAGTATTCAAGTATAAATTGAGTATCTCATTGTTCCTGTCAGTTCGGTGTATCACCTTAGGATTTAGCTTCATTTTTATGCATTCCTTCTCCCTTTCCCTTTATAGAATAAGTAGCTAGGTGACACCAAAGGAAGCCGACCTTCTCTAGAGGTTGACCTTTGTTTATAAGAAACCCACACTTTAGAGGTCCTCCCATGTTACTCTGAGGTGTTTGAACATCAGGTTCAACCAAGGGTGCAACTTCAGGTGATAATAGTTCCATATTATGAATCTTTGGGAAATGCAATATATTAGTGTTAAGGTGTTGTAAATATTTTAAAAGAGATAGAGTAATCCTCTATAGTTTATCTTTTCATGTTTAAGAGCATTTAGTAGCTAGTGCGGCTTTTGTTGCTAGTGATGCATTTGGTAGCCAGTGAGGCTTATGTTGCTAGTGAGGCACTTGGTAGCTAGTGAAGCTTATGTTGCTAGTGAGGCATTTTTTTTATTAAACTACTAAGGCAATTTTATGAGTGTTTTTTCTACCCCTAGAGGGTTTTCCACTCATTAAATTCAATTGTGTTATAGTGTGATTATTTTTACTAATTATCTCTATTCTTGCTCAAGTATTTCATATTTAAATTGTTCTAATGCTACATGCAATCTATGAAGGATTAAATCTTTGAAATCTCATAAGAACTAATTGATACAAACTTGTCATATCAATTTCAACTTCTTATTGATAAGAAAATCTTGTTATGCCTCATATATGATGCTACATTAAATACCAAGTTGTTTAAGTTACACACTTTGTAACGATAGATTCTTGAAATATTAAATAATTTTATTTTTTCTGAATTTTCCATACCAATGATTCACTCCCCCTCTCAGTGGTATCATCCTCCAACATCAACTAAACCTATTAAATCTCTTTTTTACCTTAATAATTCCTTATTTGGAGTGTTGTGAAGTGTTGTAACATGCTTTCAAAATTTTCTAGGGTTTTCATAAATAATTGGGATTCTTTATGCTTTAATTGGCCCTATTTTGCATCCACAAGCCTAATTTTATGCATATTTTTTAGGATAATCCCAACACAAATCAACATCCAATCATAATTTAGGTGGTTTTAGGTTGTGTGGCCTAGGTTTAGTGATCTCAAACTCATACATCATCTTGGGTGTATGAGTCCCACCTAGATTTTTGTGTCTTGATCTTGGTTTCACACCTTTCTAAACATTTTTAAATTTGGTACCATAAATTATGCCTAATGGGACTCATATGCCACCTTGGGAATATGAGTATTGTCTAGCACAAAAAATAAATTTAATTCAAATTCTTGGTGGGATTTTATCTTCCTAGATCTAATGTCACCTTGTAGTGATGTAATTTTGGGAACTATTGCATAATTAAGTATAAATACAAGGTTATTTCACTCATTTTCACCTAAGAATTCAAGAGGTCATCCAAAGTATTCAAGTATTCATGTTGTTAGTGTTATCTCCTAGAAATGCACCCTATGCAAAGTTATGAAAACTAAGCTTTCTAGAGAAACATGAGATCACTTCAAGGCTATGGGTCACCTAAAGTTGAAATGAACCTTTGGATAAGGCCGGTTCCTAACTAATAATATCACTTAACTACTAATATTCATAAGGAAAAGGGAGAAGGAGTGTATCAAAATTAAAATTAAATCCTATGGTGATACACCAAAATGACAAGAGCAATGAGACACTCAGGTTACACTTTAATACTGATGATGGATATGGGACTACACAACAAGTTTCTGTAGATTATGCATAAGTATTTCACAAATAGGTTTGACATGCACACACTTTTAAGAAGGAAAGGAAAATTTTCACAAATTAAAAGCTCATATGCAATTCAGTAAACACAATTTGTAATTTGCATAATACTACTTTTGCAAAGAGAGGCATGCTAATATGAGACAAATCTATAAGGAAATAGAAAGATTTCATGAAGTAGCTTGATCAATCACCTAAAAATGCATAATATTTTGCAAGAACCAGAAGGAAAATTGAACCATCAATGGTAACCAAGGTAAATTCTATATCTCATGCTCCAAAATGAGTTACAAAAGTTTGCTAATTTGAGAAAGGACTGCAAAAGTCACAAACTTTTGAAAAGCATAAGAACTCCATACAAAATGAGGCAAAAATGCCATATATACAACAAAACTCAAAAGCGTAGGCATCTACCCTAGGGCTTACAAAAATGAGTTGGTTGTTGAACACATCAACCCTTAGATCTTTTGGAATATAGTTAATGCTGTATTCAATGTGCATCCCTCTATCCATGTCGGTGAAAAGATCACCCTCAGGAGTGGCCTTCAGATTTTTTGCAACCATCGCATTAACTTCTGGCCTCCATGTCCACCCTCAAGAGCTTCATCAAAGCTGCTTTGAATGTTCTGAAGTATGATCATTGCTCGCTAGCAGACACCACAACTATCTTCGTGACTTTAGGTTTTTTCTTTTCTGCCTGCTTCTTGCTTTAGATCTTTCTACATGTTGACCCCCCTTGTATGCCGAATCGATCCATCATTTTTTATCATAGAGAAGATCCATGTCGCTTACATTTTTTTGATCCTCTTCATAGGGGTAGTCAATCAGTCAAATGGCCAATGGTTCGCCTTTAGTTCTCTCTGATTGGTTGAACACATGCTACGTAAGATTCCCTAGTGGTCAAAAGCTATTGAGACTGAATCACATGTTGGTGAGACACTAATCGTGTGTCCCCGATGCGATTAAACTCCATAGTAGTTATTGGTATAACTTACCACTATCGGCAAGACCTCATAGCGAGTTGCAAGAGTTATACTGATATCGCCTTTTTCATCACCCAGACTATCGGCAAGATATATCACTTTCGGCAAGAGGTCTTGCTGAAAGCACCTAATAGTAGATAGCACTTCAACCAGACCATCGACAAGACTTCATCAGGTTAGCAAGACTTTATGCTGATGATGCCTCCTCTCACTGAGACCTCCATCTTTTGGTAAGACCTTATGCTAAAGGAAATCCCCTTCGGCAAGACTTCATGCTGTCGGAGAGACATCATTCAGAAGAAAATCATTCCCCTCTACGCCACCCTTGTGAATAACTATCGGCGAGACATCCCAAGTAGAGAGAGATATAAAAATTCATAACAACCAAGATGTCTTGGTGAACATGAGAATTTCAAATAGGTATAACACACTGCTAGTCGGAAAGACATTCAATTGGTCTCAATGACTTTCTTCTTTGAGGAGTTTTATGCTAGATCTAAATGAGGCATGCCTACTAATAGAATTCCTTGAGAAATATCATCAGGTGTATGATTTAATCTTACACAACAATGTCCCCATTTTCCCTTCATGAACACTTGAAACATAGATTTCCCTACCTTATTGAGCTCGTAGGTGAAAATAAGGTAACATTTCTGGTGACCTCAACTGGATGTTTGCCTACTAAACATGCAAACCAATAGCCTAGACTTGTTCATTGGGCATGGAGTCACTTGATAACTCAAAGGTTTATTTAAAACATCAGCTTTGTACATGGCTCAAATGTATTTGTAACTCAAGAAACATATCACTTAGACATTTATGAAAATAGGAAACTACATAAGTGAAACTATTTACTGTGCTGGAACAACACTTAGGGAATTGAAAAATTGCAACTAAACCTACCCTATACTAACTAGTAAGAAACTGGTCAAACAAAACCATTTACAAGATGATTGAAATAGCTACCCTTTCTTTTCAAAGTATAATGACTAGCATGCTTAAGGACAACTGAGTAAAAATGATACACAAAAAAATGTTTAACAAGATGATGCACTGCTTCTTGAAAGAGGCGAACAAGCTCACTTACCTCACTAAACAGATCATATGTATTGTCAACCAAAGGAGGATAAGTAAACTGAACATATTCTTGCTTGGCTGCCAGTGCATCCTTGATAACATATTCTATTGTGTCTTCATGTATGGGTGCAATATTGATCATTGGTGTTGTATTGAACTCCATCTGGGAAAAATATTTGATAGGGCAGCCTCTAGTAAGGGTAAAGCTTGAACCTTCCTTGCTGATCTCTTGCTCATGGGCTGCCACTTTATCACCTTGTTGGCTGGAAAAACCTAATCCCTGTGGCTGACTTGGTGGAAAAATGGAAACCTCCTCAATGTGTTCATGCTTTCTCAAATGAACACTCATTTCTTCAATGGAGAACAATGAAATAACTTCCTCCAACACACCCTCAATCAATACATCAACCTCTAGCTCCTTTATACACTAGGATGGAAGCTGCTAATAATTCTTATCATTACTGGAAGAATTACATTCTAATTTAGGCTTGTTTTCCTCAATAAAGGAAGGCAACAATTCTAGTGGTGATGAAATCTCAAGTTCTTCTACACAATAGAATAGAAGCTCCTCTAACTAGATATAATCTTGTAAAATAGTTTCATGAGGCTCCTCCTATAGTTTCAACACCTCTACAAGTTTCTACTCAAGATCATCATAACCCTCAACTTCTTCTGATTCTTTGCCATCCAATGTTGAACAAATTTGTTCAATAATACATGTGCACAACTCTTCAAAAATATCAACATTGGCTTCCTCATCCAAAACACGCTCAAAAACATCAAAACTCTCACCTTGGAGGATAGAATTAGGTTCAATTTTAGGCTTTTCTTCCTGAATTAAGCCTCCATTTTCTTGCTGGTTGCCACCAATTAGCAACTCTCCAATGATTTCTTGTTGTTCTAAAATAGTTACACCATCTTGGAGAGATTTTTTTGTGTTATTCAATACTCCTCAAAATCCATTTGTAATAGGTTTGGAGTTCTAGCCTCTTCCATGGTGAGTAAGCTTGAGTTAGTTTGATCAAGGATCTGCTCCTCTTTAGCTACAACACTCTACTCTTTGAAATTCCCCTAAAGTTGCCTCTTTTGAAACTCCTCCATTAGTTGGTGCTAATAATCTGAGTAAGCTTGAGTATTTTTCACCTGAGCAGACAACAACTTCATTTGTTCTTCCTTAGCAGCTATTTCCTATTTAAGGTCTCCCTCAAACTAGATTCTTTTTGCCACTTTTTCTTGATCATAAAAGTAGACTTGTTCAACCATTTCTTGTTGTTGCATAATGATACCTTTCTGCACCTTGATATCAACCAACATCTTAGATAGGCATGCAAGCATCTTACTAATATCATTAATCTCCATATTGTGAAGAACTTGACTTAGATTCCACAACATATGGTCAATCTATTGGAACATGTCCAATATGTTCTGGTATGGATGTTTTTGAGGCTAATTAGATAAATAATCATAATGGTTAACATCAGAAACCTCCTCTTGGGGTTGATTTTGATCAAATATTGATTGAAACAAAGGTTGAACTAGAGTGAGAGGGTGGGAAACATGATGAAAATGTTGATTAGTTATTGTTGTAAGGGAAATTGGGCTGAAACCAACATTATGGTTGGTTGAATGTAACTGATAAGGTGTAGGAGCAACATACTCATGATGTGGAGGGTAATAATAAGCATTTTCATGAATATTTGACATCTTTTCATTCAAAGAGCTAGAAACTCATAACTAACAGATTCTTTTGAGACATACCAACACTTGTGCCTATGAAACCAAAATAACTTATGCCTATGAAACTAGAAGATTTGAGCTCGGAGTTGCCAGGTGTTGTTCAAACTGCCTCCAAAGGATGAATGATACTAAGGTAGACACCAAATCTCTCAGTATGTTGAATTTCTTATTAATGCACTTACTTTTCTACTACTTCCCAAACTCAGAGTTGCCATGATATGTTAATGTTATCAATCTAAAAGGCTTGAAAATTACTGGTTGCATATCAAAAACCAGCAGTAATATGTACTCTTTAAACTGTTATGATTTGAACAATCCCACTAGGCATGCAAAAATTGTTATTTCCTAGAAATGGACGCTATGAAAAGTTATGAAAACTAAGTTCTTTAGAGAAACATGGGATCACTTTAAGGCTGTAGGTCACCTAAAGTTGAAATGAACCTCTGGATAAGGCCGGCTCCTAACTAATAATATCACTTAACTACTAATCTTCATAAGGAAAAGGGAGAAGGAGTGCATGAAAATAAAAATTAAATCCTATGGTGATACACCAGAATGACAAGAGCAATGAGACACTCAGGTTACACTTGAATACTAATGATGGATATGGGATTGCACAACAAGTTTCTATAGATTATGCATAAGTATTTCACAAATAGGTTTGACATGCACACACTTTTAAGAAGGAAAGGAAAATTTTCAAAAATTAAAAGCTCATGTGCAATTTAGTAAACATAATTTGTAATATGCATAATACTACTTTTGCAAAGAGAGGCATGCTAATATGAGACAAAGCTATTAGGAAATAGAAATATTTCATGAAGTAGCTTGATCAATCAACTGAAAATGCACAATATTTTGTAAGAACCAGAAGGAAAATTGAACCATCAATGGTAACCAAGGTAAATTCTATATCTCATGCTCCAAAATGAGTTACAAAAGTTTGCTAATCTTAGAAAGGACTGCAAAAGTCACAAAATTTTGAAAAGCATAAGAAGAACTCCATAAAAAATGAGGCAAAAATGCCATATATATTAAAAAACTCAAAAGCATCAGCCTCTGCCCTAGGGATTACAAAAATGAGTTGGTTGTTGAACATGTTGGCCCTCAGATCTTTTTGGAATATAGTTAATGCTACATTCAATGTGCATCCCTCTGTCCATGTCAGTGAAAAGATCACCCTCAGGAGTGGCCTTCAGATTTTTTGCAACCATTGCATTAACTTCTGGCCTCTGTGTCCACCCTCAAGAGTTTCATCACAGCTACTTTGAATGTTCTGAAGTATGGTCATTAGTGTCGATCTACCGCTTTCTAGCAAACACCACATCTATCTTCCTGACTTGAGGTTTTTTCTTTTCTACCTACTTCTCGCTCTAGATCTTTCTACATGTTGACCCCCCTTGTATGCTGAATCGATCCATCATTTTTAATCATAGAGAAGATCCATGTTGCTTACATTCTGCTGATCCTCTTCATAGGGGTAGTCAATCAGTCAAATGGCCAATGGTTTTCCTTTAGTTCTCTTTGATTGGTTGAACACATGCTACATAAGATTCCCTAGCAGTCAAAAGCTATTCAGACTGAATCGCATATCAGTGAGACAGTAGCTGTGTCTCACTGATGTGATTAAAATCCACAGTAGTTATCAGCATAACTTACCACTATTGGCAAGACCTCATAGCAAGCTGCAAGAGTTATACCGATATCACCTTTGTCATCACCCAGACTATCAGCAAGATATATTGCTTTTAGCAAGAGGTCTTGACGAAAGCACGTGACAATAGATAACACTTCAACCAGACCATTGGCAAGACTTTATGAGGTTGGCAAGACATTACGTTGATCATGCCTCCTCTTGCTGAGGCTTCCATCTTTCGGCAAGACCATATGCCGAAGGAAATCCCCTTCGGCGAGACTTCATGCAGTCAGAGAGACATCATCCCAAAGCAAATCATTCCCCCTAATGCCACCCTTGTGAACAACTATCAGAGAGACATCCCAAGCAGAGAGAGATATAAAACTTCACAGTGACCGAGATGTCTTGGTGACCATGAGGATTTCAAATGGGTATAACACACTACTAGTTGGCAAGACATTTAGCTGGTCTCAGCGACTTTCTTCTTTGAGGATTTTTATTACAGATCCAAATGAGGCATGCCTACTAACATATTTCCTTGAGAAATATCATCAGGTGTATGATTTAATCCTGCACAACAATGTTCCCATTTGGCCTTCATGAACACTTGAAATATAGATTGCCCTGCCTGATTGAGCCCGTAGGTGAAAATCAGGTAACAGTTAGTGTAATTAATATTTAATTACACTTGCATAAATTTACTTAGGCATTATTTAATTCCTAGGTTATAGGTTCTCATCATTATCTTATTGAGCTATCTTGTTGCTCAAGATAAGATTAGGGTTATGCATCTTTTCTTTTATAAAGCAAATCATCTCTTGTAAAATTTATGAATTCCTCAATAATAATATTTTGTACATCTTTTTTACAAAGCTCTGCTTTTTTCTGTTTTTCTCTTTGGGGAAGGTTATTTTCTGGTTTTCATTTTAGATCTTGGTTTCTAACATGGTATCAAAGCTCGCACATTGTACGTTGTGGTCCTACGGGGGACCGGGCATTATGCGCCTAGCCCTCAGTTGCTCCAGCTCTCAAGCGTCGGTCATATGCATGACTAGGGGCTCCACCCCAACCCCCATTCCTCTAGCCCCTGGTCATGCACAAGACCAGGGGCTTATTTTTTTAAGCCCCTTGGGCTGCCTACAGGCCTTATTGGCCATTTTGGAGCAACTTTCATTAAATCGGGTGTATTTTTTGCATACGATGTCCGTTTTTTGTAAATGAGATACCATTGGAAAGATGATTTCGACGTCGATCGAGTGGTGTAGGTTTTATTTACCATATTTTTCTCTAGATTTATTTTTCAAGTATTTTAACTCAGATGAAGTTTTTTTTGCTTCAGAGGGCATATATTTTGACCTGGTGATCCTTTTTTCACCATTCTTGTGGCATTGGAAAGCTAGTTCAGTCCTTTACACAGATCTGAGGTCTATTTTTATTTATTTTTTATTAATGTTTTCATTCTCTCCTTTTACAATCATTGGGTTATTGTAATAAATGAACTGAGATAAAGTTCCATTAGGGGGTTTCTTGCATAATAATCTGATTAGAGTGTGCACGCACTTTGATCTTCATCTTGTTTTGATAGCAACTCGCATGGGTTATTTGGTTTCTTAGTTTCTTTTGGACACATTCTTGCTCTTGCTTGACACATATCAGATTCACATTGGTTCACACTTTAGATTGAGAGTTTATGTTTCTTGATCCGCATTGGTTTAGATCCTTCTCAGTTTGAGGGCCATGTTTTTATGGTTAATGTTCCAGAATCTTCATGGTACTTATTCCTATGGAAGATTTTTATTCATATTTTGGCATCGACATCGAGATACATGGTTTCTAGATTATGTCATCATTTCATCTACTATTGCTTCACATATTCCAAGGTTGTTCCATTTTGTGAGTTTTCCAATGTTCCGTGGCATCAGGTCTACTATCACATGATTATGATTTTGCTTTGGTTTCTTGTAGACAGAAGTATCTTTCCTTTCTTTTCAGATTGTGGTTCTAGTGTTACTCCACAGTGTTCTTCTAGTGCTTCTTTGCAGTAGTCATATCATTGTAGGGGGTTTGTTCCCACTGGGTTTTCCTTCTCTACCTCATTATTGCATTTATACATGGGTACCTGATCAGGCCTTGTTGCTAGGACCCATTCATTCTTTCTTGTGTTCATCTTAGTTTTAGGTGCGTGATTTTTTAGTCTCCCTAAGTTGCACTTATGGGGGGTGTTAGTGTAATTAATATTTAATTACACTTGCATAAATTTATTTAGGCATTATTTAATTCCTAGGTTATAGGTTCTCATCATTATCTTATTGATGTATCTTGTTGCTCAAGATAAGATTAGGGTTATGCATATTTTCTTTTATAAAGAAAATCATCTCTTGTAATTATGACTTCCTGAATAATAATATTTTGCATATTTTTTGCAAAGCTCTGCTTTTTTTATTTTTCTCTTTGTGGAAGGTTGTTTTCTGGTTTGTATTTCAGATCTTGGTTTCTAACACATGCATATAGCAAGTTTTAGTTCACAAGAGAATTCAAGGAATATTATCAAGCATTCTAGAGCATTCTTCATGCATCATGTTTATTTTTTATCTAACAATTATGATGTAGGGTCTTATGATTCAAGTTAGCATTTCATTCAAGAACTACCCTATTCAAGCAAGAGTCAATATCTACATCCATTGGAGTCATTTCATACATGTTTTCAGCATTTCATTGCTAGGATTTAGTGAGTTGCAACATCATATTTTGTTCATTCATAATTCTCCATTCCTATTTCATTTCATTTCAAGGTTTAATTACTAAAATGAGGTTTGAACAAGGAAAACCCTTCTCCACTAACAAAACAACATTTTTTCCCTCTCCTTAGTGTGTGCTTCTCAGGTTTAGAGTGAAGACACATTTAAGAGAAAGATTGGAATTTTTTTCAAAGTGTCAAAATTTTTCAAAGTTGTCACCTTATATTAGAGATACTTTGAAGACTTCTAGAGACTACAAATTAGGGTTTTGGATCTAGAAATCAATTGGGAAGCATAGAGCATACCTTAAAGACCATATTCATACTTTGAAGTTTGAGATAACCCTAACTAGATTGATACACTAGTTCTGGCGTATGAGTCCCAATTTGGGTCAAAATTTAGGTTTTTACAAATTTGGCTACCCATTTGCCAGATTCCTATTTCTGCATAGAAACCCAGGTCTAGGACTAATTATCCTAGCCTAGCATATGAGTCCTAGTCAGCATTAAAATCACTTTTTTTAGAATTTTAAACCTCCATCTAGTCATCTTTAGATTTGCAGGTGCACACATTTGATCTTGTAGCTTTTTTTTGTTTAACATGTATTTCTAGGTCATTTAGTGAAGCATTTCATCATATTAGGGTTAAGTATTACATCTTGCATTAAATTTGTCTTTCCAAGTCATAACTTGGTGGTGAATCCATCATTAGTTTACAATCATACCCTAGGATAGCCCTATTGAAAGATCTCTTTCTCTTTTGAATTGAGATCTCTAGAGTTATCTTTGAGGGAAATAGCTGGAATTTGGGTGTGCTCTATGTCCTAAACCATACAAAAGCACCTTATCTATCCCATTTTCCATTATTTCATTTTGGTGAACCTACATTTAAGACATCGTAATTCTGATTTGGATGCATCATCATCCTAGATCTTGCTTGCATTAACATTGCATTAAGGTTTTCATTAGTTAATTGACATCCTAGGGTTTCTAAATTTTGCATTAGTGAAAGTACATATAGATTTCATTTTTGCATCTCATATCATTGAAAATCATCTGAAATCTGCATTTGCATTTAGTTTATAGATCATACAACATAAAAAGCATAAAAATCGATTGAAATTTTTTGAAAATTTTGGAAAGAAGCCCCACTGGGACTCATACGCCCCTCTAGGAAAATTAGTCCTAGTGCATATTATGTACTAAATTTTTCATAATTCAAAGCTTTATATTTGTGCTCCTTATTTTTGTTTATAGCTTTTTTTATATTTGGGTATGTGTAGGATCTTCATGGAAAAAACAAGCCCTTAAGTGGTAAAAAATTCAGAAAAATCAGAGTTAGACAACTTGACATAAAAATTTGAATAATTTATCTACATTATTTCAAAAGTATGTAAGAATAGAATCTATATAAAATTGAATTTAGTTTCTAAAATACTAGGTTTGTTTAAAAAAAAGGAAAATTTATTTGGTGAAATTTTGAAATTTCAATGCAGTATTACTTAAATTTCAAGGAAAAATAAGAAGTAGGTGTCTGTCTGACCACCCTAACAATAATAAAATGATAATATTTTTTATGACATTTTAGATATAAGTAGAGGACTGATGTCCCAATGTGATATATATTTTTTTGTAATTTTTTTCCAAGTAAATAATTAATTATGAATTTTTTATTACAACTTATAAAATATAAAAGACTCTTATGTCTGACCACCTTAACTTGGTCAAAACTTCATGAAATTCAATTTTTCTTTTAATCCTATAGTATGTGAAGCATAGAATTTGACACATGTTTTGGATTCAAAAAATGTGATATCGTTTGAAAGCTATAGATGTTTTTCAATTAGCCTATCAATTAGGAAATTTATTAATTTGAATAGAAAATGAATAATAATTACTTATTAAATTCAAAATAAATCATAATTTATATTGGTGTAAATATGAGAATCTCCTTTAAAAACCCTTTTGTTTCATTAATTTTGGGTAAAAGTCCCACCACATACCCATCATATTGCCACTTTTTGGCCCATCAAGATCCTGCACATACCCATTTTACAAATTTTTTGTTATATTCATTTCATTTTTCTTAGCTTAATTTTCATTTGCATTCATCTTGCATTTAGTAGCCCTTGCATGAGTATTTGGTTTCCTATTGCTAATACTATAGTGAGATAAAGTTTGAGACTCACATCATCCCGTAATAGCACAATCATCATGGATCTTGGGTTGTCTAGCTCTTTCACTCCTAGTATTGACACTAGTACACTAGGTATGGACCATACCCTTAACAACTCTTTGACTACAAGTAGTATGAAACATGCTAAAACTATGGTTTCTAGTGTTCTATAAAGAAAATATAATTCAAATTCATGAAGATTTAGCAAACCTACAACATCAACTATAAAATGGCAGCATTTCAACTATCACCATCCCTATTATAGATAACATTCACCACATGCTTGAAAGTGAAGATGGACTTGACCTTGTGAACAATATAGGTCAAATATTTGGAAAACACTTCTCCTCAAACAATAGTTGTCCTTTAGATATGAACAATGTCACAAGCCAAGGAGGATTTCAAGTTCCTCCTCCCTCAATAGTTTCCAATATTCCTACCTATACAAACACTCAAGTCACAAAAACAATGTAACCTACTAATAATGTGATTCCTTCCTTGGGTATTTTTGCTAGCATCCCTAGTACTTCTGTGGAATTGTACACCATATCTCCTACCACTTTACCACTTATAAGCATTCCATTCACTTGCCCCTTGAACACATACACCCGGGCTCTACCTTTTTACCTCCATCTCATAACACAAGAAATGACCCCCTCATAAATCAACTCTTCCTAACCATTTCATCCCTTCAAAAAAAAATTCCACCAGATCAACCAAAATAAAAATGGCCTACCTACATATTACATCAAAATTATCCCATTTTCCTTGGAGATATTGTGAACACTTATGCCACAAGGTGTAGAGGTGCCTAAATTTGAGAAATGTGGGGGAAAGGGAGATCCTTCTAACCATTTTAATGCTTATACTACCTTATGTAGTACTTTTTCCTTGATGATAAACTCTTGGTTAATATTTTCCCTAGGTCCCTAAAAAATATTGCCTTAGAATGGTTTTATTCTCTACCGAATAACTCAATTTTTTCATTCAATGAACTTGTTGAGGAATTTGTTAAATATTTCCAAGTGCATATGACCCCTAAAATTACCTTGGACGATTTGATGAGATGCAAGTAAAAATAAGAAGAAAAGATTACAGATTTTATCTTGTGATATCAATCACTTTATTTGCAAATTGATGTCAAGGTCCCTAATCCTCACCTTCAAAAGATTTTCATTGAAAATTTGCAAAGTAAGATACAAGATAACCTTACCATGATGAAATTATCATCCTTCATGAAATTGTGTATTCCCCTCTGTGATTATCAAAATTTAGTTAGTAGTCAAGATACAAAATCCACCTCTAGCTGTACTAGGAAATCTGAGCTCACAAACCAAAAAAATTCCCAAAATTTTAGAAAATAAATAAAGGTTTCCTTCAATTCAATCCCCCTCAACAAACAACTTAGAATGTCAATAAGCAAGTAGTTGTTAAAGCCATGATACCCTTCTATTATGTGGACCCAAAAAGACAATTCACTCCCTTACCCGATACCCTTCATAACACAATGACACAAATTTTAGAATAGAAAATGATTACCTTACCTCTTGTTAAAACACTTTATCCTAATAAACCATTTCTTGCAAACTATAGACCAAATTCTTACTTCCGTTATCACCAATAAAATGGATATGACACGAAACATTGTAAACATCTTAAACATCTTGTGCAAGACCTCATCAATTATGACTATCTTTCCATTAGTGTTAGTGATCAAGGAAATAAGTCTATAGCCCCTCCTAACCAAAAATTATATTTTTTTACCAACCTTGTGCCAAAACATAACATTTCATTTTTCAAAGATAGCGAAACTACAAAGAATTTTGTGATGAATGTTGATACAGATGATGATAACAATGATAATTTTCAACATGATCCTATAGATAATGATCCTATGGAGGATATGGTAGGAGTGATAGACACCATTCCTCATAAGGGAAAAAATAAAAAAGCCTCTTGGCATTACTTTATCCTCTAAGGATATACTTAAACATGCACCTGATGGTCCTCTTTACATAGCCAATCGAATCTATGACAAGCCCACTAATGGGATATTAATAGATCTTGTCTATGGAGAGAATGTGATTACTAGGAAATTCTTACTTCTGCATGAACTCTATCAAGATATATATGATAAATTGAAAGCATGGATGAAGATTCCTAATGGTTGCACTTTCCCTATGATGGGATTGATCAATATTCCTTTATAAATAGGACCAAAAACATTAGATATCTCATTCTCCATCATCCTAGAGTCAAACCAATTTTGTGTGAAGCTAGGTTATCCACAGATTCACTCCATGAATGTTTTCTTTTCAGTTGTGCATAATTTTTTTTATTTTTCCCTTTCACAATGAAATTTTCACCATCCATCATAGTGGCTTTAACCCTTTGTCCTCCCATGGAAACTTTTCATTAGATTTCTTTTGGCCCGAGCGTATAGAACCTATCAAACCAAAAGAAGACTTGTTTTTCAAATCCTATTAAAAGGTCAAGGCAAATAAAATAGCAGAATTATCCCTTCAAAATATACCTCAACCTACAAATAAACCTACCATCATTGATGAAACTGTGATTGAACCTAAATAAATTCCAAATAACCAAGACCAACCTAAGAAAAAACTTTCACCTACTTCCTACAAAATACCAAGAGATAATGAAAAGAATCTTGTCATTCCTCCTATAATAAAACAAGTTTATAAGGTTAAAGAGAAAGTGGTCGAACAACCAAACCGCTCCTACACAAAAACAACTAGAAAATAGAACTAAAATAAACAAATGTGCTAGAGAGCGTAAGCATAGATATCATGCCCTTGCTCATAGGTTAAATGAAGAAATAAACAAAGAAAGTCAAGATCTAAACTCAACTGAAGCAATGAGTGATGACTCTACCCCCACCCTAAAAAAGAATGGTCCTATAATAAAATCACAACAAGAGCCAAACCCTTCTTTAGACATTATCATATGACCTATTTCGATTAACCTAGATGACAATGAGGAGATTACTAAAATTGATGAGGAAGTGCATAATGGATTGAATACATTGTTTTCTTATTCAATGAGCTTAAAAGACAATTTTCCTAAGAAGAGCATTGAACTTGGTGATGGCCCTAGTTTGGCACTTTTCGTTGTCCCTTTAACTAGTTCCCACCTGCAATATACAATGAACATGATTTGGATGTGGAAAACCTATTTTAGGTTGAATCGCACATTCCTTACTAGTTTCTTTGCATTATTTCTTTTTATTTTGTGTGATTTCATGTGTGTATTGTGATCCCCCATGATGTTGTATTTAATCTCTGTCTCTGTCTCTGTCTCTCTCTTTATGATATTCCTCTATTTGTACCTACATTCTTCTCTATGTTGTAAATATTTTATCTTTTCATTTATCTTGTATTTTCCTTTTAGGGATGACACAAGGTGTTGAGACATTCATGTTTCTTCCATGCTAACTCAAAATATTTTCTTTATCTTTTTCATTTTTCTTGTGTTTTTTGGAGATGATGCAAGGTATTGATAAATTCATGTTTCTTCCATGTTGAATTTTTTTTCTTTTCTTTTATCTTTTCATTTGTCTTGTTTTTTTTCTTTTGGAGATGATGCAAGGCGTCGAGACATTCATGTCTCTTCCATGTTGAACCAAAATGATTTTCCATTTTTTTTGCCCTCTTTGTGTCATTCTTCTAGTTCTATGAGTATTTTTGGAATGATGACAGTTCTGATCTCTCTAAAAACATTATAGAAAGAACATACTGACCCAAAATCCATAGATACCTTTTTTGTTTAGATTCTAATTTTTTGGGAAACCTCTCTCTTTTCCTTTTCTTTTTGCATGATGTACCTTCATTTGGAAACATATGACTTTGTATAGGGCTTTCCAAGTTAGCTCTCATGTCTTCTTTATTGTTAGCATTTATCATTTGCTACTTTAAAGTAATTGCACACAACATGGTGTTTAATAATTTCTTTAAAGTGGGGGCATAAATTGGCATTATTATTTTTCATTTTTCCTTTCCATGGTTCATGGTGTATTCTTCTTACTTTATGTGATGTGTCTTTCGCTTTGTAGATTACATTGGGTATGATGTCCTCCAAGAGTGTTATCTCTCTTAGTATATTATATTCCTCTTAGTGGCTTGATGCGACACTCTATATCCCCTAAGTTGTGAATATTTTATTCTTTGATTTTTCCTCTCTTGGAGACATTAGGCACAATGTTTTCTAAGTTAAAGACCTCATATAAACTAACCAAGACTCCTTTGAACATTCCTTATTGTTGCATTTGCATTTTCAATTATGTGGCCACCTTGCATAACACAAATTTGCATGCTTGTGGAGCCATCTTGGTTGTTCATGAGCTCCAAGCATATGAAGCTTTTCTTGCCTTATGAAGCTCAAAGTTCATTTTCGTATGGCACCTTATTAAAGTTATTGGGAGGTATAAATTTGGTATGGTTTGATGGGAATTCAAACAAGGGCATGACTTTCCCTTACTCACTCGCATGTGTGTGTAAGTACATATCGACCATGTGTGTATGTGTCTCACATTCTTGGATTACTCACCCAATGAACAACCTAATGTTTTGTTGCCTCAAAGTGAGTGCACATATTTCAAAAAAATAACCTAAATCTAATCCACATCATGACGGATAAATTTTCAAAGCTTGATACACCCCTATTTTACCTTTATTTTTCTATTTTGTCTTTGGTAATGTATATGTCTACCTTGTTGTTGCTCTTTATATCATTATCATGTGTTTCTTTTATGCCTATGTTGGTTAGCCATGTGATCTTGATCATAGAGGCTTGATTACCCCAATTGATCGTTGCCATCCTATCTTACTAGAATTGGCACACTTGGACCCCTCTTGATGTGTGTTTGTCTACTTTAGTGTGAGTTTGAAGCAAGTTTATCCTCTCACTAAAGTGGAGGCTAAATGTGGCAATGGAAAAAGTATCCCTTTTACTTTTCCTTGCTTGTTTGGGCCCTCCTTGTTAACTGAGCTTAATGGTTCCTTGATTTAGTGTTGTAATGTATCTGACACATTCACATTAGGTCTTGGTCCCTTGTGAATTAATTAATGAACTTAAAATGGTACCTTGCTAAAGTGTTGTGAAGTGTTGTAACACACTTTCACACTTTTCTAAGGTGTTATTACTTAACTGGACCTAATAAATCTCTTTTTAACCTTAATCATGCCTTATTTAGAGTGTTGTGAAGTGTTGTAACACATTTTTCTAGGGTTTTCATAAATAATTGGGATTCCTTATGCTTCAATTGTCCTTATTTTGCATCCACAAGCCTTAATTTATGCATCTTCTCAAGGATAATCCTGACACAAATCATCATCTAATCATAATTCAAGTGTTTTTAGGTTGTGTGGCCCAGATTTAGTGTTCTAGGACTCATACATTGCCTTGGGTATATGAGTCCCACCTAAGTTTTTGGGTCTCGATCCTCATTTCACACTTTTCTAAAAAAAATCAATTTGGTCCCATAAATTATGCCTAATGGGACTTGTTGATGATGATGTCATTCACAACAACAGTGCAGATAAAGTCCTCATAGGAAAACCATGAAGAATCTATCTTCCTTGAAAGAATTAACCAAGGAAACCTCAAAGGCGATCTATGTTATAAGAAAAGGTTGACTCAGCTCAATCCCAAGTCTTTGGTAGTTAGGTCTTGACCATAAAAGGTTCACTTCAAGGTATGATGTGATATTGTTGTTAATTTCAAAGGGAATGCGGTTGATCAAAATTCTAAACATCCAGTATCGAGTTTCTAGTTCAATTATAAAACAATATCATGAAATCAAAATATTTACAATAATATTTCATGAACATAAAAAAATTTGCTATCACTTAAGTAGATTTAGCCTTAATCATTTAGCAATTTCATAGGAAATGAAAGATTAAATTCAATAATTTCCATTCATTCATCTTTTTTTTAAGAATTTTCAAGAATTTAAACATCTAATCCAAAATAAAGGGTAAAAATACTAAAATTTTAAATTTCTCTAGGTTATTCTCCATGCATGCCCCAAGATTTAATCAAATCAAAGAAAACTTTATACTTCACTAGATTGCTTCACAACTACATATAAAATGGTGTGAGCTTTTAAAAAGGAAAAAGAAAACATTTTAAAACAAATCTCATGTAAATGAAACTATCATTAAATTTTTTCTCATATAAATCCATCATAAATAACACACTTTTTGAAAAAGCACAAATTCCTACATAATTATCCTTTATATATCAGATTACTAGACTTCAAGGATAACCTTGAGATTTTAAAACTTTACTTTGCATCATTATTTGGTACCCAATACATGGTATTCAACTTTACCCATGAATTTTCTTGGACTTCAATTTTACCATAACTCACATTTCTACTAGGCCTCGACTATTAGATTGGATCACTTTGCTCAACATTTATATTACCTTTTGCCTTTTTTTATTTTACATTCTTGATTCTTGGTATCCAATACCCATAACACTACATT
The DNA here is from genome assembly GCA_007258455.2 of Sequoia sempervirens. Classification (NCBI taxonomy): domain Eukaryota; kingdom Viridiplantae; phylum Streptophyta; class Pinopsida; order Cupressales; family Cupressaceae; genus Sequoia; species Sequoia sempervirens. Next base: position 28,709,669 of record VDFB02000363.1, read on the forward strand.
ACAAAGTACTCACTCTTTCTTTAGAAATTTCTCTTTTCTCTTTGCTTTCAGTGATCTTTTCAAACTAGCCAACACCTACCATAAGCATTATTTTTCACTTGGATCCACAAGTCTTACAGTCTTGGGGTGTGTTGTGAGACCACACAACTTGCAACCAATAAAACTAAATTTAAACCAAAACTTGAGATTAAATCACAAGTTACAAATAATAATTTATGCATATTTTAAAACAATAACTCTTTATCTTTACCTAGATTCTGACATAAAAATAGTAAAATTCCTCTAGAAACATTTGTGTGTGCTTTGATTAATTCCAGTTATTGGAACTTAGTAAAAAAAAATTGGTTCATTGACATTGAACTACATAATATGGTAATCCTCCAAAGCCAACTAGGGATAGAGCCTTACTGCTAGTCAAGCATCCATAGCCTTGACATCCATAGCCTTAAGATATTTGGATAGCCTTAAGAGTTAATTTTTTTTCTTTTGATATTTCATTGATAGTTCATTTTTCTCTTTTGATACTTCATCGATGGCTCATTTCAACTTGTAAGCAATGAATCTCGCTATTAGGTTGGGAATTATAGTGGTAGAAAAGGTTACCTTTTATTTTTCATTCAATGCAAATCCCTTCATTGTTTCACTATTTCTGAAAAAATTAATTTAATAATTCCCTATTGGTGTATATTTCTAGCTAAACTTTACCACATTTATGAAAAATCCTAGCTAACTACAACTCACTATATGTTATAAGATATGCATAAATTAAAATTTAGCAGCAAACAATTTAATCATAAAATTTAAATCTAAATTTAGAATCATTAGTTACCACCCTTTTCCTATCAAATTTTATGGAAACTATTAAAACTTTGGCTAGAACTTGTAATTTGATGGTGTTGCACCACATTAATGGATCAAAAATGTCATGATAGCAATTAAACTAAATCACATTATTTTGCATTAAATTCACATGCCTCAATGTACACGTATTATCTCTTTCAAATTTCCAAGGCAATGATGTGTGTTGTGTCACCAGCTTAATTTTCCTTTCTATTTCACACACATAACCACCTTCATGATTAATATGGCTTAATAAAACACAATGAAATGACCATCATTAATATTGAAATCTTTAACTTGCTTGATTCACAATCTTCATACTAGGAAAATTTGAAACAAATTGTCACCAATTTTGTGTAAAAATTAATTTGATTTAGCATTTTTCTCTGGAGAAACTTGTCTAGTTATCACCTTGCTTATGGTTTCCAAGACTTCGACCAAGAAAACTATGTACTGCAACTTCCTCAAGGTTTTCTATAAATTTGGCATTTCTCTCAAATTATTCACACTTTTTACTTTTCTTTTATTTTTTTCATTTTCTATTGTCTGCTAGTGCTTGCTTGCTTCCAGGTCATGGATACTCCCATTTTCCTGACCCACTCTCACCACCAAATTTTTTTCTTGGGTCTAATCATGACTCAAAGGCTTGAAATGGTTTTCTTCATTTGCACTACCACTTTCAGTGTGCTAGACTTGTGCTTAGTCCTCGAGGAAAAATATGTGGAATCTAGTCGTTACTACTAGTTCTATTCTGATTTGGCTTCTCACTCTGTAGCATCACTCCTGGATATTAGGTTTCCTATTGAAGATGTTTTCTCAATTGTAAATTTTATAGTGTGACATGAATATTTGGAAAGTCTAGATATTATTCTATCTGTTGCACATTCGACCATTGGGATTCCTTCCATGGATGATATTCCAAAATTCCTTTCTGGCCTCTATATTCCTGACTTTAAATTTCATTGGGAAATTACCTACATAGGGTATTTATCCCTGATGGATGAAGCATCCTAGATTGACTAAATGGCTACATCTACTTGCAACTTAGCTACCTCTTTTTTCTTTTTTGATCTTTTGAAGCAAGAATTTTGATGCTTCCATGTACATACATGATAAACAAACACACACACATATATATAGCTTTTTTGTACCTTTTAAAGCATGTATTTCCTATGTATGGTTCCATCATTTTACATTTCACAACATAATTTTACAAATGTTTGAATTAAATCTCATGCATGTATGATAAATTAAGCAGAATTTGCTAATGCAAAAAGCTGAATAGAAAGAAAAAAAAGAAAAATAAAACAAAAAAAACCCTACAAAAAGAAAACTAACCCAAACTAACCAAAACTCTAATCTAACAAATGACTAACCCTAACAAAACAACTTATTTTAATTTCAATGACTCTTTCCATCAATTTTTTACTGTGAATCACAACAACTTTATCCTTCAATTCATTCAAATAAATTTCAAATGTCCTACTATAGCAACGAATTCTTTTAAATTTTCTTTGTTTAACAAATGTAAATTCAAAGGTGTACTTACCAATAACTTGGCTCATAAGTATGAAAATGACCTCATTAAAGGTCGATCACATACACTTCTTTTGATTAAGAAATACTCTACCTTCATCCAGCCCTAGTTCATGGTTTTCTTCTTTACTCTACTCAATTCCATGAATGATTGTGTCCATTTCTTGATTTTATTCTCCAAAAATCTTCATTTCTTTAGTCCTTTCTCTCAATTAATGTAATTAATTAATTATTACAATAGCATAAGTTAACTTAGGTCTTGCATTTAATCATTTAGTCCTAGGTTGCAATCATTTAATAAATGGGATAATATTCCCTTTCCTAGTTTGTGGGATAAGATTCCTTCTAGAACTTATCTCATCATTTAATGATCATCACCATAGGTTCACATGTTGTCACATAGGGTTCACATGTTAGATCAAGACACATGGCAACATCTCATGCATATTAGGGTTTACTCTTGCCTATATATTCAGGCATCTTGTTCATTTGTAATATATCAAGATATCAATATCAATCAATCATATATCTTCAATCAACATTCCATTGTTGCAACACTTCTTTTGTGGTTGATTATCTTTCATGGCTAAAGTCCTTTATTGAGGGTGTAATCATCTTCAACACTTTCTTCATTTTGAAATTTGTTAGACCAAGCAATATCACAATTTATATTGTTATCAAAGAGAGAAAAAGTAAAAAATTGATATTTTGTATCTTGCATAAAATCAAGAAAATTTCCTTTTCTAGCTTGTGAATTTTTAGTTTGGAACAAAAAGCATGTGTCTCCCACTCAATTTTCCACTCCTCTTCACTTGCATTTTCCATGTATAAAGAGAATGATGACTGATTAATGTCATTTCCTTTTTTTTTATGCAATCTTTCCAAATCTTGGCATTCTCGCCTATCTTCCTACAAAAGGATAAGATTTTATTTATAACAATTGTATTTATCAAACTATTTTGATATTTCAATTGAATTTTTAATATTTTCAATTCCACTAGGGTTATACTCTTTTCTCATTAATAGTCCCTTTCTTCTAGAAATTAGAACTTCTTCCATTAACAAAATCACCTTACACATAGCAAAACTTACCCTAGTTAAAAATATTTCACAACCAAGTTCACCGTGTTTAGTTGTATCATGAATTCTACACTCAGCAACTCTAGAAAAAGTGAGTAAACTCAAAGGATGTAATTTTTGGTTAAGAATTTTTTGGAGTTTTTCAACTTCCATTTTAAAATACTAGCTTGTACTGAAAATTCTCTATACAAGCTATCTCTTGAACTCGGGACTAACATAAACTTCACACAACCCTCCTTATAATGCCATTGTTGACAATGATGCCACTCATAGCAATAGTGCAAATAAAGTCCTCATAGGAAAACCATGAAGAACATCTCTTTCTTGAAAGACTTAACCAAGGCAACCTCAATGGTGATCCATCTTATAAGAAAAGGTTGACTCAACTCAATCCCAAGTCTCTGATAGTTACGTCTTGAAAATACTAGGTTCACTTTAGGGTATGATGTGATATTGCTATTAATCTCAAAAGGAACATGATTGATCAAAAATATAAACATTCAATATCAAGTTTCCAGTTCAATCATAAAATAATATCATGAAATCAAAAGATGTGCAATTATATTTCATGAACATCAACAATTTTGCTATCACTTAAGTAGATTTAGCTTTAAGCATTCAAAATTTTCATAGGAAATGAAATATTTTCAATAATTTCCATTCCTTCATCTACATTTTGAATTTTTTTCAAGAATTTAAAAATCTAATCTAAAATAAAGCATAAAAATACTAAAAAATTAAAATTTCTCCCGATTATTCTCCACGCATGCCCCAAGAGTTAATCAAATCAAGGAAAACCACTTTATACTTCACTAGATTGCTTCACAACTACATATAAAATGGTGCAAGCTTTTAAAGAAGGGATTTTAGTTTGGACACTAAGTAGGCTATGCATGCACCCTTAAATAGTGCAACAAGCAATCCTGTTCGGATGAACTAACAAAACTAGCTAAAAAATACTAAGAAAGTTAGCTATCAAATTAGCTTCTATATTGATTAAATTCTATGTGCATACAAGTTTTTAGTCTGGAATGATTCAAAAAATAGGAAAAATGAACAAAACTTAAAGAATTTTTGGCTCTTCTAACATCCACAAATTTTGAACTTAACTTAAAAATAAGTATCCCCTAGCCTTTTGTCGAAGACATAGGTAAGATAAGACAAATAAACAAGAGGAAATCCATAGGAGGAATCACATCAAGGAACATGTAACACCCCGTCGTGTGAACCCCAAAGGACAATTAACAATAATTACCGCATAATATTTTTTTAAAAAGTAAATCTAAACATACATGAGATTCACATTGAGTCATAAGTCATAAAAAATAATTAAACAAATTCACTAACACTTACATCCCTTGGGGTACATGAGGAGTCATTACAAAACTTAGATCCATACAATGACAACAAAGAATGAAAGCCAAAGACATAATCCATAACAAAGTAAAAAATTAATACAAATGTAACTCATACATGACAAAACATTAATAAGAACAATTCACGTACGTAAAAACAACATATACATGATTAACTCAAACTCAAGGGACATGTTTCCACAGATACAATACATCGAGCAACAACTGTCATGGACCAATATCCACACAAGGTTTATCATGATAAAATAATATATTACATCACATTACAATGTTGAAGAGGTAAAATAATACAAAAGTGTTTCCCAACATGAATGGAAACCATACAATAAGATAGCATGATACAACTAAGCAGATGAGTACAAGTAGCATAACTGGCTCCAAGTGGGATACAACTCTGGAATTACTGCAAGTGGCACATATCTGCACCTTTCAATCCTCCACTAGGGACCCAATGGGGTGCTTAGCACGTTCCACCCGACCACGTGGGTCCAAAGACCCACCCCCGTGCTAAGGAGCTAACAAGAAAGGGAGCATGACCAAGAACGCCACAAGACCAACCCAATAAATAATATCATAGTAACAATAACTCCAAAAGCAACAACAAAAGATTCCATATAGATCCTAAATGACAACAACCAAGATCCAATCATAGTAAACACAAGACCATAAAAACACATCCTAGATATATCAAAAGAAATAATCATAATCACTTGCAAAGTAAATCCAATACAACAATCATAACACACTTTTAGAGGTAACCAAGAAAGCAAAGCATAAGGGAAACTAGTAGAGAGTGTCATCGCATAGTCCTACATGGGTTATCTAGTGCCCTCCCTCCAAGCATCAATTGTACCAGGTTGTTTGAGGCGTTGGCCCCCATCTATGGTTATCCTGGCCCTTACTCCTACTTGAGGCGTCAGACCCATAGGGTGACTCATGTGGAGCCGTTAACCCCTCTCATGAGGATGAGGTAACAACTTTTCCAACCACAGCCTTCTCAGTCTACCATTAGTTTGTGATAGCCCTAATAGACAGATGAGGTATCCAAGATTATCATATTATGTTATTACTACCCATCTTCTAAGTTCTATTATTAGGTTTTCACTTGTTAATCTAACTCTTATGCGGGTTACCCTATGCCCTTCCTCCTATTTGAGGTGTTAGCCCCCATGAAGAGCCACTCTCCCTAAAGACCCAAAACATAAATGAAAATCCAAGGGTTGTACCAACAAATAAACATAATATCAAATCAAAATTGAAATACATGTGAGGAATTACCCATCACAATACATAATTCCCATTTACATGGTAAAACCCTTCCAAACCATGATTCCAATCGACTTGCCATAATAAGAGAAAATGGAAGATAAAACATCATCCAACAAATGTCTCATGCCTCTAGAAGTCTAAGAAAATAATGGCTGCTCAAAAAGCCCGCAACAAGAGAAAGTCAACGATATGGGGTTCCAAGAAAATTTCAACACCAATCTAATGAATAAAAGCTCCTCAAATCAAGATAAAGTAAGAAGGTCATACTCATCAGATCATTCAAGACTTCAAGATATACAAAAGAATCCCAAACAAAATCAACTCAAGATATAGTCACATCAAGATGAAAACATCAAATCATATAATAACCAACACGAACAAGCAATTACAACATCCATGAAATTCTCTTTTCCAAGTGACCTCCCATTATCAACCAAACAGTAAGACATTCCTTTGACATACAAACTACTAAGTCATCTACCAATAACTCAAAGTGTTTTAAGTTATATAATCTATCAATTTCTTATTAACTTACTCATATAAAAGACTATACCTAATAATTAGCAGACTACTTTTTTTTAATCCACATAAAGTGATAACATTAAACTAGCATTTAAGGCTTCCTTTATATATTATCTCTTCAATTATTGAGACATCATTTAAAACAATTTAAAGAAAACGTAGAGACATATTTTAATATCTATCTCACTACACATTTATCACAATAATGACTCCATTCCCCTATACCTACTTGCATATAACATTCAAGCTCTACTGCTATGGACACACAACTTCCACATATTTCACCTAAAGCCACGAGACACCATAATTCCAAGAACTATCCAAGTGACATTTATACCAAAATAATTTGCATTCTAAGATTTACAAAAGTAATATTAATCTCCTTATTTAATCAATTTCATAACAAAGCGAGAACACAATAACCTAACCCATTATAAAAATATCACATAAAATGGCATACATCCATTAAATGGCTTAAAGGATTTCAACAATAATGAAAATTATCTAATTGTTGAAAGAGTCCTCTAACTACCTAATACAATAGAATCAATCTCGTAACTGAATCTAAATTTCCATTCTACTTGTCTAAATCAATTAGTCCAAAATGTCAATTCCTCATATCTTTCACCCTACACCTAGACATACTTACTATAACCACAATATTTGTGTTATATAATAAAATGAAAATATTCCAAAATATAATCGCAACATTATTTGAATAACCTTATATGTATCAACACACACATATATATAAAAATATATAAATACTTACAAGGCCAAATCACTAAACATCTACATCATAATAAACTACTCACTAATCCCTCGAAGAATACCATACTCTATTAAGCATCTAAACTTGCAACCATTAATTTACCATGCAATTACCATTTAAGGTAGAAAAATAAACTAAATACATAGTGTACTAAACATAGGACGATTCCCTAATCAAATATGAGTACAAAAAAGGTAGGAGAGGCACTGGCTAGGGGTGATGGGTTCTCAGAACCTTCATGCAATTGGCAAGTGAGAAGACAAATATTATAACCTTTCCCACATCCTTTCATCCTGTGCCATAATGTGGCTTAGGAACAGGGTATAGATATGTCATTGATAAGGAATATGCAATAAGGTTATTCAAGTCTTTCAACTTCCTATTGATTTCAAGTGCTATGACTATTCTAGATTAACAAAGGAATTAGAGAGATTATTTGAACCTTTAAAATTTCCTATTATGTTCAAGCACCGCAACTGAGACAAGTTGACAATGAAATTAGAGAGATTATTTAAACCTCTACAACATTCTATTTTTTAGTACTATAGAAGTGACAGGTTGCTGATGGAATTGGGGAGGCTATTCACACCTCTACAATATTCTATGCTCAAGTGTTGCTACAGTGACAAGTTGCCAATGGTATTAAGGGGACATTGATCGAATGATGATTGATAGAGGAGTGTTGCAGATATTGTAGTTGAAGCTGCCCTGGCAGACATGTATGCAAAGTGCCAAGTCTAAACAAGGTGCATGAGCTGTTTGATAGCATGACTTAAAGAAATGTGGTTTCATGAAATGCTATGGTTGAAGAATATGGTTGATTAGCATATGCATGGATATAAATTACAATGCCAAAAAGACTTACTATGATAGAGTAAGAGACCCAATTCTCCATGAAAGATTGTTTTGAGAGATGTGAACCATTTTCATCATTTTATACAGGTATAATATTCTAGCGGTGGCTATTGGTAATGCTAAATGAAACAATCTAAAAAGAGGTTGTGCTTTAACAATTTTCCAGCAAGGAATTTGGCCGCAACCTTTTCCAACAGCCTCTTTTCTTGCCCAAAATGAAAGCGGTGGAACAGAGCATGTGCATCCATCAAGGATAAAAGAGAGAGGAATTAATTAAATCTTTTTTAAAAAATTCTATCTTGTTCAAATGCTTTAGCTATGACAGGTTGCCAATAAATCAGGGAGCCTATTTAAATCTATACACCCTACCCTATTCAAGCGTTGCCACAGTGATAGGTTGCAAATGGAACCAGGGGAATTATTTAAGTCCATACACCCTACCTTACCACTATATGTGGAGATAAGGTAATAGCAGCATGGTTTCAGGACATACGCCTATGAATAAAATCAGGGGGAAATTTGACAGAGCAATTGCATTCAGAAAGGCCGATGATGATGAGAACTGAATTACCGAAACCTCAAGATTCAAATGACCTGATTGACATGCACACAAGTGATAGTACAACTAACGAATTACCATATATGACCCACAACCAACAGCCAGCAATTAACATCTAATATGACGAATCGAATGCCAATGCACTATTAGTCTCAAGCATAGCAATAACATAAAACACAACACACTAAATTTTCCATACAAGAACCAAGAACTAACTATCAAATACTACCAATGTTGAGAAGTGAGTGAATCAATATCGAATGATAACCTCAAGATTCAAGAATCTTACAAATAACTACACAATAAACCATACCTCCTTTATGGCGAAGAATGAAATAGAAGAGAGTACACTTTTTCTCCCATTCTCCCAAAATCTACATCCATCCAACATTATCCCCCCCCATTTCCCAATCGACAACCCCCTAAAAAACATCTTTTCACCACCCCTCTCCTTTTCAGCCAGAAGATCCCAAAAAATAGAACGAACCCCTTCTCCCCTCCAAATCTCTCCAAAATTATGAATTATTCACCAAGGGAAAAAGAAAATGTTGTTTTTCCAGGGGCCAAAAATCTCATTTTAAAACTCAAAAACTCTAATAAAACAATAATTTACTTTTCAACAATTAGCTCCAAACTGCACATGCTCTTGCATTTTGAACCTTCTAGCTTTTCCTTTGCTTTTCTCTTTTGTCTAATTAAAATCAATCCTTCTTTCCATATTTACTCAATTGACAAGATCATTTATCTTTTTTTTTTCTTTGTCATATTAAATAATTATCTTCGCATGATAATAAATTATCAATTATAATTAAATACAATACCTTCAATTAATTTATAAAATAATAATTGTTTACTTTATATTTCTTAAACTTAATTTATTTAATTATTATTTAATTTTCTAAATTCATTCAAGTTACCTTGTAAACCAATTTTAATTTGATTAATTGATTAGATATGACCATTATGCTTGCCACACAATTCAATGACACCATGACCAACAGAGCACAAATAAATACTTACAACAATATCCAAAAAGGCCACAATGGATTGGCACTACATCCTCCCCTGCTAGGCTTTGACTTACTCTTGGAAGTCGCCCTCAAGCATAAATATGGTAATACAACAAACTAATAACAATATAAAAAATCATAAGACATTAATTGAGTAAGACTATTAAACACATTCAAAGAAGAGAAATGATACCAAAAACAGAGACGGGGTTGCAACTAGACCAAATTTTCAAACACATGGACGGGTTGGACGAACTAAGTTGGGGAAACTTTCTTCTCAGCTTCTATTTTCCACGTCAAACCCATTGGGTGTTTATGATGCTCACCTTGTTCTGACAATTCAGGTTGAATTGAGGCTTAGTTCCTATAATCTTGCATACAAACAAACGTTGTGCACAAAATATATAGCACAAACACATAGTGAGAGGAAGTTGCAGCATAGTAGGGCAATCGTGAATGAGTGATATTACACTGTCCCTCTCACTAGACCACATAATATTCATAACAACTATAATAATTCATAAACAACTTGCCACTTATTAGTTAGACAAATATTCACATAAGGATTCTAACCATACATCTAGTTCATATGTTGTATCAAAAATGGTTTACTACTTGACATTATACATATCTATCTCTATAGATTCCAATTTTCTTACCTTTATTACTGAGTTTTTGAAGTCGTCTACCTGGAAATCACTAACTACCATAAAACTTAACACATTAGTATCAATAGTTCAAACTTTATCATAACCTCAAAATGCTACACTTTCATAAAATCATAGCATAGTTATCCACACCAACACACATTTTTTGTTATATTTCATCATTTTCACACAAATCACTCCACTTCATTCATTATTCAACACCAAATCTTACAACAATTTCAACAAAAGAGGCAAAATTTTTACATGTTCACAGATTTAGAAAAAAGATAATCCGTCACTCAAGCATAGAAAAATGGAGAATTCCACGCACACTTGACATATTCACACACATAACTCACATCATTGGAAGCCACATCACACAACAACACAAGGGTTCATAGTGCATCCCTGATAGGAAGGATATCGATGTATTGCGCACTACACCGAGGGTCCTATCCTTTCCCATTAGTTTCTTGTACCATTGATCCGACACCGGCTAATGGAAGAAACTCAGGTTCACAGCAATGACAAAAAAAAAATTAAACTCTAGAATCAAGGGTTTAAACACAAAGTTACATAGTGAGCACACATAGTGCCTAGTGTATGAACCTATGCTCTGCTACAATGTTGTAACACTCTGTCGTTCGAACCCCAAAGGACAACTAACAATAATTACCACATAATTTTTTTTAAAAGTAAATCTAAACATACATGAGATGCACATTGAGTCATAAGTCATACAAATTAATTAAAGAAATTTGCTAACACTTGCATCCCTTGGGGTACATGAGGATTCATTACAAAACTTAAATCCATACAATGATGACAAAGAATGAAAGCCAAAGACATAATCCATAATAAAGTAAACATTTACAAATGTAACTCATACATGACAAAACATTAATACGAACCATTCACGTACATAAAAATAGCATATACATGATTAACTCAAACTCAAGGGACATGTTTCCATAGATACAATACATCGAGCAACAATTGTCATGGACCAATATCCACACAAGGTTTATCATGATAAAATAATACATTACATTACATTACAATGTTCAAGAGGTACAATAATACAAAAGTGTTTCCCTACATGAATGGAAACCATACAATAAGATAGCATGATACAACTGAGTAGATGAGTACAAGTAGCAAAATTGGTTCTAAGTGGGATACAACTTTACAATTACTGCAAGTGGCACATATATGCACCTTTTGATCCTCCATTGGGGACCCAATGGGGTGCTTAGCATGTTCCACCCAACCATGTGGGTCCGAAGACCCAACCCCCGTGCTAAGGAGCTGACAAGAAAGGGACTGTGACCAAGAACGCTACAAGACCAACCCAATAAAGAATATCATAGTAACAATAACTCCAAAAGCAACAACAAAAGATTCCATAGATCCTAAATGACAACAACCAAGATCCAATCATAGTAAACACAAGACCATAAAAACACATCCTAGATATATCAAAAGCAATAATCATAATCACTTGCAAAGTAAATCCAAGAGAACAATCATAACACACTTCGAGAGGCAATGAAGAAAGCAAAACATAAGGGCAACTAGTGGAGAGTGTCATTGCATAGTCCTACATGGTTATCTTGTGCCCTTCCTCGAAGCATCGGTTGTACCAGGTTGCTTGAGGCATTAGCTCCCATCTATGGTTATCCTTGCCCTTCCTCCTACTTGAGGCACCGGCCCCATAGGGTGTCTCATGAGGAGCCATTAGCCCCACTCATGAGGATGAGGTAATAACTTTTCCAACCATAGCCTTCTCAGTCTAACATTAGTCTATGATAGCCCTAATGGATAGACGAAGTATCCAAGATTATCTTTTTATGTTATTACTACCCATCTCCTAAGTTCTATTATTAGGTTTTCACTTGTTAATCTATCTCTTACGTGGGTTATCCTATGCCCTTCCTCCTAGTTGAGGCGCTGGCCCCCAAAGAGAGCCACTCTCCCTAGAGACAAAACATAAACCAAAATCCAAGGGTTGTACCAAGAAAGAAACATAATATCCAATCTCAATTAAAATACATGTGAGGTATTACCCATCACAATATAGAATTCCCATTTACATGGTACAACCTTTCCAAACCACAATGCCAATCGACTTACCACAATAAGAGAAAATGGAAGATAAAACATCATCCAACAAATGTCTCATGCCTCTGGAAATCTAAGAAAAGAATGGCTACTCAAAAATCCCACAACAAGAGTAAGTCAACGATACAGGGTTTCAAGCCAATTTCAACAACAATCCAATGAATAAAAGCTCCTCAAATGAAGATAAACTAAGAAGTTCATACTCATCAGAACATTCAAGACTTCAAGATATACAAAATAATCCCAAACAAAATCAACTCAAGAGATAGTCACGTCAAGATGAAAACATCAAATCATATAATAACCAACACGAACAAGCAATTACAACATCCATGAAATTATCTTTTCCAAGTGACCTCCCATTATCAACCAAACAGTAAGACATTCCTTCCACATATAAACTACTAAGTCATCTACCAATAACTCAAAGTGTTTTAAGTTAAATAATCTATCAATTTATTATTAACTCACTCATATAAAAATCTGCAAAATAGAATATAATTTGTTTTTTAATGATGGGTTTTCCTTGTTCAAACCCCTAATTTTGTAATTAAACCTTGGATGGATAATGAAATCTACATAAAACCCTAGCCCTGAGTGTTTCTAATACTAGGAAAATTTGAAGTAAGAAAAAACTCTATTCTAATGTGCTGGAATAAGATGTTTAAATGAAGCTTGAATGATGTAAGACTGCAACCTAAGAAACCCTACAAAATTTTAAATGAGTATTAATGACATGCAAACCTTAAATTTGAGGATAGAGAGAAAATGGGAGATGGAATCACTTTGAAAACAATTCTTTAGGTGTAAGTTTATGGCTAGTTGCATCTCCTCAACCTAGATTTCTCCATGATTCTCCATAGATATCTATAATCAACTCTCTGCAATGTAGGATCTTGAATAGGAAGTGATCTTGAAGACCTACAAAACCCAATCTTGTTGTCCTAAAGCCTCAAATTTTCTATAGAAATACTAATGAATATTCCTACAAAAGATATTCAACACTTGAATTTTGATTTTGCTTGGTAAAAATGACTGGAAGATGTGAAAAATGACTTAAAAGCACATATTTATAGGAATCAATACCTAATTTCCCATTATTGAGAGCTAAGAGGCTAACATCCATTCAAAAATTGAATTAAGTCGGCGAGTTTCTAGCTTAAAATTAAGGTTTCAGATCTAGAAATAAATTGGAAAGCACATAATAGACCTTGGAGACTAGATTCATACTTTGAAGGCTCAAAAAACCTTAACTGGACTGATATGCTAGTTATGGCATATGAAACCTAGTTTAGGAAGAAATTCAAGTTTTTATAGATTGGGATACCCATTTGCCAAATTTTGATTTATGCACAGAAACCCACATCTAGGAATGATTCATCTAGACTAGCATATGAGTCCCAGTCACCATTAAAGTCACTATTTCTAACATTTCAGAGCTCCATCCAATCATCTTTAGATTTCCAGGTGCACACATTTCATCTTGAAGCTTTCTCTTTTGTTTTACATGCATTTCTAGGTCATTTAGTGAAGCATTACATCATAGTAGTGTTAAGTGTTACATCTTGCATTACATTTGTCTTTCCAAGTTATAACTTGGTGGTGAACTCCTCATTAGTTTACAATCATACCCTAGGATATCCCTATTGCAAGATCTCTTTCTCTTTTGCATTGAGATCTCTAGAGTTATCCTTGAGTGAAATAATTGGAAAGTGGGTGTGTTCTATGTCCTAAACGATATGAAACCACCTTATCTACCCCATTTTTTGTTGTTGTAATACATATATATATATAAGTATATCTGATACAAAAAGGTAGGTAGATTCTTTGGTCTAATAAGATATTATCTTATTATTAATTTCCATCACATACATCTATTATCCTTGTATATATTACATTTAACATATATACATATGTTCCCTTGAAAGAACGTAACTCCTAAACATAGTGGCTAGTGTCTCTACCATTTCCATGGTATTATGTCAGTATGCTTTGTTTTCTCCCTTCGACCTACTAATGTAATCCCCCCTTTTAAAATGATGTATTGTCTTCAGAACATGTTGCTAATGAAAGGATTTCTTGATATTCTACCCTTAGTTGTTCTAATGTAGCTATATATTGTGCTTGTGATTGGAGGAATGTGACAATTTTTGCTTGGATTTGGGCTCGTGTAGATTCATCCTCCAATAGAATGCTTCAATTTGTAATGTTAATTTTTTTTTTTGTTATTTTAAAATAAACTAGAGGAACCTTAGCTTGTTATTGAGTGTCTTCCTTATCTATTGTAGTTCTTCCTTGACGATTTCTTATGTGTGGAGCTATTGGATCTTGATGTGTAGGTGTTTTATGTTGTCCCTTGTAGTGTCAGTTAGTTCCTGTAAGGTGTTGTAGCTCATCTATGTTATATGATCATTTGCTTGTGTTATCTATTCTCAAAGGTTCTCTGTCATGTTGGACCACTATAATCAAAAGTGATAGATTAGCCTAGTGGACTTGATGATATTCTTAGTTTGTTTGATTTGTAACTCCAACTGAGTTTGTGTAGTATAAAATATCTTGATGAACTGTTGGGTTTTTTTCTTGATAATATCTTCCTAGGCTTCCCTTCTTATGTTATCCTTCTAATATATTAAATTTGTTTGTATGCCAATGACTAATTGTTGTAATTTTTGTAACAAAAAGAAGGATTGATCCCTAGTGAAATATGAAATAGCCTTTTCGAGTGCATCTATGGCTTCCTATAGTTGCTCCATTTGTTGTACATGCTTTTGAGGGAGCTCTTCTTTGGTGATGGTGTGGAAGATGTCCCATAATTTTATCTTTTAAATGGGTGGCATTCCAGGGAGATTCACCTGTGAGCCTACTAGTGGCACTTTGAGTATTTGGGGAGATGATGCAGTTGGATCTACTAATATTGAGCTAGAAATATTTTGATTGTGAAGATGGTATCTAATGGAGTGGATACTTCCTCAAATTCATCCTTATCCTTCTTTGTTTCTTCCCTAGATTATTTTTCCTCTGGCTTCTTTTCCTTCTCCTCTACTATGGCTCTAGTTTCTTTAGGAATGGTTTCTTCTTGTGTCAAACCTTCCTCCTAATCTAGGTCCTTATTCATTTCCTCATAGATTTAACATATGAAATTATTTATTTCCATCCAAAGGGCTTCTATTTTTTCTAGATCATCTTGCATCATTCTATCAACTCATTGTTTTGTCTAGAGTTCCTATGGTTTTGCTTGTGCAAGAGCTTGTTTATATTAATTTTTCATTTTGAGGCTCACTATTTATATTACTTGTTATTTCATTCTTCATCTCAGTCCAAGGCTTTAGCCCTTTTCTCCCTATTTTCATTGCAATCCCATTTTGAAATAATTCCATTGCTTCTTTGAGAATTTTGTTTTGATATTTTACTTACCTTTCCAAGCTTTGAATTATTTTTTCTTAGTTTTCTTTGTCATATTCCTCGTATATTTTCAAGATCTACAGTAGCATCCCATGGTGAAAAATAGCATTAGATGTTTCAATCACATCTATTAGATCCATTGAAAATACTAGAGAGTGTTGCTCTAGTGTGTTCTCCTATTCTTTTTTTTCTTGTGGCTCCGATTTGGCTGGGGGAGTCCCCAAAGTCATTTATATTCATTTCTTCCTCTACAAAGGTTGCTTGACCTCTTCTTCATCTTCTAATATCTCTTCAACCTTAGCTTCACCTATATCTCCATTTCATATTTTGAGCCTTTTTCTTTGGACTTGCATGCCAGGTTCTCTTCTATTTTTGTGGTGCTTTACCCAGTTGAGGAGCTACAAGTGTCGATGTCATAGATCCCACCAATAATCTTAGTGGGGTGGTTTGTGATCTTGTGTCCCTTCTACCAAAAGATTTATAATGTGTTGAGTAATTCTTTGAAAAGGAGTTGCCTAAATAATGGTCTAGGATTTTTGGATAAGTGAATGACTATGTGCTTGTAGCCATTAGAGGGAGTGTTTCTTGGGAGATCTTCTAGCTTGGTTAGGGATTTTCTAGGAAAAATTTCTAACTTGCTTTATGGTCACTAAGGGAATTCTAATCTTTTAATAGTAATTGTGAATATTTGGAGGGAAAATTTTGGTTTCTATAGAATTTAGGGTAGTGGAGTATGAGTTATAGTGGGTGGTAGTTGAGTTATTAATGCCTTTTCCATTTTGCAATTTTTCTCCAAGTCATTTTATTTGATTTGATGGATCTCAAGAGTATTTTGGTGTTTTTAATTTTTTTTAGTCGAGGCTATGTTACAATATATCTTTGATGGTTTTAATTTTTTTATTCTAGTGGTAGATAATAATGCTTTATGTGTGTTCCATTAATGTATCTAGCTATAATTGAACCATCTAGTTCTTAGACTCTAAATACTCTAGTTTCATTAATGTGATGTATTTAAAATGGTCCTAATCATCAAACTTTTAATTTACTCTTATTTTTTTATTATTATTATATAACAACACTAGATCCCCTATTTGGAATGTCTTTAGTCTCAAGTTCCACTCATTCCATGCCCTCTGCCTTTGAAGTTTCAAATATTGGTTGTTGAACTGAAGGAAATAGAGCACTCCACCTTTTAGGAGATGGAAAACATAAAAGGGGAAAGGGATCCATCCAATTTCACTCTTAGTTCATTCAAGGAAACCCTAGAGGTCTCAACCTATTGATTCAATTGAGAAAATGGGTTTCTTTAAGGTCTCCTTCAGTGTGATCAAACACAACTAAGAAAAGTTTTAGAAAGAAGGAAATGTAAATGATATGCAAATATAACTATTAAGCTAGGAAATGAAACTTAAAATCATAATAATAAACTAGAGATACATAAAATAAGGATTGGAATCCTGAAATTATGAAATTTTATGTGAACTGAGACTCATATTCTAGGCTAGGTGATTTAGTTCTAGTTTAGGGTTTCAAGCTAAATCTAGAATCTACAATTGCTAAATCAAGATCTACAAGAAATGATTGAAAAGTGTTATGCTCAGACTCACATGCCCAAGGTGGTGATTTAGTCCCAATATTAGGGTTTGGATGAAACTCTAATGTCCTCTATCTTCTATTGCTTCTCTCCTATCCGGTCTCTGAGTTAGAAACTTTGAATTCTGATATGTAGGTGAATTTTTGTGAAGATGACAACTTCTTAACAACTTTGACAACTTTCTTCAATCTTGCAACTTAGTCATAAAAGGATCTTCAAGCCTTAAAACACCTAGAACTACAATCACACATGTAGAGAAGACAAAAATGTTGTTTTGTTAGTGGATAGGGGTTTTCCTAGGTCAAACCCTATTTTGGTAATCAAACCATGAAATGAAATGAAATAGAATGTAGGAATAATGAATGAACAAATATGCTATGTTGCAACTCACCAAACCCTTAGAATGAAGGCTGTAGTCTTGTATGAAATGGCTAGCATGAATGTAGATCTTGAATCTTAATTGTATGTTCTAAATCTTGACATGAATTCTTGCTTGAATCATGAAAATCTACATCACAAATGTTAGCTCAAAAACAAACATGATGCATGATGGCCTTTCCATAATGCTTGAATCTTGAATATAGCTCCAAAATTCTTGATAATCAGCTCTAGAATGCTTTGGAATTCTCTTGATCTCATAAAATTTCTAGGATACTTGCTCATAAAAGTTAATAGGAGAAATGATGTGAAATAACCTTGTATTTATAATTGTATATGCCAAATTTCCTTAAAATTACAACACTACAAGTTGACATCAGATCTAGGAGACTAAATTATCACCAAGAATTGATTTCAAAATAGGTATAGGCTAATGCCAGATGGGGTGTATTAGTCCCAATAGCCAAAGCTTGGGACATAAATTTCAAGAAAATCTAAGTTCTATGCAAAATTCAAGATCAAGCCTCAAAACTTAGGTGGGACCTATACACCCAAGGTGGCGTATGAGTCCCAAATCACTAAATTTGGAACACAACCCAAAAAAATGAATTATGATTGGTTATTTATTGAATGTCAAGATTATCCTTAGGAAAATGCATTAAATAAGGCTTGTGGTTATAAAACAAGACCAAATAAGGCATAAAGAAGCACAATTTAAGTAGGGAGGGCCCAAACAAGTGTGAAAATGTAAAGGGATACATTTTCCTACAATACATATAACCCCCACTTTAGTGAGAGGAGGAACTTTCTTCAAACTCACACTAAAGTAGAAAAACTCACATCAAGAGGGGTCCAAATGTACCAATGCTAGTGATATAGGATGACAATGTTCAAGAGGGTTGCACAAGCCTCTAGGATCAAGATCTAATGGAAAACCAACATTTGCACAAAATAAAACACATGTGAATCATGTAAGGAGTAACAACAACAAGCATATGCCACCAAAGACATAAAGAAGAAAGAAAAAGAAAAAGAAGAGTGGATCAAGCCTCAATCATTTGTCCCTCACAATGTGGATTAGATCTAAGTTATTTTTCCAAAATGGTTTACAAGTGGAACATAATTTCCACTATGCAAACTAAATGCATGCTCACAAGGGCTAGTGGAACCTCATGTCATCCATTAGGTGAGCCCCTAATGAAACACATATGAGCGCGGCTGGTATGTGCTCACACAGACAAACAAGTGGCTATGGGAAAGTCATGCTTAAGTTCATCTCCCGTACGGTAACCATACCAAAGCTATACCTCCTGATAAATTTGATAAGGTGCCACACAACAAAAATAGCATGGTTCACAAGGCTCAAAAAATTCAACAACTTTGCACCATAACACTTGCCACATAGCTTGCATCACTATTCTCCATCTATTCACACACACGTTCTTATCATTCTTTTTCAACTATGTTCCACATACATACATATATATGGCTACATCTTCATACATCAATTAGGTCAACCTAATTGGATTTGAACATACATAATTCAAAGTGACTTGTCATCCCAATTCAAAAATATTTTTAACACACAAAACAAAACATATCAGACATAAATAAGGTTGGCTCAGACCTAATAAGGAACACTTTAAACATTCATAAGACAAGTAATTCTTAACCTTGTCAGCCAAAATAATGTTGAACTTCTACCATTTATATATCTCAATTGGATCAACCAAAGTTGCTAAAAGCTCATTCATAGTTGTAACTGACACTCCTGAGAAACACATAAAAAACTCATAGAACTATCTTTTACTGAGAGAATTTTTGGATCAAAATACTAGAACAATATAGATACATAGTTTACTTAGCTAGTTACCAAACAATGTTGGCACTAATGACAACAAACCCAGAGGTCTCCTTCATTATTCAAATAATCTCCCCTATTTTCATTGATGGCAACATGTGCCAAAAATGAAGCTTGCTTCAAAACTAAAATTATGCAACAATAATGTACTCAACTCATCTTTCATATATACAAAAATAAAGAATTGTTTTTGGAAAACAAGAGACCAAAACATACCAAAATCTAACATGTACCCTTCTCTATATAGAACCTTCTTCATACAAAACCTTCTCCCCCTTTGACATCAAGGACAAAGGATGGGGAAAGAGAAATCAAGAATTGGGGGCACCATTTAGCTCCTTGAGAATTGCTTCCTAAGTCAACTTTCCATCATCCTAGAATTATTTTTCTATGGTAAGATTTTTGTGCAATGATTCTAGTTTCGCTAGGCATTCTTCTCCTCCTTCTAGAGTGGACAAAATTAAGATCACCTTCTAATTTTTTCTACATCTATCAATGCACTTGATATAGATACATGTTTAGAAATTACCAAGTCTCCAAGCTGGCCAAACTACCTTATTGCATCTTTTTTTTGCCTCTATAGAATGAAAAATGTTTTATGAAGATCTATAATAGAAACCCAACTAATGTAGTTTCTATCATCTACAATCTTGTAATTTCTAGACATTGTCAAGCTGAGACTCTATTGAGTCCATTAAGTCCTTAATACCTTGAGTGACATCAAGCCACTTCATGAAGTAGACAAATAGCAACTGAGCTTCCTCATCATAGTCTCTTACTTCTTTCAAACTTTGCAAAGCTCTATCATGTGCAATTACACACTTATCTTGTAGAAACAACAATATTTTCTCTAGAAGACTTGACTCCACTTCTTTCATAGTCTGTACCTTGAGATTAGATGTGTATTCCTTGAAAGAATCAACTATAAGCTTTAAGTTCTCAATTGGTGCTAAAGAATTATCAGTTGTGACATCAGGAGTTGTCTCCTATAAAGCTCTAGTAGCTTCATTTATTAGTTAATTTCCTTTCTGATACAATTTGGTAGCTTCCTGTGTGACAAAGATGAGAAAAGTATCACTTAATTTTATTCTATCAATTGGTGCAATCTAGGTCAAATCTACATAACTCAGATGTGATGACAACTTAATTATCTGGGATGGAAGCACTGGCTAAAGTATTTTTTTCCCTTGATATAAGACCTTTGAGAGTTCTTCTGGATGATTCTCTGGTTGGTTTTGACAACTCAGAAACTTTGGGGTTTTCTCCTTTACTCTTCTCAACTGGAATAGCTTTCTTCTCCTCCTCTTTCTTCTTTTCTTCTTTTTTTCTTCTTCTTCTCCTTTTTTCCATTCCTGTTTCTTCTTCTTCTTCTTCTACTCCTTTTTCCTTTTCTTTTTCTTTTTCTCCTCCTTTTTCCTTTCCTTTTTCTTCTTCTTCTTCTCTAGAGGATTTTTCTTGTTTTTCTCTCCCTTTTATCCTCATCATCCTTCTCATCATTATTCTTTTTATCCTATCTTTCTTCACTTTCATCTTTATCTTCCTCATCCCTATTTCTGGTAGATTCATGATGTCCTTCTTGCTTATCACTGGTATGATCTCTATGTTGATCATCAGAATTTTTTTGGTTGTCACTTTTGTATCAATTGGAGGGGAAAGAGTCTCCAAAACACCATGTATATCACCAACATTTTCCAAGACTGTACTATCCATAACTTATGTGACATCATGTTTTTGTGCTTGATCTGTATGGGATGAAGAGCTAGCTCTTGCCCCATAACTCCTTTCCAATTTTCTAATTATGTCATGGGTTTCTTGTCATACCTTTTCCATACTCTCTTCCTCCTTATTCATTAGCATATGGACTCTCTTCTTGACTCTAAACATAGTAGAACATTTTTTTAGAAAATTGGTAGCTTCTATCTTAGGAAAAGAGGAACCATAAGAATTTAAGGCATCATTTCTCATCTTATCTTCAACATTTATAGCTTCTTTCTTCTATGTACTAATTCTTTCCGAAAAAAATTAGTTACTTTTTTTTGTATAGCCTACATACTTACATTACAAATGACTATATACTAAATAAAGACATTAACGATTTTTTCCTTTCCTTCATCATTGACTTTATCAAACAACTTAGAAGTTGGAATGAGATCATTTTCAATCATATTATTTACTAAGGCTCCTAGATCTAGAGATGGTTGGTCACTTATCGAAGGAGAGCTAGGCATGTCCTCCATAGGATTAGATGAGCCTTCTTCATTCTTCTTCTTATGTACATGAATTTTGTAATTATCCTCTTCTTCCTCTATCTCTTCATCCATGGAGATATCAACTCTAGTTTTTTCTTCTTTATTGGAGGTACTACTCCTTTTATTTATTTTTAGTGGATGCTCTTGTTTCATGCCAAGATCTATTTCTTCCTTAATGACATCACTTAGATTTCTTTCCCTGTTAGCCTTTTTCTTTTTTCTTCTTCTTCCTCAAGTAGTAGATGGTGTAATAGGAGGTATGTACTTTCTTTTAGATGCCCAAGTATTGGGACTAGTAGGGGTAGCAACATCAATTGGTGCAAGGGGACTTTATTTTTCTTTCTTTCCCTTCTAAATAGTTCTGGAAGTAGAAACACTCAAGGTATGTGCAACACTGGAAGATAATCTTCCTGATTTCCTAGCTCCAAAGGAATGTTAAATTGATTTATCCTTTCTCTCATCAAGATCCTCCTTTAATTAATCTATATCATCCATAGTGAATGTATATCCTTGGAAGAATGATTCAACCTTCTTTTTTCTTTTAGATGTTGTAGCTTCTAAGTGCACTTCACTAGATTTTTCCACATATGTTCCATGTCAAGGTAGAGAGGGATCCCTAGGACTACTCAACAACATTTCAATGTACCTCATAGCCAGTTGTCCATCAAGTTCATATCCCATCTGCTCAATCAATATAATTTTGAGTTCAACTACCTCTATGATACATTCATCTCTAGTTACAAAAAAAGGTTATATCCTTTTGATATTTCTTTACTAGGCTCCTAAGAATCTGATCTCTTTCATACATCTCATTTTGGAACATGACAAAGAAAGTAGTTAGAGCATTGTTTTGTTCCATGAAATCTCCAGACTACATAAATGATCAAAAATTTGATGTGCAACTGACCTGTTGCGCTCCCATATTATGTTATTCCTTCCCAATATCTCCCTCAAGAAATAGAATAGTAGTAAAACCACTAATGTGAAAAATTTGAAGGAATGTTTATTTTCCTTAGTCATACTCAAGTTCTCCATAAGTTGCAGCCTAAGCAACTCACATAGATCAAAATCTTTCCCATTTACTACCATTTCAAATGCAATGTGAACTGTCATAGTAGATACAAAATTCCCTCAGTTAGTGAAGTAAATTTTTTGTGCAATCATGATAGAAACATACATGATGGAAAGATTTGTAATAGGCTTAGTAGTCAGAGCTCTTTCATCAAATGTAGCACTAGTCATCTTCTTTATTACATCATTATTCATAGCTTTTAGAACTAGAATGGATCTAGTATCGCATAAACTAGTTACAACTTGAATCACTTCCTTATTGATTACTCCTAGTACACATGTACACAAAAATATACCATGTACCCTATTGAGAGCCATCCTAAAAAATATTTCCTCCATCTCACTAGAAAAAAAATGGAAACTAGTTGCAAACATTCAGCTTCTTCTAAACTAGGTTTTCATATTCTAGCTTTAGTAGTAGATAATCTCATGTCAATTCACTATCCCATAGATCCCTAAGCTCTTGGTGATTAAATTACTTTATCTTCCCATGAATATATGTCCTAGTTCCTTTAGTGAGTAACACATTGCTCAGAATGTGTGAGAATGCACCCACGAGATCCATTTCATAAACATTCCAAGAATATCTTCTGAATTTGGGTCAAGGTCTCTCAGAGAATTCCACAATGGTAGGAGTGGCTATTTATCCTCAAAAAAATTGAATATGCTTAATAAAATTTTTCTTCAAATTAAAATCCACTAGGTTTAGATAATAAAAAATACCTTTTCAAGCTTTATTGATAACTAGGGTTTTGATGAAAAATACTCTGAATTTCCTTCAACTCTCTTCACCTCACTCTACTTCTTCCCAATTGTGTAAATTTGCTTTACCTCAACTTATTTTATTTCTTGATGACTTATAATTTTTTCCCTAATTCATATTTAATACATTCCAACCTTAAAAGCTGAAAAACATTTTATAAAGTACACTATAAACACAAAAGGTTTTGCAATTCTCTGGATCTACATATTTTCTACTAGATACTTCTTCAACATCTTCAGAATGACAACTTACCTCATATATCAAAGGATTTTTATATTTCTCTATAACTGCTTCCCATGAAGCCACTACTAGGTTTAGTTTTTAGAAGAGGCATCTACACCAGATGTAGGTACAAATGCATTTGACTCATCCTTTTTCTCAGTTTTTTCCTTTTTCCTCCAAATATTTTCCATTTCTTTTCTCACCTCAATAGGATCCTCTTTATTCATAGGTTTGTTCTTTTGTTTCAAATTAGATTTCTTTCCAATTTTGCTTCTACATAATTTTGAGATATGTCCTAGTTTGTTGCAGATTAGCACACAACATATCTTTGATCAAAATAATTTGTATTTATCCTTGATCTACACTAATTAAGATTATTTTTGAAGACATTTCATTTATAGTAGTAGCCTTAAAAATATTGAATCCTTCTACTAGCATTGAATCTATTCAACATTATATGGCCTCTACACTCAGTAGCTCTATGTCCAAACTTATTGCAAGTAAAGCATTGTCTAGCAAAGAATCCAACATTCAAATTCATTCTACTTCTACATTTTGTTGTCCTATGACCAAATTTATTGCATGAGAAACAAAAACCATTAAAAGATGGGTACCTTTGACCATTAGGTTGTTGAGTAGGAATCCTTCCAATATTGCTCTTCTTGTTCTTGATTGATTTATTATTTCCTTGAGTATTCCTTTGATTATCCATTTTGTTGAGAATTTTATTTTCTTTTGAACTTTGTCCTTCTTCAAGTCCTAGACCACCTTTGTCCTTATTAGGTTTCTAAAATTCAATCAACTCATCAAGCCTTGTAGAAATCATTTTAATTTTTTCTTCATGAGCTTTTGATTTTTCTAGATCAGATCATAGAGTTACCACTTCTTGTTCAACCTTTGTACATTCATCAATTTTATTCTAAATTTTATCTTTCTTACATTCTTAAACTCTTTTCTTTTCTTCCACTTGCACCTTCAATCTGTTAGTGTCTTCATCAACCTTTTTCAGTTGATCACTAACTTCTTTATGCCTTACTTTGAAATTTTTGCTTTGTTCTCTTAAATTTTTAATGCATTCATTTACTTCTTTCAAGATTCCTTTCAGAGCTTCTTTCTCATCTTCACTTTTGTCCAATTCTTCAAGGGTAGCATGTAGTTCCTCATATGCAGAGATTTCTTCCAAAGGAATAGGATAGTTTTTGTTAGGCGTGTATTCAAATTCTAGGACCTTCCTCAAGTTGCAAGACTTCTTTAGAGGAACCAAGATATAATACCAATTGTTGGATACACCAAATACTAAAAGGTGAGGGGGTGAACTAGTATTCTACTAAAACATTTAATTGCTAACCATCCAAATATTAACACATATCTAGATGCAATTGTAAACCAAAACATGAAAGGAATCATAACATCTCAGAACACATTGACACTAGGATTTTTACATTGAAAACTTAGAATGGGAAAAACCATGGTGAGGATTAACTCACAATATATTATAACTGATTACAAGACATTACAGGGCTCACTACCAGGACACACTATCCTTGAAAGGCTCACAGCCTAAAGTGAATACAAAATGGCTTGCTACCAAGATACAAAGAGTATGGCTCACTACCAAAAGATGAATTGAAGAAGTACACCTTCAAAGTGATGAAATTAGTTTTAGTTAAGCTCTTGAAAACCAAAATCCTACTCTAGTTGTAGGTATTCAACAACTATCGACAAATTCACACCATAACACTTGTCACATAGCTCCCATCACTATTCTCCATCCATTCACACACACACACTTTCTTTACTTTTTCAAGTACATTCTACATACATACATAAATACAACTACATCTTCATACATCAATTAGGTCAGCCTAATTAGATGTGAACATACATAATTCAAAGTGACTTGTTAGCCCAATTCAAAAATATTTTTGGTTCACAAAACAAAACATATCAAACACAAATTAGGTCCGCCCTGACCTAATAAGGAACACTTTAAACATTCATAATACAAGCAGTTCTTACCCTTGTTGGCAAAAAGAATGTCAAATTTTTTCCATTTAGATATCTCATCTGAATCAACCAAAGTTGATGAAATCTTGAACGTCATAGCTATAACTGACATTCTTGAGAAACATATCAAAAACTCATAGAACTATCTTTTACTGAGAGAATTTCTAGATCAAAATACCAGATCATTATAGATACACAATTTACTTAGCTAGTTACCAAACAATGTTGGCATCAATGATAGCAAACCTAGAGGTATCCTTCTTCATTCTTCCAACAATCCCCACTTTAAAGAAATTGCTAAACACCACGTTGTGAGAAATTACTTTAAGTAGAAAATGATAAATGCTAACAATAAAGAGGATGTGAGAGCTTATTTGGAAAGCCCTATGCCAAGTCATATTTCCCAAATGAAATTGTGTCATGAAAAGGGGCTTACCCCAAAATTAAATCCCAACATCACATAAGCGATCCACAAATTTTGGGTTAGTATATCTTTTCTATAATGTTGTCACAGAGCTCAGAAACATCATCATTCCCCAAATACTCATGGAACAGGAAGAATGACACAAAGAGAAAAAATAAAGAAATTTATTTTGGGTGATTATGGAAGAGACCTAAATGTCTCGATGCCTTGTGTCATCCCCAAAAGGAAAACACAAGACAAAGAAAAGAATAAAGTAAAATATTTTGGGTCAACATCAAAGAGACTTAAATATATCGATGCCTTATGTCATCCCCAAAAGGAAAACACAAGACAAAGAAAAGAATAAAGGAAATTATTTTGGTTCAACATGGAAGAGACCTAAATTTCTTAACACCTTGCATCATCCCCAAAAGGAAAACATAAGACAAAAAAAAGGTTTATGGCATATAGAAGAATGTAGATACATATAGACGAATTCCACAAAGAGAGAGATACCTCAAATAGAATGGTATGGGGAATCACATTACACACATGATATCACATAAAGGAAACATGAGAAAGAAAATAAAGAAAAGACTAGTAAGGCACATGTGAGTCAGCCTATTATCAATTTTTCTGCATCCAAAAATTGTTCATTGTATACTGAAGGCAGAAAACTAGCCAAAGGGACAACAAAAAGTTCCAAAATAGGCTCATCAACAAGTTAAAAACTCTTTCTAGGATAAGTATCATTTAAGCTCATAGAAGAGGGGAATAATGAATTCAACTCATTATGCACTTCATCAATTTTAGTGATCTCATCATCATCATCAAGGTTAATCAAAACGGGGGGTCAAATGATAATGAATAAAGAATGATTTACTTCTTGTTGTGGTTGTGATTTACGATCTTTTTGTTGTTGTGGAGAGGGAGACTCATCATGTATTGCTTTAGTCAAGTTTGGATTTTGATTTTCTTTGTTGTTCTCTTTGCTTAACCTTTGAGCAAGAGCAAAAAGGCTTCACCTACACTCTCTAGCATTTATGTTTCTTTCAGTATGATTTTCAATTTGTGTTTGTGTAGGAGCAGGTTTATCAATCAGGTATTTTTTCTTCCCTAAGCAGAGGAACTGAAGGGACTGTAGGAGTCTATTCAACCAATTTCTCTTTAGGTTTGTAAACTTGTTTTATCTTAGGACATGTGAAGGAATTGTTTTGGTTATCTCTTAGTCATCTGTAGGAGATAGACAAAGGATCTATCTTAGATTGGTCTTGGTTATTTGGAAGGTCTTTTGGTTCAATCATAGTTTCGACAAGGATAGGAGTCTCAATCATGGGTTGAGGCATGTTTCTAAGGGATAATTTTTCTATGCACTTCACCTTAAAATTTTGATAGGATTTGAAAAAGAAGTCCTCACAAGGATTAATAGGTTCCATAGGTTCGGGCCAAAATAACTTCAATAAGAAATTCCAATAGGTAGACACAAGATTAAAGCTACTATGGTGCATAATAAATATTTCATTATAAAAAAAAAAACTTTAAACATTTATGTATGACTAATGGGATGAATTCCAAGGAGCATAGCCATGGATAACCAAGCTTCACATGAAATTTATCCAATGTTGGGATGATGGAGAATGGGACATCTAATTTTTTTGGTTTGATTTTTAGTGGAAGGGTGATCGATCCCATTATAGGGTAGGTAAAACCATTATGCATTTTTATCCATGCTTTAAGTTTATCATATAATTCTTGATAGAGTTCACATACAAGTAAGAATTCTTCAGTGATCACAATATCTCCATAGACGAGATCAATTGATATCCCATTCATGGGCTTGTCATTGATTCGAACAACTATGTAAAGAGGACCATAAGGTACATTTCTAATTATATCTTTAAATGAGAAAGAAATGTCAAGAGGTATTTTAGTTCAGCCCTTACAAGGATTTCTTTTGATCAATGCAACCATATCATTCATAGGACATTGTTCATCAGTATCCATAGGACCTTGTTCAATAGAATCTATGTTCTCATCATCCATGTCAACATTCATAACATCATTCTTCTTAGTTTCATTAGCGTTGACAAATGAAATGTTATGATTCAGCATAGGGTTGATAAAGATTTGCAATTTTTGGTTAGGTAGAGCAACAAAATTATTTCCTTGATCATTAACACCTCCAATTTGAAGTTGACTAGAATCAATGATGTCTTCCATAATATGTTTATGATGCTTACAATGTTTCATATCACTTCCATTTTGTCAATGATAATGAAAATAGGAATTTCATCTAAAGTTTGGAGGTAAAGGCTTATTATGATCAAGAGTTTTAACGAGAGGTAAGGAGATCATTTTATATTCTAGAAGTTGTAACATTGTGTTATGGAGAGTATCGAGTAAGGGATTAAATTGTCTAGCCAGATCCCCAAATGTAAAAGGACTTGTCCTCTTTATAGCACCCATTTGGGTATCAACATGTTGAGTTGGTTGAGGGGAATTTTTTGGCTCTCAATTATTTTTGGTTTGTCCTTGATGTCAAAAGTGATTTTCTGAAATGAATGTGATGATATGCTTGGTGGATGTTGACAAGGTGCATTCTTAGCTTGTTTTGAGACATGATGATTACAATTTATTTACATGGTCTTTACACATGGTTCATGGCATGCAATTACAAGTTTCATATTTCCATGCTTTAGTTTTTGATACATATTGGTTACTAATATTGTTATCATTTTTAACAGGGTGCTACAAGTTAGATTTATCCTTTTCATGATTTCAAATCACAAATCAGGTATATGGTTGTTTATGTTTGACATGGTATACATGATGACATTTTCTTATTGAACATGTATATTAGAAACTATGCATAATGACTTACACATACTGGCAAATACATTTGAGGTATACATTGTTTATACATTGATGCATTTTTCTTGAGCTGACAGATCAAATGATATATCAGTGGCACATCTTATGTTTGCACAAAACATACAAGTTATGACATTGTTTCATTGTGGTCAATCAATTTTTAAAGTGATCTGGTATTGAGCAACATTATTATTGTTTGACATTTGATCACATTGCATCAGTATTTGATATGGTTATAAGGTTCTTGGTTTATTGTTGACTTCCATTGGCATGTACATTTGGAAAGTTGCTTACACCATGTTTTACTTAGTCAATATAATATTAAGGATTAATATTGTTGATTAATGTTTTGAGTCTAATGTTTATACCAGGCTGTATGAGACTCAATGCACATGTGACTTCACTTCATTTATTAGTGACTTGGCATTGGCAATGAATGGTTGGTTATGATGTGGAATGATTTCGTCATCATATGTGGTGAAGACTTGTCATCGGTTTCAAAATCATAATAATGGTTTATTAACTATTTTGTTTTGATTTGTTTCAGACTTCAAAACATCATTATGATTGTTAAAGTCTTAGATAGACTTGGAAGAATTAAATTTAGGGAAAAATACATTATGTTGATTCTTTTTGTAAAGAATAGGGTTTTGAGCCCTAGCCACCATGGATGATTTGCTCAGTAGCAATGTAACTCTTGAAGCTCTCATAGCTAACACTAAGAGAATATGATAAGTGCAATGGCAATAAGAATGGTTTTTTGGTTTGACAACTATCAATGGTTAAGAGCTCGAATGTAGAATTTAGTCAAAGGAGATTCGATGGTATCTTTCTAGCTAGGTTGTTATGAACTCCTTAACAAGTCATCATATTTTTTCATTCAATTTTTTCCACCATGACCAGGTATTGAAAACTCTATGTAGTTTTGTGTTTTTTATTAAAAAAATTTGGATTATTTTGTTTGGGCATCTTAAGACTTAAGTATTATTGATTTTAGTTTAAAAATGCATTAGGGTTTTTGGAATTTCATCTTGAAGTGCAACATAATATATTGTTTTTGTTGAGGCTTTAATAAAGTTTGTTAAGAGAGACTATTTAGGGCTTCTGATTCAAACCCTAACCTAAGTTGATTTACATTTATTCAAACTACATACAAAGATTATTATTTGTAGGGTCTTTAAAAGATGATCTTCAAGAATATTCATGTGGAACTGGAAAGAGGAATATGATTTTTTTAGACATTTGATACAAACGATATATTATATTGAAAATCTTTGTTGTGATTCTCAAATTATTACATTTCTTGAAAATGTTGTCATTTTCACACAACATTATTCAATGTGCTTAATGAGGATGTTCATAGTCTTCTACTGATAGTCTAGAAATGGAAGTTGCACTTGAGTATTGATAGAACACTATCATTATTATTATGCATTGTAATGGAGTTGGTGCTCTAAGTAAATAAAGGAAATATTTTTCAAGTGGTTTTTTTATTCCCCAAGCGGGGTTTTCCACTCACGAATTTTTTTTGTGTTATGTGATGTTTCTATGTGTGAATGATTTATTTGTTTGATTACAATATTGTCATTAGTTGCATACAAATTTGTTGATGCCACTAATTCATTTGTTCCATTCTTTAAATCAAAGCATCTTCCATAAAAGGTTTAGTTATAAGCTCTAATATATGTGTAAAGTTTATCAAGCTAGTCTTAGTTAATAAAATGCTTATCTGATTTGTAATGCATATAATATTTTTTGAGTTCAAGTGAAGTATGTTCTTCAATAGCCATTGATATTCTAGTTTAAAAGTTTGTGACTTTCTTGAATCACTGATTCACCCCCCCTCTCAGTGATTCTGTCTTCCAACAAGATTTAGTTGAAGAAATCCTTTATTTTATTTTCTAAAAGGTTGGTAATTGTTTTGATCCAAGATTCATACTTTTCAGGATGACTATAGGTGGGTTTTTCTTCATGACTACTAATTGAGTATTGATAATCATGAAGGGAAATACACAAGTGTACAAAGGAAGAAAACTTTAATATGCCAATCATATATTGTATCTTAGTTTTCAAGTTATCAATGAAAATTCATTGAAGGAGACGATCAAGAGTCTTTACATTGATTTGGGAATGAAGCAATTGATAGCATGAAATAAATTCAGTAACCTTTTCATCATCCTTTTGCTTACATATCATCAAATCAGCTAATGTCATCTTAGGAGTCATGTGCACAAGTGGAAATGGTTAATAAAGGGCTAAAAAATTTCATTGAATGAATGAATTGAGTTATTCAATAATGAGGAAAACTATTCAAAAGCAATATCTTTCAAGGACCTAGGGAAAATCTTATCTAAGAGCTTATCTTCAAGGATAAAATCACTGAATAAGGTGGTATAAGCAGAAACATAGTTATAAGGATCTCATTTCCCTCCATATTTCTCAAAACTAGGAATCTCTATACCTTGTGGTAGTGACATCCTTAATTGAAAGGTGGAAAATTTGTTTTGCTTTCCTTTTAGGGTTTAGGACCTAGAAGGAAAATTTTCACTAACTTTCACTCAAGAACAAACCCTTGAGATCTCAATGCGCAAGGGAAAGAGATCTTGCAAGAGGGTCACTCTAGGGGATAAATGAAAACTATTAAGTGATTCACCACTATGTAAGAACTTTGAAAAGATAATGAAATGCAACATGAAATGAAAAACCCTAATTGAATGCAATGCACTACAAAATGACCTATAAATATGAATGAAACAACATAGAAAACTATAGAAGGGAATGTGTGCACTTGGAAATATTGAAATAACTTGATGGAGGTCTAGAACACTAGAAATTGTTCTTTTAATGCTTAGTGGGACTCATTCGCCAAGCTAGGTGAATCAATCTAGTTTATGGAAAATCATGCAAGAATAAGAATCTTCCAAATGGGTATCTGAATCTACAAAAATCTAAAATTTGATTGAAATTGGGACTCATTTGTTAGAAGTGGTGAATCAACCCAGTTCGTATTTTCTAAAGCTTCAAAGGCTAATCTTGCTCTTCTTTGTTTGTTGTGTCCTTCTTGAGTGATTTCTAGATTCAAAACCCTAATTTGTGATCTATAGGTCTTCTCCAAGGCTTGATGACAACTTTGACAACTTTGAATGATTTGAAAAAATTTCTCCAATCTTGCTCCTTAGAAAATATGCAACCTAGACCTACAAATCACACACAAAGGAGAGGGAAAAATATTGTTGGGTTAGTGGATAGGAGTTTTCCTAGGTCAAACCCCATTTTGGAAATCAATCCCTAAAATGAAATCAAATAAGAATAGAGAATGATGAATGAACAAATGAAAATGTTGCAACTCACCAAACCATTGCAATAAAGTGCAAAAATTATGCTTGAGATGGTTTCAATGGATGTGGATCTTGAATCTTGTTTGAATGATGTTTATCTTGAATGAAATGCTTGCTTGAATCTCAAAACCCTACATCACAATTGTTAGCACAATAACAAACATGATGTGTGAAATCCTTGATATGATGATTGTTACTTGAATGTTGCTCTAAAATGATTGATAATATTCTCTTCAATGCTCTTGGAAATACTTGAATGTGCTAGGGAACTCATTTTTTCTAAATGAATGCTTGCGTTGAAAATGAGTGAAAGAAACATGTATTTATACTTAATTATGCAAGAATTCTTGAAATTACACCACTACAAGTTGACATCAGATCTAGGAGGATAAAATGCCACCATAAATTTGAATTAATTTAAATTTTGGGCCACATGGGACTCATTTACCCAAGGTGGCAAATGAGTCCCACCAGGCTTAATATTTGGGACCAATTTTTAAAATGCCTAGAAATGTGTGAAATTAGGTTTGGGACCAAAGGATCTAGGTGGAACCCATTCACCCAAGGTGGTGAACAAGTCCCAAATCACTAAATTTGGGCCATTCAAACCTAAAACACCTCAATTATGATTGGATAATGATTGGTGTCAAGATTATCCTTGAAAAGATGCATTAAATGAGGCTTGTGGATGCAAAAAAGGGCCAATTTAAGCATAAGAAAGCCCAATTATTAATGACAATCCTAGAAAACTGTGAAAATGTGTTACAACACTTAAAATAAGGCAAGATTAAGATTTATTTTGATTCAAAATAGGTTTATTAGGAGTAGTTAATTAATTATACCTAAGAAAAGTGTTAAAGTGAGTTACAACACTTCACAACACTTTAGCAAGGTACCATTTAAATCCATTAGTTAACAAGGGCCCAAGAAATAATGTGAATGTGTCAACCACCTTACAACACTAAATCAAGCCAACATTAAGCTCAATTCAAAAAGGAGGGCCCAAACAAGTATGAAAATGTCCCCAACAATAATTTTTGATACTACATTTAGCCCTGACTTTAGTGAGAGGATGAACTTGCTTCAAGCTCACACTAAATTAGGAAAACATGCATCAAGAGGGTCCAAGTCCACCAATTTTGGTAAGATGGGATGAAAAAAATCAAGAGGGGTGATCAATCCCCCAAGATCAATATCTTAAGGCAAACCAACATAGACACAAAAGAACACACATGAGAATGATATAAAGAGAAACAACAAATCACAAGCATACACTATCAAAGATAGAAAAGATAAAAGAGATTCAAACAAAGGTTCGATCATTTTTCCATCACAATGTGGATCAGATCTAGGTTTTTTGTCCAAAAAATGCATATTCACTCCGAGGCAACAGAACTCCTAGCTATCGATTGGGTGAGAAGTCCTAAAAGATGAGACACATACACTCATGGATAGTATGCACTCACACACACATGCAAGTGGCTATGAGGAAAGTAATTCCTTGGTTGGTATATCCACTCAAATCATACCAAAGTTATAATCCTTAATAACTTTAATAAGGTTCCACAAAAATTATTTTTGAGCTTCATGAGATAAGAAAAACTTTGTATGCTTGGAGCTCATGAACAAACAAGATGGATCCACAAGCATGCAAGCTTTGTTATGCAAGGTGAACATATAACTAAAAATGTAGAATGAAAAATGAGGAATGTTCAAAGGAGTATTTCTTAGTTCATGTGAGGTCTTAACTTAGGGAACATTGTGTCTAATGCCTCCAAGAGAGGACTAATCAAAGAATAAAAGATTCACAACTTAGGAGATGCAGTGTGTCACATCAAGCCACCAATAGGAATATAATATGCTAAGAGATATCATGCTCTTGAAATACATCACACACAATTCCATCCACAAAGTGATAAACACATCATATAAAGTAAGAAAACGACACCATGAACCATGAAAAAGAATAATGCAAAAGTTTTCCCCAACATTAAAGAAATTGTTAAACACCATGTTGTGAGAAATTACTTTAAAGTAGAAAATGATAAATTCCAACAAATAAAAAGACATGAGAGCCAACTTGGAAAGCCCTATTCCAACTCATATGTTTCCAAGTAAGCCACATCATGTAAGTGAAACAGAAAAGAGATGGGTTGCCCCCAAAATGAAAATGCCAAACACATAAGGGATATATGGATTTTGGGTCAGTATGTTCTTGCTACAATATTTTTAGAGAGCTCGGAACTATCATCATTCCCCAAATACACATAGAACTGGAAGAATGACACAAAGAGAGTGAAAAAAAAGAACAAAATTTCAAGTCAACATGGAAGGGACATGAAAGTATCAAAGCCTTGTGTCATCCCAAAAAGGAAAAAATGATAGCAATACAATATAAAAGTGAAAAGAAAAATACTTTTTAGTCAACACATGGAAGAGACATATGTTTCTTGATGCCTTGCATCATCCCCAAAAGGAAAACACAAGACAAAGAAATGATAAAAGAAAAAAGAAAAAATCCTTTTGGTCAACATGGAAGAGACATGGGTGTCTCGACACCTTGTGTCATCCCCAAAAGGAAAACACAAGACAAAGTAAAGATAAAAGGAAAAAAGAAAAAGATTGACAACATAGAGAAGAATGAAGGTACAAATAGAGGAACATCACCAAGAGAGAGAGAATATCAAATAGAATGTCACGGGGGATCACATCACACACATGAAACCACATAAAAGAAAATGAAAAATGTAAAAGGCTAGTAAGGCACATGTGAGTTAACCTAAAGTAGGTTGTTCGCATCCCAATATTAATCTATATAAGTGGAAGGCAAACAACAAACCTAAGGGACAACAACAAATGCATTACTAGGACAAGGCTATCTACCTCTTGCACCCATTGAGTGTGAGACAAGAATGAACCTAGGTAGGTGATGGTAAAGGTCATGTAATAGTGATAATAGAATGTTCTACAACTATTACATGACAAGGGGTGAAAAAGGATATGTTATGCAATCACTCGATGGCACTCATTGCCTTCAAAGTGAAAGTTGTTTAATACTAATTTGAATGTATGCCACTCATTATTACTATGTTCAATAGTTATGTTGTATCAATAATGTGGAAATTTTGCATCTATAGGATATAGTATGAGTCTATTTTTCATTGGTGGTAATGTTATTAGTTCTTTGTTCAAAAGTAATTGTGGTTTCCTCTCATCTTCAGGTGGTGGACAGGGGAACCTTAGTTTTTGTAGTTTGTAGGGTCTCTTGCATTTACTAGATTCACCAATTTCTTTAGTTGAAGGTTGAGGAGGGGGCCCTAAGGTGATCCTATCATCCTTGTTATTGTTATGAGGCATTGGTTGTTCTTTAGGAAGGACATTCATATCAGGAGGAGAATCTAATGTACCATCACTAAGAAGCCTTATGTATTATTTAGGAGGACTTTTGTTGAGATGGGGATCTTGATATCCTAACCCATTTTTGTTTTCATCAATTGGTATTTTCTCTAAGATTTGATGAA
Source organism: Sequoia sempervirens (assembly GCA_007258455.2). Taxonomy (NCBI): domain Eukaryota; kingdom Viridiplantae; phylum Streptophyta; class Pinopsida; order Cupressales; family Cupressaceae; genus Sequoia; species Sequoia sempervirens. Next base: position 28,745,936 of record VDFB02000363.1, read on the forward strand.
TCTCATGTTCACTTGTTGTATCACATCCTTGTTTACTCAAGATTGTGAATCCTTTTCCGTATGTTTCTTCTAGATTGATGGGAGTGTTTGTTACTTTGTTATCATAAAATGGTTGGGTTTTTGTTTGTTTAGAGGAACTATGTTCACCTATTGTAGGGAACTTAGGTTTAACTTTTTCTTCCATGTCAGGATGTAAGTAACCAAACATCTCAAGAGGTGGTATTGTAGGGGGTTTTGGTTGTTTCATTGATGGATAAAAGGAGGCATTAGCTTTAAGGTTGTTAAGAAAATAATTTAGGAACTTATTCATGCTATCATCATCCTCTCAAATGATTTCAACATCATGAGGAGGGCATGCATTAGGAGTTGAAGTAGCATGAGTCAATTCAATTTCATTCTAGTGTCATTTCCAAATGTGCAACTTGAAACATCAACTAAGGATTTCAAGGACATTCGTAATTTTCCAAAGAACATATCCATGATGCTAATTTCATATTCTAAGCTATGAAACAATGTGAAATGAAATTATCTAGATGCAATGTTGAATTTAAGCAATGCACAAGATGAATGAATTTAAACTAGATGCAATGAATTGAGTGAAATAGAAGATTTGTAAATTGAAATAGAAAGAGAATAACAACAAAAAAAACCTTAGAAATAGTATTTTGAATGCCAAAAAATATAGTTCATAATATTCAGAGGGACTGATTCATCCAAGGTGATGAATGAGTCCAAGTAGGGACTTTTTTCAAAAAAATTAGAAATTTTTAATTGAATTTTATGCTTTTAATGTTTTATGATATGTATCTTGGATGAAAATGCATATTTTGTTTGATTTTTGCAAAAAATCAAGCTATATGAGCTTTCACTAATGCAAAAATTGAAACCCTATAAAGCAAATTAACTAATGGAAACCCTGATGCAAAGTTAATACAAGCCAAATCTAGAATGATGATGCACTCCAAATCAGAATTATGATGTTCTAAATATAGGTTAACCAAAATGAAAGGTGGAATTTTTTTTTTTCTTTCCTTTTATGGTTTAGAACCTAGAAGGAAAATTTTCACTTTCACTCAAGAACAAACCCTTGAGATCTAAATGCACAAGGGAAAGAGATCTTGCAAGAGTGTTGTTATAGGGGTTGAATGAAAAATATTAAGGCATTCACCACCAAGGAAGAACTTGGAAAAGATAATGAACTACAAGATGAAATTCAAAACCCTAATTGAATGTAATGCACTACAAAGTGACCTAGAAATATGAATGAAACAACATAGAAAACTACATAAAGGAATGTGTGCACCTAGAAATATATAAATGAATTGATGGAGGTCTGGAATACTATAAATTCTATTTTTAATGTTGAGTGTGACTAATTCTACAAGCTGGGTGAATAATTCAAATTTCTAGAAAATTATGCAGGAACAAGAATCTACCAAATGGGTATCTAAATCTGAAAAAAATTGAAATTTGATTGGAATTGGGGCTCATTCACAAGAAGTGGTGAATCAGTCCAGTTGGGATTTTTTGAAGCTTCAAAGGTTGATCCTCCTCTTCTCTATCTTCTATTTCCTTCTTGGGTGATTTATAGATTTGAAACCCTGATTTTTTATCTATAGATCTTCTCTAAGGTTGATGACAAATTTTCTCCAATCTTTCTCCTTAGAAATTATGTAGCCTAGGCCTGAAAATCACACACAAAGGAGAGGGAAAATTGTTGTTGGGTTAGTGGATAGGGTTTTTCCTTGGTCAAACCCTATTTTGGAAATCAATCCTCAAAATAAAATCAAATAAGAATAGAGAATGATGAATGAGCAAATCACAATGTTATAACTCACCAAACCCTTACAGTAAAGTGATGCAATCATGCTTGAGATGGTTGCAATGGATGTGGATCTTGACTCTTTCTTTAATGATGCTTATCTTGACTTAAATGCTTGCTTGAATCTCAAAACACTATAATAACAAACATGATGTATGAAGGCATGATGATTGATGCTTAATGTTGCTCTAAAATGCTTGATAATCTGCTATTGAATGCTCTTGAAAAAACTTGAATGCTCTTGTGAACTCAAATTTTCTATATGAATGCTCATTCAACTTGTTGGGTGTTCTCTTGAACTCTTGGTTTGAAAATGAGTGAAAGAAACTTGTATTTATACCTAATTATGCAATAATTCCTAAAATTAAAAAACTACAAGTTGACATGAGATCTAGAGGATAAAATCCCACCATAAATTTGAATTAATTTTGATTTTGGGCTACAGGAGACTCATTTTCCCAATGTGGTGAATGAGTCCCACCAGGCTTGATTTTTGGGACCAATTTTAAA